>JARHVA010000532.1:1200000-1847500 GCA_037957365.1 Torreya grandis
TTGAGATATATCTTTTGATATAGGATGAATTTACTAATGCAGTAAAAATAAAAGTTGTAAATGAATGAAAGACACATCTAGATAATATATTTATAAGGTTTTAATGTTTGTATAATCAAATTTATTAAACTCCAAAGTTGACTGTGTGTTTTACCATGTTCTACAAGTGACCCAAAAAGGATAATTGAATTGTTCTTGATAGTATTTTGAGTTTCAAGAAAAGATAACTATTGGAGAGTGTTATAGACTCCATGAGGACCATATATGTGGATTATGGATGTTTAAATAATTCATATTTAATGTGAACATGTTAGGAATAAAAACACTTCTAAACCAGATTTACTATTACCATAAATTAGATCTAAAGCTATGTAATAATATGAATCATGAAAACATTTATTAATTCACCATTATTATGAAAGGATAAATGAGAGAAAGATTAAAAACATAGATAACATAGATATTTCATGGTTCACCCAATGTGGGCTACATCCACCAATGAAAGTTTTCAAATAAATCAGTAATCTAAAAACAAGATTACAATGAACTCTCACAAAGATAGAAAAATCTCCTATAGAAAGTGCTACACAAAAACCTACACTTTCTCTTGCACTTGCACAATGTTGTATCTCATAAGTTGATAAACCACATCTTGTAATAAACACCTACACTTTACAAAACACCTACACTTTGACTTTGATCCTCAAAGCTACACCCTACAAATAAACCATCAACCTCTAAAGGCCACACCACACACTGTATATATAGTAAAATGAAGAAAATCCAAAAAAAGAGGAGAAATGTGAAATGATTATCCAAGATAATCACTATCCAACATGTGAAAATCCTCCTCCACCTCATCAAGCCTATGCAAAATCTCTCCCAAGGAGTAACATGCCATATTCATCTCTTCACCTTCTAAGTGCACATTTTCCCAAAAAAATGTGATCTCCACCAACTCTACATAACAAGGAAGGTATAACATATTCCAAGAAATAACCAATCTCCCTAAAAATAAGGAAAACAGACCCACTTCCAATAAAAGAGGAAGTCACATGGAAATAAATATCTAACAACTAATTCCATAAAATATAGAATACATAGAAATTAGGAATACAAGGAATATTCCACTCACATGTGGGTAACATGAAAAATATGCCCCTCACATCCTTGGATATATTTAGGCCCCAAAATTTATTCTTATGGTCATGTGATAGACCCAAAGGGCTCCAGACTCAACATTCTATCACTTGGAGACCATTTCTCTTGAATAAAATCTATAACTGCTCCATGACCACTAAGGCCAACCAAATCTGAACATACTATCAACTTGTCCAATGTGACCACCTTGTTCATCATATCCATAGGATTATGGAAAGTATGAATCTTCTCTAGCTTCACCAGGTTCTCTTCCAAATCTACCCTGATGAAGTGATAATGTAACTAAATGTGTTTCATCCTCAAGTGGAAAGTGGAGTTCTTTGCCAAATGAATAGCACTCTGACTATCACTGTGTAGTCTCCAAAATTCATACTCATTTCACAACTCTCAAAATAACTCCTACAACCAAATCATCTCCTTTCTAGCCTCTGTGGTAACAAAATACTCTACCTATGTGGTTGACAAAGACATGACCTTCTGTAACTTAGAAATCCAACTAACCACTATATCTCTAATAGTAAATATATATCCTATCATACTTCTCTTGCTATCAATATCCCCTACCATATCCATAACCATAAAATATGGTATCTAATCCACCATAACATAATGCAAAGTCCATGGTTCTTCTCAAATACCAAAGAATCCATTTCACTATCTGCCAATGCTCATAACCTGGATCATTCATATACCTGCTCACAACTCCCACTGTTTGGGCAATATCCAGCCTAGTAAAAACCATGGCATACATCAAAATACTAATGATCTATGAGTAATGTACTTTGGACATCCTAATATTTTCTTATTTTATCTTGGAAAACTAATCCTTTGATAATATAACGTGGCTTGCCAAAGGAGTACCAACAAATTTAGCATCTAACATGCTAAACTTTTCCAAGACTTTCTTCACATACTTTGATTGGGATAAAACTAATTTCCTCTCATTCCTATCATGAGAAATCCTCATACCAAGGATTTGCTTTGTAGTACCCAAATCCTCCATAAACAAGGAGTCACTAAGGTATTTCTTGAGCATATAAATATGTTGTATGTTCTTTCCTACAACTAACATGTCATCAACATAAAAGCAAAAAATAATAAAGGAACCATCATCAAAATGTTTGATGTACATGCAATGATTAGAATGACACCTTTGATATTCTTGTTCCAATATAAAATAATCAAATTTTTATTACCATTTTTTTGGAGCTTTTTTTAGGCCATACAAGCTCTTCTTTAGTCTACACTCTGTAGCTGCTTCATATACAACTCTTCATCCAAATCACCATGAAGAAAAGTAGTTTTCATATCTAACTATTCTAAGTGCAAATCCTCAACTGTAACTAAACCAAGAATAGTCATAATATAAGTCATTTTTATAACAAGAGATAAAATATCATTAAAATCAATACCTAATTTTTGTCCAAACCCCTTGAACACCATCCTGGCCTTATACCTTTTTCTCCCTTCATCCTCTTCTTTGATCATGAATATCCACTTATTTGATAATGCACTCTTTCCCTTGGGTAGCCTAACCAAATCCCATGTTTGGTTCTCCATGAGAGATATATGCTTCTCATCCATGTTTTGTTCCCATTTCATCCTAGCATCTACCTACATTGCTTTCTCATTAAACTCTGGTTCTCCATTGTTAGTGAGAAATAAATAATTCAAAGAAGGAGAAAAATGTTTCGGTGATTTTCTTACCCTAGAATATCTTCTTATCATAGGAGTTTTGGGTCCTTGTGTCGAAGGTTCCTGAACTAAATCTTTGGATACTTTACCATCTGTAATGTCATCCAATACTATGTACCTTTTTATTCCTATTCATGTTCCTACAACTGATCCTTATGCATGACATTTTCATTAAAGACTACATCTCTATATCTAAATATTTTCCTATCTTTAATGCTCCATAAATGGAAACCTAAGTCATCCTCACCATAACCAACAAATGTGCATTTCTATAATTTAGCCTCTAGCCTGGTCCTATCCTCTTTCTTGATGAGATCAAATGCTTCACATCTAAACACTAAGAAAATAATAATCAACATTCTTACCAAACCAAGCTTGTTCAAGAATTCTTCCATCTAAAGGGATAGAAGGTCCTATGTTAATTAGATATACTATCATGCTAACTACTTCTACCGAAAAATGTAAAGGAAAACCTACATGTAACCTCATGCTCCTAGCACATTCAATTATTATTTTGTTCATCCTTTCAAATACCCCATTCTACTATGGATTTTATAAAACCATCCTTTGCCTACATATTCTATTGTTATAACAATAATCAAAGAAATCATTACTACAATACTCACCTCCATTATCTGATTTGAGACATTTCAATTTGAGACCTATTTCATTCTCAACCAAGGCTTTCCAATTCTTAAAAGTTTTAAATACATCAGATTTATTTTTAATGCAATAAATCCAAACTTTCCTAGTTGCATCACTAATAAAAGTAACATAATAATTGGATCCACCAATAAAAGATACCTGAGCTGGTCCCCATACATCTGAGTGTAACAGATCTAACTTATGCTTTTTATTTATGGGTCCAACATTTAGAAACTTAACCCACTTCTATTTCTTATACATATAATTCTCACAGAAGTTTAGATCTATGTATTTTAATCTAGGCAACTTATATTTTAAGATCTGCATGCCCTTATGGCTAATATGATCGAGCCTATCGTGCCACATAGTTACATCTCCATCTGCATCAACTAAATCAATAGAATAAACATTACTAGTCAAATATAAAGTACCAAATTTCTTACCTGTCGATATCATAAGATCACATTTGGTAAATTTTCAAGAATATATAGTAAATATTATTGAACATCCTTCACTACCCAATTACCCCACTGAAACCAAATTTTATCTCAATATAGGCACATTTCTAACATCCTAAAGGATCCATGTGTTCCCATTATAAATTTTAACCTAAACACAACCTTTCCCTACTATCTCACATGGTTCATCATCACTTAGATAAATATGTCCTGAATTCTCTTGAACATAATCAATAAAATAATGTTATGTGGGGTGGCATGAAAAGAAGCCCCTGAATCTAATACCCAAGACTCATAAAAACTATCCATAGAAAGAATTAAGGCATCTTAAGATGATTTACCTGATGTCATATTTACCTCATTAATTTCTTCTTTGTTATCATTTTAATCCCAAAGTGACCAACAATCCTTATTTAAGTGTCCACTCTTCCCACAATGCCAACATATCATCTTGGATCTAGATCTGGACTTAGATCTACCTTTTAACTTTTCACTATTACCTTTGATCTTGTCCTTTTGCCTCCCTCTAGTATCAACAGATAAATCATTACCTAAATATGATTGACTAATGATTTTCCTTAAAATCTCCTCACTAAATATCACACCTACAATATCCTCAAAATTTAAACTTCCCTTGGCAAGGACTGCATTACTCA
Source organism: Torreya grandis (assembly GCA_037957365.1). Classification (NCBI taxonomy): domain Eukaryota; kingdom Viridiplantae; phylum Streptophyta; class Pinopsida; order Cupressales; family Taxaceae; genus Torreya; species Torreya grandis. The sequence continues at coordinate 1,204,616 of JARHVA010000532.1, forward strand.
CAACCATAACCAAACTATCCCAACTATCAAGCAAAGAACATAAAATCAACAAAGCTCTAATTTCATCATCAAATTTAATTCCAACTGAAGTGAACATACTTACAACCATATTAAAATCATTTAAATGATTATTTATTGAACCATTCTTAGACATTTTCATGTTAAACAATCTTTTCATAAGAAATTTTTTATTAGAAGCTGAAGGTTTCTTATACAACTTTCCAAGTTTATCTATGAGATATTTTGTAGTTTTCTCATAAAAAATATTAAATGAAACAAAGGATTTAAGGAATAACTAAAAGGTTCCCAATGCCTTTCTATCAAGTAATGACCAATCTGCATCACTCATACTTACAAGTTGTTCTACTTTCCCCTATAAGGAAAGATTTAGCTCATTATGATATAGGTAATCCTCCATCTGTATTTTTCATAAACCAAAATTCTTACCATCAAACTTCTCCACTCTAAATCTGATCTCTTCTCCCATAGCTCCCACTCAAGCTAATAGCCTTCCTGTGATTTACCACTTCAGCAAAACACACAACTAATGGCTCTGATATTAGTTGTTAGGAATAAAAACACTTCTAAACTAGATTTACTATTACCATAAACCAAATATAAAGCTATGAAATAACATGCATCATATAAACATTCCTTAATTCACCATTATTATGAAAGCATAAATGAGAGAAAGATTAAAAACATAGATAACACAGATATAACATGATTCACCCAATGTGGGCTACATCCACCAATGAAAGTTCTTAAATAAATAAGTAATCTAAAAACAAGATTACAATGAACTCTCACAGAGATAGAAAAATATCCTATAAAAATTATTATACAAAAAGTTGCACTTTCACCTATACTTGCATAATATTGTATCTCACAAGTTGCTAAACCACAACCTATAATGAACACCTACACTTTGCAAAATACTTGCACTTTAACACTAATCCTCAAAGCCACACCCTACAAATAAAATACCAACCTCTAAAGGCCACACCACACCCTATATATATATATATATATATATATATATATATATATATATATATATATATATTAAAATGAAGAAAATCCACAAAAGGAGGATAAATTTTCAATGCTTATCCAATATAAGCATTATCCAACATGTGATAACCCTCCTCCACCTCATCAAGCTTATCCAAAAGCTCTCCCAAGGAGGAACATGCCATATTCATTTCTCCACCTTCTAAGGGCACATTTTTCCAAAAACATGTGATCTAAACCAACTCCACATAACAAGGAAGGTATAACATATTCCAATAAATAACCAATCTCCCTAAAAATAAGGAAGATAGACCCACTTCTAGTAAAAAAGGAAGTCACATGGAAATAAATATCTAACAACTAATTTCACAAAATATGTAATACATAGAAATTACGAATACAAGGAATATTCAACTCACATGTGGATAACATGAAAATTATTCCCCCCACATCCTTTAATATATTTAGGCCCCCAAAATTTATTCCTATGGTCATGTGATAACCCCAAAGGGCTCCACACTCAATAGAACAATTACTTATAAGTTGACTATGTTTGTTGAATGCATTGGCAAATTAAGTGACCATATTGCAGGAGTGATTTGGAGGTGTTCTAAGTATAATTTAAGAAGGAAATGAGCATGGATATGTTCTATAAGTCTCTAAGGCTTATGATAAGGAATTGTTTTTCATAGTTTTCCCTTGATCAGATATAAAGAGTCAAAATAGCTTGACTGTATTTTGATTGTATAGACAAGTCTAAGTGGTCATTTTGAGAGAGTTGATTTGAGTGATTAGAGCATATGTTGAAGTGTCTAAATCACATGGAAGTATTTTAGAGGTGATGAAAGGTTAACCCAAATGATATAATCATATATCTATGTGAAATACTTGAGTGTTTTCTATAAAAGTTTGAGATTGTGTTTTATGTATATGAAGACCTAAAGAGCAAGGAGACCTAATTGGTAGGTTTGAATGTTGAGTTGGTATTACAAGTGGCATAAACCTATGAGGGAGTAATAAAGGGTATATTGGAGATATTTTTGATTGTTTGAAGCTTTGGTAGAAGTTGAAAGTGGCCCAAGGAGTTGAAGTTGTAATGTATGGGTGAATAGGTCTAATTGTTTTAGATCTCATCAAGACCTAATGGTGGTTTGGGTGTAATGAGGTAAAGGATGAACTAAGGAGTGTATTTTTCTTACACGTAAAATGTATGAGGACCTATTTCAAAGGTAGAAAAAGTATGGTAACCATCTTTACTGACCAAGATGGGTTATACTAAGATAGTGGTATAAATAAAAGGCATGATTGGACTAATTTGGTGTGTCATAATAGATTGGATTCAAACAAAGGAGAGATCATTTGAAAGAGAAGGTATAGTTCATTAAGGAAAAATAGAGAGTAAAGAGGATCATTCATGATTGTCTAATAAAGGTGATGAAGGTGAATACATAGGTCATTGGACCTAATGATCCTAGAAGAGGTAGATTGAGCGAGTAAGCCCTAGAGGTTGATTGAGTGAGTGTACTTAGTAGATGGATTGAAGAGCAGAGCAGGTTGATGATTTTTCCTACAGTGTGATAAGAAGTTAATAGTTCCTATAGGTCATTTATTTGATGTTATGATAGAGTTATTTTAGGTTTTTTGATTGTATATGTGCTAAGAAATGAAGAGTGATCTAAAAGGGTGTTTTGGATGCATTGCTTATGTGCGCAAGTTTGTGATAATATAAAGGGGAAAGAGTACAAGTAAGAGAATTACATAATCAAGTGTAGAAGACATTAGATTAGAAGTGGAGATTAAATCAAGGTAGCTGGGTTGGTTCTTGGTTGCCTAGGAGGTTGGTTCCTCCTTGTGGGATGGGTGTTCTTTGATTAGTTGGTGATGGTATAAATTTAGATCTTGTCATCATAGGACTATAGTCCATATTTTAGGGTTCATTGGGTTTTATCCTCCAAGAGGGTTTCCCAGATATATCATGTGTTATATACTTGATCTTTCTATATATTCCTTATTCATTTCAATGGTAAATTTTTATGTATCATGATTGTATGTGTTAAATGTTTAAGAGTTGGGAATTGAATTAGATTATCTAGCATCACTAATTCAACCCCTCTTTTAGTGATTATACCTCTAAAAATAGTATTAGAGTAAGACCTACATTGAAAGTTTAACCACTTGAAGGTAATATAAGGTACAATATGGGTAAAAAGGAAAGTTATTCAAAATAAAAGAACATCAAGGATGATGAAGAAGTTTGTAATGATAGTGGAGAAGAAGAAGTGTTATATGACAATGAGGAAGAAGAAGTTAATCTAAAAGCTGAGCTCATGGGTGCACTTGGTGAACTAAAAGAGAAAAAGAAGAAGAATCATAAAATGAGAAATATGATCAAAGGTCTTGAAGCACAAGTTAGGTCTCTTGAAGGGAGTTTCTCAGGCAAGTCCATAAGAGAGGAAAAGGAGAATCAAGGACTGATCAAGTCTATGGAAAAGCAAGCATATAAATTAAAGGATGACATGACCAAAGAAGCTAATGAGGATAAGAAGACCATAAAATATCTCAGAATTAAATTAGAGGCTACAAGTTCAATCATGAGAGATAAAGAATATGAATGTGTTTAATTGAAGGCTACTCTTATTTCCCTGAAGGATGAGCACGAAACGGTCATAATCAGGATATGTGAGATTAAATAAGAAAAAAAGAGATCAAAATAAGGCAAAGAAGATGGTAGCATGAAATATATTAAGTCAAATCAAGTCAAAGGCAAAATGAAGAAGCTAATCAGACAACCAAATTCTTCAAGATATGCTAAATCTTTTATGGGCCATTGTTTTGTTTTTCATCTTGTTGGTATATGGAGAATGACTATGTAAAAAGAAGCAATCATTCAAAGGAAGATCACTTCCATATTCAAATAAAAGGTATGAATGATCTTGTTTATATTAGATGCCATAGAGTTGGTCACATTGATAGGTATTGCAAGAATAGGTTGAATGAATTTTTAAAGCAAAATAAGGTGTATGGAGCTCCTAGTGTGCAAGGAAAAGACACACATGGTTATGGAGACCTAAGTCTATTAGAAGATATCAATTTGAGACCAAAGATGGTTTATTTGCCATGATAGACATGAAGGAAAGTCAAGAGTTTTTATTGTATATATTTGTTGACAAGTCTGAAGCAAAGAATGAAGTCAAAAATTCATTCAAAGTCAATTTGATGATGAGGTAGGACTTCAAGTCAAATGAGAGTATGGAGATATGAGAGTATTTTGAGTTTTGGGACTTTTAGTCTCACTATGTCAAAGGGGTGTCTCTCTCTGGGCTTCAAAGAGACATTTTATAGAAAGAGGAAGCATGGTAGATGCTTGTTGGGTCTTGGTTGGTGTTGCATGACAAGAAATCCATGAAGTCCTTGTTGTAAATAGAGAGGTCTTTGAGGGCTAAGATTGTGAAGATGAGTTATAGTAAAAGAAAGGTATAGATGCAATTAGATTTCATCCATAGTTAGTCTCTTGAGGTAGATTGTTCTAGTGTTGTGCCTTGATATTAATTGAAAGTTTGGTTTGTCAAAATGGATGGGGTAACTTAGTGATGTCATAATGTTGTCATGATCATTTTCTAGTGTCTTGGTATGTTGACTATTGTATGTGCAAGGTTTGTAGGCTAGGTATATAGATTTCTAGGTGTATTTTAAGGAATTACAAGTTTTTAAAGTGTCTTAGATGGATATAAAGGTGTGTTGACCTCATTGAAGTGTGTTTTAGGTGATTTAAAGTTTTTAAGTTCTTTTGTGTGCAATTGGAGAATTTTGTTTGCTCTTAGGTTTCCTAGTTTGTGTTTAAGGGTATATAATTCAAAAAAAAACTATGGCATAGGAAGTATGGGTTACCAAAGGATTATAAGCTCAAATTTTGCTTTAGAAGTGTGTATTGATGTCCCCTAAGTGTGAGAAATTTTTTAGAGATGGGCATTGACTGGAAGGTGGGGTGTTGATTAAGTTTCTCTTATAGACCTAGTGTTTTTTATCATGTTGGAAAAATGGTTTGCCTAATGGTTTGAGATTGAGGTTGCTTAATCAATTGAAATGACAAAATGGGTGCTCAAAAAGTATTTCACAATCTTTTGAAAGTGCATGGTTGGTTCTATGGAGAAGGATTTGTGCAAATGAAGGACTAATTAGTTAGTAGGTTTGTGAAAGAAGTATGTTATAGAGGAAGATATGAATGTTGATTTTTGGCATGCATGAGAGGGCATATGAGAATTATCTAGATATGAAATTTTAAGCCATGAAAGCTTATACATAGAAATTTATGGGCTCTATAAGGTCTAGTTAGGACTACAAGGCCTCTAAGAAAGACTAGTATGAAGAAGTGAACTTTTTGGTATTTTTATCCAAAAGACCAAAGTTATCAAAGGGTTCATAATATCAGGTGACTTAGGAGGAGTCATTCTTAATGTTTTGAAGGTAAGTTCAAGTAGTTTCTAATGTTCATGTATGTTTTGTATTCATAGAAGCTATGTATGATCAAAGAAGAGTGTAGTCATATAACATGTTTGAGAAGCTCAAGGTAAGAAGATGTATGCACAATATTAGGGGGAATTTGTATCATCTCTCAAAGGTGGTCCTTTCTTATTATTTGTCCTTGAAGTCTTTTCAAGTCTGTAGGATCATGAGTTGAGCCCACTTTGTCATTGTGTCAAAGGGGGAGAAAGTGCTTGAAGAGAGATATAGAGTCTGAGCATAAGATTTGTATTGGTGATTGACATCAATGATAAATGGGAAAAATTTTAGAGGTTTATCAATTATGTATCCAAGGTGACTAAAGATGTTGATGAGGTATCATGTGTGCTAGAATGACAATGATAAAGTGTGCTTCAATGAGCTTCAATGTTCCTACATGATTCTTCAGTGTTTGACTTATTTAGGTAATTGATGGATGATATTGATGGTATAAACATGTTTTAGAGACCTTATGGAGTGTTATTATTTCTTAAAGTGATTATGGAAGAGAAAGGAATTCATCAAAGTAGTCATATGAGTGTCTAGGTTCAAGTAGTCATTTTGATAGATAAGGCTGAGTAAGCAATTTGATGATGTCATTTTTCACATATATGAAGGTTTCACGAGCAAATTGATATTTGGATAGATTCCCCTATGAAAGGTGATCATATGGTTTAAATTTTAGGTCTGGACATGGAGCATAGAAAAATTTATTAAGGTACAAAGTTGGATTCTTAGAAAGAGTTTACTAAGTTTCCATACTTAGCCAAATTTGCATTATCAAAGATCTAAGGTGAGTGTTTAATCAGATCAAAGATACAATGGGAAGTAATTAATATAACTAGATAATGATCCAATGGCATGGTTCAAAGTCAAATAGTCAATATTACACATGCTAGTGACATGTGTCATAATCACAGAGTTTGAGTAGTAGATTTAATGGTGAGTGTGAAACTTGTCAGATAGATATCAATGGTGAGCATGTGATCATGTAGATTATAATCCAATAGAGTGTATTGAGTCAAATAGTTAATATTTCACATGGAGATGACAAGTGGTAGAAGTTAATTGGAGTTAAATAATCAATGTGCTCAAAAGGCATGTGGGGCTACCAATTGTAGAGAGGATTACATAATATGATTATTCAAACATTAGTCCAATAAACCAAAGGGAAAATGCACAAGAACAAACCAAATTAAGCCTATCTATTCATGTGAGAATTGCTAATGACAATAAAAGACAAATGAAATAAATCAAGAAACCTATACCTTTCCAAGTGAATCCATTCTCCAAAAGTGACTCAAAATCATGTTCTCCCTTGATTAAATATCCTTGTCTTCATCAAAAATGGTGGAAAACCCCTCATATGTCTCAAGAACACTCCACAAAATCTAGGCTTAAGATGTGAAATCACTAAACTAGCCTATCAATAATTCTTGCATATAAAATCAATGGTCAAATTCAAAGGATTGTAGAAACAATTTAACATTATAACTCTACACAAATCAAGCTTAAAAATGATGTCCATGGCCTCTCTATTTATAGATTTTAAATATCGCTCAGAGTTAACTTGAACCATCCATCTTGAAATGAAGATGTGTGGTTGAGGATTAATTCAATACTTAAAATTAAATCCATAATTTTCCTCATCAATATTTGAGATAGAGGAGCATTTAAGAGGCATGGATGGTCATTATGAGGCATGAGAGACCCATAATATTGATATTTTATGCATTTATGGCTTATGGATGCCACCCTATATGATGATGTCACCTAATGATGTAGTTAATGATAATCAATTTCCAATAATGAGATATTCAGTAAGTTCCATGGAATTCTTACTTAAGCTCTTAATTTGGATTAATTATCTTAAACAAGGTTAATCAAGTTTAGTGCAATTTTTTTTAAATTGGTGCACAATTAATCAAAATGGTCAGAAAGTCATATTACTGGGTCATAATTTGACTTAGGAAGAATTATAAGGTAACATTAGATGTGTTGGAACCGTATTCCTATTTAGGATGTTGCCAACACAAAATAACAAAAGTACATGATATGTACTAAAAAAATAGAAGAAAAGAGTGATTCAAAATATAAAAAGCCAAAATCATTATTTTGACTTGAAATGATCTGATCAAAGTTAGTTGGCCCATAAAATTCATTTCACCATTTAGGGATACTTTGGCCAAAATTAGAAATTATAAATAACAAGTTTGAACCATTTAGCATATTTTATGTAGTTTGACCTAAAATGTGCATTTGAGTGCAATTCGAGTAAGATTAATAATTTCAACAAAAATGGTGTTAGGAATTGGATGTCTACATTTTACCCTTATTTGATAAGGCATAATGAGACATTTAGATGATGCAATGTCTTTTCAAAGAAAAGAGCTGTCAAAAAGAAATTGGAACAGACCCATGATTCCCCCTCGAGAGGACATACTAGGATGAAAGAGAAAGATGGACTCTCAAAAAAAAAGAGAAAGTCATAGATTAACCCATGGAATAGATCACATCCAGATGAGCTAATGCTTGCAGACATGATTACCATCAATGATCAAGAAGATAACAAGAAGGGAAGCACCACTAGAATGGGGTCTCCAAAGAGAAGATAACAAGAAGTGCCCAAATAGATAAAATGTGATCGTGGTAAGATAGTTTTTCCCTAGTAGGGTAAATTTTGATCATTGATAAAGAATAAATAATGTTTTGCCCCTATAGGGCTGATTGGATTTAGATGTTGATAAGATGTTGTGCCTTAGTGTGGGTAATTAGCAAGCAAAATAGATCAGGGATATAACCCAAAAGATAGGTTAAAAAAAGTGGGTGTAGTTGTATATGTGATGGTGAAATGGCTTAGAAAGCCATATAAAACTAAGCATATGAGAATGCACAAAGTGATGAGAGAGATTAAAATAAGAATCGATATAGCTGAGATGACCCCAATATAAATTGAGCACTTCCTACATAGTTCTATGGAATCATGTTCCAAGATGGACTTCAAGCCAATGTAGTTCACCCATGTTTGGGAGAGAATGGAATGAGGATTGATGAAAACTGCCTAATAATTGATTAGAATCATAATGTATGAAAATATATGCACGTCTAAGCATAGAGTCGAGTGCTAAAATTCATGTTACCTAGATGCATACTTCCATATCATGAGCCTCGATTATGAAAAGTGTTCTTGAGAACTTATTCATTAGAGTGATGTTGACATTAAGACTTTGAGAATTGAGCATAAAGTGTTTGCTATAGAAAAATAAATTAGGCATCATAAGTATGAATAAATTATAATGACATAATATTCCAATTGCAATGAGTTGGTTCAAATGTGAATATCTATAACTAAGGATAATGGTAAAACAATGACCAAAACCAGAGCTATAATGATTTACATTTAAACAAAAAGATAAAGACAAAGAAAAAGAAAAACATAAATGAACCTAACTTGAAATCGAGATATGATCAATCAAGACTTAAGTAGGAACAAAAAATGTTTAAAAACAAAAAGCAAGAACATCTTAATGACTCGAGACCAAGATATAAATAATCAAGATCCATCTGGACCATTAAGACATTCTTGAACACATAAGAGAAAAGCAAAAACAAATAGAAAAAACAAGACACCAACAATAATCAAATAAACAAAATGGTCCAAGAAAAAATTAATAACATAGGATCAAGATATAAATAATCAAGATCCATGCAAATCATCAAGATGTTCTGAAACACAAAAGAGATAAGCAAAAACATATCGGGAAACACAAGACCAAGATGAAACCAAAATTAATAAAAAGATAAAATGAGAAGAAATAAAAGGAGAGGTAAAAAAGCATAACAAAACACCAAGAAAACTCAAATAAATACACACAAACAAAAAACCAAGTTAGTGCAGTTTAAAGGCAAATGTTCATGCATGTGTGATAGAGGCATTACTTTCCATCACAACATAACAAAAAATAATGACACAATAATTATTACCTAATTAAATAGGAACAATGACAGAAGAAATGGAGAAAGAGAAGAAAAGGAAGGGGTTGGCCGAGTTGACTCCATATGTTCAAGACAAGTGGAAACTACCTACATAGTTCCATGGACTCATGTTCCAACATGAACTTCAGGTCAAATTTAGTTATCCCAAGAAATGGGATAGAAGAAAAATGATGATCAGACTAGCATGACTAATGTTATAGAAAAAATGGAAGTTATGACAAACAAATGAGAATGGTCTTGAAAAATGGTAAGTGTGTGGGGCAAGATGAACTAGTGTTCCTTTGCTTGAAAAATGACAAGAGCGTAGCCTAGTGGGATGGGAATATATAAATATATAATAGAAGCATGAGACAATGTTTTTATTCTTTTGTGGATCATTTTTTGATTTTTTTATTATTTTCAAATTATTTCCAATGTTTTTGGTGTTTTTAGGATAAAATATGCACAAGGTGGGACCATCTAGTCAAGGAGATGTACGTCTAAGAGTAGAGGTTCCAATAAAATAGCTAAGCCAGTTGTAACAACCCATGCTCACAAATTGATGAGAGCAAGGATCCTGATAAGATAATAAATGCCTACAAAGAATAGAAAATATAATATAGAATAGTGTGCAGCATGAAGTAACTTCAAATAATTATCTACATTCACCTATCTATAATATTGTAACAAAGGTCTAGAACTAAAAAGATGCTTTACTCACTTGTCTATTAAAGAAGCTACAAAATAATGTTCTAGCTAAACTGCTTTATATAACCAATGTTGAGGATGTTTATAATGTTCATGAGACATAATCATGATCAAAATTGGTCAAGGGATAAAAAGTGTTCAAGATTACAACATGCCCAAGACATAACAAAGAATATGGTTCTCAAGGAGAACAATCTAGGATAGGGTGAAATGTGTTTAGAGTGCCAATTATTCCAAAACCTTCACTATCTAGAATCATGAAGAGTGGACCAGGGTCGTATAAAATGTGTTCAGGGTAGGATAAAGTTACTTTAGCATAAGTTTCCCCTAAGTCTGGGGGCTTGTAGATAATTTTTCAAAATTATTCATGCGTATAACCTCTTAAGGTGTATGATGTTCATGGGCTTTGGAAGTTCTTCACCATTAGGTTTATCCAGTCAATATGCCCCTGATCCATAGTTTGTCATGACAATATAGGGTCCCAAAAAATTAAGTTGAAACTTACCTTTATTTTTGTGTTCAACATTCATGTTCTTTTGGTTCTCTTTCAAAACCAAGTCACCAATCTAAAATTCTTGAGGGAGAATGTGTTTGTTATAGCTTCTCTACAACTTGTTCTGATAGGCCTACAAGTTTTCTAGGGCAGACAAACACTTACCATCAAGAATTTCTAGTTTTTTTAGTCTTGAGGATCTATAGTCTTCATCATCTTCAATGTGCTCTAGTGATATTTGTAATGATGGTATCTCAATCTTGACAGGAATAATAGCTTCAGTGCCAAAAACAAGGGAGTATGGAGTGGCTCCAATTGGGGTTCGATGATTGGTTCTATAAGCCCAAAGGATAGGAAAGAGTTGTAAGTGCCAATTACAACCAACATCATAAAAAATATTATTTAATATGGATACAATGGTTTTTTTTATGCCTCAGCTTGTTCAATGCCTTACAGGTTATATGGAGTTGATTTCTTGTGCTTGATCTTGAATTTTGCATAAGAGATTTTACATCATGGCTCACAAAAGATCTACCATTATCAGATATAATATAGGCTAGGATGCCATATCGATAGATGATATGATAATGAATGAATTTATCTATCTACTTCTCAGTAACATAAGTGAGAGGAATGACCTCAATCCACTTGGTAAAGTACTCAATTGTAGTTAAAATGTGTTTATGGCCATATGATGATGTTGGGTTAATCTTTCCAATGATATTTAGACCCCATGTTGAGAATGGACATGGTGTTGTGATCGGATGTAGTGGTAAAGAAGGTGCATGTATCAAGTTGCCATGTTGTTGACAAGGAACACACTTCTTCACATAATTGCATGCATCAGTCTTCATTTTGTTAGGGTGTGGAGCTAAAAGTTTCACCAAGATGTAAATTGGAGGAGGATGCTGAGTGCAGAACAATCGATGTTGGTCTGATCAACCGATGTCGGTCATATCCAATGAGAAAAGCAACTGAAATCGGTCAGTATCAGCCGATTTCGGTTATCTCCAGACAGACAGGGACCAACGTCGGTCGCCTGTGCAGTTCTAAAACTGCTTGTTCTCAAATAGTTTGTTAACGAACTAGTTGTTTGCATGTTAAAAGGCTAATTTTAGTCTTGAGATGCAGATCTAATTATTATAATTAGATGTCTAATTATTGTTTGCATGAGATCTATATAATAGACTCATGGGTTGTATTGTAAAGTGTGAGGGATCAAAGCAGGGATTCCCCGGGTGCTAGATAGAGAGAGCAAGGTTGGATCCTCATAGTGCCACAGTGCCAAGTGTGTATGATCAGGTAGATCTATGGGAGAGCAAGGTCTGGTAGAAGATCCACAAGGGTGCTGGTTTAGAGGATAAAGGTTCTTCATGGTATGTAAGATCAGGTTGGTCTGTAGGTGTGCAAGATCAGGTAGAAGATATACATGGGTAAGTAAGGTCAATTGATTTGTAGGTGTGTGTGCAAGATCAAAGGAGATCTATGGGGTATCAAGATCAAAGGTGACAGCAACACATCAAGGAGCAAGATCAGGTGAGATCTACTTGGAGTATGTTGTGTACTTAGAGTATGTGTGTATACTCAGTCGTGGAGTACGTGGAGTACTTGTGTACTGGCAGTAGTGATACTGACTGGTGGTACTGGTAATAGTGATACTGACTGGTTGGAGGTGAATAAAAACTCTATATTTGAGTTGTTTTTGGGACTATAATTGAGAGAGTGAGCTCTTGAAGAGATTTATTGTTTATGCCCTAGAGGTGTGGGAGCCCTAGAGGTGTGTAAGGAAGAAGACTGTGGCATCTTCTTTGTTGTATTTCCTTCTAGAAGATTATTAATACAATTGGGTATTGGATCTCAAATTCTGTGTTGTTTTTTATTTCTATTTACTTATTACTTCTGGTTAATTCTACATGTTTAGTTGCTTGGTAATCAATTGTGCTTCCTAGGTCCTGACAAGTGGTATCAGAGCTGAGGTTGCAGGGAGCAGGTTTGTGTTTGATTATAGGTCACTCTCAGGGGTTTTTAATTAAGTGGGAGTAAATCAATGGTAGAAGAAAGTACACTAAGAATGGAGGAATTCAAAGGCACGAATGGTCAATTACGGTGTTATGGAAAAAAAGAGCAGGAAAAGAAAAATTGTTGGTTGATAGCGGATCAGCATAAAGGGAATGAAGAAGCATATGTTGTAGGTATTGTTACATGGATTGCTCTTGTATGTTCCTTGGATAAAGTAGAATCTTGGTTTATAGATTATGTTGCCTCTTTCCATGCAGCCCCAAATAGAGTATTTTTCCATGTTAAGGTCCATGGAGACTTTGGAAAGATTCATTTAGGGGTTGGTGAGCCTTGTCAAAGTATTAGCAAAGGGGAAGTGCGATTGAAATTACAGACGGCCAACACATGGGTGTTGAAGGAGGTCATGTAGGTCCCAATTCTAAAGATGAGGCTAATTTCTTTAGGAAAGTTGGGTGATGAGAGATGCACAAAAACTCTCACAGTGGATGCACTTGAATTAGCTGGTGGTAAGAAAGCAGGTACTCTTTATCTACTTGCTTGTATTACTAATTCTTCTTCTATTATGAAGACGTGGCTTAATAGGCTTAATCACATGAGCAAGAAGGAGATGCATGTTCTTAAGAGGAAGTTAGATGTCTTTGACAAACTTAAGAACTGGAAAGCTTTGGTATTCTTGGAGGAGATGATGGACAGAGATCAGTGGATGGGACTGGATATCTCTGAGAAGGGCAGTTTGGACAGAGTTTTGATCTAAAGAGAGCTTGCGGGTAAAAATTCATCACTCACAGGAAAACACAGTTACCAGCATTGGTCAAGAAGAACCGATGTCGATCAAACAGGTACCGACGTTGGTCATGTGCAAACAAGCAAAGTTGGTAATGTCAGGTGGGTAAACACCTGCATCGGTCAGAGGACCGACATCGGTAGTTAGGTTAGTCGCAGGGAACCGATGTCAATCAGGTGCAGACTGGGAGATGACTGACATCGGTCACTGACACAACAAATTTTGGGTGGACATCAAACTGTCAAGGAGTCTCAAACGCCCATGTGGAGGACTGAAAGTGTAAGTAAGCCTCAAATTCGTTATTCCCCTTCTTTATACTTGTTGCTCATTGCAGAGCAGGTAGGATCTAGGAAATAGTGGGAGCATGGCATGAATTCTTTGAAAGAGAAACAAACAGGAGATTTGGTAGAGTTGCCAGCCGGTATGAAAGCACTGAGAGATGAATAGATTCCTTGGTTAAAGAAGAGAGAGAATGGACACATGAGATGGAAGGCCAGGGTATATGGTCTTGAGCAAGCTGCAAGACAGTCGTACAGGTTTGATAGGTGGATGACAAAGCATGACTTTAGTCAATGTCATTGTAACCATTGTGTGTTTCTTTACTAGGTTGGATAATGGTCACTACATTATCCTGTTACTATATGTGGATGATGTGCTTGTTGCAGGTGCATACATACAGGGAGTTGCTGAGCTAAAGGTAAAGTTAGTTCAGTGGTATGTCATGAATAATTTGGGAGCAACAAAATTCTTTGGCATGAGTAATCCTAGAGAAAGGGAAGATCACAAGTTGATGTTGTCACAGGATGATTATGTGAAGGTAGTGCAGGATGCAGTACGGCAAGCGCACTTATGGATGGATAGTTCATTGAACAGGGTCCCCAATCACATGATGAGGTTGAGTACATGTGTACTCCCTGATATTTCCCCAGTAGTGGGAGTTGTCAGCATGTTTGTGGCCAATCCAAGAAGGAAGCACTGAAAAGTGGTTTAGTGGATTCTCAGGTATCTGAGAGGGACCAACAGTAGGGATTCATGCTATGCAGGGTCAGGCACTTTGGATATGGTAGGTTACTTGGATGAAAGGAGTTGCACCATAGCATGTGTGGTGTTTAGTCTTCAAGATTGAGCTTGAAGAGGGATACAAGCCATGAAACAAATTAGATGGTGTACAAGTATAGGTACAATGCAACTATTTATCTCCAAGTGGGAGATTGTTAGGGTGTGGAGCTAAAAGCTTTGCCAAGATGCAAATTGGAGGAGGGTGTTGAGTGTAGAGCAATCGACATCAGTTTGATCAACTGACGTCAGTCATATCTAGTGAGCAAAGAAACTGACAACGGTCAGGATTGGCCAATGTCGGTCATCTCCAGATAGATAGGGACTGATGTCGGTCCCCTGTGCAGTTCTAGAACTACTTGTTCTCAAACAGTTTGTTAACGAACCAGTTGTTTGCATGTTAAAAGGCTAATTTTAGTCTTGAGCTATGGATCTAATTATTGTAATTAGATGTCTAATTATTGTTTGCATGAGATCTATATAATAGACTCATGGGCTGTATTGTAAAGTGTGAGGGATCAAAGTAGGGATTCCTCGAGTGCTAGATAGAGAGAGCAAGGTTGGCTCCTCATAGTGCCACAGTGCTAAGTGTGTATGATTAGGTAGATCTGTGGGAGAGCAAGGTCTGGTAGAAGATCCACAGGGGTGGCAATTTTGGAGGACAAGGGTTTTTCATGGTATGTAAGATTAGGTTGGTCTGCAGGTGTGCAAGATCAGGTAGAAGATCTACATGGGTAAGTAAGGTCGATTGATCTACAGGTGTGTGTGTGAGGTCAAAGGAGATCTGTGGGGTATCAAGATCAAAGGTGACAGCAACACATCAAGGAGTAAGATTAGGTGAGATCTACTTGGAGTACGTTGTGTACTTGGAGTATGTGTGTATACTCAGTCATGGAGTATGTGGAGTACTTGTGTACTGGTAGTAGTGATACTGACTGGTGGTACTGGCAGTAGTGATACTGACTAGTTGGAGGTGAACAACAACTCTGTGTTTGAGTTGTTGTTGAGACCGTAATTGAGAGAGTGAGATCTTGAAGAGATTTATTGTTTATGCCCTAGAGGTGTGTAAGGAAGAAGACTGTGGCATCTTCTTTGTTGTATTTCCTTCTGGAAGAGTATTAATACAAGTGGGTATTGTCTCTCAAATTTTGTATTGTTTTTGATTTCTAGTTACTTATTGCTTCTGGTTAATTCCGCGTGTTTAGTTGCTTGGTAATCAATTGTGCTTCCTAGGTTGTGACACATTTTGAGCCAATAATACCCCATTCTAAGGAGATTCTTTGCTAAGACTACACCATTGGTGTGAGCCCCACACATTCCTTCATGAACCTCTTTTAGTGCTAGCTTGGATTCTCCCAAAGATAAACAATGAAGAAGCATTCCATCATAGCCTTTATGATAAAGTGTGTTTCTAAGGAGAGTATAATGTATTAAGAAATAAAGGAATAGGTGTTTTTGGTTATTGGAAAGGTCGGTAGGGAAGACATGACTATGTAAATAGTTATAAAAGTCTTGGTACCAATGTAGCTTAAGTGAGAGATTAGGACCAATAATGACACATACCCTCTTTGAATATGCTATAATATGCACAGGGTGAAGAATATTTTCAATCAAGAACTGATACTTTTTAGCATTGTCATGCATTTGAATCCTGAAACCAATTGTTTCCATTATGTCGGTGGATCTATTGTTTTCTCTTGGAACTTGTTTAAACTATAGAGATTTAAAATGTGTTTTGAGGTTATCAATAATTTACTTGTAAGGAACAAGCTTGTCATCTCTTTTTTGATATTGATCAGTGGTCTGATTGATGATTAACTATGAATATCAATAAACCTTTAAGCTTTGAATATCCTAATGTATAACAAGGTAGATCCCTACATCAATGCCTCATATTTGACCATATTATTTATGTAATGAAATTGTATATGGAATGTTTTGGGAATCAAATCCCCCTGTGGTGTGATAAAAAATATGCCAGCTCCAAATCCATGGGAAATGAATGATCCATCAAAATAGATCATCCACTATTTAGGTTCTTATGGTGCTTATTCTATCATCATGATAGAATCATCTAAAAATTCAAACTTGAGAGGCTGATTATCCTCAATAGGAGCTTCTATAAGTTGGTCAACAATTACTTTCCCTTTGATTACCTTTTGATTCTAGTACTCAATATCAAACTCACTTAGGAGCATAATCCATTTAGCCATGTGTCCTTAAAGATATGCTTTAGACAAGAGGAACTTGAGAGGGTCCACCTTGGTGATGACAATAGTTTTGTTATTTAGCATATAATGTCACAATTTATGAGTAGCAAACACCATAGCTAAACATGCCTTCTCAATAGGCATATAATTATGTTCATAAGCCACCATCATGTGGTTTAAATAATAAACAATGTGTTCCTTATCATGATCATCATCTTGGGCCAAATGTGGTCCCAATGCATGTTATGTGGCTAATATATAAAGAAGCAGTGGTTTTTCCTGTGTTGGCAATCTTAAGACTAGTGGATTAGCCAAGTATGTCTTAAGCTTTACAAATGCTATCTAACAATCTTCATCCCATTGAAATGTTACCCCTTTTTTCAAAAGATGAGTAAATGGGTGGCACTTATCTACTAATTGATAAATGAACCTATGTGTAGACTGGATCTTTCCTTGTAGGCTTCATAGTTGTTTAAGATTGTTTAGTGGAGGCATTTCCACAATAGCCTTGACTTTTACAAGGTTGACTTCAATCCCCCATTGTGATACAATGAACCCTAGTAATTTATTTGATGTGACTCTAAATACAAATTTCTTAGGATTTAAGTAGACTTTATATTCACAATGCCTTACAAAGATTCTTCGTAGAACATCAAGATATCCAGCTCTTGTTCATGATTTTGCTAGTATATCATCAACATAGTCCTCTAAAATGTGTGCATCATTTCATGGAAGATGACAGTCATTGCATGTTAATATGTTTCTCCAATGTTTTTCAAGCCAAATGGCATGACTTTGTAATAGAATATCCCCCATGGAGTGGTGAACATGGTCTTGTGCTAGTCTTTAGGGGCTATCTTGATCTGATTGTAACCAAAAAATCCATCCATTAAGGATAACATATCGTACCCAAAAGTTGAGTCAATGATCATGTCGATGTTGGGCAAAGGAAAATCATCTTTGGGGCATGCTTTATTGATATCTAAGAAATCAGTACAAATACGTATACTCAAGTTTTTTTTACTTATTGGGACTATGTTAAAAACCCAATTAGATTAATCTAGGGGTCTAATAAAATTATCTCCTAATAGCTTTTCCAAATCAACTTTAACTAATAGGGTGATGTGTGGATGCATCTTTTTCAATTTCTACTTGGCTGGTTTGGCATCGAGATGGACAACAAGGTGATACATAACCAAATCAGTGTCTAAGCTTGGCATGTTAGAGTATGCCCATGAAAATATGTCTATATAATCCTTAAGAATGGATATAATATGCTCATGTTTTGCTTAAGGAAAGCTCCAAGATAAATAATTTTGGGATCCTCATAGGTTCCCAAGTTCACTTCCATTGTGTTTTTCACAAGAAGTGTGGATCCATCTTATAGAATTGTAGGCAATGTATGGTCATGATCATCTTCTTCTACCACATCTTCTTCTTGTTCCTTCCAAAGATCTAGATAGTATGAAGAATCAAAATTTGTCATCTTAGGTAAAGGCCAAGAAGCAAAAACCTTTGGAAACTCAAAAGTAAGATGCTCAAAAATTTGATGTTGTTCTAAATAAATGCTTGTACTGGCTATGGAACTTAGATTAGATGGACCTTCTATGTCTTGAGGGGATGAGCAAACTTACCCACCTAGGAGCACCTGAAACAGGTTTTCACTGAAAGGTTTATCTTTTTCTTTACTTTTTCTCTAATCGACAAGTGCCTCAAAGAGGTTTTCACCTGAATATCTCGATGTTTGTTCTTTATTATGACCAAGAAAGTTTTTTTCTCTCCAAAGTAGGAAGAAGGATCCAATGAAAAATCAAATCCCTATTTGTGATCACCAATGGGTAATCCATCTCATAGGCCCATGTATTCTATAATTGATTCATCATTTTAAAACTCATAGAGGCATATGACAAAATTTTATTGGTCCCAATCTATGATTTTAGGATGGCAAAGGCATAGGGAATAATAAGGGTTTGCTTCAAGATGAGAAGATCTAATAGTAAAAATATAATGTCCTTCTTTAGGAAGGGAAACACCACTAGGATGGGTTCTTGCTTCAAGACAGGAAGCTCCAATGGGAGTTATGGTTAATATGGCATTAGAATCAAATAAATTTGAGTCAGTCAGCTCATCAAAAAGGCTATAATGGGATGTTGCATCACTACTAAGAGTCTCATCGCTAGTCACTTCGAAAGAGTCACTATTGAAATTCATGAGGTCACCCTCTAGTGGTATAAATCCAAGACCATGATTCTAATTGATAACTCTATTTGATAAGGGCTCCAAGATTCTTTGTGCTTATGGGCCAAGGCTTTTCCTTGTATAGTTAAGATGATCCATTATCTGATTAGGGATAGGATACTTTGGATTATAAAATTAATCAACAAGGCCTCCATAATATAACCAATCTCCCTTGGTAGAATCCCCTTGATCTTTCTATGGGGTGATTGCAAGTACAAAAACCACAGGTGCATTTGGTTGTTTCTTCTTTAGTTTCCAAATCTAGTTGGGTCCATTAGGAGTTTTAGATGGTTTAGGATTTCCAAATGACTTAAGGGATTTAGGAAATTTTTTAATATGGAGGACATCTTTAAGATGGTACATGGATACCCACATCTTTAATAATGACCTATTTTATGAGAGTTGCAAGAAATGGATTGACCAAAGTGGAAGCTAGATCACTAGGGTCGATATAATTAGACAGAGATGGATGGGAAATGATGGCTTTGTTCTTCTTCATAATGAACTTAGAACCTAGATAATAGTTATAATTATGAAACTCAGCTTCAAGATGCTTGTAATATTGATATCGCGGTTGATCAGTAGGAATAATAACCTCGATCCCATTATGGGGAAACTTAAGGCACTGGTGAAGAGTAGATGGGACTACTTGTACTTCATGAATCTAGGGATGACCAAGAAGTATGTTATAAGGAAGTTCAATATCCACAATATGGAATAATTTGTGATGAGAAATGAGCCCAACCATGACTGGCAACTAAAT
Source organism: Torreya grandis (assembly GCA_037957365.1). Classification (NCBI taxonomy): domain Eukaryota; kingdom Viridiplantae; phylum Streptophyta; class Pinopsida; order Cupressales; family Taxaceae; genus Torreya; species Torreya grandis. The sequence goes on from JARHVA010000532.1 coordinate 1,224,376, forward strand.
TATACCTAAATATTCCCTCTTGACATTATCGTAAGCCTTGATTGTAATAGTCTCTGGCTTAATGTCCTTATCCATGTAGCCCAATCATCATAACAACTTGAGATATATGATGTTCAACCTTGAACCATTATCTATAAAAACCCACTTGATCTTATGATCCACAATAAGTATCTCAATGTACAATTGGTTATTGTGGTTTGGGCCAAGAGTGGACATGTCCTTTTGATCAAATGTGGTTTGCCAAAATAAAGATAAATGTCTAACTAGGTTCTAGAACTGATCAGGGTTAATATCATTAGGCACAGTAGATTCTTTCAAAAGGTTGTTCATGATAGTTATATGGACATCAGATGTCTGCAAGACTTCTAATATGGAAATCTATGTAGGGGTTTTGTTTAATTGGTTTGATAAACTATAGGGCTTTTTTATTGTGGATTGAGTTAGTTTAGTCTTTGTTGGCACAATATTTGGCTTTGGAACCATTGGCATAATTTTCTCATTGAGTTTCATGAAAGAAGTGGACAAAGGGCCTTGGATGATAACTCATGGGTGTCTAGTTGTGACTACAAAACTTAGAGGTGGCAAGGAGTCATTATAACTAGAAGAGGAAGGCAAAGGGCCTTAGATGATGACTCATATGCATCTAGCTATATTTCTATAGTTTTGAGTCGATGAGGGGCCTTCATAATTAGAATAAGGGTGCTACTATTCAGAACTAGTAACCCATGAAAATGGAGTCATAACATGATTATACAAACTTGATGTGATATTACAAGGGGAAGAGGGTGTTGACCCTTTAATGATGGGTCTGGTGTTGCAAAGAACATGAGATTGTCCACATGGTTTCACAGTAATAGTGGTAATGTGGGCAGAAAAAATGCACCCCATAGTATTATTATAGTTGTAAGGTATGTTGTTATAAGTCACATTTTTAGTATGGGTATTATGATCCCAATTATGCTCATTATGATTATGACCCTGATGTTGATTTTGATTATGCCTCTATCCTTGTTTCTAACCTTGGTTTTGATGGTTTCTTGGTGGTGGTGGATTATGTCAAAGAAAGGAGTCTTTGTATATTCCCATATCTTGATTTATGTCCTAATTAGGGGCCAACTTAATTTCTAGCTCACCACTTTCAATAAAGTCCTCAATAATGTGTCATAATTGGATGTAATAATATGCATTGTGACCAACAACATGATGGAAGTTGTAACATTCATTTCCTTTATATGATCCAAAACTTAGAAGTTCTGGTTGATAAATATTTTGATAGCATAGAAATAACACAGTAACAATGAATTCTCTGAGAAGAGATGTAGTATTACTCAAGATCGCAATACAAATATATGCTTATCTCTGGGAAGAGATGTTTGTCTTCACATTTCAGGTTACCTCTTCATTTATACACATTTTGAAAGCATGGGGAGGATGTGTAAGGTCACAAATATCAAGGGAGATTAAGTGGTTTTACTTCCAAGATTTAAAACAATATAGAATTCAAGGAATTACTATTTTTAGACTGCACTACTAAAATTAAAATTTGGGGCACTTATGTTGGGTTTTATAGGTCCAAACTTCATCAATCAGAGATCCATTCTATCTCACGATGTTATCCTCATTTTTATCTTTCCAACGGTTCAAACGGTGAGTCAATTGGAGCTACGGTGCAAAAGTTATGGCTCCCGAAAGTTCCGTCATCAATTAGGGTGGAACTGTCACCCGAATTGTCGCCTAAATTGTTGCCCGGATCATTATACCAATATGGTTTTGGTTTACATTGAGGAAATGGTCTTGATAATATCCATCCAATCAAATTATCCATGATGATATTTTATAACACTATTTTAACTGACTCTCATAACTTGCTAAAGACCCTGAAATTGTTATGAAATGTCCTTCATGGAGGTTGTCTCTGCAAAGTAGGTGGTAGATTTGGGGGAGTTATTTGTACATTTATGGGAGGCATATACCAAACCATTTGTATCTACCTTGCTTTAGTCACTCCATTTCCAACATGTTTTTATTTTTGTTAAAGCCCTTAGGCTTGTCCTGTGCAACCATTTAAATTAGTGATTGGGTCTGATTAGATGTATGACCTTGCATGAAAATATTGAGAAGACCTTTAACAATAAGATCCTTCTCAATCTGCACTCCTTTGTTAATAATTTTTTCAAATGAGTTAGCACAATCTAATCATATATTATGCATGACTTCATGATGCAAGTTATGTACAAATATATTGGCCAACTATTTGTCTATCAAGTTATGTTGAAAGTGGCCTACCAATGCTCTCTACCTTTGTAGATATGTAGCAAAACTTTCACCATAATGTTGTTTGGATTTACACAAGTCAACAATAGTCAATTCATGTTTTATGTTATACGAGAAATGGTTAATGAACTTTTTTGATAATCCATTCTAATCTGAAATTGATCCTTTGGGTAGTTAAAGTAGCCAATCTAAGGCCTATCTTGATAAACTTCATGAAAATAGTCAAAGTAAGTACTCGCTACTCTAAGCAACCTCTTTACATAAGACAAAAAATGCCTATATGTGCTCACATGGATCTTCCTTTATTTTGTATTTATCAAATTTAGGTACCTCAAAATGAGGTGGAAAGGGGTTTTGGAGAATAGATAAATCAAATGGATATGGACATATCTCATCGAATTTGTACTTTTTAACTCTATTATTCATCTCCAATCTTTGAATAATTTCCTTCATAGAATTCCACTCTTGCATGTTTGGTGCATTTTTGGTTTGGATAAGATGTTGTTGGGGTGGTATGTACCCCTAGTTTTGTTGTTGTTGGGGTGGAATGTGCCCCTGGTTTTATTGTTATTGGGGTGGAATGTGCCCCTAGTTTTGTGTGGATCTATAGGGAATGTATACCTTTCGATCTATGTTTTGGTTCTGATTTGCTCCTTGAGTTGATAAAATAGGTTGTTGATTCTTGGATTGTAAAACATTCCCTAAATTTGGTTGTTTATTACCTTGTTGATTAAGGATAGTTCTATGTTTGTTTACCAATCTCTATGTTGGTTAGAATGAACTAGACAAATTGTCTTGAGGTATTTCCTCAATTTGAACTGAATGTTTGGGTCTCAGATTTTGTAAAGTAACAAGAAGTTCTTTATGATTACAGAATGTATGCTCCATGTTAAATGGAACATTTTGTAAGATCTCTTGTGACTTTAACTATTCATTTAGGTTACCTTGATCCCCTATGGTTATGTTTTCATCAAATGTTTGTTGCATACCTTATACATCATTTCCTTGTTCTTTTGAAGCATCATTGTGAATTAAAGTGGCAACTAATGAGTTAGTTAAGTCTGCAATAAGTTGATCCATATATCATTGACTTATTATCTTGATCTTGGCTAGAAGATCTAGCTTTGTGGGTTTTAACTCTATTTGTATTTCCTTTCCTTTGTTATAATAATAAGGTATGTCTATTTATGCAAAATATTGCTCTTACTGTCATTGTTCTACTCTTACTAAGGTATGTTATTGTTCTGTAAGAAAGTCTGAAGGTAGTCTAGCACTTGATTCTATCAACCTAAGAAGTGCTTCATCTTGATCTACTTGGGGTTGATATTAATTGTAATCATCTTCAGATCCTACTATTGTGGGTATGTCATAAAAAATAAGTGGGTTATATGGGCCATCACAAAATTGCTCATCCTCATAGCTAAGGCCATAAGAGGCCCCACTACGAGTGAACCTTTGAGTCATGTCTACAAAGAGTTATTCTCTACGTTTGACTAGATTCGGACCAATGTTTTGAAAACATTCAAATAAAGTATGCCTTGGTTATTTTCAAATAAATAACTAAGGTACCAAAGAGACTATAAATGAGGGTGGCTTGAAACCACACATAATTAGAGTATTTAGTTCATGAATTTACTCAACTTTTGGTAAAGTTGAAATCGTATAGATTGAAAAAGGGTAAGGTAATTCAATGAGTTGACCCTAAAAAATTAGAGGAAATCTCTCCAAATTATGAAGAAGAAAAAATTAACTAAGCAACTCAAGATGTAAAAACATATGTGAATCACTAAGTACAAAGCTAGGACCAAATGGGTGGCACAATGTCACCACATAGTTCTAGTAGGATAAAATATGTTCTAAGACTCAAAGCATGAGTGATACATAAGATGATTTGAGTCCACCCAAGATGATAATATGATTTTGAGTCAAATAAATGGCCCTCAATCCAAATAGAATATTGAACCCAAGTTAGAACAAGTTTAGTGTGAAAATGGTGAATCTAACTTAACACACCAACCCTTAAAACTTAGAAATGTTCAATTTTGAATGTGAATTATAAATGAAGGACTTTAAAAAAATTGGGTAAAAGGTATATACTCAATTGGAAAACATGACTGCACCAAAGTGGATGACATGACACAAAAGCTTTTGATCATAACTTGAACAAGGAAAAGATAAATTTTCCAATTGGACAGCGTAATGTCTCCCTTGCTGAAGAAAATTGAGGACAAAGTGATTTGGTTAAGTTCATTGAGTTTACAACTAGTTTTTAGACACAAATCAATACCAAGTAAGCTAATGACAAAAAATAATCATCTTAAGTCTAACTAACAAGGTATGGTAAATTTGGGTCAACTAAACTAGTAATTTTTTGAACATTTCTAAAGGAATCAATTACATGATAACTTTTACAGCATGATGTAAAATAAAAACACATAATTGGGTGTCCACAACACTTGCCTTGTTACAAAAAGGTTTTTCCCTTTTTACAATCACTACAGCCTACTGTTCGCGTAGTGTAGTGTGATGTCCAAAGTGTAAATACGTCCCATGTGAAACTCCATCACTAGAAGGTGGTTTAACCGCTCAAACCTCTGATACTAGTGGGAGTGGTTGAAGTCAGCATTAAGAGGTGAAACCTCAGGTCAAAGCTTCCCTAAATAACTTGTAGGAGGCAATGAAGTCCCCCTCGCAAGCCAAGATGCAATGAAATAAAAGACATAAGAGAAATACTTTAAGGTCATTTTCAAGATCACCCAAATTATTATGAGTTTTTAGGGAGTGTTTTAGACAACATTATTTCTATGCCTTGGACTAGGCATGTTTGAAATAAGGATGATGCTTTTGATTCCAAAATTTCCCTATAAGGCAAGGAATGAAAGAGCATACATGCAACATCCCTCTTTTTGTGAATCAAATTCTAAGTTTAAATAACTATTGAATATAAATTTGACAAGTGAATTCAATTTTAAGACCAAAATGAAAGATGAGGTGATGTTATTTTGAACCCTTGTTCTTAAGTTGTAACTTTTAAATCACAATTTGTCAAAACATTAACAAATAAATCACCTTAAATATTTTATTTAAACACCAAAATGAAGGTTTCTAATTCATTTTAAACTTTCAAAATATGTCTAAAGAGCATGATGTAACAAATTTAAAGATGGTCCTGCACTAAAATGGTCAGTATGTCCTTTAGATTTGAAGCACATTTAGTTTTGAAACAATAAACTTTAAAATAGAAGGTCGTTGGTTACCTGTCTACCCTTAATGCATCACCCCAAAAGCAAATGTGTTAGGTTAGACATTGTTAGCACAAATCTAAAAAAAAAAATTCAAAGCAAAGATTATAAAATGAAAACACAATAAATAATAATAATAATAATAATAATAATAATAATAATAATAATAATAATATGAAAACCTGAAAATAACAAATTAGAAGGCTAAAAATTAAAAAAATCACATAAAACATGAAAATCAGCACATAAAACATAAAAACATGCAGTTAGTGTTTATATCATAACTTTTAAAATATATATCAGTTTGACACAAAAAATTTATAGGTTATCAATAACTCTATATAAAACCTATATGTAAATAATTACATCCCAAAAGTTAATACAAAATAAACTATTTACTCTGTACTAGCCATTTTTACCATAAAAACAAAAACTAGAAAGGGACAGTTCCTAAAAAAGCCATAACTTCTAAAATATAAAGATTTGTTTTGTGAAATTTATAGATAATATCAATGACATATTTATATATATTAAAAAAAATAGATAAAAATATTAAATAAATAAAAATTTATGAATTCTTTATTGGCCATTTTTACTCAAAGCAAAAAACAACAAAATAAAGAATTAAAACTATTAAATACAAAAACGTTTGTGGGTTGCGCTCTCATGAAGATAGTTACACTGGGCATGCAAAAATGTAGAGAGGATTACATAACATTATTATTCAAACATTATTCCAATAAACCAAAGTAAAAATTCATAAGAAAAAACTGAATTAAGCCTATCTACTCATGCAGGAATTGTTAATGACAATGAAAGATGAATGAAAGAAAGCAAGAAACCTATACCTTCCCAAGTGAATTCATTCTCCAAAAGTGGCTCAAAATCATGTTATCCCTTGATAAATCATAATTTTATTCATAAAAAATGGTATAAAACTCCTCCAATGTCTCAAGAATACTCCACAAAATCTAGGCTTAAGATGTGAAATCACTAAACTAGCCTATCAATAAAGCTTGCATATAAAATTAGTAGTCAAATACAAAAGATTTTAGAAACAATTTAACAATATAAATTTGAAAAAATAAAACTTAAAAATGATGTCAAAGGCCTCTCTATTTATATTTTTTCAAGATTGCTCAGAATCAACTTGAACTGTCCATCTTGAGATGAAGATGTGTGGTTGAGGATTAAATCAATATTTGGAATTAAATCTATAATTATCCTCATCAATATTTGAGATAAAGGAGAAATTAAGAGGCATGGAGGCATAGGAGATGCATAATCTTGATATTTTATGTATTTATGGCTTATGGATGTCATCCCATATGATGATGTCACTTGATGATGCAGTTAATGATAATCAACTTCTAATAATGAGATATTCAATAAGTTCCATAGAATTCTTATTTAAGCTCTTAATTTGGATTAATTAGCTTAAACAAAGTTAATCAAGTTTAATGAAATTATTTGAAAATCAGTGCACAATTCATCAAAATAGTTAGAAAGTCATATTATTGGGTCATAATTTGACTCGAGAAGAATTAGAAGATGACGTTAGATACGTTGGAACCGTATTCCTATTTAGGATGTTGCCAACACAAGATAGCAAAGGTACATAACATGTAATGATGAATTGGAAGAAAAAAGTGATTTAAAGTAAAAAAAGGTAAAATCATCATTTTGACTCAAAATGATCTGATCAAAGTTAGCTAGCCCATAAAATGCATTACTTCATTTAGGGATACTTTGACCAAAATCGGCACTTGTAAATGACAAGTTTGAACCATTTAGCACGTTTTATGTAGTTTGAATTAAAATGTGCATTTTAGTATAGTTCAAATAAGATTGATAATTTCAACACAAATGTCATTAGGAATTAGATATCTACACTAAGTGACAGAAGTTCATTAGAAGACTGACTATAGGGTATTCAAAAGGCACGCAGAGTTGCCAAGTGGCATAATCATGAAATCAAGAATCTAAGATCAACGATGAGAATTTGGAAGGTAAATAATAGGATACTTATGAGGAGATAAATGGTTTGTATTTTTATAAAGTTTCTAGGTAGCATGAGATGTTGACAAAGTGTCTGATGTTTAGTGTTTGAATAATGACAGTTGAAATTTGAATATTCAAATTTAACAAGGGAAAATCAGTATGTAGTTTTTGAGCTATATCTTTTGATCTAGGATGAATTTATTGATGAAAAAAAAGTTGTAAAGGAATTCAAGGCACATATAGACAATCTAGTTAGAAAATTTTAATGTTCGTACAGTTAAAGTTATTAATCTCCAAAGTTGATTGTGTGTTTGACCATGTTCTGCAAGTGACCCGAGAAGGATAATTGAATTATTTTTGATATTATTTTGATGTTTCAAGATGAGATAACTATTGAAGAGTTTTATATACTTCATAAATACCATATTTATGGATTTTGGAGTTTTGACCAATCTATTTTCAATGTGAACAATTTCTTATAAGTTGATTGTGTTATTGAATGCACTGATTGATTGAGTGATCATGTTGTAGGAGTGAGTTGAAGGTGTTCTAAGCAGAATTAAAGAAGGAAATGAGAATGGAGATGTTATATAAGTATATAATTATTTTTAAAATGAATTTTTTTTCATATTTTCCCCTAATCAAATATAAAGAGTCAAAATATCTTGACTATATTTTGACTGTATATGACCAATCTAAGTAATCATTTTGAGAAAGTTGTTTTGAGTGATTAGAGCCTATGTTAAAGTGTCTAAGGCACATGGAAATATTTAATAGGTTATGAAAGGCTCACCCATGTGATATATTCATATGGATATGTGAAAGACTTGAGTGTTTGCTTCAAAAGTTTGAGACTGTGTTTTTTGTATATGAAGACCTGAAAAGCAAGGAGACCTAATTGGTAGGTTTGAATGTTGAGTTGGTATTCTAGGTGGTATGAACCCATGATAAATTAATAAATGATATATTAGAGATATTTTTTATATGTTTTAATCTTTGGTATAAGCTAACAGTGGCCCAAAGAGTTGAATTTGTAAGGTATAGGTGAATAGGTCTAATTATTTTAGGTCTCACCAAGACCTAATAGTGATTTGGGTCTAATGAGGTAATGGCCAACCTAAGGAGTGTATGGTTCTTACAAGTAACATGTATGAGGACCTATTTCAAAGGTATAACAAGTATGGTAAGAATATTATCCAACCAAGTGGGTTATACCAAGATAGTGGTATAAATACAAGACATAATTGGACTAATTTGGTGTTTTGTAATAGAGTGGATTCAAGTAAAGGAGACAACCTTTAAAAATGAAGGCACAAGTCGTTGAAGATGACAAAAGAGTGAATAGGATTATTCATGCTTGTTTTATCAAGGTGATAAAGGTGAAGACATAAATCATTGGACCTAATGAGCCTAGAAGAGGTAGATTGAGCGAGTAAGCCTAAGAGGCTGATTGAGTGAGTGTGCTTAGTGGCTGGATTAAAGAGAAGAGTAGGTTGAGGATTATTCCTATAGTGTGATAAGAAGTTAATAATTCCTACAGGTCATGTTTTTGATGTTATGATTGATATATTGTAGTTTTTTTTATTGTGTAGGTGCTAATAAATGAAGAGTGATATAAAAGGTTAATTTTGGATGCATTGCTTGTGTGTAAAAGTTTATGAGAATGTAAACACAAAAGAGTTCAAGTAAGATAATTTCATAATCAAGTGTATGATAAATTAGATGAGAAGTGGAGATCAGATCAAGGTAGTTGGGTTGGTGCTTGTTTTTTCTAGGAGGTTGGTTCCTCCTTGTGAGATGGGTGTGTCACTAAAATAAGGGATGGGTGTTCCTTGATCAGCTAGTGCTAGTTTAAATTTGGATCTTTTTATTATATGACTATAGTCTATCTTATAGGGTTTAGTGTATTTTATCTTCCAAGAGGGTTTCCCACATTTATCATGTGTTATGTGTTTGATCTTGTTATATCTTCCTTGTTCATTGTAATCATTAGTTTGTTTGCATCATGATTGTATGTGTTGAATGTTTAAGAGTTGGGAATTAAATTGGATTATCTAGCATCACTAATTCAGCCCCCTCTCAGTGATTGTACCTCTAATAGATGACAATCCTTGAAAGTGTTTAGAATCTAAAAATGATTTGATTTTTTAATATTAAGTGCACATTTCATAACATATGAGCATTAGATTGGTTTTGTACAGTCCATAAAATTTGCATTAAAATGTATTTATTTTTCTAAATTTTTGTGTCTATTTGTTATATTTCAAAAGACTTAGCCATTTTAATTTGAATGAGTTCATCGTTGATTTTTAAAACCAAGTCGTTACTTGTGCCTTTACATGTTGTGCTCGTAGATTATTGTAAAGAGTGTAGGTGACTTAGTCAAAAAATTTGTTCTAAATAAAAGTTATAACAAATCTCAATAATTTCTCAAGTATTTTCTCTTCGATAAAAATGTCATGAATTACATCAAAATTTATGTGACATGGCAATTTTACACATGTTCTGAACAATTTTTTTGAAGAATTGGGTCTTTGGGATAAATCTGCATGAACAAAAATTATGATGGAAAAAATTATGAAGGCTTGGATAATACAATGCAAAGTCATGAAGAAGAGGCTTGTGAAGATTGAGTTTTTAGAATGTTTTTCTAAAAGAGGCTTTTCAGCTTTGGACTTAATCATTTTAATTCAAAATCTCTTAAATATTACTTTTTTAATCAATTCATTGACTCTGTATTTTTATATTATGTATGCAGGTACCCTAAAAATCCCCTATCACCATGTGTCATTCACCTAAAGGAATTGACAACCCCAACACATATAAAGTATACTTAAAACACTTAGCTAATTTCACAAAAGTTTCCTATATCCATGTGGTACCTTCTATTTCTTTAAAGGACTTAGCCAATTTCATAAAGTTACATATCACCACATGTCACTATCCCAAAAATATTGAGCTTGTTCAAAAGTCTTATAATACTTAGTCAATTTTCTTCAAGTTTTATTATAAGGTAATGACATCACTGACTCTCTAGGTTGGCAGGTCAGCATGATGATATCACATTGCATAATTCTACGTTTTTGATATCCCAAAAATGTGTGTACTAGTGTAATGCCTCTAAGTTATAAGGTCAATGAGATGATGCCATGTAACATCATTCCACTAATCCACTATCCTAGAGATGTTCATATAGAGTTTAGATCTTCCATGCAAGTGGGAGAGCGAGATAATGTCATGTGGTGAAATATTGCTACTTTGTAGCCATCAAATAGTCTATGTATACTTTGTAGTTTGTCAAAGTTTAGGCAAGAGGGATTATAATGTAAGTAAAACTATCACTTCACAATAAATAAAAAAATCAACATATGCATAAATCCCTAAGCCAAGCATCAAAAGAGTGAGGAAAGGCCATGTGACCATGAAATAATAGAAGTGAGTGACAAAGCTAAAGCTTAGTGTACCGATAAGTTACCAAGTGTAAAAGTAGGAGCTATATAAGCAAAACTAATCATGCAACAAAGGAAAAGAATAGACAAGCCACATGATAGTGACCTATCAGAGTAAAGGACATGATGGTGATGTAGGTATAATTTTAAATTTGACAACTTGTCTACTTGTCAAAACTATCAAAGGCTAAGAATCAACAATGTGTTTGATTTTATTTTTAGAATCACTTGTAACATGGTCCTAGATAGGAAAGTGATTGATAAGGTAACCCATATCATGACTAAGATGAGAATAATTAGTATGGCATGCACATTGGAATCAAACACGAAATATAAAAGAAAAATTTTAGTCTTAAAGAGGCATGGTCTCAATTACATAAAGACCCAGGTAGCTGAAAATCATGATGCAATTCCAACTGCTTTTAATTGCCAAAATTCAATTGAGGCACATTTTGATTGTCCCAATTTTGGGCATGCCTTCAATCTGTTAGATATTTTGAGTTGCCTACTCAACCACATTCTCTTAACCAATAATGAATGTTTTTAATTACCTCATTAGTGAGAAAATTTAATTGAGTTTGAACTCCTCAGGCCTATGTGCCTATATAAGATCAACTTCTTGATATAATAAGGGCTAGTCTTTTTCAAGATTAATAGGATTATGCTTAGGCTATTCTTTTTAGGATTAGAGAAGATTATGCTTGGATGGATCTTTCTGATTAGAACTTATAGTAGTGGACCAATCATTTTTCTTTCTTGTATTTTCCTAATTTATAGATTAGTTTTCTAAGTTGAGGCTATTTGGAATCTGAGTTTATAGCTCACTGAGCATTTTATGAATCTCAAATGATCCTTAATAAAAACATATTTATCTAAAGGAATTATCATTTAATAGACTTGGTCTACACATGTATATAGTAACCCTATTTTCCTCTTTGAATCTACTACTTCATTCCATAGACTCTTGCATTGTCCCTAGTTGAAATTTTTCTAAGTTTGATTCAACTAAGGATTGGTTACTCTAAGATTCGTTTACTTAACAGAACTAGGCTAGATGAAAATAGATAGTGGGATTTGTTTATCTTTTTCTCCTTGATTTTCTCTCTTTTCCCCTTTTTTTAATTATTCTATTAATTTAGATTAGTTTAGTTCCTGAGTTGTAATTTCAATCTAATACTTATTTTGATTATATGCTCTTTTATCTATTATTTTTATGCACTGTTTAATCCTTACAATAGATGTATCTTTTTGAATCAGATGTTTATTCATAGTTAGTGCATTTGGATGGTTCTATAGGCATAAACTTTTTATTTTTAATGTATATTGATATGGATGAAATACATGTCAAATAACTTTGACATGGTATGGTCACAATGAATCGACTGGGTTACCCTGCATACCAAGACCTAGTAATTGAGACCTTAGAGAGATTTTTTCACACAATTCACCTTTCAAGAGAGTAAGGTATTGACAACCCCTACCTAATTTTTGGCTACATGTCAAACACATCATCAATAATAATATTGATCTACCCCAAAGTCCTCTCTATCAATGAGTGTTTCCTGCATAGCCAATACTCTGAATAAGGCCTCAAACTTATGTAGTTCTCCCTACATGTTTGTTTGTGTGTGCATAAGGATGCAATATGTGAAAATTAAATACAAAAATTACCTATCTTGTAACTTGGAAAATATAACTCTTGGGGTGCTCTTTCAGTAATTCACACCTATAAATATGTTATCCCTGTGATTAATATGGAAATAGGAGAAAATATGAAAGCTTTTCTCACTTGAATGCTTTAAATATTACCTTTAATAAGTTACCTTTGGTATTTTCTATGTATGTGCTAGGTTTGGAATGAATGAAGATTGATTTTATATTTATACCAATACCTTTTGATAATATCCCACATTAAATCACTTAGGTTGACCATATGGATACATTTCATTTTCAAATTAGATGACTCATTGGACACTTGCATTAAGGTAAGAAACCTACATCGACATAGGTGTCTAACTAGGATACAAGTGTCTCAAGATCAAAAAGATAGGTATAGGTCCATAAATTTTACATATGGATAATAAGAAGGTTGAAATAATTTTAAGCAAGATAGAAGGCCTAGGTCATCATAATGATACTAGTTAGACTAAGAGATAAGCAATAAAGAAATAATAGATGTGAGACTTGAAAAAGTAGAAAAGGTATAGAACTGATAGGAATAATTAAGGTCTAAGTTTTCTAAGTGTACAAGACTAAGGTGATACATAATTTATAAATATCATCTACATTTCCCCTATTTAATCTAACAATGATTTTTCTATTTTAAAGGAAAGGAATGTGTAACTGGATCTAGCTTCAGTGTTTTATTAGTGACTAAACTAAAACCAAGAGACTATTACATTATACAATTAGTGCATATAAGCTGAAATTGAAAGCATTGAAATGATTGAAATTAAAAGAGAACAAGGTGTAGGAATACACCTATGTATCGATGTTACCATCTTGCCTTCTGACAATTTAATTTGAAATATATATCATTATGAATCAATAAAACTAAGATTAAGATAAAAATAAATATGGAAAGTGCATATATCTAAAGAGATGGAGAGATAGATTGGAGGACACATGACCCTAACCTTGGAGAAAAGATGAGTTGCCACCTAGTGTTTGACATTACAACCCAATAATACTTATAACTTGGTGAGCATGGGTGAATAAATTCAATCCATACTATATTTCTAGTGAGGATGGATGATGTAATCAAGTCCAAATTATAAACTTGGTAAGATTGAGTGATCAAATCACCTCAATCATACCAAAAGAGAACCCACTTCTATAGTAGATTGGCCTAGTATAGTCCATAAAATTCAAACCTATTGAGTGATGACAGTTTCTGAAAGTGTTTAGAATCTAAAAAATGATTTGATTTTGCAATATTAAGTGCACATTTCATAACATATGAACCTTATATATATCCCTTGATGAAACTATGTACAAAAATAGTATCAATGTATATAATTTTATCATAAATGTGTATCTAAATCATATAACTATGAATTTGGTCAATTTGAGAATTGTGTAAGTGTGGAGAACATGTTTCCATAGCATGCCCCTACTATATATGGAGAAATTTAAAAACTAATACAAGTGCCAATTTGAAGGACATATTTCCAAACATGACCCAACTATAATTTGGGTATGTCATATACTAAATAAGTGTGGAGAACATGTTTTTAAACTATACTCACACTAGATCTAGAACTATGAATATGTGGAAGCTATGCCTCTATGGCTTCCCCCCACTATAATCTAAAATTGAATACTGGTGTAAGTGTGGAGAACATGTTTCCAAAACATGTCCCCCCTATAATTTGAGTATGTTGTATACTGAATAAGTGTGGAGAACATAATCCCAAAATGTGTCCCCATTGAATCTAAAATTATGATAAATGTGGTGAACATGTTTTCAAAACATGCCCTTATTGAAATTTGAATGTTTGAATAAATGTGGAATTCATGCCTCTATGGCATTTTCCCACTAATATTACACCACTTTTTAGGTGAGGGTAAGTATCAACTTATAGCTACCTTACCTCAAAAGTATAAGATAACCATGTGAACTATGAATGTACCATGTAGCATATAGAGGGAACCTGTCTAGATAGATGTATCATTGAAGTGCATAGAATGTGATCATATCAATGCCTAATATGCATTATGAATATCATGTAAACATCTATATAGTAACAATACAATCTCAATAAATAATTAAATATACACATAAGAGCATTCATAAGCAATTCAAAAGATAATGGTCTAAGGGGAAAATAAAGAAGGGACATGTTTAAATGTCACACAATCGAATGGACATGACTTAGTTAAATGTCTAAAAAATAAAGGATGACATATTCAAATGTCTATACAACAAGCAATGACATATTCAAATGTAAACAATAGGCAGATAGAGGCACATGGATTGCAAACAATGGAAAATATTCAAATGCTAAAAAAAAAGACCATAGCAATGAAAAACACTCTAAAAAGTGCATAAAATAAAAATATAAAGTAATGCCTTTTGGTCTAAAAAATTCCCCTGCTATTTTTTCTAGATTTGTAGTTATAGTGTTCAAAGACTTCATCTATGACATTTTAGAAGATTATTTGGATGATCGGGTTGTGTTATTCATATTAAAATATCACTTTTCTAATATGTGACTAATGTTATAAAGGTGTTAATCCCTATGCATTGCTCTAAATTTTAAGAAGTGTTTTTTATTTACGTTTTTTGGTGTTTTATTGTGACATGTGTATGCAGTGATGGTATCCTAATTGACCAAGACAACATCGTAGTCATTATGTGATTACCACCTCTTGTAATTTATTTTGAAATGCAATCATTCCTAGGTCACACTCAGGGGCTATGCAGCTATATCTACTCCATTGGAAAGACTATTATGCAATGATATAAGGTTTTAATAGACTAATGACTATTAAAAAACCTTCATACATTTAAAGCACAAATTAATAGCAACCCCAATATTGGTCTTTTCATACTGGAATAAGCCTTTTCACATTCATGTAGATGCTTTAAGAACCGTACTAAAATTTTTATTGTATCAACCTAAATATGGTGTCTTGGATGATCCCATTCAATTCACAATCAAGAAGCTTTCAATGATTGATAAGAGATACACTACCTTAAAATGGTAAGATCTTACTATGGTTTTTGTGCTAAAAAATTTCATGTATTTTCTCTTATCTACACCATTTTAATTATTTACATACCACCAAAATCTATGATATTTGGTAAACAAGCCCGTGCTTAGAGGAAGGATATCTAAGTGGTTAATTTTATTTCAAGAATACCAATTTAAAATCAATGTCACTCTTGAATGAGAAAATTTAGGGCTAGATTATTTAAATCACATAAAAAAGGGTGAATAAGTAGAAGAATTATAGGATGAATCAGTAGATTCTCACTTGTTCAGAGTCTCTGCAATACCATAAAATATGGAAGACTTCAACAATTTTTCAGAACAAGTAATTTTTCCTATGTACTATGTTGAGAAAGACAAAAATTAGTTGGTCATAAGAGCTCTACCATTAAATATTATTAATTGGATTATTTGGAATATGGGTAAGGATGATGTGCTAAATAGAGTAGCCTTAGATCATGGAAGACCACACTCATAGAAGAAACACATCAGGGAGTCACAAGAGGACACTTCACTAGAGAATCTACTACAAAAAAGATACTTTAAAGTGGTATATGGTGGCCTAATCTATTTAAATATGCACACAAATTCAAAAGACACTAGAATATTTTTTAATGAGTAGGGAGGATAAATCAAAGGGATGAAATGCATCTAAACCTAATGTTAGTAGTACAACCATTTGAAATATGGGGAATTAAGTTTTTAGGGCCCATTAATAAGCCTAACAAGCACAGTCATGCAATATACATAATCACTGTAATTAATTACTTAAAAAATGGGGAGAAGTTGTTACGACACTAAGTTGAAGTGCCAAAGATGAAACCAATTTTTTTATGAGAACATCATAACTAGATTTGAATTTTCCTATGAAGTTAGACAATGATGGGCTAACACACTTCTTGAATAATACCGTCAAAAATATTGTTGACCATTTTTTACCCCAGGTCAAATATCAACCCTTATAATTTGAATCTTAACTTGTCATGTCTTCTAGCCTTGTTCATATACCATTCCATGCCTTTTGAGGTTTTAAAACATTCTTGTTGAGGTCTTATTAGCATAATTTAAGGATGTTTTGATAAGTTTAAGGTAATATTTTATGTTAGTCTATCTATGCCATGATGTGAAAAAGGTTGATCCACATGATGTCAAAGGTTATTAAGTGTTTCTAAAATCCATCCTAACCCTTCATGACCTTGTATACACATTTCATACATGTTTAGAGAAATTAAGGTTTATTTTCAAATTTTAAGGTAAGTGTTATGCAAGATAAAGGTGTTTTTAGTCAAGTTCAATGCATGTCAAAGCTATTTAAGATGAAATATCTATACAACATACTTGTAAAATCTTATTGAGGAGTTATATTGTAAATTTTGGCATGAAATGATGATAAGTTAGTTTTTAATGATGATAAGTAGTTATAATTTATTTTTCAACACTTACAAGAGGCTTGTCACCCATTTGTATGAACCAAGAAGGCTTGTTTGCAGGTGAAAATGGTTTAAGAGTTTCTCTTTACCTTTAAAAATTCAAATACATGCTTAAAATGTAGGTAAAGGTCTCATAAAGGCAAAAAACACTCCTTCTCTCCTATCGTTCCCTTGACAAGCTCACAAAGGTTAACTTTAGATGTTTGGTTCATACAATACAATTGGATTTGGACCCTAAAATTTTTACCATAGGATGGAGTACTAATGACCTTAAAATTCATGGCCATATTCATCATATCAGTGGCCATTCATTTATGAACAATCGTTAAGACCATTAGGTGGTCTTAAACTATGTATAAACCCCATAGGCTCAGTTTTCTCCTTGAAATGGTATATTAAATCTAGTTGGATGAATGAGATAAATTATAAAGTATTTATATAGGTTTTATAACCATTTATCATGATTATATAGCTCTTACTTGGCATGTGTGAGCTCAAGTTGACAAGAAACTTCACTTTTACATAGTTAATAGATTGGAAATCATAGTTTCTTTGTGCTTTGAGGTTTTAAACAAAAAAAGAATGTGTATGGAGGTTTACCATAACGTATCACTTTATTAAATACAATTAAAATTATATTAATGGATCCATTTCCCAATCTAACACTACCTTCTCTGAGTAACATGCAATGGTCTTGGTTTTGGACTATGTTATAACTCTACTAAACACAAAAGTGATCAAAAAGGGTGATAAATATTGAATTTTAAGTGTTAAATGAGGATTAAAACCTAATTATCATGTTATAAGGTAATGAAAGATAGTTTTAAATACTAAGATGGCCCAAAATGTAATGTTAAAAAGGCCCAACATGATAAAAATAGACTTGTAGATATCTTCTCCATATGAAATGCAATAACTCTTGCATTAGAGATGATTCTTCAAAGGTTAGATACAATGTATTAATCATGGGATAAAATTTGAAGATGTGTTAGGTTAGATATATAATGGATTTTGGTCATAGAGACTCACTTTTGAGTACTAACAAACCACAGACCCTAGCTTAGTAAGGAAAATTCATTGAAGAGACATAAAACCTGCCTGTGACAAAGCACATGGTTGTATTATTTGTAAAGTTAAGTGAAGGGTAAAGAGATGAGCAGAGGGTAAAACATATGACCTATAAAATATTCAATGATTTTTTTAAATCCTACCATCAACTCATTAAAACAAGTCTATTATTATTTTGGGTCATGGACTGTGTACAAACCAACCTTCATAGAGATGAACCAAAAGGGATAATAAACATTGCATTGTAAGTATTTTATAAGTGTTAAAACCTCATGGATAGGTTATGAAACATTATAAGGTGTCTTCACTGCTAACATAGATAAAATAACCTTAAAATGACAAAATTTAGACCTACAAGTTTGCAGACACATAGGTCCCTTTTTTCATACTAGATGCAATGCATCTACTCCCAAGATGAGGTTCAAAGGATAAAAGGACCAAATGGAACTATAGGTATATAGTGTGGAGTTGTGTATAAGATAAATTAAGGGAGAGTAATGAGTTGGATACTCATTTTTGAATTCTAACAAACCAATCTTGATGCCTATAATCAGATAAGACATATAGGTTCGTGTAAGTACATGAGAATGAAGATGCAAGGGTATATTATCCTTGGGGTATAAATGAGTAGTATATAATAAATAGTTTTTAAATAGGACCTAAGATAAGATCATAAAGTGTGATGAAAATAAATCCATCCTAAAACCTACACTCACATAGTCCCATGCATATTCAAGCCAAACAAGAAATTGTCAGGTTTGTGCTAAAATGTGAGAGTCTAGATGCAACCTTACATGGAAACCAAGTTCAGAAGCTTGATAAGAAAGACAAGGTCATGGTGAAATTCATATAACTAATGGGCACACATATACTAGAGTCAAATGACTTAAAACATGCCTTTAGGATTAGATTTACTAAACTAACCACAAACCCTCATGACATGAAGTGGAGGTTGCAGAAGGTCTAATGAAGAAAAATGGTGAAGATGACTATTTAAATAGGTCATAATTGATTCTATATACCTAAATAAGTCATTTTAATCTTATACCAAACATCAAGATAGCACCTTCAGGCCTGAATTTTCTCTCCGCCTCACTAAACTCAGCCTAAGAAGAATTTTATTATGCTCATTTTTACGTTAACCTTTTACATGGTACCAAATGGTGTTTGGATATTTTTTATGGGTATAAATAGTTCCATATTGTGGAATTATGAGAGATAAATAACCTCTAGTATTTATGAATAATTCCTAAGACTGTAAACTAGTCTCAAGCTGCCAAAAAGCCTTCTAGTGACCTGATGAGAGAGATAAACTCTAAAATGTTTTTAATTAGAATGTTTTGACCATGAAATGACTCTATAAACATTAATAAATATCTTTATCACCTTCTCAAACCTATGCTTGGCACATGTGAAGGTACATTATATGGAATTAACCAAAATGCATGGCTACAGGCCTATTTGTGAGTGTGCAGCAGAAGAATTGATCTTCAAAACAAGTTTAGAAGCCTAGAAATCCTGGTCAGAAGTTATATAAACACCTATATGCCTTTACAAGTCGCTATGGTGATATTTTAGCTCTTTAAGTCATCAAGTGGGGTCAAAAGGTGAGAAATGTACTATTTTGCCAATGAAGAAGCATATATGCAGACCTATAGAGTATTTCAAGAGACCTTACTCTCAAGGTATTGAGTTGTGATAGGGTGTTTTAGGCCTAAATAGATCATTTTAAATCATTATAACCTATAAAATTATTGATAAACTACTCCAATTATCTCTCAAGCATGTATAAATGCCTAAGCTAGGGTTTTAGTCATTTCATGGGTCACCCATTTGTATAGGGTTTCAGAACCTCAAATTTGTCATGGAGCATGGTCAATGGGTAGGTTAAGTTAATAAAACACTTATTTTTAGTTTCAAACATGTGGGATAAGTATGGAGCAAAAACTTAGTTTTTTTGGCCTAGAGGTTTAATTAAGGCTTAATTAGAGAGAGAAACAAGAAAAATAAGTACACTTTAACTTAGGGTTAGGCAATGAAATTTTTCACAGAGCTATAAAGGCATACTAGGTACTAAAATACATGATTATTTCACCAAGATAATTTGTACATTATCCTACATAAGGAGCTTTGTGTGTTTTGAGGGATACAAGGCATTGAAGGCAAGTGAGAACTTAAGGTGCAAGATGAAGCATTGAAGAGTTTTTGATACATACAAAGGAGTTGATTCAAGTATATTATGATTGAGAGATACCTTTCATGTAGAATAATTTTAGTCATGAAGATAAAGTCAAGATTTTATCCATTTGGGCAAGATAGATGTAGTAAGACCAATTGGGCTTCAAGACACCTAAGAAGGTGTAATCATCATTTTATAATCTATATAGAAGATTCCTAAGAAGATGAAAGGTGTCAAGAACAAGGGAAAATATTAGTTTAACATGAATTGATGACCAAAGAGTGCTACTTGTCACTTTCAAACCTAAGAAGAGGGCAGTTTGAAGAAGAAGCAAGAGGTGTCAAGCAAGTGGACAAACTCTTATGCCATTTGGAAAAATAAACATCATCAGTGAAGTAAAAAATGTCCTTGCATGTATTATGAAACTTTCCTCCAACATTTTCTTGATTGTAACTCTTGTTTGACACTTGTCAATCTCTCTCTTCTACTCTCATTATCTATAAATTAAGCCTTGTTTGGCTTTGTATTCATCCTCCACCTGGGTATGGTGAAGCCTTGCCTATTTGTATGTCTTTGATCAATGAAACAATACTAGTTTTACCTCATCCTTTTATTATATTTAGTGTGTGTACACTACTAGTTGATCTTGTCAAGTGTTTTACTTTGCCTTATTTGGCATGTTATCCTTTTCTAACACTCATATGCAGTTTGAAGTGTTCAAGTGAAGTGTGAAGGTTGAGTGAGTTGTCTACTCATTAGTATCATTTTATGACCACTTGATTAGTCCTCCAAGCCCAAAAATATATAAAAACATCCACATTGAAGTTTTGATGTAGGAGATGTAAATTAGGAATAGTATATGTTCAAGTTAGTCTCATGGTTGATGTGCACATGCAACTAGTTGGTAGTGGTAAATTAGTTTTGGTGCATCACTTCTGTTAGATTAAGTTTCTCTCCCTTTTCTTAACAATTTGATATCTTAGTGAATGAGCATAAGTGATACTATGAGAGTATGTATTTCATGTGTATTTCTCACATTTTCTAGTGTCTTAACTAGTTTTTTCATCTTATAGTGAGTTTGTCCTATGTGAGGCTTTATCCCATATAGGCTAGTTTAGCTAGTTCTATGTTTTGCCTTGCCTATATAAACATGTTCCTTAATTTGTATTATCATGCTTTGATATGCTTCATTCTTGAATATATATGATCTACCTTATTTTTGCATTTTAATATCTACAACTTTTTTTGTGATGTTTTGTTGCCAACACTTCAGATTCTAGGGTTGGAATGCCTTTACCATTCCTAACATGGTACTAGAGCCCTGAATAAGTTTTAACCATCCTTTAGCTTGAAATTTGGATAATTTTGTTCCAATTCTCCCTTGTTATGGAGAGGAAGTGTAGAATAGAGGCATGCAAGATCTTGGTGCTTTTTTGGTGCCTCTTTTCAAAGATTTTGAAGTTTGTTGGTTTCTTTCTCATGGAGATATGCAATTGCCTTTGGAGGAGAGTCTAAGGATATCTATTAGGAGATCAAAATCTGATTTGAAAAGCATTGAATAATCTAAGCTTTTGGCATCATTATTTTTTTAAGCTTAGCACTTTGAGCCAAGGCATTGGAATGCATTAACATCTAGAAGAAGGCATTTAAGTATTTTTTAGACTTTTTAAAGATTTATATCTATTCTTTCTCATACTTGGGATTGAAATGCTTATATTTTATTCTTTTATGCTATGTTTGTTTGGATTTTTTCAAATCAATGTTGATTTTTGAGTGAAGTGATGAAAACCAACATATTGGCATATTTTTCTTAACATAATTTTCATATATTTGAAGAAGGGCATTGAAACTTATCATTGGCATCATTTTCCTAGAGATCAAAATATGATTGAGACCAAATCTACACATTCCTATCTAGGCATCTTTTCCAGCTTTGACCATTAGAAGAAGCATTGGAGTTTTATTATTTTTTCTCTGTGTGTTCGATCAGCTT
Organism: Torreya grandis; assembly: GCA_037957365.1. Classification (NCBI taxonomy): domain Eukaryota; kingdom Viridiplantae; phylum Streptophyta; class Pinopsida; order Cupressales; family Taxaceae; genus Torreya; species Torreya grandis. The sequence goes on from JARHVA010000532.1 coordinate 1,246,727, forward strand.
GTGAAAGAATTTGGTAGAATGGTGTTGGAGTTTCAGTTTGATAGAGATATGTTATTTTAAATATCTATGTGAATCATTTTTTTCAAGAGATATTTGTAGTGTGTGGCATCTTAACTCAGCCTTATGTTTGGAGGAATTAACCTTGGCATTGAGTTTTCCAATAGTGGTGTTGGTTTTTGACAATTTCGTATCTGTGTTGTAGATTTGAGAGAGGCATTGCATCTAATTGGATCTGCTTGACATATATTTAAGGCATATAGAATTTCTACTATAAGAAGAAGTTTTTGGATCTGAGTTTCTTTTCTACTATGTTTTCACCAAGACTGAGGCATTAAAAGGCCTAAAATGACATTTGTAGGGGACTTTCTTACTTGATATTCTTTTTGGAGGGGTGTGAATTTATTTTTACATCTTTATAGAGGGATCTGAGCTTAAAATAAATAGCATTCTCCCTTTTCTCTCAAAAAAATAGCCTTTTCATTCTTTTTTTGCTTTTACAAGGTTGATTTTTTTAATTAGATACAAGGCTGAATTTTTGCCTTAAGAGGAATTTCAGCTCACTTGAATGCATATAAGGGTCACTTAATTGGTTATTTTTCATTTTTTTTAGCATTTTTAAGTCTGTGGAAAAATTCTAGTTCCAACGAGTAGTTGGATGACTATGTTCTTTTTAAGTCTAAGGAAAAATATAAGGGTAAGAAGAAAAACACTCATCCTCCACCTCAAAATGCACCTAAGCCCACCAAGACTTGTACATATAAACCCAAACCATCTTCAAAATCTAAGAATAAATCTATCCTATCTTGCTTCTATTATGGGGGGACTGACCATAAAAAAATTTTAGGTGTTTCAAGAGAATGCAAGCCTTAGAGGATGACGTTAGGAAATACAAGATCTCCATCTCCACTCTTCCATCTCATGAGCATGGGAAAGTACTTCATGTTGTAGAGAGATCATAGTTACCTATTTCAGATAACTGGGTTATAGATTTTGGTGCTTCAAACCATATGACTTCTACCAAAGAGTCCTTTGTATCTCTTGATCTAAGTTTTACTTCCAACATTAAGGTTGGATATTCTTCCTTCATTTTTGTTAAGGGAAAGGGTGACATACAACTATATGGTGGCCACATCAATGATGCATTATATGCTATATACATCACCACCAATCTACTTTAAGTGTATCATATTTTTCATTCTAGTTAAGATAAGATAATGACTTTCACACCATAGAGTGTTGAAGTTTGAACTTTGCTAGAGCCACATACACTCATTGCACAAGGTGTTTTTTATAATAGTTCTTGACTTTACTATTTTGAGGATTTTGGTGATACTCCTCTTTTAGGGATGTGTTTAGTTTCTCATGCAGATTCTGAGAGTCAACTTTGGCATGAGAGATTTGGACACTTCAACTATAAATATTTGAAGGAGTTGAGCACTCACAGTATGGTAGAGGGTCTTCCTATAGTTTCATGTCTTGATGGAGTCTACCTCGATTGTGCATTGGGGAAACAACATTAGGATCCATTTCCTAAAGGCATATCCATGAGAGATTTTTCATCACTTGAGAATGTGTACAGTGATTTGATGGTCTTTCCTACTCCTTTCAACAGAGCAAAGTATGCACTTAACTTCATTGACAATTTCTTGAGGTGTTCTTGGGTTTATTTACTCAAGTACAAGAGTAATGTCTTTTCTCACTTCAAAGTATTTAATAATTTGGTTGAGAAACATTAATCAAGTTGCATGAAGAAGCTTCATATAAATAATGGGGGGTATTTTAGTCAAGAGTTCACTAATTTTTTATCAACCCTTGGTATTGTTCACCAACATTTTGTTGTACATATTCCATAGAAAAATGGCTTAGTATAAAGGAAGAACCAAACTTTGAAAGAGATGTCTAACTATATGATGCATTTATAGTATTTACCTCCTATCTATTGGGCAGAGGTAATTAATTGTGTGAACTACATTTAAAATCACATACCACATTGAGCACTTGAGCATATGACTCTAAAAGAGGCTTGGTCTAGAACCAAGCATAATGTCTCATTTTTCAAAGTCTTTAGGATCCTTACTTGGTAATTTGTACCAAAGAATAAAAGGAAAGCATTAGACAAGAAAAACAAACCTTTGGTTTTTTTAAGGTATTGCAAGGATATGAGAGCTTATCATCTTTTAGATTATAATACTCATGATGTTCATTTTCAAAATCATGTACAATTTGATGAGCATTTCACATCTCATGATTCTTCATCTTCTTCCATGCTTTCTTATTCTTTACATGATTCACCTCCTCTTAAGGATTCATTATTTGAGGAGCTAGTTCAAGTGATTCTTGAAGAGGTCATAGAGGATGAGGATCTTGTTCACACTAATGTTGTCACTATGCCTAGGTGGGCTCATACTACAATTGTTGAGGTAGCACCATTCAGAAAGGATCTTCCACATACTTGACATCATTTTGCACATTCTATGAGTATTGTAATTATGTGTCAGGTATTTCTTAGGATCCATAGTATTTTTCATAGGCTCATGGGATACAGGAGTGGGATAATGTGATGATAGAGGAGTATTTTTTAGTGATGAAGAATCACACTTGGGATTTGGTCACTCTTTTAAAAGAAATAAAGTTGGTCAGGTGTAAATGGATTTACCACACCAAGTATGTATTAGATGGGTCCATTGAAAAGTATATGGCACGTCTTATTATAAATATATTCTTATAAGTCAAAGGCATTGACTATTCTAAGACTTTTATGCCCATTACCAAGATGGATTATGTTTGCCTTGTACTTTATCTTACTACATCGTAGGGTTGGCTAGTATATTAGGTGGATATTAAGAGTTTTTTCTTGCATGGATATTTTCATGAAGAAATCTATATGTAGCCTACTAGGTTTGTTCATGATTCTTCTCTTATTTGTTGACTTAAGAGGTCTATTTACGGTTTCAAACAATCCCATCAAGATTGGTATGAGAAGATGGATTCATTTCTTCTCTCTACTAGATTTTTTCATTACCACTCTAATCTCACAGTGTATATTTAGCATATTGGGGAGGACATTGTTATTTGGGTCTTGTATGTTGATGATCTACTTCTCACAGGTAACTCCTCATCTTAGATTTAGACTATTCAGTAGGCACTTTCAACACAATTCGACATGGTAGGTCTTGGCCTTCTATATTTCTTCCTTGGTTTACATATTTCATAGTCAAATATAGGGATCTATTTGAGTCAGCATAAGTACACACTTGATCTACTTCAACATTTTAGCATGGCTGATTGTAAGCCAAGTCCTCCTTTTTAGTCTAGATTTTTTCTCACTGTTTCATGTACTACTCCACTTTGTGATCCTACATTGTATAGGTAGATGTTTTGGAGTCTTATGTATTTGACCCATACTCGCCCTGACATTTCATTTATAGTTGGGCTTGTATTTAAGTTTGTACATAACCCTCATGATAGTCATTGGCAGGCTACCAAGAAGATTTTGAGATATTTGTGAGGCACTATTTATTATATATTACACTACACTAGGGGTTCTACTTAATTGATTGGATATAGTGATTCAAATTGGGCAGGTTCTCTTAATGACAAGCATTCTACTTTTGGCTACATCTTTTGTCTTGGTTCTTCACCTATTGCTTAGTTGTGAAAGAAGCAATAGGCTATTTTAATTTCATCTATAGAGGGTAAGTATAGGGTAATAGTTATAGTGAGTCAGTAGGTTCTTTGGCTTCATCAATTATTGATAGAGTTTGTCTTCACACAGGATTCACCCACTATACTTTGGTGTGAAAACTAGAGTGAAATCCATATATCTCACAACCCATTTGAGATTTATCAGACTAAGCACATTGAGGTATTTATACACTTAATTTTTTATTACATTTAGAATGGCATTCTTAGCTTAGAGAACATTCTGACTTAGCAACAAGTTGTAGACATCTTCATGAAGCCTTATGAATCACCTCATCTCCCTAAATTATGTGGCATGCTTAGGGTTTCAATATTTGTACTTGGGGGTATTTGTAGGACATATTTCATGTTCATTTCATGGATACATATTGTACATGAGTACCTTATCAAGCCTAGTTTATAGGACTCATACTGTGGATATACCACTATTTATTTTTTGGCTTTTTTATCCCCTAGCTTCAATTAAGGGGGGTTTTAGAGTATGTATTTTATGTGCCTTTACCACATTTTCTAGTGTCTTATCTAATTTTTTTGTCTTTTAGTGAGTTTGTCATATATGAGGATTAATCCCACATAGGCCAGTTTAACTAGTTCTATATTTCACCTTGCCTATATAATCAAGTGCCTTTCTTTGTACTACCATGCTTTGATATATTTCATTTATGAATATATATGATCTACCTTGTTTTTGCATTTCATATTTGTAACTTCATTTATGATGTTTTGTTACCAACACTTCAAATTCTAGGTTTGGAATGCCTTTACTATTTCTAACAGATACATCAAGGGGAGCTAACCCTATAACCTAGAGATTCAATCCATCTATTAGGCCACCCACAGCCTAGGATTGTCTCCATGTTACCTCAAATTTGGAAGGTTTGAACAACATTCCAAGGGTTTACATTTGGTTGATAACAAATATGACTGAAGAATTTATGATATCACACCATAAGAGCATGACTTATCATCCTTAAGCTAATGGGTTAGCAAAAACATAAAAAAAATCTTAAGAAGATGCTTATAAAAATATGTAATGTGTACAAAGATGATTGGGAGGATCATATTTTAATAATCTTATGGGCATATAGGACCATTTATAAACATGTGATAAAATTCACTCATTTTTAGCTAGTCTATGGAATAAAAGCAATGATGTCAATGTAATACATAGTTATTATTTTTGAATTACTTTGATAATGTGACTAGGAGATCATTACTCACATCAAGCAAGTTTATTATATTTAACTTAAATGGAATAAACTATGTAGAGATCAAGTTGGATGGATGAAATTAAATAAAATATCCAAAAGGCATGGCATGATCACAACCTGTGATCCACAGAATTTCATCCAAAATATAAAGTGTTGTTATATGACAATAGATTTCAAAAATATCTAGGGAATTTGTGCATTTGATGAAAATTACCATATGTCATCCAAAAAATATCACAATAAGGACCTATAGTGCTTAGGGACCTTCAAAGAACTATCCTTATGGGGTGAGTAAATGGCTGTAGGCTTAAGCCTTACCAACAATGATCTCTATAAATTTTGTGTTAAAAATTAGAGTGGGTGCTAAGTAGCACTATGCAATTAGGAATTTTTTTATTTTATAATTTTTATTATATTTTTTTAGGTTTTTAGTGTAGTTGTGTTTAGTGTAATATCTACATCATAGACATTCAAAACATCATTAAAAATTCAAAGTTACAAAGCATGAAAAGGAAGTAGCAAAGAAATGGGAATGCATAAATCAATCAATGTGTGATTAAATGAATTAAGTCCAAGAAAGAGGCATTCAAAAAAAGTTACAATAGAGAGATACCAAATGGTAACTACTAAGATAGTTAATGACAAGTCACTCCAAAGTTTGTATCATTCCCAAAATAGATAGATGTGTCAGATCTAGGTTATGCACAATAAATAAAAATATTTGGAAATGAAAAGATGGTGCGTCACATTAACAAATTCCATAAAATGAAGCAATGAACCTATCAATCAAAGCACCAAGTTCATATCAAAGAAACCAATGTAATTCAAAGTGGAAGCCATAATGACATGAAAATAACTAAGCAAATTTAATTCAAAGTGTTAAACACATGGAGCAAGGAAAATAAATATAAATAAGGGCATATAGAGTGAAACGCACTTAAAATTCATAGAGAAAGAGATATTTCTATGTATTGATCCTTCATCATCTACTTGTGCATAAAATAGTCAACATCACCACTATAAAATAAAGAAAATAGATCAATCTAAGATGTTGATACTATTATTTAACCCATAAAAGGAAAAAATGGGAATTAGGTTGGCATTAAAATTGGCAAGATATCATGATTTAGATCCATTTGATTTCATCAATGCATAATATTTCAATTTATTTTCCCCAAAGCAAGCTATGGGTCCACAGCGAGGATCCCTATCTATTCAACATCAAATATGAAGATCCTATACATAGTGACTCATCAAACTCCCCACTTTTTAGGTAATTGGATAAACTAATGATGACTCTCTTGAGTCAATATAATATAGGGGAAATACATATATCCAAGGATGTCACTATTTACTTCAATGTAACAATAGTGGCACAAGAAATGGGCCCTCTAGTGAGAGGTAAATCCCTTATATAGTACAAGACCAAGAGTCATTCAATCTATTCAGACACAAGAGAGAAATACTCTTGGGCATCCAAGGGGATCCTATTTGATTTAGTGGATGATGCCATAGTATGAGTGCTCTTTGAATGCATTAAAAAAAATTTGAAAAATAACAAAGAGTGCATGGTAGGCAACAAAATGTGTCATCAATATTAAATATTTCATGGTCCAGATTTAGGATGACTTCAAATGGCCTTAGTTCCTAGTGATTGAGCTGATCATAAACATTAAAAAGGTAATTAACAATGCTTCATAGACCTTCTAATACTAGTTCCTGGTATTAGTACTTTTATTCACCCAATGGAGGTCCCCTATTGTCCCCATCACACATGATGTTGATTTTTAACCTACTACCACCTTTAAAACACTCACATGGACCAAAATAGGCTAATGCTATGAGTATTTTGGCTATTTCAGTCAATGGTGGGTGGAAATCCAAGGTCTCATTAATTTTTCACCCTCGGGTTCCTAAAAATGTTTTACAATATTTTAGATCACTCATAATAGTCACAAAAATTTACAATGAGATTCATATAAGAATCCATGAGCTCCCCAAGCCACAATCCATGAGCTCCCCAAGCCACCAATCACATCACTACCATTTATCATCACCATTTTGGATACACAGGAATAAGTCTTGAAATAAAAAATCCCTAGTTGTAAGGATGATGCAACCATTATGATTTATGCCTCTAGGTATAGAATAACCATTGACATAATAATAAGGATAATTGTACACAACCTAATCCATTTACTTGATAATAATTTTTGCATGGTTTAGGTTTCATCCTTCAAGTGTGGACCTGATAATCTAAGCACTAGAAGAAAATTTTAGTTCCACCTGCTTGTGCAAAGACATTGGTAAATAAGAACACAATGGTTATTTCTTCCCCTTTTCCTTCAACACAACATTCCCAAATTCCTTCTCCACCCCATTCACCCTCTTCCCCATTATTATCCCATTATACACCCACTCATGTATTTTAGCCTAAGGTAGCCACTATGCAACAACAAACCCATCTAAAATAATTTGTAGTGTAATAACAAAGGGGGAACAACAACCACAAGTGGACACTATATAAAAAAAGCATAGGAAATTGAAAAGGAAGAATAAAAAGCTACAAGGGATAATGAATAAAACATAATGATTAAGTGGGATAAGGCAAAAATAGAAGAAGAAGAATAAAGAAAGAAGGAAGAGGAAGAGAAAAAGAGGAAAAAATAAGAAGAGATACAGAATAAGAAAGAATTAGAGAAGAAAAATAGAAGTTGCACAGATGAATAAGGAAAAATAAGAAGAGGAGGTTCAAGAGGAAAAAAAAGTAAGGCAGACAGTGATACAACTACAAAGGAAGCTGAAGAGAAAAATAAAAAAGACCTACATAAGTAGGAAGAGATGGAGAATAAGGTCGTAGAAGAACAAGTTGAATAAACTACAAAGGAGAAGGTTAAACTAGAGGAAAAGTTGTAGATAAAGGTAGTGTCCAAGGGAAATGAGGAGTTAGAAATAAATAAAAGGGTTGAAGTTAAAACTGAGACACAAAAAGCCAAACCTCAAGATAAAACTATGAAATAGACAAAGGAGGTAATAAGGAACTAACTCCTAAATCCCAAAAAAATTCTAACACATCGTAAGGCTTAAGATCATCTCAAGGAGGTGTGTAATAAGAGGCATCACAATATATATTGTAGATAACTAGTGAATGGCTATGTAATGTCCAAGCTCTACCATTGTGATGAAAAATGTTTACACTCCTGGTCATGTAAATTCAACACCAAACAACATCAACCATAATTTATAGGAATTCGCTTGTTTTGGCCATGACAACACAAGAGGTGTCACTGGATGTGACTCAAATCACATTAAAAAAGCATATTGAGGGAGGTATTGCATTTCAAGAGTTTATCACACAAAAGGTAAAAAAGACAAAACATGATAAACTACAACTATAGGAAGAAAATGCAAATTTGTATGCACGAATAACTAAGGCCCACATAATCATTGATAATAATTGTCCATTGCTTATGGTTCAAGTTTTTTGGGGAAAAGTGATGTTGAATGAAAATCATCTCACAAATATACTTTCTTGACCTAGAAAGGATTGGGTGGCCATGTGAAAACTATAAAATCTTTGAGCACAAAGTCAACACTTGAATGCCGAAACCAAAATAATCCTAGAGATCCTCCAATAATATGATCAAGTCCTTTATACTACTACAAAACAAGCCACACAAATTTCTTGTAGCATGTTTGACTAGAAATAATAACCATAACATACATGGAACAAAGTGAAGATATATTTATCCAAGGTATATAAATCCAAATAAATTATGGAGGATGAAATGTTGACACCAAATAAGATGGATTCTATGCTAAAAGAGTCTCTTACCTCATGAAATAATTTTATGGAATAGATGAACACATGGAAAAATGGGATGCTACAAAATAAATTCATTAGAATGCAAACACAATGCTACAATGATAGAATGGAGGATATGTTGCAAGACATTCAACAGTGGTTTTCACAATAAAGGGATATCATTGCCACCACAGAGGATGAAGATATCTAGAATATCATGCAAATCCAAGTTCCTTTATACACATTGATTAGCATGGTGCAAGACATTCTATATTATTAGAATTAATTCAATAAATATTTATCAAATTTAGACAACTGCATTACAAAAATAATTAACTAACCCAATTCATTTCACTGACCCAACTCACATAAGACCTAAAAAATAGAAAATTGGTAAAGGAAAAACAACATGAACTTCTGTTTCAACAAAAGCTCCCATCATCCAACTCCACAACATCAACATCATTATCAACAATAGATTTAGTCACACTATCTTCTATGATAGAAACATATTATGATATAACTCTAGTAGTACCACCATCTTTATAGCTAGATTCAATTGTAACTACACATTCAATGTCTCCTCCAACTCTGTAGGTACTATGATCCTATAATTTTTTAATTCTTTTGACAAGTGTAGAAGTATAGAAGGCCATAAGATTTAGAATTAGAGATAAGGTTGAAAACCCTTTTGGAGAGTTTTAATTGATGTCATGGATGTGCCCTTATGAGTGGATGAAGTGCTTTGATAGCCTAAGTAACAATGACAAAGTGTGCAATGTGCTTATCCTAATGTGTTTAAAGGAGGATTGGTTGATCTTTAGTTTTGGCATGATTAGAGATGTTCAAGGATGATTATGGTGATTGGATCATCTAAAATAGGTCCCTAAGATGTTATCTATGCTTTGAGAGCTTGTGTGCATAAATGGAATTCATCTAGTAGTCCATAATTTTCATCTAGAGAGTTTGGGTCTAGTGGCAAAAAAATTGAGTAGGTAATTTGATGACATCACCATTGTCATGCACAGATGATTTAGGGGGAGTTTGTCTATAGCTTTGATCAAATTAGTCGCTTGTTTCTATGTGTTAAATCCTAGGTCATGCACCTAAGTATAGTCAAAGATATGTGGATGCAAATTTGGGCTCCCAGGCATGTTGATAGTGTTTTCCCATACTTAGCCAAATTTACAATGTGGAAAGAAGAGTCAAGTAAGAATTTTAATGAATTTATATCTCACACATGTGGACATTTTAGGAGAAAGTGATCATATGGGTTTATTCAGTTTTGAGAATAGATTATTTATGCTAAGTTTTAAGTCATGCATTGAAGTGTAACAAAATTGTATGAAAGTGCAAAGTTAGCCTCCCAGGCAGTTTTTGACATAGTTGGCTCTATGACAGAAGATTTTGAAAAGGTATTTTAATGGAATTATATATCTCACATGTGAAGGTTCCAGGAGTAGATTATTATATGGTTGGATTATCCTATGTAAGGAGATCATATGGTCTAAATTATAGATTGTGCATCCAAGCATGACAAAAGATATGACTATGAAAATTTGGTCTTCTAAGCAGATAAGTAAGGTTCCCATAGTCAAATTTGCATGTGTTAAAGTTAGATCAAGATTGACAGAGTGAGTTTTCTCTAAGAAGTCATGAAACAATAAGATGAGGATAGGCGCATGATGTTTAATACTGAGTAGAGATAAAGATTGAGCTTCTTCCAAGGATAAAATGGTAAGTAAGAGATCATATATATAGAGATAAATGATGTGTATTAAAGTCAAAATGTCAAAGTGACAGTTGTATAACATTTCTAAAGTGATAACAATCTTGAAGAGATCGATGGAGTGCATGGAGTCAACATTACAAGATTACACAAGATAAGGTCAAGGTGATTGAGGTTTAACATTTGAACATTGGTGCCTATGTGTTAAAGATAGAAAAAGATCGATGGTGCATATTTGATCTAAGTAGTGAGGACATGAGATGAGATCTTATTGTTCAAAGGTTAACTATAATCGTTGACATTTAAATATTTGAATTTTAACAAAGGGAAAAACCAGTCTTTGTATTTTGGCTATAACTTTTGATCCAGGATGAATTTGCTCATGTTGTAAAAATTAAAGATGCATAAGAATCCATGGGACATATAATGAACCTAATTTTAATATTTGAAAGTGTGTAGATTCAAATATATTAAGATTCACATATGTACTATGTGTTTGTGCTTATTGTGCAAGTGATCCGAGAAGGTTATTTAAGCTTATGTAGATGTTATTTCGATGTTTCATGGTGAATTGGATATTGGGGAGTGTTGTAAACTCCATAAGGAGGATCTATGTGTATTAAAAATGATTGACCAATTTCATGTTATATGAATAAAGGCTTAGAAGGTGATTGTGTGTTTGTTCATAGTGATTATGTGCATAGAATATTATTTAAGAGTTTTATGCTTAAGCATAAGGGTACTGTGATGGATCTGGACTATTAAGGGGGACCTATAGATCATGTAAAATGGGTCCATTATTTTGGAAAGTGTTATTGTGTTTTTATTATGCTCAAAGAAGTGTTAAAGAGCTGAAAGGGTCTCTATATATAGCAATCAAGAATTATCAAGTCCATAATAATATTTTTCAGCCACAATACATGCCTTCACCCCCTTAGGGTTTCTCACATGGGTCACACTTAAGCACAATCCACTTTTAAATAGGCCTAAGTCACTTTCAGGTCCTAGACATGATAATTCTTGATTGCTATTTATATATATATATATATATATATATATATATATATATATATATAAACCAAATGTGTTGGTTTATAGACATGAAAGTGAGAGAATTGAGAGAGATTTTTGAGAGACTTTTATGTGAGATTTTAGAGAAGGCTTGTGTGAGCAATATGCATTGAAGTGAAGAAGGAAAGATAGGTAGTGTGCCTATTGGTTGAGTTAATGAGTAGAATAATTTTTTGACTATGTGTATGACCTATAGATCATGTTCCTAATGATAGAATAGTGCTCTTGCAATTTAAGGATATGCAAAGAGGACTGAGTGAGCATATAATGATAGATTGAGTGAAGAAGGAAATAGATTGTGACATTCCTATGTGAGAGGCCTGTTTGAGATAGAGAGTGTTTGTGTAGAGGTTAAAAAATAAAGATCCATCATCAGGGGTTGAAGACACCATTTCTAAGGTGGAGGTGTTCAAAGGTGGGTCTAAAGGACTTGGTATTCCTTAGGGGTATTTGTTCCTTGTGAAACATGTGTTTCACTAAATAGCTTTGGTCAGGAGGACATGATCAAGGTTTGTTGGTCTAAAGGAGTTGATAAGTCTCTTGTTTGTAATTTCTTATAGGATAGTATTCCACTTGTGTTGTAGGCTTGGAGTGGGTCTTATTCCCCATAAGTGTGTTATGTGTTTGATCTTGTGTATGCATTGAATGAATGATCTCTCTTGTTAATATTTCTTGATCAAGTTGATATATATTGATTGTTTAAATAGTTTGAAAGGACTGTAATTGTAATTAAAATATATAGGCTCACTGATTCACCCCCCCACCCTCTCAGTGATTGTACCTATAAAAATTGGTATCGAATCAGGTCCTTTGGTAAAGGCTTAACAACTTGAAGGTGATCCAAGGTACAATATGGGTATTCATCAAGGTGGTTTCTCTAATAATCAATCACTAATGTTTAATAGATCTAATTATGTTTTTTGGAGTGTCAGGATGAGGACATACATTATACCCTAGGGTTTGATGTATGGAAATCTATTTTGTATGGTTATGTTTCTCATACTATTCCTTCATCTAGTGTTGCAAATAAGAATTTATTTAAGAATAATTCCAAGACAATGAATGCCATCACCTGTGGTCTTATAGAAACTGAGTTTACCAAGGTAATCCATTACAATTTTGCTAAAGAGATATGGGACAAAATATAGATCATTTATGAAGGAGATTCAAAGGTAAAGCTTGATAAGTTGTAGACTCACAGAAGGTAATTTAAAAGTCTCAATATGAATGAAGAAGATACTATGGAATCCTTTTTGTAGAGAGTTGATGAGATTGTGAACATCATCAAAGGTCTTGGAGAGAATCTTGAAGATACTATTGTTGTTCAATAGGTATTAAGGTCTCTATCCCCCAAGTTTGATTTTAAATTATTTGCTATAGAAGAGAGTCATGACCTTACTCAGTTGAAGATGGATCAATTAAATGGCACCCTTATTGCCTATGAGATGAGGAAGAATGATGATATACCACCAAAGAAGGAAGCAACTTTCAATATTGAAATGAATACAAAGAAGAAGTTCCAAGGTAAGAAACTCAAGGAGGATGACATTCTTGATATAGATGAGGATGAACTAATTGCTTTGATTTTAAGAAAATTGAGAACAAGTTCAGGCAAGTATAAAGGTAAGCTATCCCTCAAATGCTTCAATTATGGTGAGGTAGGACATTTTTATAATAAGTGACCTCATAAGTATAAGAAGGGTGATGATGAAGATCATGATCAATGCCATGACGATGATAAGAGAACATTCAGGGATGATAAAATCAAAAAGGGATTCAAAAGGGTTGATAACAAAATGTACTTCAAGGATAAGAAGAGTCTCTACACCAAAGAAGATTGTAGCTCATCAGATGAGAGTGAAGTCAATTACTTAGAGTATGATCATGAAGATGATGGTCCTATTGAAGATAGAGCCCTACTCATGGCTGAGGAAGGTAGTTTCTCACATAAAAAGGAGTCTACTTGGAGTGATTCAAATGATGATGAAGATGAGGTGGACTATGAGATTACATTGACAAATTCTCATGAATAACTGAAGATTAAGAAGAAGATCAATAAGAAGATGAAATATAAACTCAAGGACTTTCAGGAACAATTTAGTGTGTTTGAGGCGATAATGGATGAAGATGCCAAAGAGCATGAAGATATGGTCAAGTATCTTAGTTATCAATTAGAAGTCCTATCTAAAATCCTAAAAGCTAAAGAAGATGAGTGCTCAAGGTATGCTTCTGATATTGTGTCTTTAAAAGATGAATTAGAGAAGTCTAAAAACAAGGTGAAATCATTTGTCAAGTTTGATAAAAGTTATAATGATCTAGATGATCTTCTAAAGAGTCAAAAGTCAGCTAGTGATAGATTTGGATTAGGTTTTAATGAAGAGCCCAAAGTTACTTCTCAATTTGACATGAACTTCAATGACAACAAGGTGGATTAGCCTTTAAACACAAATCATCAGACAAGGAATGAAGGTGCTAGTAGAATGAATACAAAATAGATCAGATAACCAAATGCTATGAGGTATGAAAATTTAATTGGTTAATGTTATACTTGTAATCAGTTTGGGCATAGAGCTAGAGAATGTAGAAGACCTCTTAATTATGAGTTTGCATGGGACTATGATGGAGGTCATCATTCAAAAGGTATAAGCAAGGTTGAGTGTTTTAACTATCATGATGTGGGACACTTTGAAAAATGTTGTCCATTTAAGGTAAGACAAGCTGAGTTTCCTTGAAGAAATATTGAGTGCTATAATTAATATAAAATAGGACACATTTTAAGATTTTGTCCAAATATTGAAAGGTAGAAAGATATTTTTGAAAAAAGTATGGTGTGATTCAACTGTGAACAAAGAGGTCACATTGTTAGATTCTAAAAGTAAAAGCCTACAAGACAAAATAGGTTTTATCAAGCTCTTAAAGTGCAAGATAGAAGGCAAGTGAACTCATGGAGACCAAAGGTGGTAAGTAGGATTTATGATGAGTCTATAGGTCCAAGTAATATGTTTTCTATCATGGAGAATGATTTAGAAGTTGAAGAGTGTTAAGGGCTATCATTATCTACTCATGTTGAGAATAAAGAGATCAAGCTCAAAGAGAAGACCAAGTTACTGATTGAGGTTGGTTTTGAATTAAGGATCCAAGTGAACATCCTATTGTTGATGAGCAAGTTTCATGTGAAGAACATCAATTGTATGTACCTAGTGATGAGATTCCAAGTTGTAAGGTTGATGCTTTAAATAAAAAGGTATGTCAAGATTCCATAGTTGTTTCATGTGTTGTCACTTATATCTTTGAAAAGAAGGAGAGTGATATAGAAGAAGAACCAGTTGTCATAGTTTAGCCTAAGAAGAATAAGAACAAGAGAAATGGGTCTTATAGCTATAAGAGGATTTTATTGGTTATTGAGGAGATGTGGGCCACACCTTCATTCACTTTGTTTTAAGAACATCATAGTGTAAAAGATGTCTCTGTCTATGCTTCTTAAGAAACTCCTTTCAGTGGAGAAGCAAGTGTTATTATGGTGCTCTTTATATGGTCCTAGAAGACTAGAGTTGAGTGTTCTCTATTTGAACAGGTATGTACAGATGGAAAATATGTAAGGTAATGTCATGATGTTAATAATTGTATCTAGAAGTACTATGTAGGGTCAGATTAAAGGTTCTCAGATGGAAAAAGATTATTTGTGATTTTTCAAGATGATATTTTTGCATATAAATATTTGCTAACCTTTTTATAGCATGCTCTATGTGGTTTTGTGATCTGAAGGTATGTTGAAGTCAATTTAGAGATTTTTGTTAGCTCTCAGGTTTCCCAATTTGTGCTTAAGAGTTTGCAGATCTTAAAATAGGATATAGGAAGTCAAGGTTTCCAATGGTTTTAAATCCCAAATCTTGGTCCAAAAGTGTGAAATGGTTTTCTCTAGGTGTACAATAAGTTTCAGAGGTAGACGTTGACTGAAAGGTGTTATGTTAACCTTGTTTGTTTTGAGGTTCTAGGGTTTTGGGCTCTACTAAAAAGTGGTATGCCTTATGATTTGAGGTATGAGCATTATTAATAGTTTTAATGGACCAAATGGGTTGTCAAATATATATATATATATATATATATATATATATGATGGTTTTTTATTTTCAAGTTGTTCAAGTTTTTGTCAAATTGAAAGCATAATTGGGTAGTTAGTTTGTGAAGGAAGTATATTGTAGAGGATGAGCTAGTTATTGCAAATCGGTGTGATTGAGGGGGCATATGAGATTTCTCTATATGTGAGGTTTTATGTCTTGAAGTTGTGTCTATATAAATTTTTGGGCTCTGCAAGTACTAGGTAGGGCTACAAGGAGTCTAGATAGGCCTAGTCTTGAAGATGTGATTTTTATTTAGTTTCTCCAAAATATCAAGGCATGAGTATTTTAAGGTGAGTTCTTAGGTTTTTTTAGATCATTTTTTCTATTTTTTGAGTGGCATAAAGTTATGTTGGTGGTCCTTGAGGTGGTTTGAGAGAGAAGGCTATTAAGCCTATGAGGTGGTTCTTCATGGTGTATGGAGATCTGAAGATGTTTAAAAGGTGAAATTACTCAAAAATATTAGAGGGCATCCCTCTCAGATGTCTTTTGTTAAGTTACATCAGATTTCACTGTTTTGTGTGTTCTTTCTTCATTAGTTGTGGTGCTTGGTTAAAGAGAGTGTTGGCATGGAGTAAGAGGAAGTTGTCAAGACAAGCAGAAGTAGGCTTAAGGTAAGGGGGAATTTTTATTATCTTTCTAAGATAGTCCTTTCCTATTTATGGTCTTTTTAGGTCCTCAATATCAGTTTGTATCCACTTTGTCATTGTGTCAAATGGGGAGAAAGCTCCTATGTGGGAGTGCTTAAAGAGAGAGAAAGTGAGTTATATATTTCTATATATGATGTTTGTTGACATAAATGATAAAGGATGATATTATTGGAGAGTTTCTAGTGATGTCATGGTGATTTAATGGAGGTGTCCTTATGAGTGGATGAAGTGCTTTGATAGCCTAAGTAATAATGACAAAGTGTGCAATGTGCTTGTCCTAGTGTGCTTAATAGAGGCTTGGTTAATCTTTAGTTTTGGCATGATTAGAGATGTTCAAGGATTAGTATGGTCATTAGATCATGTTAAATAGGTACCTAATATGTTATCTATGCTTTGAGAGCTTGTTTGCATAAGTGGAATTCATCTAGTAGTCCATAGTTTTAATCTAGATAGTTTGGGTCTAGTAGCAGAAAATATAAGAAGATAGTTTGTTGACATCACCATTGCCACATGTGGATGAGTCAAGGAGATTTGGTCATATGATTGTGATCACATTAGTCCCTAGTTTCTATGCACTAAATCTTAGATCATGTGCATAATCATAGTCAAAGATATATGGATTCAAATTTGGGCTCCCAAGCATTTTGATAGTGTTTTCCCATACTTAGCCAAATTTATAATGTGGCAAGAAGAGTTGAGTAATCATTTTGATGAAGTTATATCTCACATGTGTGGAAATTTAAGGATAATGTGATCATATGGGTTTGTTCAATTTTAAGCCTAATTTATTTGTGATAAATTTCAGGTCATGCATTGAAGTGCAACAAAAGTTATGCAAGTGCAAATTTAGTCTCCTAGGTAGTTTTTGACATAGTTGGCTCTATGATAGAAGATTTTGAGAAAGAATTTTAATGGCATTAAATCTTGAAATTGAAAATATTCTAGGATTAGATTGTTATATGGTTGGATTTTCCTATGTAAGGAGTTCATGTCATCCAAATTGTATATCATGCTTCCAAGCGTAACAAAATATATGATTATGCAAATTTGGTCTTATAGGTAGATAAGTAAGGTTGCCATAGTCAAATTTTCTCATGTTAAAGTTTGAGCGAGATTAATGGAGTACATTTTCTCTAAAAATTTAGGAAGTAGTGAGATGAGGATAGGTGCATGATGTTTAACACTAAGCAGAGATAAAGATCAAGCTTCTTCCAAGGATCAATAATGAGTGAGAGATCATACAGATAGAAATCAATGGTGCATATTAAATTCAAGAGGTCAAAGTGACAGTTGTCTAGCATTTTTAAAGCAAATACAATCTCAAAGAAATCAATGGACTGCATAGATTCAACATTATAATATTACACGAGATGAGGTCAAAGTGACTGAGGTTTAATGTTTGAGCATTGGTGCTTATGTGTTAAATATCAAACAAGATCGATGGTGTGTATTTGATCTGAGTAGTGAGGACATGAGATGAAATATTAGTGTTCAAATTTCAACTATGACCATTGACATTTAAATATTTGAATTTTAACAAAGGGAAAAACCAATCTATGTGTTTTAGCTATAAATTTTGATCCATGATGAATTTACTCATAATATAAAAATCAAAAATAAAGAGGACTCCATGGTACATCTAATGAATATGATTTAAAGATATAGAAGTTTGTAGAATAAAAAATATTAAGGTTCAAAGATTGAATATGTGTTTGTGTTTATTTTGCAAGTGACTCAAGAAGGTTGTTTTAGCTTATGTAGATGTTGTTTCGATGTTTCATGGTGAATTAGCTATTGGGAGTGTTTTAGACTCCATAAGGATGCTCTATGTTAATTATGAAGGATTGACCAATCATATGTTGTATAAATAAAGGCTTAGAAGGTTACTATGTGTTTGCTCATAATGATTGTGTGCACAAAATATTATTTCAATAATTTATACTTAAGTAAAAGGGTACTATGATGGATATGGACACTTAAGGGGGACTTATAGATCATGTAAAATGGATCCATCATTTTGGAAAGTGTTCCTATGTTCTTATTATGCTCAGAGAAGTGTCAAAGAGCTGAATGGGTCTCCATAGGACCTAAAAGTGACTTAGGCCTATTAAAAAGTGGATTGTGCTTAAGTGTGACCCATGTAAGATGCCTTAAGGGTGAAGGCATGAATTATAGATGACAAAGATTATTATGGACTTGATAATTCATGATATATATATATATATATATAGTGAAACCAAATGTGTTGGTTTCTAGACTTGAAAGTGAGAGACTTGGTAGAGATTTGTGAGAGAATTGTATGTGAGATTTTAGAGAAGGCTTGTGTGAGCAGTATGCATTGAAGTGAAGAAATAAGGATAGGTAGTGTGTCTGTTGGTTGATTTAATGATCAAAATAGTTTTTTGACTATGTATATACCCTGTAGGTCATGTTCCTAATGTTAGAATAGTGATCTTACAATTTGAGGATATGCAAAGAGGTTTGAGTGAGCATATAAGGATAGATTGAGTGAAGAAGGAAAGAGATTGTGACATGCCTATGTGAGAGGCCTATTTGAGATAGAGAGTGTTTGTGTAGAGGTTATAAAATAGAGATCCATAATAAGGTGTTGAAGACACCATTTTTAAGGTGGAGGTGTTCAAAGGAGGGTCTAAAGGACTTGGTATTCCTTAACGGCAGATGCTCCTTGTGAAATAGGTATTTCACTAAATACCTTTGGTCAAGAGGACATGAACAAGGTTTGCTTGTCTAAAGGAGTTGATCAGTCTCTTATTTGTAATTTATTATAGGATAGTAGTCCATTTGTGTTGCAGACTTGAGAGTGGGTTTTATTACCCATGATGGTTTCCCATAGGAACTATGTGTTATGTGTTTGATCTTGTGTATGTATTGAATGAATGAACTCTCTTGTTAATGTTTTTTGATCAAGTTGATATATGTTGATTATTTAAATAGTTTGAAACGACTACAATTATAATTGAAATATCTAGGCTCACTTATTCAACCCCTCTCTTAGTGATTGTACCTATAACAAACTCATAAAGGGTGGTCTCAGGAATACACCAATTTATTGAAAAATAATAAGGGTAGTAGATTAGTATGTTATTTAGTTGAAAACCTGAAAGGGTGGCTAAGTAGTGCACAAGAGGTGAAAACTAGTAAATGACACTTCAAGTGATAACCATAAGTATTTATTTTTAAACCAACCCATTTGTGTAGTTTAGGCAAATTAACCAACTCTAAAATTCACACCACTTACTATGAGTTTTTATTAGAATGAGAAAATTATTTAAGTTCAAAAAAGTGTTGGTATTAGACATAGACCTATAAAATCAAAAAGTATGTATGAATGAAAAGTGTGTGATGATTTATAAGGGCATTGTGACTAAAATGAATAAATGATTTTTCAAATAATGTATAAAAAGAGAATGGGTGCATGAGGATACCATTAATGGCATAATGGTTAGATATATGCCCCATTGAGAGGGCATGCAAGGATGAAATGCATGGATGGCTCTCGAAAGGAGAAGAGGGGTTGAAATGGAAGTATTAGGGAAAAAATGAAGGGGTGGGGTAAAATGTATGGGTGTTATCTAAATAAATTTGAAATGATTGATATCTTTTATTTTTACCAAGAAATAATGTATGTGAGGGGTTGATTGGGAATGATATATCCCAATAAAGTTCTAATGATTGTTAGAATTGATTTGCCCTAAGATACAATGTATGTGAGGGGGTTGGATTGGGAATAATATATCCTGATAAAATTTTAATATTTGATAGCTTTGATTTTTTGAAAGCAACTATGTATGCAAGGGGGTTGGATTAGGAATGGTATATCCTAATAAATATGCAATGATTGATAACTAGAAGGAGGGGTGAATAAATAGGGGTTATGCCTCATGTGATGACTATTTATGATGATGTTTATGTTTATGGACCTTATGGATATTGTTTATTATTATAGATGTATGTTGTTATATGATGTGATGGATGGATTTACATTCCTACTATAGTATTTATGATGCATGTAGTCATTATTATGGATAGTTAAAAATGAATGTTAATTGTATATAGTTAGTTAGGATTTATAAATGATAGTTTATGGACCTTATAGACATTGCTTATTATAATAGATGTATGTTATTATATGATGTGATGGATGGATTTGCATTCATACTATAGTTTTTATGATGCACACAGTCATTATTATGGATAGTTATAAATGAATATTAATTGTATATAGTTAGTTAGCATTTATAAATGATAGTTTATGGATTTGTATTTATAAATTACTGTTGGCATGGAATAATTATTGATGATGTGCTAATGGATAAATGTCTAGGAATGAGTGGTTATGAGCATGGATAAGTATGGATGATGTGATGAGGAATGTTGCTAATCTTGTATAGAGTTTTAAATTTTTTAGTAACCTATTTTTTGTTATAACATATGAAAAGATGCATCATGATATGGAAAACTAGGATGAAACTATTGTAATACGTAGTATGACTAACACAAGCAAGTAAGAAAACACAAAACACTAGACAATAACAAATAATGAACAATAACATAAACAAAAAAAAATAAGCAAACTAATTTTGTTTTTTTCCTTTACCAAGTTAGAAACCCCATATTTAAGGATTGATTATAATGATAACTTTGATTTTCCCCAAGAAATTATTTATGTGAGGCATATATTGGGAATGATATATCAAGATAAAGATGCAATGACTTGTTTAAAATTGAACAAGGATTTTAATAGGGTTAAAGACATAAATTTTGGTAAGTTTTTGTAATTTTGTATTAATTACAAAAATATGAATAAAGGGAAACCCAATTTTAGTAGTGGATGAGAGATTGAAGATGAATCTCCAATGAATACACTACATAGGAACCATATGACCAATATTTTTCATGCCATGATAACACTAATGTTGATGCTACTACTAATGTTGATGTTTATGCTCTAAAGAAGATAATATATACAAAGATGTTTCTAAAACATATTACACATCCCTTCCATGTCCTTGTGAAGGTCAAAAATAAGGAAGAATGATTATAGTGTAGTGACTGGTTAGGATGACAAGTTGGATGGAAATGGGCTTACCCCAAGTATAGGGTACTTGTAGATGATAGATTATACACGACACCAAAAATTGGTTTTCATCATGGGACTTGACCAAGGCACCATAAACAAGGTTTTCACATTTGAATGATTTTTTTTTAATTTTTATCTTTTTTTAAACTTTTTTATTTTTTAGTTTTTTTTTACTACTTTTTTTTTGTTTTTTATTTTATTTTATTCCAACATTATATCCTTAAAGTAGGGAATAATTTCAGTTGTATGATGTTCATGGGTTCATTAATATCTTTCCCATATTATGTGGCCAAATTGTATGCTCCACATATTCCATTATCAATTTCTTTGATCACTAAAGTGGTTTCTTCCAAATTTAGACATCTTAACCATGTACTATCATAGCCCCTATAGTAGAGGGTGCCACCAAGGAAGGTAAAACAAGATGCACGTTAGATAAAGGATTTTATTTGATTGTATGAAATATCTGGAGGGATGATTTTGTCATGAAGGTAAGTGTAAATGGTATGATACCAAGGGGAAGTGGGACCAACAATCTCACACAAAATTTCAGATTATGATGTTTCTTGAATGCCTCATACAACATGATTATGCATGATTTAGGAAGGAGATTAAAGATTTCTAAGTTTTTTCTATAAGGATGACTAAATTTTCCTATTCTTTGATACTAAGATTATCCCCAAGTTTAATTATATTAGGATTGTCTATTGTTCTAAGTTGACATCGATAATGTCCTCAACAAGTGATTTGGAGCCATCCCATGACTGGGTCGATGTAGGGTGAAGGTTGAGTTCCTCATCTATCAGTGTCACCAATAGAGTCATCTTTATTTTCTTAATTTTGAATTTATTTATATGATAGTGTCTTAGAGATGTTTTTCCTAGCGGACTTTGATTTTTTACCTTTTTTGTTTATTTTGTTTATTTTTAGGTTTTTTATGACTAAGGAAATATTTATGTTCCCAAAAATATGTTGTTGTATCCAATTTTATTTGAAATCCTTTTTAATGATCCTTTAGAAAAGTGCCTTATTTGAGTCCCATGAATTTTTTAATAGCCTCATGATTTGGAATAATATGAGTAATATATGATCTTGTTGGTCACAATTAATGAGGTCAAGATAATGTAGGTAAAGGTTTAAGGTAATGATAATGGTGTCATTGAAAATATTTGTGGAGGTGAGGTATTCCTAAAGGATATGAGTGTAACCTATTTTTATGTCAAAATAAAATTCCTCAAAAATCATAGAAGTGTCATTGATGTCTTCATATTGATCACTTGGGGGTTTGTAACCAATACTACAAGATTCTTTGTTTGCATGAATGTGGATTGGTTCTCTGATTCCCTACTCATTATGTCTTAGTTATTTTCATGTGTAATGCATGATTTCATAGATTTTATTTGCTACTGGATATTATTGAATTTAGAAATATGAGGCTAAGCCATCATTGTATAACCATAGGAGTCATTAAATATCTCAATCTTCTTGCCTGCAAGAAGGTTTGATTCGATAAAAGTTATTTTTATAGAATGATAGGATACATGTTATTTCTTCTTATTCACATTGGGATTGTCATAGCTTTGAGGAGAAATTAGGAGTTTATACACATGGAAGGCGTCTTGGATTTAATATTCTCCAAAGTCTTTTCTAATGATCTTGAAATGGGATTTTGAAGATGGAACTTTGGATGTAGACAGAAGGTCACCAGGACATATGTAAGAAGAGGACTTAGTTTATTATGGTGTTTTGGTTATATCTATTTTAAAGGAATCTTTGGTAAAGGGATAATTATTGGTTTTATGGCATCTCCCTTCCAACATTTTGTAATATTGAAAAGGTTAAAGATCACCAGGGATAATCACTTTCATGCCTGAGTGTGAAAATTTGATGCATTGGTAGAAGGTGGATGGGATGGATTGCATGGCACATATCATGGTTTATAGAGAAAGAAGTTGTATGGGAGATCAATATCAATGACATGTAACAAATTTTATTGTTTGACAAGCCCAACCATGATAAGAAGATGTATAGTTCAAGTTGATTCCCTTTTTTCATTTTCATATGCCTTTGTTGTAGTGGTGTTAGGATCTAATGCTGATGTGGAATAACCAAGATGTTTAATTAAGATGAAAGTGTAAATTTTCAAACCTAATACATTGCCTAAATTAACCTCTTTACTTTATGTTTGGTAATGTAGGCTTCAATGTACAAATGGAGATTATGGGATGGACTTGTGAGAGATATGTTTTTATGGTCAAAAGTAATTCAAGGGATCAAGGATAAGTTTCCAATGAGTGCTTGGAATTGGAATGGATCAATGTCATTATAAACACTTGAATCTTAAAGGGTTCTATACAAGATGTTGCTATGAATAATATATATTTTGAGAAGGTATAAAATATAAATTTGGGTAGGGATTTTCTCAAGCTGATTGATAATTTTGTAGTTGAATTCAAGGGTAGGTAGAACAGGAATTTGGATAATGATTTTATTTCTCCTAGTTATGACAACCCAATATAGGGTCTTATTCTTGATGGTGGTGATAGGGTTGTCAGTGTGGTTGATATAACCAATAATTTCATCATAGGGATGAAGAGTTTTTTGTGATTAATGTTATTAGATTGGTTGTATCACTTTAAATTGAATATGAGTGAGATTGGTCATGTTTTAGAAATTGATCTTGGTATATCACTAATTGCTATTTTTTTCTATGTAGATGCACTACCTTATACTTCTATATCTCCATCATCGATCAAATCTTGATCACAATTCTTCATTTTCATACATCTATTAATGGAATTCCCATGTATTTTATGACACTCACATTATTCATTTTATTTATATTAGGTGGGTTTCAACTTGATTTCATCAAATGGTTTAGTTTGTGGAAGAACAATCATGTTTGTAACTACAGGTTTGTCAAAGATTGCTTCCAATGACTCCCCCAAAGGAGTATATATTATTATTTTTATTTTGTGTTTGGGATAGCCCCTAGGAATGGTAATGTTTAGGGTGATTTGTAAATTATGAATATGTTTTGAATCGGTCACTCCATCACCATGTTTTTATTTTTACTAAAAAACTTAGGATTTTTTTATTGGGCTTGATTTTGGTAATCTTTGTGGAAGAGTAACTTCACTAGTCCTTTTGATACAAGGTCCCTTTCAATATAAACTCCCTTATTGATAATTTAATAAAATGTGTTTGAACAATTGACTTGTAAATGATAATCCATTTCTTGATTTAAGTTGGTGACAAAGATAAATACCAACTATTTTTTAGGAATGGACAAAAGGAATTTGCTCGCTAGGATTCTCCATTGTTGAAAAAAGGAAGATAAACTTTCCCCATTTATTTTTTTATTGTTGAAAAAATCCATCATTGTGAGTTAATGATCCACATTATAGGAGAAGTTTTTTACAAATCTATCAAAAAGATCTACAAATATCATGATAAATCCCTTGGGGATATACAAGAACCATTATAAGGTTTGGCCACCTAGGCTATAAGGGAATAGTCTAAGTAAATATATGCCATTGTAGGCTACTTCTTTGCATGACATAAACAATTCCTTAACATGTTCCCTAGGATCATCCTTTTCTTTATACTTTTTAAATTTTGGTGGTTCAAATTAAGGGTGAAAACATATTCTTAACATGTCTTGATCAAAGGGGCAAGGGAATAACTACTCAAACTTGTACTTTCTTTTTTATTTTGGTTTCCATATTGCAATCCCTAAAGGGAATCCTTCATGGCTTGACATACTCAAGAAAATGATGTTACCTTGAGTGGCATGGATGGTGGTAGGAAAAAATAGATTTTAGTCATACATGGGCCTGATTGGTATTGGATTACTAATTTTTGGATTTTTGATGATGCTATGAAGGATTGGATATAGAATGATTAAAATAGGAAGCCTAGGTTTTTCTATTGTTAGCTTAACTATTGGAGATCGTCAAACACAAATTGGTTTTGGTTATGATGGAGTTGTTAACCTATAATTGATGTCCCTTTGTTGAAATTGACATGGTATACATGGATTAAGATTTTCATTGGTCAATTATAAGTTTGGTTTATTTCAGCTAATGGGGTTGCTAGAGGTGGTTTGGTCTCGGTTGGGAAGGGTTTAGTCCTTAATTATGATATGACTCAAATTTTTAGGATTTTAGTCTGAGGGAATTTGGCTCCTATTTTTACTAATTTTAGAATAATGTCATCCTTATTTTTATCATCTTAGGCACGAACTTGGTCAGATTTAAATAAATCATTGTCTTCATAGTTATACTCGCTTTGATTAATGAATCTAAAATTATCATCATTGTTAATGTAATCTTCAATAACTTGTTTTTCTTGATTATAAGGTTCATCAAAGTGAAATGGGTTTTGTTCAAAGGGGTTTTCCATGTTAAGATTTAGATTCATTCTAGTTTGATGTCTAGTGGTTGGTGCCATTAGTATCATTTTAGGTTTGGTTTGGACTGACTTAATTTTATACTAGTTTCATACAAAGGGGGTAAAAAATAAGTACACACACAAAACACACCCTATGCTAGTCAAGTAGGAGTGCAACCAAATAGTGGCACACAAATAATACCTCAAATGTATGTTGTGGGTAATGTTCAGGAATGTTGTTTTCCCAACATCACTATGTAATTATAGTCAAAAGGTTCTTATGATAGGATTAAACAAGTTTATTTAGGGAAGTCCTCGTTATACCTTTCAGTACATGAGGCTCAAGTTTTTGAAAGAAGGGTGTCATTTAAAGTGTAGGTATTGGTAGTCAAGTCCACCCCATACCACTTGATGCTTAATCAAGCTTAGCCATTGAAGACGTCCACATCAAGGAATGTTTAAGGTCTACTGGAACATGGACTTTAGTTAGAGATTGGTAATGATATCTAAGTTTATAAATCCCTAAGAAAATAAAATAAAATGTCAAACTATTTCTAATTTCCAAAATAATTTTTAATGCAAGGAAAGAACATACAAGGATTAGGCTTGGGGGATACACAAGTAACTTAATCAATTATTATTTTAAAATTTATCAGTACGAGAGAAGATAATACACATATTTTAATTACATACATGCAAAATAAGAACAAAAATAAATAATAGGAGACTTCATTATTGTGTTAAATTTGACTAATTTTTTAGTCTTTTTAAGTGAACATGCATTACAAAAGTTAGTAGTTTGAAATTTTTTGTCTTCATCAAAATCTACCCATTTAAGTTAGAACATGAATAAAAAATGAAAATATTATAACATAAATGTTAAAGACTAGAAGAAATACAATAATAGTCAGAACACAAATAATGAAGCTTTGAATGTAAATGTTAATATACATAACACAAACATTAATCTATAAAATGCAAATGTTGAAGCTCAAAATGTAAATTCTAATATACAAAACATAAACATTAATCTATACAATGAAAATGCTAAATCTCAAAACACAAATGCTAAATTTTAGAACACAAATATATCAGACATTATGGAAACACTAATTAATAGGATGGAAACACTACTAAATACATCATAAAAGAACAAGGACATTACCTAATACAACTCAAAAGAAAAAAATCAATCCTCATAATGTAAATGTCAATACTCAAAGATTCTTAGAAGGCATTTGCACATAGATAGAAATGCTAGTGTTGTACAAAAATGTCATTCTCGAGAATGGAAACACTAAAACCTAGAATGAAAATGACAATTAATAGTAAATGATAAATAAGATGAGAAAGAATAAAAAATGTTAGGACTTGAATCTAAACAATCAACAATCTAGATCCAAATTAACCTAAAACCTTGTTAAAAAACAAAATTAGTTAGAATATTCTTTAAAACAAGTGAAAAATGTGAGAGATAGAAATAAAATGAGTTTCATTGGGCATGCCAAAATGTAATATGCTAAGATTTGAAGCTCAATAGAAAATAATAATAATCTAATCTCCTAATATCAACTTAATACAACCTTTTATTGAGCCAAATGAAATAAATAAACAACTTATCTTCACTTATCAAACATGTAAAGCTCTTTTTCATTGATATGGATTTGCTCATGATTGGTAGATTTGTGGTTGATCAAGTACTTATGTGTAAGAATTATAGCAAGATATACCTATGACTTCTTGATCCCTTGGTTGCTTGTTGAAAAATATTTCTCTGGATTTTTCATATGTATCAAGTTTTCCACATTATGAAAATGGAAGAGGAAGAGTTAATTTATAGATTTTTAGATGGAGGAATGATGATTGGGATTACTTTGGATTTGTTTGTAATATTTGATTTTGGATGGATGAGATTTGATTTTCACTTATTGAGGAAGTTGACAGAGTTTAGTGATTAGTTAATTTTTTTATGGAGTTGAGGGAATTGGTTGAATGATTTAATGAATGTGTTGAATGATTTAATGAGTTAGTTGAGTGGTTAATCAATTATTGAGTGAGTTAATGAATTAATTAAGTGGGTTGATGAGTTGGATAATTTATTTACTTATTTATTTATTTATTTATTTATTTATTGTGTATGAGATTAATTAAGAGTTAATTAAATTATTTAATAGTGATTAATTTAGTTAATTACTTATGGGGTGATGTTGGTGGAATTAGATAAGATTATTTTATTAATATGGTAATGTTAGTTGGGACTCATGTTTTAATTACAATGATGTTAGTATGGATTATTTGAATATATATTGGATGATGACAAAATTAAGGTGGAATATTTATGGTGGTGGAATTAGGGTGTCTATAGTGGGACCCAAATATGGGACTCATAGAGTAGTGTTAGGTCATTGAGCAACACAAAACCTTAACCACACTACTCATTTAAACATGATCAACTAATGTAGACAGAATTATATATTTAAATTTTCTAATAAATTTATATGTGCTTGAAATATAGAGACTTTCATAATGTAAATGTGCATGAAATAGGTTTCATGCCCCATAATATGAACTAATCGATGTCAATATTGGTAAAATGGTTAAATGTGTATGCATGAAACAATTTTCATGCCCTATAATATAATTTTTTGGTGAGAATTTTATATATAATGCTATGAATCTATATGCTATATGTGTTTCAATTTGAAATATATGAAAATTTGTAACTCATAACCTAAGAAATGAGTGCATATTCCTTGCATATACCCCCAAATGTAAGTAAAATTCATATATAATCATCCCAATTTAATATTTGAACCATTTTAAAATATTTGAAATTTGTATAATCCATTAAAAAATAGTTATTATATGTTCATTAAGGATTAAATATTTATGAAAAAATACCACTAATATTCTCTCTTATGAAGTGAGGGATGTAGTTTGCTAGTCACTTATCTCAAAAGACAACAAGTTAATTGTATCTTTTTATGTAAAAAAGATGTAATAATGTTTAATCATGTCAATATGTGGAGAGTATGTCATCATATTATTTAACATATCATAAAATCATGTATGAAACATATGTAAGACAAGGGCATATAAATATTAATGTTTAGATATATATAGCAATGAGACACACAATAAGAAACATCACTGATAACTTTATTGAATAAGACCACACAATAAAGGCATAATATTGATCATGGCACCTAAAAAATAAGCTCAAAAATAAATGTAACATAATATAAGTACATGTAATAATATACAATGTCACACATAAGGCCAATGGGCTACATAAAAGGGAAAAATAATTGTTAAACAAACAAGGCCATGGGGCCACAATCAATGGGTAAAAAATACCACAAAAAAAAGGCAAAGGAGACACAAACATGGGTAATAAATTCCATAAAAAGGAGGTTAAGGAGAAATAAACATAGGCCAAGGGGCCACATACAATATATAATCAATGAGTAGCCTATTATAAAAGAAAACAGCATTGAATAAGCTTAATACATACACAATAGTCTATACAGTCCAAAAAAGTAAATGTCATAACATATTCATGTAACACTATATAAAATATGATAAATATCAATGATTGTGTAATAAATAAAAGTGGCTCAATATGTAAATGAAAAATTCATATAAATATATAACTTGTACTAGTGTAACTTATGGGAAAAGATGTCCCAACATTGGCATGGCCCTTGGGTATAGGAATGATCCAACATCTATACATATATTTATAATGTGTAACTATATGCACTACATATCACTCATGTATCATGTGAAATTTATGCATGTATAAAATGAATATGTAATCTACCAAACATGTGATAATAACATGTAAATGATGTAAACTAACAAGTGTATCATGCTCAAGTCTTGATTTTTTATTTTTAAAAATATTTGCTTTGTTTTTTTTGTTTTTTTTATTTTTTGCCTTTTTGATATTTTTATAATATTTGATCAAGGGAGATGTTAAACAATTAACCAATCTAAGGGATGGTCATAGGGAGGCCCAAAATTATACATAGGAATGATGACCTTATGACAACCCATGGTGTGACATGGAACTAAATACAAATCATAATCTAAATCTGGGAAATTATCTCATGCTATGTTACAAATCTCATCATCATCACTCCTGCCTATTATTCCCAAAATTAGCTATGCTCATTTTTGGAACAACCCCTACGAAACTTGTCTGTTTCATATTTTTCTCTCGAAGTTCATTTTTTGAGGCAAGTTTTTGTTCTCATGTTTTCTTTACTGACCTCATTCGAAGTTCGTGACATTCCCTTATTGCATTTTCCAAAAAACATGAAAATCATTACAATCTTGATGCGATTAGAAGACCGAATTTTTATTTCACAAAGTTAGCATTTTTTGATGTTTCCATGCAAGGGTGGCATTTTTTGCTGCCACTGCATTTGATTTGTGTTTTCCATGCAAAGGTGGCATTTTTCACTGCCCTTGCATGCATCATGCAAGAGCGGTGGAATTTTCCACCCTTGCATCTTTTGATGCCTCCCCATGTAGGAGCGGCAAATTTTGCCACCCCTGCACGACCTCAATTTTCATGCGCAACATTTATGACCACAAATGTCGAGTGGTTGGGGGTGATTTTCACTCCAATTTAATCTTTTTTCCCCCTCTATCAACCTCATTATTCCATTAGTTCTCTTGCTCTTTTCCTCTGGAAATCAAGCAAGCAAGAGGAAACGTGTTTTCTTCAAATTTGAGCCTCGTTTTGCATTGTTCTTCAGGTAGGGTTTTGTTTTTATTTTTGTTTTTGTTCTCTCTTCTCCTCTTAGGTTGTTTTTCTCTCTTTACCTTATAAGTTTTATTTTTCTTCTTTTTCCTCCCCTACCTCTTTTTTTCCATCCAAACAAGGCTATCAAACTGACCTTCACTGTGCCTCGACCCACTTCTTTCCACCCTTCCTGTTCAGCCTTTTCCTCCTGTGTCATTGACAGTGATTTTTGCCACACTCACATCTCCCAAAATTCTTCCCTACCATGCAGGGCTGGTGAATTTCACCAACTTAACACGGTCCTTATCCAACCTAAACAACATGTAAGGGTGGTAAAAATTACTACCAATACACCCGACTTCCTCGCTATGTGCAAGGGCAGTGATTTTCACCGCCCTTACACATCCAACCTTCAGCATGAATCAGTGGCAATTTTTGCTACCGATACATTATTTTTTTAACTCAACATGTACAGGTGGCAATTTTTGCCACCTATGCACAAAAAACCCCTTCCACATGCAAGGGTGGCAATTTTTACTGCCCCTGCATACCTTCTCCCCATTTTTTTCCTAAACTTGGGAAATTTTTGTTTTTCTTATTTTTTGAGCCCTCTCCCCCTTTCCTTTTGCTTTCTGACATATTCTTACCATATCCCTTTCAAGCATGTTTCCCTAATCATGATCACCCAATGTGCAATTCTCCAAGATTTTCAATTTTTTCCCATAATTGCATGATCATGACTCTTATCGCAGTTCCTCCTAGAGATCCTTCTTTGTCAACATACTTTCAACAAAAGCTCAACCCAATGACTGAAGCTTCTCCAAAGAAGTTGAAGGTGATGAAGTACCAATATCAAGGTGTTTTCCCAATCACCTCAGTCACTTCTAATGTCAGTGACATTAGGGACACAGAGATCGGCCACGTAGATACGGCCGAGTTCGTGGAAAAGACCAAGGCAAAAAATCTAAGCTCTAAGATGAAGAGGATAATCGAAAGTAATATCCATCTAGTCTCCTCTTTTCTTTTGGTAGCACATCACACAAATTTCATCCTCCAATGTGCCCAATTATATAACAAAGAGATCAGAGCTGTGTCAGATACTAGTGGCAATGTGGTAATTTGACTAGACCCCGAGTTCACCGATAAAGTTTTTATGTGCTTGCCTGCTACCGAAGTATTGAATATTGACTTCATCAAGGCACAAAAGGAATACAACAAAGATCTTGAGAAGGTGAAAAAGGTTATCAACAATAGATGGCTTAAGACTCCCAGAGCTAATTTATGTAGATGGCCATGAAACTTTCTGAGAAGTGACCTTATAGAGGAAGTTAGCAACTTAATTACTCTTCTCAGAAAAATATGAGGTTTACCCTCTTCTTCTCAATTTCATGAATGGACGTATCCCTTCATCAAGATAATTCTCCAAGGGAAACAAGTCATCTTATTATGGGGTGAACAAATTAGCAATGCTCTGCATGAGAAATTAACAAAAGTGTCTACTACTCCAAAGTTCTATATGACTTCATACCTGGTGTATGTTACAACTTTAATGAGAACCTTTTCAGGTTTGACGTCAGAGGGAGATAGAAAAACCACCCTTGTATATCAATATTACCCTCAGCTAACATTAAAGCGATCAATCCATCAATTTAATAGGGTAAATGATGCCTTCTTTATAGTATTTTTGTGTCTTTTTTACCCTCAATTAGAATAGAAGAGAGTATCAGATGAAGCCTAGACTGTTGTCAATGACTTTGGTTGTATGTTTTTATAATTCCCTACTTTTTACTATCTATGAGTTGACTTTTTCTAAGGCTATCCCTATATGCTCCCTAAATTTTTTTCTGATAAATTAGTCCTGATGGAGCTATGTAGACAAATTATTGTCGTGCACAATAAACAAATGGAATTTAAGAAACCAGGTTTCAGGTTCCCAATTAAAATTGATAGATACTCAGTATTGACTGCTGCAAAAGCAAGGGTAATGGAGACCGAAATGCAACTTGTCACCATGAAGCATTTCAAAAGAAGGCCCAATTTTGACTACAAGGGTGTCAAAGACATGATCAGAAGGAAGACTCAGTTCCATGAGCCCATGATCAAAGATGTCTGGATAGATTTGAGGACAATAGAAGATATTAGGAAAATGGACTACAATAGACTGTCTCTAGAACAAATTGAATATCTAGGGCTCACTGATATTCCTCCAAATATGGTAGATGATAGATATTTGATTAATAGCAGATACCTTGCTAAAAAAGTTGCTAACTCTCATCTTCCTCCGATCCAATGGTCTCAAAAAGAGCTAAACTCTTTGAGGATAAGATTCAAACCAATATTGGCTAACACTAATGATTGGTTAGAAAACAATGGGATCACATTAAAATAATTAATCATAGGATCAAAGGTTGAATTTCAATAAGAGACAAGAAGGAGAGCAGAAAATAGGATAAAGAATAAAAGTGATATTCCTTCTCCTTCTCGGCCCCATAGGCCTAGGATCATCTTTGTGTCAAAGAAACCAAAAGCTGCTGAGAAAGAACTAGAGTCAACAGATATGGGAGTTGAGAAACAAAGTGCCCAAGAACAAGCAATAGAATAGATGGAAATAGATGATAGGCCTATAGATCAATAGGGGATAGAAACTCTATCTTCATAAGAGGGGGCACAGCCAGTCATATGAATTTCTTCTTCTCCACCCCACTCACCTATTGCGACTCCTTCGCCCATTTCTCCCATCATTATTCCCTCTTATGGAGCCACCTCTCCTTCTAGAATTATTTTTGGTGACCCTCAAGGCACTTTTGGAGATGTTCTTCAATCATCAGGATCCATCCCCAGTCTTTCATCTCCTTTTAATATCAGAGATAGTTCCACCTTCGACCAGTCAGCGGTTGGTGCAATTTTGCCTGATACTACACCTACTACACCCTCTACACCCATTATTCCTACCAGTATTGTAGATACTACCCTAGTGACACCAACTATAGGGACTGTTGCTACTATAAGTACTTCTACTCTCCCACCTTGGTTGTCAACTTTCACACCCAAAAGAAAAAAAGCAAGCTATCTCTCTAGATGACTTTGACTTCAGCAAAATAGTACCAATGAAAGCTAAAACCCCCAAGAAGCCAAAAATATTTTTTAAAATGATTGGAAATAAGGGGCACAAATTTTTAGAGATAGCCAAACCCCCATAAGATGCAACCCTTGAGAATTTTGATATGAGCAAGTACTCCATTTCTCGAGTTGAGTTGGGAAAAATAACTCGTGAGGGCACCAATAGTGATTTGAAATCCACAATGGATATCATGGTCCATAAATTTGATAGAGAGAGAGAGAGAGATGAAAGATTATTACAAAGCAAAGGTGGAACAATTGATTGTGGTGATCAGGAGATTCACTTTTGCCCCAGAAGCGGTAACTCTAGAGGCCTTCTCTGTAGATGATCCTATAATCTAGAAAGCAGAGAAGACCTATCTAAAAATAAAAGTACTTAAAGATTACCTAGATAAGATGCATGCATAAGGAATTTTCTTGTTTATAAAGGTGGCTGAGAAGACAGATAAAATGAAGAAAATGAGAACAAAGTTAGAAGACCTTATCAATATTATTTCTCAAGATATTGATAGCACAAATAAATATCTTAGCAAGTGGATAAAGATGAAAGTGCTGAAGAAACATACCTTAGTATCAATTAGCATCATTGCTAACAAAGATTCTTATATTCAAATCAAAGAATCACTAATATACAGGATCTACGTACTTAAGGAACTTATCAGCAACCTCAAATCTTCTAAGGATGTCAGTGAAGAAAGCAACACCAGCCTGTTGAACAAATTAGAGGAATTACCTTGTAGACTCACCTCTCAAGACAACCAATTCATTTCAGTAGAGGAAATGATTTAAAAATTTGAAGGTATGATTTTAAAGAGAATTCAAGGAGAAAGCTTTCTCAATGGCTTCTATGGATAATATTTTAAATAATCAGTTAACCCTAGATAATCTGAGAACTAGGTTAACTAGTCATGCAAAAACAATCATAGCAGTGAAAGATGCCACAATCAGAGCTAAGGTAGTCTTCAAAAATACTATTGCACTAGACAATATCAGGATACAGGCAACTATCACCATGTATGATGCTCATCTGAAGAAGTCTAGAGATAAAATTTAAATTATTCTTCCATACTCTCTTCTTCATTCTTCTCATGTAATTTGTAATTGACTTGGGACATTTTCACATGTACTTTTGTAATATGTAATTACATATAAAAATCTGGAAAAGTCCCAAAGTCAATGGTGACTAATCTTTGACTAGGTTTTCAATATTTAAGTTTTTTTCCAATTTTGAAGGTT
Source organism: Torreya grandis (assembly GCA_037957365.1). NCBI lineage: Eukaryota > Viridiplantae > Streptophyta > Pinopsida > Cupressales > Taxaceae > Torreya > Torreya grandis. The sequence goes on from JARHVA010000532.1 coordinate 1,281,615, forward strand.
TTTCCCTACATATAGAGGGAGCTTCTTTTGTAAAGATATATCTCTGGATAATTGAGAGCAAAAAATTTGCCAAAATTGAGATACTTCTTGATACTTTGATCTTAGCTTGTAAATCATATTTTCTTGAATGAATGAGAAGCAGATTATTTTTAGACTTTGTGTTGAAATAATTGGTGTTATTTAGGAAATCATTCTTATGTTCTCTTTTTTGATAATCTCTCATCTGTTTGATTAAATAAGCAAAGTGTGTATGTTGAAATTATCTAAAGACATTTTGAAGGATATCAGAAAAGACTTTGAACTAATTTTATTCTTTGTGATCTTATTATCTATTGTAGTTTTAGGTGAAGAATTTGAGCTTTACTTCACTCTACTGTTATGTACACTTTGAATCAGTGAGAAAGACAACGAAAGACTTTGTGCTTTCATGGGTTTCTCATAGACCTAGTTACTGCTCCAGGAGATTTTTTGTTATTTACTGAATACTATTTCTAAAAGAAGAGGAATGCTTTCAGTCATCAACTAAGATTTATCTTTTACTCTGTGAGCATCATCTCTAAAAAAAGAGAGATGGATGGTGTTATTCTACCTTGAGTATTATTTTCTACTTAATTATATATATAGCATATAAGTGATTTATAGGGAACCTCCCCTTGATGAGAGTAGAGATTTATCTCATTAAAATGTGGTAAACCCACACTTTTTGCCATATAAATCTCCTTGTACTATGGTTGATATACCCATTTTTCCATCTGTTAGTTGACAATAAAATATTCACCCAATAGCTTTTGGCAACTCTGATGGGGACTACGAATGTGCATTTTAAAGCCTCAAGCTTCAACTTGAAGCATCTCCAGTTTCTTTTTTATTTTACACTCTGGCAGATCCACTGTACACGCGAGGCCAGAGAGCTCAAGGTATTGTTGATCATGTATTCGAGTTGGTGTGATGAACTAATTTTGAGATTTCACCTCCACCATCTTGCCTTAAATGAAATAGGAGTTTCCCTCCTACCAACGTCAGATCTCCCATACCTTGTAAAGCTTCTAGTCTCAATACTAGTAAGGTTTTGTCTATATTAACCCCACCAAGTTTTGTTATCCCTCCATTCAATCATCATATCATAATGGCCCAAGGTCCTTGGGGTAACTCCTTTGGTCCTCTTAATCTGACCCCACCTTTACATGAACTACCTCATAATTTGAGAAAGAATTTCCCCAAATTCTTTGGCGATGGAAAGGTTCATCTTGATAAGCATATTGCTGCCTTCTTTATAGCATGCAGTGTGATAGGTGTGGAATACGAAGATGTAGCAATGATATTTTTTATAAAAACTTTACAAGGCACTATCATGGATTGGTTTTACCACCTTCAAGCTCGAACTATAACTGACTGGAATACACTCAAAGCCAAGTTTGAGGCTAGGTTTAAACTTGTTGAAGACGCACATGCCTTGTTGGCTCAGCTTACATAAATGAAGAAAGAACCTCATGAGCCTATGAGAGATTTCATAGCAAAATTCAATAAGCTAAAGAACTAAATTCCTATAATTGCTCAGCCTACCCCAGAGAATCTCAAGTGCTTTTTCATCAACTCTCAGCTTCCTGAAGTAAGTTTTCTATTGAGGCAAGCCGGTCTTATGGATCTTGTTGTGGCTTTTAGCTACTGAGATGGAAGATGATCTTATTCTGGTAGGTAAGATTAGAAAAGATTTCAATAAAAATAAATTTTCTTCATTTGCTGAAAGTTCTTCTATGAGCACCAAAGATCCTATTGTGTAAAATTTAACGAATGAACTACTAGCCTTGAAAAGACAAATGGCCCAAGGTATGTCTGCTCCTACTTATCAAGATATGCCAAGAAGGATGTTTCCTAATCAGTCATATCAAGGCAATGCTATCAGAAATCAAGAGCAACCAAATCACCTTCCTCCCCCACATGGGAAACTTGCCATTGAAGCAGCACCTACTAATTCAGCAATTGGTTACCTTGAAGCTGAACAAAATTTCTCACTCCAACTTGAGTTAGACCAACAAGATGACGCTAATCTCTTTGAAGAACAAGAAGAAGAATTAGTTGGTGACTCCAATATTGATTTCCTAGATTATCGAGATGAAGCTAGAAGTAAGGGAGAAGTGCTTAATGGATCCTATGTTATTTTTACCATATCCCAGAATCAGTCAGCTCAACAAGCTCATAAAGAAAAAGCAAGAGAAGAACCTCAACTGGTAGTTTCTATCACTAAATGAGGGACTTCACTACCTTTCCAACCAAAAGATCAGGTAACTAACAAAAAAGTAAGTACCTCAAACCGTCCCATACCTTCTACTTCTATTTCTCAGACTAGTACCACACTCAATAAAGATTAAGATGATGGGCTCCCTTCCTCTATCTTTAACTCATTTCAATTATTTGATATAATTGATCATGCCAAAAAGACTAACATCTAAATGACTGAGATTGAGTACTTGCGAGCCAATCCTGAATAGTTTAATAGGTTGGCCAAATACGTAAGAAGTAAGACAGCCCCTATAAGACAAGATTCTTCAAAAGCAACTCATGATTCCTCTAAGAATAAATCCACCCAAAATAATCTTGTCGTTACTCCTCTTGTTGCTCCTGGGAAAATAGAACCTTTTTATGTTTCCCTATTGATAAATGGTTATAAATTAAGTAATTTCATAATTGACTCTAGAGCTTCTGATAATGTTATGCTTGCCAAAGTAGTAGATTCCCTTGGTCTTACTTTGACTAAGACTTTTGAGAGGTGTTTTTCCATAGAAAACAAGCAAGTCCCACTCCTGGGTCAAATCAAAGATGCCCAATTTGCATTTGTGATTTTTCTAGAGGAGAATCAAAATGATGATCCTAGTGATCGATGTTCTAGCCTCTTACAGCATCCTTCTTGGGTGAAATTTTTGTAAAGATGTTGGTGGCAAATTAAGCATGGACCTATCTAAGGTGAGGATCCCAGTCAAAGGTGTTGTGTAGAAATTTCTCCCTAAGAAAGAAGCAAAATATGTGGTCACTCAAACATCAACGCCTAAAGCTCAAATTTTATTTGAGTCTTCAGGTATGGGTAATTACTTTTTGTCCATGGAGGAAGTCCATGAGACACCTAATAAAATTTTTGAATGTGTCAACCTGAAAATCAGTTTAGATGGAACAGTAAAAAGATTGGTGGAGCGCAGTACAAATGTAGAAGAATCTCCCCCTTCAAATGATTAAAAATCTAAAGAAAAATCAATGTCTAATGAGGTATAGATTTTGGAATTCAATGGCAGTTGATCCTCTACAAGCTCAAGAGCTATAATTGTATTGATATCTCCTCACAGAAATACTTTTCCTTCTTCATACAAGTTATAATTCAGCAATACCAACAACACAGTTGAGTACGAATCTCTACTCCTTGGATTGAAGGTTGCTCGAGACAAAGGCGTCAAACTCCTTCACACCAAAGGTGATGTTGAACTGGTGGTTTGTTAGGTAAATAACCTGTATCAAACTATAAATGAGAGATTTCACCACTATCACAATCTAGTCTAGGATCAAATTGAAAGCTTTGATGCTTTCAGCATCTCGGCCATACCTAGAGAATTCAATGATCGAGCTAATGCACTGACTATTTTGGCAACTCTATTGGTTCTTCATCCTAATTTTAAATGAGATAGGTACACTATTAAACTGGTATTTTGACTAAATATACTTGATAATGTCAGCCATTGGTAGGTGTTTAACAATGATAACAAAATCATTACCTTCTTAGAGTAAAAAAGTAGCTTTGAGTAGCTTCATTTCGATGGTAGTGAGCCCCAAAATCTTGAACTAGCCCCTGACTCAAGTGCAAATACAGGTAAAGAATTCCTACAACTTAAAGGGAATAAGATCCCAAAAGGCCTAGTTTCCTTTGAGAAGCCATTTGACAAGCACGACAGGTTCATTAAATAGCAACAAAAGGATTCAAGCTCCTCCCAGGAGTTTGATCAAGTAAATTTAAGTACCAAAGAAAATTCCAAAGTAGTGAACATTGAGAAAAGCTGCACTTAAAAAGAAAAGTTCAAGTTCACCACTCTGCTCTGCTAGTATATAGATATCCTAGCATACTCCTATGATGATATGAAGTCACTGAAGCCTGAAGAAATTTGCCATGACATTCCTCTCAAAAGTGATTCAGTTCCTTACAATAAAAAATATAGACAATATAATCTAAAGATATCAAGTACTATTCTATCTAAAATATAGAAAATGTTGAATGCTAAGATAATTTTTCCAATCCATCATTTCACATGGATTGCAAACATAGTCCCTGTGAGGAAGAATAATGGCAAAATTCACATCTATGTAGATTTTAGAAACTTGAATCAATCATCCTTAAAGGATAACTATTCTCTATCTATCATGGATCAAGTTCTTCAAATGGTGACTAGTTTAGAGATGTTATTAATGTTAGATGGCTTTTCAGGGTACAATCAAATTAAAGCTGGAAAAGTAGACCAGCATAAGACTGCCTTCACCACACCTTGGGGCACCTTTACTTATCGAAGAATGCCATTTAGTTTGATAAATGCTAGCACCACTTTTTAGAGATCAATGGACCTTGCTTTCAAAGATGAAATGGGTAAGCTCATTGTAGTATACTTGGATGATTTAACAGTCTTTTCCAAGCATCATCTTGATCATGTGCATCATTTACAATAAGTGCTAGAATGTTACTGCCAGAATGGCATTTCTCTTAATCCCAAGAAATCTATTTTTAGGGTAACGAAAGGGAAACTTCTCAGGCACATTGTATCCTGAAAAGGCATAAAAATTGACTCAAAAAGAGTCAAGTCCATCTAGGATCTTACCTTACCCACAAGTAAGACGACAATTCACTCTTTCTTCAGAAAAGTGAATTTTTTATGAAGATTCATCCCAGAGTTTGCTAAGAAGACTTGCCACATTGTAAACATGATGAAGGGAAAAGCCATTTTTTGGTGGACTATAGAGGGCAAGTCAGCATTTGAAGACATCAAAAAAGCAATCGCTAACGCACCAATTCTAGTTTGTCTAAATTACACCAAAAACTTCAAGATATACAACTATGTTTCTGAGCATACACTTTCGACTATTTTAGTTCAATAGAACCAAGAAGGTGTGGAATCTCCCATATCCTTCATGATTTATCCTCTCAAAACTCATGAGCTAAAGTATACAAACATGGAGAAGCACGCTTATGCAGTGGTCAAGGTAGTTAAGCATTTCAAATTTTATATCTTGAATTCACATACTGTGGTTTTGGTACCTGATATAATGGTGAAGTCCATTCTAACTCAATAGGAGTTTGGTACTAAAAGGGGCAATTGGATTGCTAAAATTTAGGAGTTTGATCTTGACACCAAACCTACCAAACTTATGTGGGGAAAGGGCCTCTACCAGTTGATCACTGATAATATCCCCAAAAAGATAGAAAATAAAGAAATAGAGGTCAAAGACGTGCCTATGATCCTCTTTGTCACTACTACTAATGAGTGGTATTCTGACATCACTCATTTTCTTACCTATGGTGAGTTTCCCGCTCATCTATCCTACAAAGAAAAATGAAATGTTAAGCTAAAGGCTGCTAACTATGTCTTGTGGGATAATGGTTTGTATAAGAGAAGCCTTGATGGGGTAACAAGGTAAACTTTTAAAGTCTTTCCACAATTTGGCCTATGGAAGACACTTTTTTACACCAGTGACAGCCCATAAAATTCTACAAGCGAGGTACTATTGGCCTACGTTGTTTCAAGATGCTTACAAATGGGTGCGTATGTGTGAATTGTGTCAACAGTTCATTAAAAAGCCTAAATTGGCCACGTTACCCCTCAAGCCAGTGGTAATTGAATAACCTTTTCAACAATGGGGTATTGACTTCATTAGCACAGTCAACTCATCTTCAAGTGTTAGGCATGATTATGTCTTCACTGTGACTGATTACTTTATCAAATGGGTGGAAGCCATCCCAACTAAGCATGTTACTTCAGAAGTGGTATGTAATTTTCTTAAGAAAAATATTATTTCCTGATTTGGGGTTCCAGCTAATATGTAATAGATAATGCAGCATGTCTCTCTTCTCATGAGATTACCAAATTCTACTTTATTATGGAATTACCCTCTCACACACTTTTGATTATTTTCCACAAAAGAATGGCCAAGTAGAATCGAGCAACAAGAATTTGATTACTATTATTAGGGAATTGGTAGATGATAATCAAAGGACTTGGCATAAAGCATTGTTTTATGCTTTGTGGGTAGATAAGATTACACCCAAGAGGGCCATAGGCATGTCACTATTACAACTTCTACATGGCTTGAATGCAGAGATACCAATCACTCTGGGACTACCAGCACTCATGTTAGCAAAGGCAATTGAAGATTCAACCTTCAAAAATTCAATTGATAAAAGGATCATGTGTCTAACTGAGTTAAATGAGCAATGAACCATAGTGGTGGACTAGATTATTGCACATCAAAATTAGGTGAAAAAATTCTTAGACAAGATGGCCAAAATTCATGATTTTCATATTAGAGATCAAGTCTTATTGTGGGATAAGAGGAAAAAACCAAAAGAAATGCACGACAAATTTGATTCTTTATGGAGAGGTCTATTTACCATTCATCAAGTTTGTGGTGAGAATATCTTTTTGCTAGAGTATCAAGATGGAATACCATTCTCATTGCCTCACAGAGGACAGCATCTGAAGCACTTTAATCTTTGAAGCATTAAATGAGTTCACTCGTACATATGTATAGTTTTTGTGTTGTTTGTTTTCTTTTGGTTTTTCATGTCTTTTACTTTTTGGCTTGACTCTTTAGCCCAATGGCTTGGATGAAAGAACTTAGAGACTAGTTTCTACTCCCATCAATCAATTCGATCAATGGAAGTTCCCCAACAAGATCCAGCTGTTGTTCCCAAAATCAACTATGCTCATTTTTAGAACAACTCCTACAAAACTTGTCCATTTCATGTTTTTCTCTCTAAGTTCATTTTTTTAGGCAAGTTTTTGTTGTTCTCGTGTTTGCTCTACTGGCCTCATTCAAAGTTCATGACATTCCCTTATTGCATTTTCTCAAAACATGAAAATCTTTACAATCTCGATGCGACTAGAAGACCAAATATTCATTTCCTAGAGTTAGCATTTTTTGATGTTTCCATGCAAGGGTGACATTTTTTGCCGCCACTGCATTTGCTTTGTGTTTTCCATGAAAAGGTGGAATTTTTTTTTGCCCTTGCATACATCATGCAAGAGCGGTATAATTTTTTGCCCTTGCATCTTTTCATGCCTCCCCGTGCAAGAGCAACAAATTTTGTCACCCCTGCATGACCTTGATTTTCACATGTAGCATTTATGGCCACATGTGTCAAGTGGTTAAGGGAAATTTTCACCTCAATTTAATCTTTTTTCCCCCTCCATAAACCTCATTCTTCCATTCCTTTTTTTTCTCTCTACCTCTAGATGATCAAGCAAGCAAGAGGAAGCGCATTTTCTCTGGATTTGAGACTCGTTTTGTGTTGTTCTTCAAGTAGGGTTTTGTTTTTGTTTTTTATTTTTGTTCTCTCTTCTCTTCTTAGGTTGTTTTTCTCTCTTTAACTTTTAGGTTTTATTTTTCTTATTTTTCCTCCCCTACCTCTTTTTCCCCATCTAAACGAGGCTATCAAACTGACCTTCGCCACGCCTCAACCCACCTCTTTCCACCCTTTCCATTCGGCCTTTTCCTCCTGTGTCATTGGTGGCAATTTTCACCACCCTCACATCTCCCAAAATTCTTTCCTACCATGCAGGTTCGACAAATTTTTCCACCCTAACATGGTCCTTATCCAACCCAAACAACGTGTAAGGGTGGTAAAAATTACTGCCAATACACCCAACTTCCTCGCTATGTGCAAGGGTGGTGATTTTTGCTGCCCTTACATATCCAACCTTCAACATGCATCAGCGGTGATTTTTACCACTGATACATCTTTTTTCTAACTCAATGTGTACAAGCAACAATTTTTTCCACCTATGCACAATAAACCCCTTCCACATGCAAGGGCAGCAATTTTTGTTGCCCCTGCATACCTTCTCCCCATTTTTTTCCTAACCCTGGGAAATTTTTATTTTTTTCATTTTTTGAGCCCACTCCTGTTTCCTTCCACTTTCTGACTTATTCTCACCACATCTCTTTCAAGCATATTTCCCTAGTCATGATCACCCAACGTGTAATTTTCTCATATTGCTAATTTTTTCTCCTAATTACGCGATCATGACTCTTATCGTAGTTCCTCCTAGAGATCCTCCTTCATCAATGTACTTTCAACAAAGGCTCATCCTAATAACTAAAGCTTCTCCAAAGAATTCAAAGGTGATGAAATACCAATATCAACGTGTTTTCTCAATCACCTCGATCACTTCTAATGTCGACGACATTAGGGATACAGAGATCAGCCACGTAGATATGGCCACGTTCATGGAAAAGACCAAGGCAAAAAATCCAAGCTCTAAAATGAAGAGGATAATCGAAAGAAATATCCATCTAGTCTCCTCTTTTCTTGTGGTAGCACATCAAATAGAGTTCATCCTCCAATGTACCCAATTCTATAAGAAAGAGACCAGAGTTGTATCAGATACTAGTGGCAACATGGTAATTCGATTAGACCTTGAGTTCATCGATAAAGTTTTCATATGCCCACCTGCTACCGAAGTATTGAAGATCGACTTCATCAAGGCACAAAAATAATATGACAAAGATCCTGAGAAGGTGAAGAAGGTTATCAACAATAGATGGCTTAAGACTCCCAGAGCCAATTTATCCAAATGGCCACAGAACTTTCCAAGAAGTGACTTTATAGAGGAATTTAAAGACTTAATTACTCTTCTCATCAGAGTATGAGGTTTACCCTCTTCTTCTCAATTTCATGAATGGATGTATCCCTTCATCAAGATAATTCTCCAAGAGAAACAAGTCATCTTCTGGGGTGAACAGATCAGCAATGCTCTGCATGAGCAATTAACAAAAGTGTCTACTACTTCGAAGTTCTATATGACTTCATACTTGGTGTACATTGTAGCTTTAATGAGAACTTTACCAGGTTTGACGTCAGAGGGAGACAGAAAAACCACCCATGTATATCAATATTACGCTCAGCTAACATTAAAGGAATCAATCCATCACTTTAAGAGGGTAAATGATGCCTTCTTTATAGTATTTTTGTGTCTTTTTTACCCTCAATTAGAATAGAAGAGAGTATCAAATGAAGCCTGGACTATTGTCAATGACTTTAACTGTATGTTTTTACAATTCCCTAATTTTTGCTATTTATGGGTTGGATTTTTCCAAGGCTATCGCTATATGCTCCCTAGATTTCCTTCTAATAAATTGGTCCTGATAGAGCTATGTAGACAGATTATTGTCATGCACAATAAATAGATGGAACTTAAGAAACCAAGTTTTAGGTTCCCAATTAAAATTGGTAGATACTCAGTATTAACTACTGCAAAAGCAAGGGTAATGGAGACCAAAATGCAACTTGTCACCATGAAGCATTTCAAAAGAAGGCCCAATTTTGACTACAGGGGTGTCAAAGACATGATTAGAAGGAAGACTCAGTTCCATGAGCCCATGATCAAAGACATCTAGATAGATTTGAGGACAGAAAAAGATATCAGGAAAATGGACTATAGTAGACTGTCTCTAGAACAAATTGAATATCTAGGGCTCACTGATATTCCTCCAAATATGGTAGATGATAGATATTTGATTAATAGCAAATACCTTGCTAGAAAAGTCGCTAACTCTCCTCTTCCTCTAATCCAATGGTCTCAAAAATAGCTGACCTCTTTGAGGATAAGATTCGAACCAATATTGGCTAACACCAATGATTGGTTAGCAAACAAAGGGATCACAGTAAAATAATTCATCATAAGATTAGAGGTTTAATTTCAAGAAGAGACAAGAAGGAGAGAAAAAAATAGGATAAAGAATAAAAGTGATATTCCTTCTCCTTCTCGGCCCCATAAGCCTAGGATCATCTTTGTGTCAAAGAAACCAAAAGCTGCTGAGAAAGAACTAGAGTCAACAGATATGGGAGTTGAGAAACAAAGTGCCCAAGAACAAGCAATAGAATAGATGGAAATAGATGATAGGCCTACAGATCAATAGGGGACAGAAACTCTATCTTCATAAGAGGGGGCACAGCCAGTCACATGAATTTCTTCTTCTCCACCCCACTCACCTATTGCGACTCCTTCACCCATTTCTCCCATCAGTATTCCCTCTTTTGGAGCCACCTCTCTTTCTATAATTATTTTTGGTGACCCTCAAGGCACTTCTGGAGATGTTCTTCGATCATCAAGATCCATCCCCAGTCTTTCATCTCCTTTTAACATCAAAGATAGTTCCACCTTCGACCAGTCAGTGGCTGATGCAGTTTTGCCTGATACTATACCTAATACACTCTCTATGCCCATTTTTCCTACCAGTAGTGTAGATACTACCTTAGTGACACCAACTACAGGGATTATTGCTACTGTAAGTACTTCTACTCTCCCACCTTGGTTGTCAACTTTCACATCGAAAATAAAAAAAGCAAGCCATCTCTCTAGATGACTTTGACTTCGGAAAAATAGTACCAATGAATGCTAAAAACCCTAAGAAGCCAAAAATATTTTTGAAAATGATTGGAGATAAGGGGCACAAATTTTTGGAGATAGCCAAACCCCCATAGGATGCAACCCTTGAGAATTTTGATATGAGCGGTTACTCCATTTCTTGAGTTGAGTTGGGAAAAATAACTCATGAGGGTGCCAAGAGTGATTTTTAGTCCACAATGGATATCATGGTCCATAAATTTAACAGAGAGAGAGATTAAAGATCATTACAAAGCAAAGGCAGAACTATTGACTATGGTGATCAGAAGATTCACTTTTGCCCCAGAAGCAACAACTTCAGAGGCCTTTTCCATAGATGATCCTATAATCCAAAAATCAGAGAAGACCTATCTAAAAGGATAAGTACTTGAAGATTACCTAGATAAGATGCATGCACAAGGGATTTCCTTGTTTACAGAGGTGGCTGAGAAGATAGGTAAAATGAAGAAAATGAGAATAGAGTTAGAAGATCTTATCAATATTATTTCTCAAGATATTGACAGCACAAATATATATCTTATCAAGTGGATAGAGATGAAAGTGTTGAAAAAACATACCTTAGTATCAATTGGCATCATTGCTAATAGATATTCTTATATTGAAATCAAAGAATCACTAATATACAGGATCTAGGTACTTAAGGAACTGATCAACAACCTCGAATCTTCCAAGGATGCCAGTGAAGAAAGTGACACTAGCCTATTGAAAAAATTAGAGGAATTGCCTTGCAGACTCACCTCTCGAGACAACCAATTCAATTCATTAGAGGAAATGATTCAAGAATTTGAAGGTATGATCCAAAAGAAATTCGAGGAGAAAGCTTTCTCAATGGCTTCTGTGGATAATATTTTAGATAATCAATTAACCCTGGATAATCTAAGAACCAAGTTAACTAGTCATGTGAAAATAATCATAGCAATGAAAGACACCATAATCAGAGCTAAGGTAGTCTTCAAAAATACTATTGCATCAGACAGTATCAAGATACAGGCAGCTATCACCATGTACAATGTTCATCTGAAGAAGTTTGGTGGCAAAAATTGAATTATTCTTCCATACTCTCTTCTTCATTCTTCTCATGTACTTTGTAATTGACTTGGGACATTTCAACATGTACTTTTATAATATGTAATTACATATAAAATTTTGAAAAAGTCCCAAAGTCAACAGTGACTCATCTTTGACTAGGTTTTCAATATTTAAGTCTTTTTCCAATTTTGAAGGTTTTTCCCTATATATAGAGGGAGCCTCTTTTGTAAAGATATATCTCTAGATAATTGAGAGCAAAAACTCTACCAAAATTGAGATACTTCTTGAGACTTTGATCTCAGCTTGTAAATCATATTGTCTTGAATAAATGAGAAGCAGGTTATTTTCAAACTTTGTGTTGAAATAATTGGTGTTATTTAGGAATTCATTCTTATGTTCTCTTTCCTTATAATCTCTCATCTGTTTGATCAAATAAGCAAAGTGTGTATGTTGAAATTATCTGAAGACATTCTGAAGGATATTAGAAAGACTTTGAACTACTTTTATCCTTTGTGATCTTATTATTTGTTGTAGTTTTAGGTGAAGACTTTGAGCTTTACTTCACTCTACTGTTACGTATGCTTCGAATCAGTGAGAAAGGCAACGAAAGACTTTGTGCTTTCATGGGTTTCTCGCAAACCTAGTTACTACTTGAGGAGATTTTTTGCTATTTTTTGAATACTATTTCTGAAGGAAGAGGAATGCTTTCAGTCATCAACCAGGATTTCTCTTTTGCTCTGTGAACATCATCTCTGAAAAAAGAGAGATGGATGGTGTTATTCTACCCCAAGTATTACTTTCTGATTATATATATATATATATAGCATATAAGTGATTTATAGAGAACCTCCCCTTGATGAGAGGAGAGATTTATCTCATTAGGATGTGGTAAACCCACGCTTTTTGCCATATAAATCTCATTGTACTATGGTTGATATACCCATTTTGCCATCAGTTAGCTGATGACAAAAGATTCACCCAACAGTGCCTAGTATATGAGGATAAAATCAACTATGTACCATATATAGTGAAAAACTATGCATCATAAGTGAATCATGTACTTGTGTTCACTTTGGAACATGCATAACTATCATTGGATATAGTCTAGCACATGGAAATAATACTGGTTGTCTCGAATCCTAAATGACCATTTGATTTAATGGGTGCTATAATATTGGCCTTGTAGTAAATTCCATTACTCTTTCAGAATGATGCGTGTATAATTATTGTGAGTAGGCTAGATAACTAATTGTCTAGAATGTATTGGGGTATGTGAGGTAAATATCTCAATAATAAGATATTGAATATGTGTAGTAATTGACTTGGTATAATCATCTTGAATATGTGTAATAACTATCTCAGTAGAATAATCATGAATAGGTGTGATAATTGTGTCTGTAGAAAAATGATACATAGGTGTAACAACCAATTGTAGTGGTGGTAGGGGTGGAGGAGGAAATGCTTGAGGTGTGAGAATATAATAATATGGAATAGCTTGGAATTTTCACCACTATATAACCATGTATATATTTAACACATCAATGTATTGTAGATAGTACTATGTGGAGCTTATGTTTCTAAGGACATCGAATAACATATCAAAGACCCATGTACTAGGTAAGACTAAGAATGATGTAGTAATTACTACAAGGCCTACTTTAAGAGGTAAGAAAATGTGACCCAATGTGTTTTTTTAGTGGTCATTAAATAATTTAATTATCCTAGTTATTTCTATCAAATATTCATATATGTATCCAATATAATGTAAAAGTGTCATCATGCAAGCATTCTCAATTGATCCCTTGTATATCATGACACTATGAATGGTTTATGAAACCACATAATCTCATACAAGTAAAAAATTGATATCAAGATCATCATCCAAAATCTTATTATCATTGAATGTAATCATAGGTCTCCATGTTATAATGCATGTCATTATAATGATAATACTACTAAAAGGGTGTTTGTATGTAGTAGTAGGAGGTTTTTTATTATATTTCAAATGCAAATAAGTATCTTATAATTTTGATATTGTTTGATGTTTTAGATGAGGACCATAAAATATTTATAACTTTAAATTCCCATCAGGTTGTGATCTTGATTGCTCTAGGGGTGTTTTAAGCTCAATTATATTGTCATTGATATGATCTGATATATTATGACTCAAAGTATAGCATCTATTTGTAGAATTTCCAATACAATGAAGACAATCAAAATATGTGTTGTTGTCAAATCCCTTGGGTAATGGTCAACTCCTATGAACCTCATATGGGTAATAGATAGATATGAGGTTAGAGTCTAGTAACTTAGGCAATATGATATGAGGATCGTGTGGTAACTATGAAAACTGCCTCTTTGGTGGGGTGGATGGGAGAAGCTAATTTATAGGATATGGTACTACACTAACTATAGTTTTGGCTTCATTCTTATTGTCATTTTATTTAGTCTTTTAATTTATCTTGTTTTTAAACCTAGTAGTAGAATTAACTTTATCATTAGGAGTGTACTTGAGTTTGTTCAAATCCTATGAGCTTTACTTCTCAATTTCCAATTGTACTGCATAGCTCATTGAAGGATTTGAATTTATTGAATACAGTAGAATCATGAATTGGTGCTATAAAAATGCATTTTAATATATCTTAAATATAATTATCCACACAAGGATTGGTTATCTTGGATAACATGGTCTTATACCATAGAACATAATCACTAAATGAATCATTGGATCCTTTCATGAGTTTTTAAATTTGAGCATGAGATTACTTTTGATGAATGTTGATGGATAAATTTGATAGACACTAATCCTCCAAAGGGTTAAACTTATTTACTAACTAATATGGAAGATCATATAACCATTGTACTACATAATATTTAATACTACGTGGAAATAAATTAGTCTATAATTTCAAATTAGTTGCATAATCCAAACATGTTATGTGGAAGGATATAAGGTGTTTCTTGGGATATCCTTTACCATCATATAAAGGAATATTAGGACTTATGAAACCCACAAGTAAAGGGTAAGCTGAAATCTCTAAGGGTAAAATATTGTGAAGTAAATCATGTTAATCCATATAATGACTATCTTTAGAGTCACCTTGGTCTAACTACAACACTTTTTATTTAAGAGACACAAGAATTTTCTCAAGGGATTATGCAGTAGAAGAGGTTGGTTATTTAATATACTTAGTTGTTATAGGATGGGCATAGGTTTGTTGGATAAATATAGGAAAGGGAATCTGGGAGAAACCTTGTGTTACCCCTACATGTTGGGTGGGGAAAAAATGTGTAACTAAGGATGTATAAGTAGGAATAATAACAGTAGTAGTTATTTGAACATCCATTGTGCAATTGATAAATCCAAAAGTTTAATTAATATCATTAATGGGATCATATTGCTTCTCATATGAGCTAGCCTTAGTGATATTTTATTGGTAATCTCTTATTACATATAACAATGCATAATGAATTTATGGGTCCATATCAATAAATCAAGTTAATTTCCTCTCATAAATATATCAAAAACTATAAAATAAAAGTCTAAAAATTTAGTGCTTTGATTAATATCTACGAAATTGGTTTCATGAGTGATATTAAATTGAACCATCAAACAAGCTCCATAAAGAGGATGAATAAAATAAGAAACAAATGGAATCATTCATGCCCTTTGGTGTCTAGTGGTGACATGAAACAAATCAGATTGGATAATACAATGGGATGAATTGAGAAAGGCTTGAGATTGTTCAATAGTTATTTAGGCCTTATTAATATACAAATATTTGATCTATAGAATTACATGTCTTTTAGATATTTATCATGTCAAAGGAAATAAACATGTAATAATTACAATCAAATATTGAGTAAAGAAATTAAAAATTGTGTATAATTATAGTCGTGTGTAATTTGTGTTTAAGGGAAATAAAAAATCACATTTGAAAATCAAGTTATTTATAGAAATCCGATACCCTAAAATGGAATAGTAAATGCTAAGGGCAACTTAAGGATTGGAGATGTTCGATACAATATTTGGGTTTACCAATATGTTTTACCCTATTTTGGTTTAACATTAAGCCTAAACAAGATATAAATTATGCATATAATTTAGATTAAAATATATGACAATAATAAATAAATATGAATGTAGTAGGTTTTAACTAATTTGACAATTGCACTTTGTAAATATATAAAGTACTAATGAGGATTATATTTTTGGTATGATTATATTCTATGTAAGATTAAGATATATTGAAGGTGGTAAGAAGGATGTCAAACTATATTGTAGGTTGTTCAAATTAGGATTTAGATGTTTGTAAGCTCTCGGACAATATCTTCAACTTCGGGTTTAAAACCTCAAATGATTTATTCTAAATTTGATTATTTCATCTATGTATAATTTTTTATTTTGTTTGATATATGTAGGTGCACCAAATTATATTTTGGATCTGCGTGTGATCCCAATGTTTGATAATGCATGAAACTTAGATAAATCCTTCTCCTTCACTTGAAACCTAAAGTCCACCTACAATAATGGAATTATGCCTAAAAATGGAAAGAAAGGTGGGTTAAGATAAGCTCAACCATTCCCCATTGATTGATTGAGTCATACCTATATATACAATACTCCAAATAGGGAATCAAAACCACATGTTCTACTCATTAGGTGGATGTGTGCAATAGTGATCATTGATTGTATACAACCTATGATCTAGCTCTTGATACTTAAAAATTAGCAATCTTGAATTGGATCTTAAGTGACTCAAACATGGTAAGGAATTAATTTTAGTGATTGATTGGAAAATAGGGATAAATAGGGTAGATCTCTTAAATGTGTAATTGTTTGAATAGAATTGATAATTACTTTTTATATTTATAATAGGGTTATTCATGTTTTGTATTTATATACAACTCTTTGGGTACTTTTTCACACCACCAACATGAGAAATGTATGGGTCAACTCATAAGAAGGATTTGAATTTGAATTTTAACCATTATTTGGTGGATACAAAACCATCAAACTTAAATAATACCATTGTAAAATATGTTATGAATCTAAATTTACCTTTTAAGAGATAGTAAAATTGATTTGACGATCTGGAGATGTCTAAGTAAGCTAGATAGCTAGTTTGATAGACTATGAGGTTTCTTATAGGTTGCTAATATAAACTTGGAAATGTTAAGACCTTTAGAAGGAATGAGGATGTGGGATAATGTCGAATGAGAGTCATTTTTGTATGCAAAAATCATATAAGGTGAAGGTAAGTGAAAACTAATATTATCAAGTATCAATTACCAGATTTTAGTGTCTACAGGTTATGGTAAGCTTTGTTAGATGGATTCACAGTCATTTTTTAAAGATCATATCTTGTCTCCCTTTGGATTGGGTGGGTGTGTTATTTTTTGGGTCTAGTGATACAACAACATTTATAACTATATGTATTAGTTGTGATTATTATGTATAGGGCATGCATACCCTAGTGAGACACCCATTTTAGTGATTATATTAAAATAATGTTATTAGTAATTAATTTCATTAAGTTGGTTTCTGGTAGGTAAACCCATAAGTGGTTGATTTTGGTATATTTATAAAAGCTTATTAAAGCTTGTGTGTAATATAAAAATATAAGTGAACATAAGCATTTGATGTAATATCTTCTTGAATAAATATTAATGTAGCCATTTTTTAACATTTAAATTCCTATCATTAGACATTTTTTCATAAGGGAACATGAATCCATCCTTTAGTAGTTGTGGGTAACGAAGCGCATAAATTTCTTGCACCAAGAGAACTTCTTAGTTTTCACTTCCTTAGTAAATGAATCCATAACATTTTCATTCATATTGGCATTCTCTAGTAATATCTTATTTTCTTCTACCATTTCCATTATAAAATGATATTGCACATCAATGTGCTTCATTCAAGAATGGTACACAAGGTTATTTTCTAGACAGATTGTGATTTTACCATAGTAATTTATCCTTACAACCTTCTAATTGAACCCAATAGTAGAACACAACATTTGAATCCAAACCACTTCCATGATCAGATGAGTAACTACTATTTACTTAAAATTTATAGTGGATATAACAACAATTTCCTTTTGTTTTCTCATCTAACTAACTTATCATTTCACCAAACAAGTTGAACACATATGCACTAGTAGATCTTATACAATCAATATCTATAGTCTAATTAGAATCCAAAAATTCCTATAGATTTAATATATTCATTTCATAGAGTGTGTCCTAATAGGAAATTTCATAGTTATAAGTCCCTCATAGATACATGAACATGTTCTTCAATGATATCTAATGCTTCTTGTCTAGATTTGACATGAATCTTCTCACTACTCCCACTACATACACAATATAAATTTTTGGGCAAAACATTGCATACATCAAGATTCCCATCAAAATCACTTCATGAAGATAAACCATGTCCTCCAAATCTTCTTGTGGCTTTCGATAATACATAATAAATAATTTATGATCAGCTAGAAGTGGTGTGTATATATACTTGCAATCCTACATCATGAACCTTTCCAGTACCATCTCAATGTACTTCCTCTAGTCTAACTAGAGTTGTTTGTTTGCATGATCTCATTTTATTTCCATGTCCAAGATGAACCTTTTGGCACCAAGATATTTCATTTTGAACTACACAGATAATTTATAATTCACTTCATTGATCATTTCCTTTTCATTTCCAACCAACAACACATCATCAACATAAATAAATATGATGAAAAATTTATCACCCTCCACCTTGTAGTAAATGAAAGGATCACCTTTGTTGTGTGTAATCTAAAATCAAACAACATAGATATCAAACTTATGATTCCACATTATAGGTAATGGTTTCAAGCCATATAATGACTTATTTAGTCTAGAAACAAAGTCCTCTTTTCCATTTGCCTTGAAACTTTCAACCTATGACATGTATATTTATTCTTCAATCTTTCCATGAAAAAAATTTTGTCTTGATATCCATATGATGTATCTCAAGATTAAATGCAACAATGATAACTAAAAAAAATATTTAAAAAAATAATTTTATAATAGGGTAAAAGGTCTCGCCAAAGTTAATTCCCTCTACTTTCATGAATCCCTTTAATACCAGGTGAGCCTTATACTTCTCCAATTTCAATTGCACATTTTGATTCTTCTTAAAAATCCACTTGTAGCTTATAGGTTTTTAATCTAGGAGGTAAATTTACCATGTCCCAAGTGTCACTATTTTATAAATACCCCATCTCATCCTTCATTTATTTCTTTCAGGACTTGCAATAATTTTATTAAAGAGCTTCATTTACCATCTTGGGGTCATCATTAATCATTGATAACAGGAACACAAAACAAAAATACAATGGGATATACCTTTTAAGCATTATGTGTACTTGTTATAATATCCTTAGAGTAAGATTCACATACTCCTCTTCCTTTAATTATCCATCCATCAAATCATAAGTTGATAGTGTCTTTAGCATCTACATCAACCTACATATTTTCTATTTATTCTTGTGGTTCCTTTGGTTTTTCTCTTACACAAGAACCCTCTTCATCTCTCTAAAGTCCACATTCCAAAAATATACTTCCTTATTTATTTTGTGATTTTATAGATTGTATATTTTGACGCCATTCCAATATCCAATAAAGATATACTTTGGATTCTTTTCTAGTTTTACTCTCTTTTCCATTGGAATATGGGAATATGTTTCATAACCAAAGACTCTCATGTGTCAAAAAGATGGATTGTTACCAGTCCAAGTTTATTTTGGAGTTTTTTTTAATTAGTGTTGATGTGGATGATTTTTTGAAAAAATAAAAATAAATAACCACTGCTTCCACCCTATCATTTAGCATACTCTATATATTTTCCATCAACATCTTGTTCATATACCCTACAACTCCATTTTGTTGTGATGTATATGAAGTTGTATTTTGCATTTGAAGTTCACATTGTTTGTATAATTCCTCAAAAAAAATTATTAATATTCACCCCCATTGTTCATGTATAACACCTTGATCCTTTTATCCACTTGATTCTCCACAAGGACCTTGAATTCCTTTAATTTATTGAGAACTTTAGATTTCTTCTATAGAAAGTATATCTAGGTTTTCCTTGAGAAGTCATCTATGAAAGACATAAAATTAATGCATGTTTAATTATGGGACATCCACTAGTCTGATCACACTACTATAGAGCACCTAGAGGATTCTAATTTCATGTGTAACATTTGTGGGGCATTTCACTTGACTATGTTTACCATAGATGAAATTATTATATAGTATAAGTCATAAGGATAATTCACAACCCCATCCACCATACCTTTAATCTATAGTGCATACATACCTTTCTCACCAATATGGCCCAACCTTTGATGTTAGATCATTATTTTCTCTAACAAATAAAATGTGCACCTTCCTAAATCAAAATTTAATCTTAGGAATAATATAGTTATTACATGCACTACTTATTATACTCACATTAAGCCTAAATAGGGTTTTCATGCACACACCTCTTGTCAACACCATGGATCCTCACACCACATTGCACCCATATATATGGAATGAAACCTTTACAATAACATCATTAATTTTACTGTCAAATATTATATTCTTATCCATGAAAATAATGTACAAGACATGATAGAGATTCTTTATCCTCTTATATCTAAACTTTAACTTTACTCTTCCTCTCCCTATGATCTTGTAGGTTGAGATATACTAAAAAAACACATCACCAACATCATATTAATTCACAACACCACTTTTGATGATTTTTTATATGATAGGAGGCACTTGAATAATCAACCATATATGATGGCATGCATGTATAATTGAATCTACAAGATAGACATCTCTTTTTTCATCACTAGAGACTCTTTCTCCTAAAGATTATGTGTCATCTAGTGATTTTTCCTTTTCCACATTTTTTATTACATAGTCCTTCTTAAAATCCCATAACTTGTCATAATTGAAGCACTTATTTAAGAATATTTATGGAGTCTTATATCTACCTCTAAAACCTAACTGCCTCTCTCCATACTTCCCCTTGATTTTGTCTTGTGATCAATCTTGAACAAAAAAGGCACCCTTTGTTTGATAGTTTTACATAGACTTGTTCCTCATATCTTCTAATAACATAATTGAATTACATCCTCTACTTTTTTCTCATATGTAGTAGTAGTAATAGTGATCACTAGATTATGCCAAGTATCTAGTAAGGAAAAATGAAACTTGGTACACCTCTTTGTATCATCCATTTTTAATTTAACAAATGATAACTAACTTGTCATAGTATTGAAAGTGTTTAGGTGTTTTACATCCAATTCACTATCATTCAATCACAATGAATATAAATTATTCCATTGGATTTATTTTTTTATCAATAATGTTGGATGGTGGAGCATGATCTTATTTTAATGACCATGGGTGTGGGGGTTGAGGCATAAGTAAGAAGATTGAAGGTTATACAATGATATCCAGAGTGTGATTAATTTAGAAAAGAACTCAGCATTCCACTCAAGAACCAAACATATACAACTTAGGTATCACTTCATTCATTCGGTTTAGGAGGATAGTCAACTGAAGTTAAAAAAGATCCATACGAGTCAAAATCTTGCAAATATGCTAACAAAGGTAGTCACAAAAGATAAGTTAGAGAGTTGTTCAAATTCAATACATTTTCAAGGATAAAAAGGAATATGAGAAACATTCCAAGGTAAAATTTCAAAGAAATTTTCAAGTAAGAGTTGTAGCAGTAGAGTTACAACAATCAGTCTCCAAATGGGAGATTGTTGGATGGTGGAGCCTGATCTTATTTTAATGCCTAGTTCCTCATAAGGGGGTATGGGTGGGAAACGCCCACCCACTAGGGTCACCATGGGGTTACAAGGGGGTGGAAACCTATTTTTGATCCCCCCTGGTGGGGGTTCAAGCGCAACTCCCCTGAAGCAAAATTTTGTGAAAAATGCATTATAAAATATTGTAATTTCATAGTTAATCTAGCATGTTTACTATTAGGTCTTAGATATAATGGTATAAATTAAGTTAGTGCATTTCTTACCTAATTTATAACCCTCTTTTGATATCAGTGCATTATAATTAGTTAGAAAAAGTGAGAGAGTGAAGAGGATATTGTAGTGGATGTATTGCAGGTTTTTTCTTTTCATTTATTGGACTGAATAATAAGGACTGGCAGTTTTTGTGTGGATGTAGCCCATATTGGGTGAACCACGTTAAATATATGTCTCTATTCTATTGTGTTTTTTAAATTTTGATTCTATCTTTATTTCTTATTATTGCTCTACATTCTATATTCCTAACAAACAATATTTCTTTATATAACATTCCCAACTTGTCCTAAGTAAGATTTGTTGTATTTTTAGTCAATATATATAGTAGTATTGAATCTAAGAAACATATCTTGGTAGATATTTTAAATTTCATATAAAAATATTCTTGTTATTCTAGCTTCATTCACATGTGTGGTGCATCTACCATTACAACCCAGTAATCTCTATCTACTAAAAGATATTCCATCTTTAGTTTCCATAACTCAAAATCTTAAGCATTGAACTTTTTTATCTCTATTCTTTTGCTTCTATTCATTTTTATTGTAGAACTGACACTCAATAAAATCATTGATCATAGGTTATACCTACTTATACAAACCTATAAATAAGATCTAATACCAAATGTTAGAGATAATATGATTGTGAGATAAACAAAATTAGATAAGATTTATCCTATAAGAATCATAAACATACAAGTATATTGAAAAACACATATAATTCATAAAAATTCATCTAGGAAAATAATAATAATAATAATAATAATAATAATAAACTTATTTGACTATAGCATTAACGAAATTACTTATAAACACTACAACATCACAAGTTTTTATAACCTACATATAATTTTTTACACAAAAAAATGTAATTCATAATGTATACTCTATATTGTGCATTAGTGCATTATTTACTTATCAAGCAACATTCTCTTCCTAAGAAGAACTATACATATAGCTATAACCTCACTTTGTAATGCCTACATAAGGGAATCTATTGTCACAAAATACTGATCAAAGTGATCACTACATAATGCTCCTTAACTCCATGTTAGAGTTCCAAAAAGACATTATTCACACACATTTAATTTTATAGATACAATCAGATAAGTGTCTAGTGAAACCTCACACTTTACTTACATTGCATAACAATTTTGTGTAGCTCATCACAAAACTTTTTTGAAAATACACCATTGTGTACCACTTCAAAACATTCTAGAGTGCAATGATACTATGAATAAAGAATTGCAAAACTCTACATCTTTTACCACACACTGACTTCCATACACAACAACCATAGACCTTCCCTATGCAAGTTCTACACAAAATTACTACTTGAAAAAACAACCTTGTGCAATAATGCTTTCATAACCAACTTAAGAAAAAACCCTATGTAACTAGTGTTTGTGCAATCAACGTCATATAAGACTAATGTTGCACACAATTACCATTGCACATATCCATTCAAAGTTTAAACATTTCCTAACATATATGAAAAACTATATTATATAATGATATCTTAAGTCTTTTAAAGTAAACTATTAAGAATTATATCTATTAATAATATTAATATTAATATTTTTATAAAGGAGGTGACTTTTGGGATCATACCTATAGGAATACTATTAATAGCTATTGGTAGTTTAGTGATCATGGGGAACACAATAAGATATAAGTAATTATTCTAAAATATTTTCATTAGAGACCTAAAGAAACAAGGAAAATTATTTTATTACATTTCATTTTGGTATCAAAAACATGTTGAATTTTTATAGAATTAAAAGTATATCGGATATGCATTTCTAATAAAATTTGTAAATCTATAGAGAAAATGTTATGATTCACCTTATATGTGCAATTAAAAAAATCCATCATAATTACATGAATTTGTGTAAGGCATCCAAGGGATTATATTTGGGGCATGGGATTATCTATATGATTGATTGAAATTGTATAACAACTTTCAATAAAATGTCAAAAATTGACAACTTTAGCAACTCAAACTAATCAAAACAAGATCTAACAAAGCTTAATTTAAAAGATCCAAAGTATCTAAGTATACATGTTGAGTCTGTAGTAGAAACTCCAGTAAACCTACAACAAACAATGATATCTTTAAAAAAATTAATGAGTGTTGATGGAATCAAATTCATTGAAAACAATGCTTAAATATGAAATAAAATCCATCAACTAGTTTAGGAGAAGAAGTGATCGTAAAAGTTAACTTGGGTAATAGGATTGAAATAGTTTAATTCAAAGTTACAAAAAACATTATAGAAATTTAGAAATGAGTGATAGATTAAAATGGGAAGTTATCTGAATGTATTTAGAATGCAAGCCCAATATTTATAAGGGAGAAGATAACAAGGCTTCATTACTTCAATTTTTGGAGACAAGGGCTATCTAATATTTTTAAAATTACACAAGGACCGTAAGTGTTAAAAATAATTTGTTTGTATATTTAGAGATCCCACTTTAAATATTCCAAGTCTGGAATAATAAAAGATGCAGACAATATTTTTCATGATAATGGAATTAAGTGCAATGTGTTTCTTGAGATTAGAAATTGGCAGGAAATAAAAGGATTTGAAAGTAAAATATTAGTAAATTTGGAAAATATAATATTGAATATGATGCAAGAGCATCCTAAGTGAAGAATAATCTTGCATCACATAAATATTATTTTATAAATTATATTTTGACATAAGCACATGGTGAAAGTATACAATTAGTTTTAAGGTGCAAAATTATATGCACAAAATTTGGAAGAAGTTGCAATAGATTCATTTTGGTTGTAAGTTAGCTATGCAGATCACACATGGGAAGCACAATGTGTAGTTCCACAATTTTCTTGGTGAGATACCATTAACAAAGCCATGGTGCAATAAAAATTCTCTCTTAACATTGAAGTTGTTACATCTCAATTTCACCTTATAACAAATAAACTTTTAATACATTGATTATTATGGTTAATATCCGATTGTTATTGCTTTGATTTGAGCTTTATGACATATACTAAAATGAGACAATGATATTGTTGATTAGTATACAATATGTGATAACTGTATTTTAAAATTATGTATATTATAGATATGTATTTGTTAGTTTTTGCATCATTGATGATATATATGATGACTTAGACCAACTACCTATTTGTTTTGAGGTGGATACAGGATAGGTCCTACCCTCAGATCTTGATAAGAGAGAGCATCATCAGAGAGGATGGTCTAGATGGGACAATTGGGGGAAGATCAATGGAAATTGATAGTGACCCTACACACACGAACATTAGATTTTAAATTTTTTATGCATAAAATAGTTGTGCATATTGGTTGTGATTATATTTGTGTGTATGGAATTAGTTTTAGTATGCATTAGATTTTTTTTAATCTGTTTGACTTGATTTTTGAATTTAAATCAGGAAAATATGTATTAATTGCTATATAGATATTATTATTGTGAAAATAATTATCTTACAAATAAAAGGAAATTAATGACTTATTTATCTTTTAGTTAAATAACTATTTAACTTTTTTTTTAAATTGCATGGAAGTTGAGTTAATACAATTTAAATTTAATCTTGAATATACATGCAAGATATTAAATAAAAATTGGGAAAATAGATTATTGAGTCAACTTAAGTTTTTATTGAGAGAACAAGGGGAAATTAATGTAGTAATTTAAAATGGCATGTTTTTTATAATGATTAAAGAAATCAAAATGTGAGTAAATAGTAGTTAATAAAATTTAAAAGAGATTAAATTTATCATGCATGGGAAAAATCAAAAAGGAGAGTTTTCATGCAAGGGTGGAGTGTAGGATTGAGGAAGCAAAATAAGTTTTATAAATAAAAGAAAATTTTATGAATTAAAAACACATAGAGAGAGATAGGAAGAAAGATAATTATAAGAAATAAATAAAATAAAAAGAAGAGAAAGAAGAAATCTTCAGAAAAATACCCAAGTTGGTCTTGTAATTATTTTTCTTTGTAAAATAGAATGAGGTTAGTGTTGAGTGTTAATAAATAGAGGCCTATGTTTTATTTTCATGAACCTTTGTATTAAATCATTGAGTTTAGCATCTAAATTCTCATCTCACTCTTTAATAATAGTGTTCTAATTTTCATATAACCCTAAATTTGACTCCAAAGGGGCTGCATTCTATTATTTAGCCCATGTTTTCCTTTATTGTCTTCATCCAATGTGTTTTTTATACATAGGTTATGTTTAATTTAATTCAAGCCTAGGAGTAATCTTTTTAAAATCTCAAGTTTATTATGGTGCATGTCACTCTTTTAACATGGCTAGCGCTTATTATCCTTATTGGCCAAGTTTCAATATTTTTTGGTAGTGTTTTCATTTAAACATACCTGTGTTCTATTTTAAACCCTGCATCCCATTTCTTGTAAGTTTTCATTGCAAATTTAGGGGAAGCATATCACTTTGAGGACTACATTCTTTATTTTAAATAATTTATGGTTTATATATTTAAATCTATGTTTAATATGTTTATTATCTCTACGTTCCTATTAAATGAGCTAAGTTTCAATTGTATGCCCGACATGGTAAATAGTTGTACACTGTTCAACAATTTGAAAGCCAAATTTAGGGTTATGTCTCTCTCCTAAAGACTTTTCTTGGATGAGTTATAATTGATAGAGATGCATCAAAAATAAATCACCTGAGTCTTTTATTTTTGTGTCCTCCTTATAGCTCTTTTGGCTTATATTATTATGTATAGCAGCTAATCACTATCTAATTTTGCATTTTGATCCTAAAGCCTACATTTTACCCATTTTGGTAAGTTGCATTATATTTTGGATCAACTGAGTTGAATTTTATATATGTTGGATGTAATATATAGTGGATGACATTCCATAACAAATGCCTAACATTGACTTATTTGACCTATAGATTTATTTAAGGTCTGCATTTCTATTAGAACCTGTGTTTTATTATCTAGACCTATGTACCATTATTTTTGTGAAAGAATTTTAATTAATAGTTGTTGTGTCTCATTATTTTAAAGCTTGGGTGTTATTCTTTAGAGATGCATTAATTCAGTTATACCTTATGTTTGACTGCAAAGGGGGCTATGTTGCATAATTGTGGTCTGTATCCAAGCTATTTATAATGGCATGTTGGTTATTAATAGTCTGCATTCACCTTTTTAAAGACTACAACCCATCCATAAAGGATAATAATTTATATCAATTATAGTATGATATTTCAATTAATGGTAGTATCTTAATTAAATATATAGAGGGTATCCAAGTAGAAGACAATTATCAAAGTATAGTGTAGGAGTTTAAATACTAAACTTTAAATTGGTGAGATGAAAAGTTAGTATGGTATATCGAGTATCTAAATTCACTCCTTTAAAATGAGATAAACTCATATGCATGCGAGTGTGTTAAATCAATTATAATATACTTTAAATAAATTGTTTTGAAAGTATAAATATTGATGGAATAGTAAACCTTTAGGTAAATTAATGAGATTGGTGGTACATCATTCATATTAAATTATAAGTAAGAATATTATTATTTTATTTGATTATTTTTGGAAATACATTGCATGTTATTCAAGGAATTGATGCATAAATTTTGTGTATTTCTATAATCAGTAGCCAATAATATTATTAAGAACATTTCATTAGAATCCAAAATGTGATAAATAACTAGTAGTTTACTTTTGGCATACATTCATAGATAGTATTCATATAGAGCATACTTGAATGGTATGACCTTGTATGTGAATGTTTTGATGTTAATGTGTTAATTTTATGTTCATAACATGTTTTAGATTCATAGACATTGGTGAAATAAACGAGTGTTTAAAATTGTTCTATTCTAGCATAAGAAAAAATCTGTACAAATCTTGGAAATATATTCTATGTTATATATGTTTTTTTAGAAACTATATTGATGATGTTAATAGGTAATGAGACAGATTTCACAAGCCTAAGTAGAATCTACAATAGATAGTCTAATAAAATGGTGTGTGATGAAATTGATCAATCTCAAGATTGTATGTTATTTGAAAACTTTGGCCAAAGTAATGTTAAATGTACATTATTATTTCATATGTTTGATTTGCATGTTGTACAATATCATATTAAAACATATTTTATTTATGATACATGTCTTGTAGTAGTAACTATTACAAGCACATGGAGTACTATTATGTTTCACTATATTCCCACACCATTTTATCTACTTATCCATTAAAGGAGGGCCATTCCCTAATAGGGAATTGTACGTCGGATTGTTGATTTATGGTTGAAGTAGAAAAGTACTTGGATAATACTCTCCCTCCCCACTACAGTACTTCCCTAGAGACAATATTTGAGATTATCAATGATACATGAGTTGGTTTGGATCAAGCTCCAAAGAGATTGGTATCTATTTATTGTATTATGTATTTAATATACTTGAATAATATGTGTTGTATTGTGAGACCAGCCATAGTTGTGTCCTATGATATTTAATTTCCTTGGAGTTGTATAAAATTAATTTTGTATGCAATATTTGAATTAGAAGTACTATTTCTCTTAGTTATAATTTATATATGTTGTATTATTTAATTATATGATATGAATGTTAAGTTAAATTATCTAATTATTATTTTTTTAAATTATTACATTTTATTAAGTAAAACTTGAGGGGTTGTAACATGTGGTATTAGAGTTTAGGCTCAAACTCTAGGACTGAATGAGTCCACTAATATTTGTGTATTCTTTTTTTTAGTTAGAAGGAAGAATGGCATAATTAAGAGCATCAAGTGACGGTCTTTCGTATGTCAATGACAACAACCCTCCCTTTGATCCCAACTTGATTATCGTTGATCATTCAACAAAGTTGGATTAGATTCTTATAGCCATGAATGATACTAGGGATCAGATTATAGCCTTAGAATAAGAAGTTCATGGCTAAGGCAAGGAAGAACATCAAGATGTACTTTTTGAAAACCTCACTAAGAAAGAAAACTTGTAGGATGCAAGAACTCAATTGGTTGAAAAATTGTCTAGGAACATGAAAATTTTGAATCCACCTATGTTCTATGGAACTATTATGGGTGATGGAGCTGAGGCATGGTTTTCAAAGATGTAGAAGTATTTAGAGATTTGAAACTACTTAGAAGTCACCAAAGTAACTTGGAGATCTTACCAACTGGTTGGTGAGGTAGCTACTTGGTGGGCCAATAAAAAGATGGAAATGAACCTTAACTCCACCACCACAACATGGGACTAGTTTGTGATGTTGTTTACGTCATGATGGTGACCATAATTGTACTTTGATTAGAAGCTTACAGATTTTTAGAATCTAAATCAAGGAGAATTATCAATGAATGAGTACTAAGAGCAGTTCACAAAAAAATTTAAGTGCATACCTCAGTACCAAGCTAATGAGAGGTTAAGAATTAGGAAGTTTATCATAGGATTAAAATCCCAGATCAGTGGTGAGATATATGTTCATGGACCTCCCACCATGGACCAAGTTTTCAAGAAGGCAGTGAAATAGGAATAGAAACTGAAGTCTCTAGCTCAAGTCAAGGAAAAGTTCAAGAAAAAAAGATTGGGAATTCTAAGCCATCTTTCAAGAGGAATTGTAAGTAGAGGAGAGGAGACTCCATGGGGAAGCCTAATAACTAGAATGCTAACAAGAAACTAGGCAATGGATGAAAAGGCAGTTTTTAGGGAAACACTCAAACTGACAGGAAAGTACCACCAGGTAGTTGTTTCAATTATAGAGGAAATCATTATGTTTATGAATGTCCTCATGTAAATTTAAACAACAAAGGTCCTAATACCCATTAGGGTAATTTTTAGTAGCGTATTCATATAGTAATTGATAACCAACAAGTTGAATTTCAAGCATCAACCATAGAGCTGTCAGATATTTTGTATGAACATCTAGTTTCTATTTTGATAGATACATGGACTACTAAATGTTTTATAGCTCCTATAATGCTTAGTAAATTTCTTTAAAAATCTAGATATATGGTAAATTCATGGTTGATACACTATGGGAATGACTCAAAATTCATGTTTTATCAGTGTCTAGTTGAATCAATAATTGAGTTACCTAAATTTTCAATTATAGTAGATTTATATTTAGCACCACTATAGTCATATGACATGATCTTAGGATTCAACTAGTTTGCTAAACATAAGGCCAAGTTTGAATTATATTTAAATAAAGTTGAGTGTTTAGATGATCTTAGAAATTAGACACAAATTTAGGGAGAAAGGAGAGATTTGCAACTCAAACAAATTTATACAATGCAAATCAAGAGGGCTCAAGCAAAAGGGTGCCAATAATTTATCATCAAGATAAATGAAATGGAGGAACCTATGGAACCATATCGCAAAGATTATCCATTTCTTAGAGATTTCCATGATGTGTTTTCAAAAGACTTACCAAGTATACCTCCTAAACATGAGTTTGATTTCTCTATCAACATCATACCTAGATTGGAATAATAATATAAGGCACCATATAGGATGACAACCATTGAGTTGGTTGAATTAAAGGCTCAACTCTAGGAACTATTGTCAAAAGGATTGATTAGGCCTAGTGTGTCACCATGGGGTGCACTGGTTGTTTTTTGTGAAGAAAAAAGATGGTACCTTTCAACTCTGCATCGATTATAGAATATTGAACAAGGTAACTATCAAAAATAGATATATCTTACCTCATATAGATCATTTTTTTTAATCAAATGCATGGAGTAATGATTTTTTTTAAGATATGTCTTAGAGTAGGATATCATCAATTAAGGATTTAGGATGAAGATATTACAAAAACAACTTTATGAAATCATTATAGGCATTACGAGTTCATGGTGTTACCTTTTGGGTTGACCAACGCACCAATAGCATTCATAAATCTCATGAATAATGTGTTCAAAGACTATTTAGATAACTTTGTCTTGGTCTTTTTGGATGACATTCTTATATAATATAAGAATGAAGAGGATCACCTACAACATCTAAAATTGGTTTTGCAATAGTTGTGGAAGCACAATATATACGGCAAGTTGTCTAAGTATGCATTCTTCCAAGAGAGAGTGTAATATCTAGGGCATATTATTTTTGCAAATAGTATTTATATAGACCTATTTAAGATAAGAGCCATTATGGAGTGGCTAACACCTAGAAATATGTATGAGATAAGGAGTTTCATGGGGTTATTAGGCTATTATAAGAAGTTCACTCTAAAATTTTCCAAGATAGCTAATCTAATTACCTCCTTGAAATAGAAGAACCAAAAGTGTTTTGGTCAAATAAATGTGAAGTATCTTTTCAATAGTTGAAAATAAGGCTTACGTTAGCACCAGTGTTGAGAGTTCCTGATCCCAATGGTCAATTTTCAATGATCACAGATGCACCAAGAGAGGGTTTAGGTGGAGTACTTATGTAGGATAGTAAAATAGTTGATTTTGAATCAAGGAGGATAAAATATCATGAGGTGAATTATGCCCTTCATGATCTTGAACTTACAACAATCATTCATGCTTTGCAAGTTTGGTGACACTATTTATTGGGAAAACCATTTCAGCTCAAGACTGATAACTTAGGAATCAAATATATCTTCACCCAACAAAATATAAATGTTCATTTGAGATGATGGTTAGATTTTATTTCTAACTATGGCATTGATATCAATTACATCAAAGGTAAAGAGAATAGAATAGTTGGCACTTTGAATCGTAAAAGGTACATAGTACTTGTAACTATTGTCTTGAGTAATTTCATAGATCATGTGGTTAAGTTATCACTAGGAGATGAATACTATGAGTAGGTCAGAAAAATAGTATTTAATAATGCTCAAAATCCTTGATATAAAGGATTCATTTTTGATAGTGATGGTCTTCTATGTTTTAATGAGAGAATGTATGTGTCAAATCAAAATAATGTGCATATCATGGTGTTGAAAGAGTTACACAATGCCCCATATTTAGGACATATAGGAGTAACAAATCTCATGGTAGAGTTTAGATATTTATATTTCTAAAAGGGGATCAAGAAGGATGTGGCATATTTTGTGTCACATTATCGATAATGTCAATGAGTTAAATTTGAACATGTGAACCTAGATGGATTATTATACCTGCATGATATACTAGAGTGAAAGTGGCAGGTGACCATTATGGATTTTTTCCAAGGTTTACCAATGCCAAAAATAAGGCATGATATGATCTTGGTAGTTGTGGATAAACTAACCAAGGTGGCTCACTTCATACTAGGTAACTTGACAAATAATGCACCTACCCTTGTGAAGAGGTTCATATAGGAAGTATATAGGTTATATGGATTCCTAGAGAAGATCATTTTTTATCAAAATCCAAATATAAATTCCAAGTTTTGGGTGACTCTAAACTTAGCTTTGGGTTTATATTTAAATTCCAGTATCGCATACCATCCAGAGACTAATGGTCAGATTGAGCGAGTGAATCAAATTTTAAAGGATCTTCTATGCATGTATTGCATGGATTAGTAATACAAATAGAAATATTATATTCTATTAGTTGATTTTGCATACAACAACTCATTTCAATCATCATTGAAGATGGTTCCTATTGAGGCACTATATGGAAGGAGGTGTATGACACCAATCAGTTAGGATAGGTTAGATGACAGGGTAGTCTTTGGGTCAGAGATGCTTTTTGAAATGGAAGATAAAGTTAAGCTAATCAAGTAGACATTGGTTGAGGCCAATGAAAGATAAAAGAGTTATTATAATCTGAAGAGGATAAATAGGAGGTTTTCTATTGGTGATAAAGTGTTATTATAAGTTAAGCCACAAAAGAGAACGATTAGGTTTGGGAAGTCAACAAAACTATCACCAAGATATGTAGAAACCTTGAAAGTGTTAGAAGTGGTCAATCCTATTGCATATAGACTTGCATTTCCACCAGACATAGTTTTATTACATAATGTTTTCCATGTATCTTATCTTAAGAAGTATATAGGTAATCTTTCACATGTTTTAGATTAGAATGCTTTGCAAGTTATGGATCTTGGGTGGTCATGGTGGAACCCATTACAGTAATTGACACTCACAAACTTTGTTTGCATAATAGAGAGGTGTCTCAGTGTAAGGTCTTATGAGACCAATACTTTGAAGATATTGCTACTTGAGAAGACTACGATGAGTTTTTCAGGCTAATTTCACATTTGTTTGCATGATAGATACTTGATACTATGTTTTCAAATTTTGTTAGACTCTTTTGATATTCAAAACTATTGTTTGAATAAGTGTCATTAGGATGATGATCATTTTTAGGGGGGAGGATGTTACATCCTGATTTCACCCTATGATAAATAAACCTTTAATCTATTGATTAGTATGGTTAATATATGATTACTATTTTTTTTATTTGAGCTTTATGACATATACTGAAATAGAACAATGATATTGTTGATTATTATACAAGATGTGATAACTGTATTTTAAAATTTTTTACATTATGGATATATATTTTATAGTTTTTGCTTCATTGGTGATATATATGATGAATTAGACTAAATACCTACTTGTTGTGAAGTAGATGTAGGATAGGTCTTACCCTCAGAGATTGATAAGGGAGAGCATCATTAGAGAGGATGGGCTAGATGGGATGATTAGAGGAAGATCAATGGAAATTGCTAGTGACCCTATAGACAAGCACATTAGATTTTAAATATTTTATGTATAAAATGGTAGTATGTATTTATTGTGATTATATTTATGTGTGTATAATTAATTTTAGTATTTATTAGATTTCTTTAGTCTAATTGACTTGATTTTTGAATTTAAATCAAGAAAATATGTATTAATTGTTATATAGATAATATTATTATGAAAATAATTATCTTAAAAATAAAAGGCAATTAATGACTTATTTATCTTTTAGTTAAATAATTATTTAACATTGTTTTGAAATTGCATGGAAATTAAGTTAATACAATTTAAACTTAATCTTGAATATACATGCAGAATATTACTTAAAATTTGAGAAAATAGATTATTGAGTCAACTTAAGTTTTTATTGAGATAACAAGGGGAAATTGGTGTAGTAATTTAAAATGGCATGTTTTTTATAATGATTAAAGAAATCAAAAGGTGAGTAAACAATAGTTAATACAATTTAAAAGAAAGTAAATTTATCATGCATGGGAAAAATCAAAAGGGAGAGTTTTCATACAAATGTGGAGAGCAATATTGACAAAGGAAAATAAGTTTCATAAATAAAAGAAAATTTGTGAATTAAAAACACACGGAGAGAGATAGGAAGCAAGAGAATTGGAAGAAGGAAATTAGAGAAAAAGAAGAGAAAGAAGAAATCTTCAGTAAAATACCTAGGTTGATCTTGTAATTATTTTTTTGTGTAAAATGGAATGTGGTTAGTGTTGATTATTAATAAATGGAGGCTTGTGTTTTATTTCCATGAACTTGTTTATTAAATCATTGAGTTTAGCATCTAAATTCTCATTTCACTCTTTAATAATAGCATTCCAATTTCAATATGACCTTGTGTTTGACTTCAAAGGGGTTCCATTCTATTATTTATCATGTGTTTTCCTTTATTGTCTTTAGCCAACATCTCTTTTTATACATAGGTTGTGTTTATTTTCTTGTAGGGTTGTGTTGTAAATTTAGGGGCAACATATTACTTTGAAAATTATGTTCTTTCTTTTAAAGAATCTATGGTTTATATGTTTTAATATGTGTTTAATATGTTTATTATCCATGTGTTCTTGTTAAATACGCTGAATTACAAGTGTATGCCCAGCATGGTAAATAGCTTCACACTATTTAATAATTTGAAATTAAAATTGATGGTGGGTATCTCTCCTTAAGACTTTTATTGGCTAAGTTATAATTGATAGAGATGTGTCAAAAATCAATCACCTGAGTCTTTTATTTTTGCATCCTCCTTATAGCTCTTTTGGCTATATATTATTATGTATAGCAGCTAATCACTATCAAATTTTGCTTTTTGATCCTAAAGCCTATGTTTTACCCATTTTGGTGAGTTTCATTGTATTTTGGATAAGTTGAGTTGAATTTTGTATAAGTTGGGTGTAATCTATAGTAGATGGTGTTCCATAGCAAATGCCCAACATTGACTTGTTTGACCTGTAGATTTATTTAAGATATGCATTTCTATTAGAGCCTATGTTTCATTATTTGAACCTGTGTACCATTATTTTTGTGAAAGTTTTTTAATTAATAGTTGTTGTGTCTCATTCTTTTAAATCTTGGGAGTTATTCTTTAGAGATGCGTTAATTCCATTATACCCTGTGTTTGACTACAAATAGGGCTACGTTGCATAATTGTGATTTACATCTAAGCTATTTATAATGGCATGTTAGTTATTAATAGTCTACATTACCCTTTTTAAAGATATGACCCAACCATAGAGGATAACAATTTATAGTAATTACATCATGATATTTCAATTAATGGTAATGTCTTAATTAATTGTATAGAAGGCATTCAGGTAGAAGATAATTATTACAGTATAATGTAAGAGTTTAAATACTAAAATTTAAACTAGTGAGATGGAAAGTTAGTATGGTAAATCAAGTATCTAAAGTCACTCCTTTAAAATGAGAGTATACTCAAACGCATGCAAGTGTGTTAAATCAATTAGAATATACTTTAAATAAATTGTTTTAGGAGTATAAATATTTATAGAATAGTAAACCATTAGGTTAATGAATGAGTTTGATGGTACATTATTCATATTAAATTAGAAGTAGGAATATTCTTATTTTATTTTATTGCTTTTGGAAATACATTGCATGCCATTCAAGGAACTGATGATTGAATTTTTTGTATTTCTATAATCAGTAGCCAATATTATTCTTAGGAACATTTCATTAAAATCTAAAATGTGCTAAATAACTAATAGTTTACTTTTGACATACATGCATAGATAGTATTTATATATAGCATACCCAAATGGTATGACCTTGTATGCTAATGTATTATTATCATTATATTAATTTTGTTTTAATAGCACATTTTAGATTCATAGACATTGGTGAAATAAATGAGTGTTTAAGATTGTTTTATTTCTAGCATAGGAGAAAATATATAAGAATCTTGAATATATATAAGAATCTTGAAAATATATATTATGTTATATATGTTTTTTTATAAATCATATTGATGATGTTAATAGGTAGTGAGATGGATTCCACTAACCTAGGTATTATCACCAATAGATAGTTCGATCAACTGGTATGTGATGAAAATCATCGATCTAGATAAAGATCATATGCTATTTAAAAATTTTGGCCAAAGTAATGTTAAATGTATATTATCATTTCATATGTTTAAATTGCATATTATGCGATATCATGTTTAAAAAAAAATTCTTTATGATACACCTCATGTAGTAATAAAGATTAAAAGCACATGAGGTAATAGCATGTCACACTAGATTCCCACATTATTTTATCTACCTATCTAATAAGGGAGGACCATTCCCTGATAGGGAATTGGGTGGTGGATTGTTGGGCCATGGTTGGAGTGGAAAAACACTTGGATGATGCTCTCCCTCCCCACTACAATATTTACTTACGTACAACATTTAAGATTATCAGTGATACAAGAGTTGGTTCAGCTTGAGCTCTAAAAATTTTAGTATCTATTTATTGTATTAGATTATATGCCTAAAGGAATGTAATTATATTATGTATTTGATATACTTGAATAGTGGGTGTTGTATTGTGAGACTACTTGTAGCTATGTCCTATGGTATTTTTTTTTTTTTGTAGTTGTATAAGATTAAATTTATATGTAGTATTTGAATTAGAAGTACTATTGTTCTTAGTTACGATTTAGATATATTGTATTGTTTAATTCTATGATATGAGTGTTAATTTAAATTGTTTAACTTTTTTAAAATTTAAAAAAAAAAAACATTTTTTTAAGTACAAATTAAGGGGTTTTAACATGTGGTATCAGAACCTAAGCTCGAACTCTAAGATTGAATGAGTCTGCTAAAATTTTCATATTCTTATTTCAAGTGAGGGTATTTCATATGTCAATGACAATAACCCTCCCTTTAATCCCAACATAATTGCCATAAAGCATTTAGCAAAGTTGGATCAGATTCTCATAGTCATGAACAATACTAGGGATTAGATTACAGCCCTGGAACAAGAAGCTCATGGCCAAAGTGAGGAAAAACATCAAAATGTACTTGTTGAGCACCCCATTGAGTAAGAAAACCCATAGGATGTGAGAGATTAGTTAGTTGTAAAATTATCTAGGGACATGAAAAAGGTGAATCCACTTAAGTTCAATGGAAATTTCTAGGTGATGGCGCTGAGGTATGGTATCAGAGATGAAAAAATATTTCAAGATTCAAAACCACTCAAAAGCCACCAAAGTAGCTTCGGGAGCTTACCAATTAGATGGTGAGGTAGCTACCTAGTGGGCCAATAAAAAGATGAAAATGAAACTTAACTCTACCACCACAACCTAGGAGTATTTTGTGATGTTGTTTAGGTCGATATGGTTACCATAATTATACTTTGATCAGAAGCTTATAGATTTTTAGAATCTAAAGCAAGGAGAATTACTAGTGAATGAGTATTATGAGCAGTTCACCAATCTTCTAAAGTATGTACCTTAGTACCAAGTTGATGAGAGGCTCAGAATCAAGAAGTTTATCATGGGATTAAAACCCTAGATCGGTGGTAAGGTAGATGTTCATAGACCTTCAACTATGGACCAAGTTTTTGAGAAGGTGGTGAAACAAGAACAAAAGTTAAAGTCTCTAGTTTAGGTCAAGGAAAAGTTCAAGAAAAATATTAGGAATTCTAATCTAAATTTCAATACGAATTGGAAGCAGAGGAGAGGAGACTCCAAGGGGAAACCTAATAACCAAAATGCCAAATTTAATAATGGGTTCAATAACAAGAAACTAGGTAATGGCTCCAAAGGCAATTTTTAGGAAAATAATCAAAATGACAAAAAAAGACCACCAGGCAGTTGTTTTAATTTTAGAGGAAATCATTATCCTCATGAATGTCCTCAAGACAATTCAAAGAACAAAGGTCTCAATACCCAGCATGGTAATTTTTAGTAGCATATTCATGCAACAATTGATAACCAACAAGTTAAATTTCAAGCATCACTCATAGAGCTGTCAGATATTTTGTTTGAACATCTAGTTTTTATTTTGATAGATACATGGCATATTGAATGTTTTATAGTTTTTAGAATTCTTAGCAAATTTCTAAAAAAAAGCTAGATATATGGTAAATGCATGGTCGGTACAATATAGGAACGACTCAAAAGTCATGGTTGATTAGTGTCTAGTTGAAGCAGTAATTAAGTTACCTAAATTCTCAACTATAGTAGATTTATATGTAGCACCAATAGGGTCATATGACATGATCTTAAGATTCAATTAGATTTCTAAACATAAGTCCAAGTTTGACTGCTATTTAAATAAATTTAAGTGTAGGGATGATCTTGGAAATTAGACACAAATTCAAAGAGAAAGGAGAGAGTTATCACTTAGGCAAATTTTTGAAATACAACTCAGAAGGGCTTAAGTAAAAGGGTGCCAAGCATTTATCATCAATAAAAATAAAATAGAGAATCCTAGGGAACCATCTCTCAAATATAATCCATTTCTTAGAGATTTCCATGATGTGTTTCTAAAAGAATTACTAGGTTTACCTCCTAAATGTGAGTTTGATATCTCTATCAACATCATACCTTGATTGGAACCACAATCTAAGGCACCATATAGGATGAAAACCACTAAGTTGGTTGAATTGAAATCTCAATTATAGGAACTATTGTCAAAAGGGTTAATTAGGCCTAGTGTGTCAGTATGGGGTGTGCTAGTTATTTTTATGAGTAAGGATGGTACATTTTAACTTTACATTGATTAAATAATGTTAAATAAGGAAAATATCAAAAATAGGTATCTACTACCTCATATAGATGTTTTTTTTTTCTCAAATGCATGGAGCAATGGTCTTTTCTAAGATAGATCTTAGAGCAGGATATCATCAGTTGAGGATTCAAGATGAATATATTTAGAAAATAGCTTTCTAATTTCACTATGGGCATTACGATTTCATGGTTTTACCTTTTGGGTTGACCAACACACCAACAAAATTTATGAATCTCATGAACAACATGTTTATAGACTATTTAGATCACTGTCTTGGTTTTTTTGGATGACATTCTTATATATTCTAAAAATGAAGTAAAGCATCTATAGCATATGGAATTGGTTCTGTAATGGTTGAGAAAGCACAAGTTATATGATAATTTGTCTAAGTATGCATTCTTTTAGGAGAGTGAAATATCTAGGGTATATTATTTCTATAGGTGGTATTTTTCTAGATCCATCTAAGATAAGGGACATTATCGAGTGTCCAGCACCTATAAATGTGCATGAGATAAGGAGTTTTATGGGGATAGTAGGATATTATAGGAATTTCATTTCAAACTTTTATAAGATATCTAATTCAATTACCTCCTTGAAATGGAATAACCAAAAGTTTATCCGATCAGATAAATGTGAAGT
Organism: Torreya grandis; assembly: GCA_037957365.1. NCBI lineage: Eukaryota > Viridiplantae > Streptophyta > Pinopsida > Cupressales > Taxaceae > Torreya > Torreya grandis. The sequence continues at coordinate 1,320,927 of JARHVA010000532.1, forward strand.
AGCTTTTCAAGAGTTGAAAATAAGGCTTACGTTAGCACCAATGTTGAGAGTTTTTGATCTTTCAATTTTTAGTGATTACATATGTGTCAAGAGATGGTTTAGGTGGAGTCCTTATGTAGGAAAATTTAGTAGTGGATTTTGAATTGAAGAAGTTGAAAAATTATGACGTGAATTATGCCCCTCATGATCTTGAACTTGCAGTAATCATCCATGCTTTGTAAGTTTGATGACACTATTTATTGGAAAAACCATTTGAGCTCAAGACTAATAACTTGGGACTCAAATATATCTTCACCCAACCAAATCTGAATGCTTGTTAAAGATGATGGTTATATTTTATTTTTTATTATGACTTCGATATCAATTACATCAAAGGTAAAGAGAACATAATAGTTGATGCTTTACATCTTAAAAGTTACATAGTAGTTGTAGCTACTATCAAGAGTAATTTTAGAGATCACGTGGTTAAGCTCTCATCATGAGATATATACTATGAGTAGGTCAAAAAATCATTACCTAATAATGTTCAAAATCCTTGATATAAAAGATTCAATTTTGAGAGTGACGGTCTTCTACGTTTCAACAGGAAAATTTATGTGTAAGATCGAGAGAATCTATGAAGCACGGTGTTGAAAGAGCTACATAATGCCCTATATTTAGGACATCTAGGAGTAATAAATCTCATGGTAGAGCTTAGAATTTTGTATTTCTATAAGGTAATCAAGAAGGATGTGGTAGATTTTATGTCACATTGTTTGAAATGTCAATGAGTTAAAGTTGAACATGTGCACCCAGCTAGATTTCTATATCCACAAGATATACCATAGTGGAAGTGGTTAGTGATCACTATGGAAATTTTCCAAGGTTTACCAATGTCATAGAGTAGGCATGATATGATCTTTATAGTTGTGGATAAACTAACTATTGGGGTTCTAAATTTGCACCCTAGCTGAGAAGGGAATTGTTTGTTGCCTTTGCTCAAATCTAGTCCAACATGGGACTGACCCTAGGTTATGTATCACCTGTCATAGGGTTAGACAATTGGATAAGGTCATATTCCTTTTGGATCTATCACCTAAACTAAATTTTGACTTGTAAAAGGGAGAGAGAAATGGGTAATAAAGCATGAAAAATTGCAAAGGATGTGATGCACTAGTAATCTAATTATTCATCCACTCTATCTAAACTTCTAAAAAATATTAATGAGATCATATCTACAACTTCAAATGGTTTTTTATACATTATAATTTCATACAAAGGTGCACCAAATGATCAAAACCTAAATGAAGTGATAGAGAGGCCTAATTCAAGGCACTAACCAGTCAAATAATCCACTTGCTAGTTTTAATCAAATGACATTTAACACTAAATATGACCTAAAAAATAATATAATCTAGTATCTAGGTGAGATTAGGATTTGACAAGGGAGACATTTCTACCACATATGAAAATGAATCTAATATTGACACACTATACTAGAATAATAAAATCTAAAAAAAGAATCCTATATTCATCTCAAGAGGTTACAAAGATCAAATCTGGGTAGAGTATAGTCATGCCCAAGAGAGGGATAACCAAGTTTTTTTTAAGGCTTAAAATCTTGTATTTATAGAAAAAAGGGGATGAGAGAGAAGGAACTAAGCAGATAGAAAATATTAAATGAGTTCTAACTGCTCTCGATGGACTATCATTATTGAGAATGTTGAGTCATGATCTTATCAAGAAGGTACAACTTCAAAGAAATTGCAAGATAATTTAATGCACCATGATCCTTATGAAATCATCAGGTTTTCATCTCAGGACTCCTTGCCACCTCTACCTAATCTACTGATGAGGACCAATCATTTATGCCTTGAAATTGATAGAGTCTTACTTGGTCTACTTTGAATTACTATATGTACCTATTTATTGAAAATGTGACCCTATTGATAAGTGAGATGTTGATCCATGATCATATTTATGTTTTTACTAGATCCAAATTAAACTTGTGTCCAATTCATAGATATAAAACCAATCTTAGACCTTTAGTTTTCACAGTCCTAATATTTATGAAAACCTATAAACTGCTTGACCTTGATTCACAAACACTGGTCTATCTTTGCCCTCTATATTAGACCCAAAAGATATATTTAACATATATGGATATTTAATGATGATTTTTGGTCCTAAATTATTCATCTTGACTCAACCCAAATCCATCCTAGATCACATTTGAGTTTGGTTCCTTTATATTAGCTTTGCTTGGGTCTAATACTATTGTGTCAACCTTCATCAAAATTTCTCAGGGGTCAATCCTACTCATTGGTTATCAAATGTTGACTCATGCCATTGAATTCTATAACTCTTATTCACTCCATTGATCTACCTATGCATGGATGCCCATGAACCATCGATCTTCTACTAACTGAATGCACTTGTGCCATTTGTCCTTGACTCAATAGCTCCTAGGATTCATTGACCTTTTTGACTCATGATCATTGTTTGATCTTGATGAGCCATTAAAATAAACCCTTTAGATCTGCTTAGACCCACTACTTGATAACCAATGGCTCTTTACAATGATTAAAATTGACATTCATCTAAACTTCATTTAACATATGTACAAACATATTTGACGTTCCACAGACCATATTTGATTTCATACAAATCATATTTGATCTCTTGCAGACCGTATTTAACATCCCATAGACCATCAATTTTAAGGTGTGATGTATTTTTTCCTGAGATTTATTTTGACTTATCATGAATGTCTTATGTGGTAGGTCTAACTTTGAAGGTCTATAATTTGAAGAAAAAAATTCATGGAGTGATCAAACTTTTAGGAGATGTTTTTTATGTCAAAAATAACAAACCCATTTGATCCACTAGTCCTAGGAAATTTCTAGGTGAAGATATAAAATTCTAAATTTTGTTGATCCATATCTGCTCCTACATGATGTCTTGGTAATGGTCGAGCTTATTTGGCTAAGTATGGAAAACTTGGAAAAATCTAACTGGGGAGCCAACTTTATACATACATAACTCTATTTTTGGTTTGATGGAGGATCTAAAACTCAGTACATAGCAACTAGGGACCAAACTAAGAAAACCCATGTGATCATTTTCTCTAGAAACTATCACACATGTGATATCTAGCATTGTCAATATGCTCACTTGGCTCTGTTTGAACTTCTTTGAAAATGGCTAAGTATGAAAAAATGAATTTCATTGAGAGTCCAACTTTGGATCTCCATAAATTTTGATGCACTTTTTTGGATGGGTTAAAACTTGGTACATATGTCCTAAGCACAAAAATGAATAGACTCATGTGACTAATTCTTATTGACTCATCTACATGGGTTAGATATAGCATCGACAAACTACCTACTTAGATTTTTAACCACTGGACTCAAATGTTAAGATGAACATAATGAAGAACCGAATGAAATACATGTACTTCCATATCTAATCCAAGCACTTTTGACACATCATGAGGGCTCTACAACTCTAGAACTATCCTTAGAAGTTGACAAATTACACTTTAACACTTTAAGTAGACTTAAAGTGTTTCAAGGGATTACAAGCTGCATAATCTTTCTGGCCACTCATTCCTTCTATAACTTTGTCCAAGTTGAACCATTCTTTCAATAAGAACATGACTCATCTCTCCAAACCATAGCTATGCAAAAGTTCTTTATGTGAGCCAAAATTTGGCTAACATCTTTGGTGACTTGGCTAGGCAGTATGCCTGCTATGCTTGAACTCAGACCATGTACATGACCTTTGAATTATAACAAATAACACATCTATTCCATGACTGTAGAAAACCTCTTGATTTACAAAGATGACAGACTCCAACAAAACAAGGAAGAAAATAAAAGAAAGCAAAGAAACTATCCTAAACAATAAAATGTGCAAACAATCACTTATCTAGGACAAAATATAAACAAACTAATCTAATCAACCATAAAAAAACATGATCCTCCTAGATCAAAATGGAAAATCATCAACATGCTTATTCTAAGAGAAGATACAAGTTACAAAGTAAGGGGTTTATTAAACAAGACCTTTGAAGAGGTACTCTTTTTGCCAAATATTTCTCTTAATATCTCTTGAAATGAGCCATTGACAATAAACCAATCACCAACAAAAACAAATTCATCTTGCACTTTTGGATCCTCTTTATGTTGCTTGTCAACTACAACCTTATCAATTAACATCTCATCTATGCATGATCCTTGAATGACCTCATCCTTCTTATCAACTTCTATGAATTCCTCTATCCCTTTAAGGAGCTTTGAATAATCAACCCAAGCTATATCATGATCTTGAATAGTTGATTCTTGATCAAACTTCTCAATAACATGATCTTCAATGGGAAAGATATCTCTACAAAGATATTCAATCTCTTGTAGAGATTCAAGATATAATTACCAATCATCTTTTTGTTCTTCACTTTGATCACCCTACATAGGATCAAATTGAATAGCATCTTCATCTTTCTCAAGTGGAGATATCTCAACCTCATTTGTGACTTTAGCTTGTACCAATTCATCATGGATTTCTTCCATATCAAGATTAGCCTTTTCCTGCATACCTAAGATAACTTTTTCAATATCAAATACAATCTCAGTTTCAATTTGTACCAAAAGTGAAGTATCAATTAATAACTCCTCATCATACACACTTGAATAATCCTCTTCACATTCTCCAAGATCTTGACTTGAAACTACAACTCCTTTTATTTCCCATAAAATAGGCTCCTCTTGTAGAAGGGAGATGGTGGGAGGGTGATGAAATTCATTTTATTGAGAGGGAGTATGAGGCATGGAATGTTTATCACGATCATAATTTGTGATTTTGAGGGCAATAGAGTTTTAGATAGGAGGGTAAGATAAACTTTTAAGAACTTATACTTTCTATTCTTTCCATTTGTCCATTACCTCATCAAGGTTTGAAAGCTTTTTGCATCAAGGTCTGAAATATTTTTGGCCTCATAGACAACTTGAACTTGAGGGGAAAGTGGTGAAGAAATGGAAATATAAGAAGGTTTAGTTTCTTGAATATGCACATGAACAGCTTCTTGAATATGTTATTGACTCCAACTAAGAATCCCCATTGGCACACACTGAATATGGTCAAGAACTTCATGAGAATAAGGAATACAATAAGATTGGTAAGGAACACAAAGGGGTCCTTGAGACAACTAATTCAACTAAATTTTTTACCTTCCACAAGCCTTTGCTTTCTCTAATGCAAAGCTACAAAACTCAAGCCTCTCTTTTTGATCATTGGAAACATTTTGAAATTGATCATTCACTTCTTCATATTGGGAATCTGAACATATTTTTCTTGCATATGCTATAAGTTTGAGCTCTATATCGTCCATATTTTCTTGGAGACAAGGTTCCTCATGTTAAACATCATATCCATATGGAAAAGGTGAAATTTGGTCTTAAGACTCATATGGTTCATAAGGAAGGTAAGAGTCATTCTCTTGATAATAAGGATCATGGTAAAATTTATAAGGCTCATTAGAATCATAACAAAGATCATATGGATCATGGCAAGGCTATTATGATTCATCATAGGGATGATAAGGAAGTATAGCATAGGGATTTCCTTCTTATATAGCCATGAAACCAACATAAGGATAGTGCAAATGAAATTAGACTTACTTGGAAATTGTTTGGACTTTAGAAGCAATTGCTTGTGCTTGGAATCACCAAATTATTCATGAAAAGTATCACTACAACTACAATTCCACCAAGACTAGCTCCACTAATCCCACCAGGTGTGTCAAAACTGTTAGGGTTCTAAATTTGCACCCTAGTTGAGAAGGGTATTATTTAGATCCTCTACTCAAATCTAGTCCAACATGGGATTGACCCTAGGTTGTGGGTCACCTATCATAGGGTTAGACCTATGAATAAGGTTGGATTCCTTCTAGATCTATCACCTAAACTAAATTATAACTAGAAAAAAAAAGAGAGAGATGGGTAATAAAGCATGAAAACATGTAAATGAGGTGATGCACCAGTAATGTGATTGTTCATCTACTCTATCTGAACTTCTAACAAACACTAATGAGATCAGATCTATAAATCTAAATGGTTATTTATAATTTAGTATTTCATGCAAAGGTCCACCAAATGATCAAAACTTAATGGAAGTGATGGAGAGGCCTAATTCAAGGGACTAACCAGTCAAATCATCCACTTGCTAGTTTTAATCAAATGATATTTAACACTAAACATGACCTACAAAACAATATAATCTAGTATCTAGGTGAGATTAGGATTTTACAAGGGAGATACTTCTACCACATATGCAAATCAATCTAACATTGACACACTATACTAGAATAATAATATTTGAAAAAGAGTCCTTTATTCATCTCAAGAGGTTACAAAGATCAAATCTGGGTAGAGTCTAGTCATGCCCAAGAGAGAGATTACCAAGCTATTTTTAAGGTTTAAAAGCTTGTATTTATATAAAAAAGGGATGAAAGAGAGAAGGAATTAAGAATATAAAAAGCATTGAATGAGTTACAACTACTTTTGATGGATTAGCATTATCAAGGATGTTGAGTCATGATCTTATCAAGAAAGCACAACTTTAAAGGTTTTGTAAAATAATTTAAAGCTCCATGATCCTTATGCAACCACCAAGTCTTCATATCAAGACTCCATGCCACCTTTTCCTGATCTATTGATGAGGACTAATCCTTTATGTCTTGGAACTGATAGAGTCTTGCTTAGTCTATTTTGAATGGTTGGATGTGATGGGGAATCAAGAACAACAAACAGCTCTGATCCCACTTGTTAGGATCTTGCTCCTCAATAAGAGCACAATATGATTACCTTGTATAAGCAACTAAACATGCAGAATTAACCAGAAGCAATAAGTAACTAGAATTCACAAATGACACAGAATATGAGAGACAACACAATTTGTATTAATACTCATCTAGAAAAGAATACAATGAAGAGATGCCACACTCTTCCACACCTTTCAGGCTTCCCACACCAAGTGTACAGTAATTCTCCTCAAGAGTTCACTCTCCTACCAAAAATGGTCCCAACACACAACTCACACATAGAATTGGTGTTCACCTCCAACCAGTCAATAATAACCCTGCCAGTACACAAGTACTCAAAGTACTTCAAGTAGATCTCCCATAAGCTTGCAACAACCTGCAACTCAAATGATCTTACTTACCATGTAGATCTTCTCCATGAACTTACAACAACCTGCAATTCAAATGATCTTACACTTGAAAAGATCTTCCTTGCCTTCCTCTATTTGCTCATCTGTGGAACTAGAAGGAGCTACACTTGCTCTACTCTAACTAGCACACCGGCTATCTAGCACACTGTTTACAATACATGCCAATGGGTCTATAAATAGATCCCATACTAAACAATAAGTTAGACTTCTAATTTACAATAATTAGACTCGCAACTCAAGACCAAAAATAGCCTTTACATGCAAACAATCGGTTCAACGAACTAACTATTCGTGCAATGAATAGTTCTAAAACTGCTACAGGCGATCGACGTCGGTCCCTATCCGCCTAGAGTTGATCGACATTGGCCAACCTCCTGCCGATGCCAATTGCCTTTTTGTACTGTAGATGACCGACGTCGGTTACGCTGCTGACGTTGGTATCCCTGAAACTCAGCAACCTCCTCCATGTCTGCATAGTTGAAGCTTTTAGCTCCACAACCTAACAATCTCCCACTTGGAGATAAATAGCTACAACTGTACCTATACTTGTACCTATACATCATCTAGTTTGTTCCCTTGGCTTTGTATCCCTCTTCAAGATCACTCTTGAAGATCAATCACCACAAATCATGTGGTGCACCTCCTGTCATCCAAATCACCTGCCACATCCACATCTACAAACCCATGTAGAAAATAACTTGACCCTGCATAGCATGTGCACCTACTGCTGGTCCCTCTCAGATACCTGAGAATCCACTGAACTGCCCTCCAGTGCTTCTTTCTCAGATTGGCTCTAAACTTTATGACAACTCCCACTGCTTGGGAAATCTCAGGTCTAGTACATACCATGCACTTAACCTCATTATGTGAATCAAGACACTGTTCATAGAACTGTCCAACCATCGGTGTGCTAACCGGTTTCACACAATCATCTAGAGACAAAATCAACCTATGACCTTCCATGTCCCTAGAACACACTCATGCCAAAGAATCTTGCTGCTCCCAAATTCCTCATGACACACCTCTGAACTAGCTTTGCCTTTAGTTCAGCAACACCCTGTATGTGTAACCCTGCAACAAGCACACAATACAGTAACAGGATAATGTAGCTAATATTATCCAACCTGGTAAAGAGAAACACAATGGTCAAACCTCCATTGTCTTGTAGCTTACTCAAGACCATATACCCTAGCCTTCTGTCTCACGTATCCATTCTCACTCTTCCTTATCCTGAACATCCATTCGTCTCTCAGTGCTTTCTTCCAACTGGCAACTCCACCCAAAACAACTCCCATTTGGTTCTTCTCCAAGGAATCACATCCTTCATCCATGCCAAGCTCCCACTATTTCCTAGATCTACCTGCTCTGCTTCTTTAATAACTTCTTGATTCTTTACCATTAGTGAGCAATAAGTAGTGTAAAGAAGGGAAATGACAAATTTGAGGCTTACATACCTTTTAAGTCCTCCATATGGGTGCTTGAGACTCCTTGACAGCTTACTATCTACCCAAAATTTGTCTCAGTGACCGATGTTGGTCACATCTCAGTCTGCACCTGACCATCATCGGTTCCATGTGACTACCTCATTGCCGACATAGATTCCCTAACCGACGCTGGTGTTTATCTATCTAGAGTCAGCGATGTTGAGCTACACATAGCCGACGTCGGTCCTTATCTGGATGTCGACATCAGTTTTCTAATCGACGTCAGTATCTATGTTTTACTTGTGAGCGATGACTTCTACCCGCGAGCTCCTTTTGGATCAAACCCTTGTCCATATCAACCTTGCTCTGCTCAGAATTATTCAGCCCCTTGCACTGATCTCTATCCGTCATCTTTTCCTTGAAAACCAAAGCTTTCCTATTCTTGTCACAAACATCAGATTTCTCAAGAAATGTCACCTTCTTCTTTTGCATACAAAAATCTTGATCCATGCTTTTCAAATCTGAAAGCATACCCTTTGACTCAAGAACATGCATCCCCTTCTTATTCATGTGACCAAGCCTATTAAGCCACATCTTCGAATCTATAGCTAAAGTAGATAAACTAAAAGGAGAATCAGTAATACAAGTAGATAAATAAAGCGTACCTACTTTCTTACCTCTTGCTACAATAAGTGCACCCTTGGTAACCTTCCAAGAGTCCACTGTGAGAGTTACTGTGCAACCCTCATCACCCAACTTTCCAACAGAAATCAAGTTCCACTTCAGGATTAGGATATGCATGACCTCCTTCAACACCCATGTGTTCCCTGTCTACAATTTTAACTTCACTTTCCCTTTTTCAACCATCTGATAAGGCTTACCATCCCCTAAATAAATTTCTCCAAAGTCTCCCTGGACATACTCATGAAAAATTTTCCTATTTGGGGATGCATGGAAAGAGGCACCAGAATCTAAAACCCAATATTCTACTTTATCTAAGGAACATACCAGAGCATCCTGTGCAACATAATCTGCAACATCTACTTCTTCATGTCCTTCATGCTAATCTTCATCCAACCAACAATCTCTCTTTAAGTGCCCTTGCTTTCCACATTTCCAGCAGGTTATTCTGCCATACCTGGACTTGGATCTTCTGCCTATCTTTGACCTTGATCTCCCATGCTCGATCTTCTCTCTTTGCCTTCCCCTGCTTTCCACACTCAAAGCATTTCCTGATGATTCACATGTTCTTTTTCTGCGAATTTCTTCATTCAAGATTACACTCACAACATCATCTACTTTTAAGATTTTTGAAGCAAACGTAGTATTACTAACTGCCATTACCAAACTCTCCCAACTTTCAAGTAATGAGCATAAGATTAAGAGAGCCTTAATTTCATCATCAAAAACAATATTGACTGAATTTAACTGGTTTACCAAACCATGGAAATCACTAAGATGACTATGTACATATCCACCTTCCAACATTTGCAAATTAAATAATTGTTTCATAAGAAATATCTTATTCAAAGCTGAGGGTTTTTCATATAAATTTGCCAAAGATCCCATCAACTCTACCGTTGTCTTAACCTAAGATAAGTTGGAAATTATAGACGATGCAAGGCTCAACCTTATAGATCCCAGAGCCTTCTGATCAAGAACCTCCCATTCTTCATCCTTCATATCCGTGGGCTTGCATGCAACCCCACCCAATGGTAAGTACAAATCTTTGTGAAACAGATAATCTTCAATCTACATCCTCCATAATTGATAGTTCTTGCCATTAAACTTCTCCATTTGTAGCTTACTTTTTTAAGCCATTGCTATACTCCCACTCAAACAAAAACCCCTGTGAGTAACCTGTAATCAACACACACTAACCAGATCTAAAACACTTGTTAGTAACCTAACCAAAAGCTCTGATACCAACTGATGGGGAATCAAGAACAACAAACAGCTCTAATCCCACTTGTTAGGATCTTGCTCCTCAATAAGAGCACAATATGATTACCTTATATAAGCAACTAAACATGCAGAATCAACCAGAAGCAATAAGTAACTAGATTTCACAAATGACACAGAATATGAGAGACAACACAATCTGTATTAATACTCATCCAAAAAAAAATACAATGAAGAGATGCCACACTCTTCCACACCTTTCAAGCTTCCCACACCAAGTGTACAGTAATTCTCCTCAAGAGTTCACTCTCCTACCAAAAATGGTCCCAACACACAACTCACACACAGAATTGGTGTTCACCTCTAACCAGTCAGTAATAACCCTGCCAGTACACAAGTACTCAAAGTACTTCAAGTAGATCTCCCATAAGCTTGAAACAACCTGTAACTCAAATGATCTTACTTATCATGTAGATCTTCTCTATGAACTCGCAACAACCTGCAATTCAAATGATCTTACACTTGGAAGGATCTTCCTGGCCTTCCTCTATTTGCTCATTTGTGGAACTAGAAAGAGCTACACTTGCTCTACTCTAACTAGCACACTGGCTATCTACCACATTGTTTACAATACATGCCAATGGGTCTATAAATAGATCCCATACTAAACAATAACTTAGACTTCTAATTTATAATAATTAGACTCACAACTCAAGAGCAAAAATAGTCTTTACATGCAAACAATCAGTTCAACGAACTAACTGTTTGTGCAACGAACAGTCCTAAAACTGCCACAGGCGACCAACATCGGTCCCTATCTGTCTGGAGTTGACTGACGTCGGTCAACCTCCTGCTGATGCCAGTTGCCTTTCTGCACTGTAGATGACAGACGTCGGTTATACTGCCGATGTTGGTATCCCTGGAACTTAGCAACCTCCTCCATGTCTGCATAGTTGAAGCTTTTAGCTCCACAACCTAACAGGATGTACCTATTTATTAAAAATGTGACCCTACCGATATGTGAGATGCTTATTCATGATCATATTTATGTATGTACTAGTTCTAACTCAAACTTGGGTCTATTATATATATATATATATAACCAACCTTAGACCATTAGTTTTCACATAATCATAATATTTATGAAAACCTACAAACACTTGACCTTGAAAGACTGATATATCTTCACCCTATATATTAGACCCAAAATATCTATTTAACCTATATGAAGCTTTAATGATGATGTTTGGTCCTAAATTATTCATCTTAACTCAACCTAGATCCATCATGCATTGTATTTGAGCTCAGTTCCTTTATATTAGCTTTACCTGGGTCCAATACTATTATGTCAACCTTCCTCAAAATGTCTCGAGGCTCCATCCTACTCATTGGTTATCAAATGTTGACTCAGACCCTTGAATTTTCTAACTCTTATTTTTTATGTTGATCTTCATGTGCATGGATGCCCACGAACCATCGATCTTCTACCTATTCAACGTGCTTGTGCCACTTGTCCTCAACTCATTAGCTTCTTGGATTCACTAACCTCTTTGACTCACGTTCATCATCCAATATTGATGAGCAATTAAATGTGACCCCTTAGATCTACCTAGGACCAACTACTTGACAACCAATGGCTCTTTACCATGATTAAAATTGACATTTGTGCGAACATCGTTTGATGTTCATGCTAATGTATTTGACATTTTATAGACCATATTTGATATCCTATAGACCGTATTTGATTTCTCATAGATCATATTTGATGTTTTATAGACTGTAAATTTTAAGCTCTAATGGATTTTTGCCTAAGATTTGTTTTGACATTAGCGCTAATGTCTTATGTTGTAGGTCCAACTTTGAAGGCCTATAACTTTAAGTGCAAAAGTCATAGAGTGATCAAACTTTTAGGAGATTTTTTTAAGGTCAAAAAGAATAAACCCATTTGATTTGCTCATGTTGGGACCTTTCTAGGTGAAGATATAAAATACTCAAATTGGCTGGTCCATACCTACTCCTGAATGACATCCTGGTGACAGTCGAGCTTATTTGGCTAAGTATGGAAAACTTAACAAAATCTGACTAAGGATCCAACTTCACACATGCATAACTCCATTTGTGCTTCGATGGAAGATCTAGAACTCGATGCATAAAAACTAGGTAATAAAATGAGCAAACCCATGTGATCATTTTCTCTAGAAACTATCACATGTGTGAGATCTAGCATTGTCAATATGCTCACTTGGCTCTATTTGAACTTCTTTAAAAATGGCTAAGTATGAAAAATAGCAGAATTTGGCTTAGAGGCCAACTTTGGATCTCCATAACTTTTGATGCACTTTGGTGGATGGGTTGAAAATTGGCACATATGTCTTAGGCACAAAAATAAATAGACCCATGTGACCAATTCTTCTTGACTCATTCACACATGCGAGATATAACATCATTAAACTGCCTACTTGGCTTTTCTGCCACTAGAGTTAAATGTCAAGATGAAGATAATGAAGAACTGGTTGAACTTCATGCACTTCCATATCTATTCAAATCACTTTTGACACCTCATGGGGGCTCTACAACTCTGGAACTTTCCTTATAATATGACAAATTACACTTTAAGTGGATTTAAAGTGTTTCAAGGGCTTTGCAAGATGCATAATATTTTTGGTGCACTCATTCCATCTAGAACTTTGCTCAAGTTAAACCATTTTTTCAATAGGAACCTAACTCATGAATCTAAACCATGGCTATGTAAAAGTTCTTTATGTGAGCCAAAATTTGGCTAACACTAACCAAGCTGGCTCATTCATACTAGGAAACTTGATAGATGATGCACCTACCCTTGTAAAGAGGTTCATAAAGGAAGTATATAAGCTACATGGATTCCTAAAAAAGATCATTTTGAATATATATCCAAATATGACTTCCAAGTTTTGGGTAACTCTAAACTTAGCTTTGGGTACATAGTTAAATTTCTAGTATTGCATACCATCTAGAGACTGATGGTTAGATTGAGTGAGTAAATCAAGTTTTAGAGGATTACACATGTATTTCATGGTTCAACAATACAAATGAGAAGATTGTCTTCCATTAGTTGAGTTTGCATATAACAACTCATTCTAGTCAGCATTAAAGATGGTTATTTTTAAGGCACTATATGGAAAGAGGTGTAGGACAACAATTAGTTGGGATAGGTTAGAGGATAGGGTAGTCTTTGAGCCAGAAATATTTTCTAAAATGAAAGATCAAGTTAAGTTAATCGAGTAGACATTGGCTAAGGCCAATAATAGATAGAAGAGTTACGCTAATCTAAAAAGGACATATATGAGGTTTTTTGTTGATGACAAAGTGTTCTTGTGAGTTAAGTCACAAAAGAGATCGATTAGATTCAAGAAGTCAACAAAACTATCACCAAAATATGTGGGACCCTTCAAATTGTTAGAAGTGGTCAATCCTATTGCCTATAGGCTTGTATTACCACCATCCCTAGCTCTATTACATAATGTTTTCCATGTATTTTATATTAAAATATATATAGTTCATCCTTCACATATTTTGGATTAGAATGTTTTGTAGGTTCTGGATCCTAGGGTGGTCATGGTAGAACCCATCAGAGTAATTAGCACTCACAAACTTGGTTTGTATAATAGATAAGTGTTTCAGTGTAAGGTCTAGTGGGACCAATATTCTAAAGATAGTGCTACTTGGAAAGACTATGATGAGTTTTTTAGGCTATTTTCACATTTATTTGCATGATAGATACTTGATACTATGTTTTTAAATTTTGTTAAACTCTTTTGATATTCAAAACTATTATTTAAATAAGTTTCATTGGGATGATGACCAGTTTTTTTTTGGGGGGGGGGGGAGGGATATTACATCTTAACTTCACCCTATGATAAATAAACCTTTAATATGTTGATTAGTATGGTTAATATCTGATTCCTACTACTTTGATTTGATATTTATGACATATAGTGAAATGGGACAGTGATATTTCTGATTAGTATACAGGATGTGATAACCGTATGTTAAAATTTTAAATATTATGGATATGTATTTGTTAGTTTTTGCATCATTGATGATATATATGATTACTCAAACTACCTACTTATTATGAGGTGGATGCAGGATAGGTCCTACCCTCAGAGCTTGACAAGGGAGAGCATCACCAGAGAGGATGGACTAAATGGGATGATTAGAAGAAGATCAGTGGAAATTACTAATGACCCTACACACATGCATATTAGATTTTAAATTTTTTATGTGTAAAACGGTAGTGCATATTGGTTGTGATCATATTTGTGTGTAGAATTAGTTTTAGTATGCATTAGATTCCTTTAGTTTAATTGACTTATTTTTTGAATTTAAATCAAGAAAATATGTATTAATTGTTATATAGATAATATTATTGTAGAAATAATTATCTTACAAATAAAAGGCAATTAATGACTTATTTATCTTTTAATTAAATAATTATTTAACATTGTTTTAAAATTGCATGGAAGTTGAGTTAATGAAATTTAAACTTAATCTTGAATATACTTGCAGGATGTTACTTAAAATTTGGGAAAATAGATTATTGAGTCAACTTAAGTTTTTATTGAGAGAACAAGGGGAAATTGGTGTAGTAATTTACAATGGCATGTTTTTTATAATGATTAAATAAATCAAAAGGTGAGTAAAAAATAGTCAATAAAATTTAAAAGAGATTAAATTTATCATGCATGGGAAAAATCAAAAGGGAGAGTTTTCATGTAAGGGTGGAACACAAAATTGAGGAAGGAAAATAAGTTTTATAAATAAAAGAAAATTTTGTGAATTAAAAACACACACAGAGAAATAGGAAGCAGGATAATTGGAAGAAAGAAATCAGATAAAAATAATAGAAAGAAGAAATCTTTATTAAAATACCCAAGTTGGTCTTGTAATGACTTTTCTATGTAAAATGGAATGTGGTTAGTGCCGAGTGTTAATAAATAAAGGCTTGTCTTTTATTTCCATGAACTTGTGTATTAAATCATTGAGTTTAGCATATAAATTCTCATCTCACTCTTTAATAATAGCATTCCAATTTCCATATAACCCTAAATTTAACTCCAAAGAGGTTGTGTTCTATTATTTGGCTCGTGTTTTCCTTTATTATCTTCAGCTAGTGTCTCTTTTTATGCATAGGCTACATTTACTTTATTTCAAGCCTAGGAGTAATCTTTTTAAAATATTTAGTCTATTATGGTGTGTGTCATTCTTTTAACATGGCCAACAATTATTATCCTTATTGGCCAAGTTTCAATATTCTTTGGTAGCGTTTTCATTTAGACAGACCAGCATTTTATTTTAAATTCTGCATCCCATTTCTTATAAGGTTGTGTTGGAAATTTAGGGGAAGTGTATTACTTTGAGGACTAAATTATTTATTTTAAATAATCTATGGTTTATATATTTGAATCTATGTTTAATATATTTATTATCCCTGTGTTCTTGTTAAATGAACCGAGTTTCAATTGTATGCCCAGCGTGGAAAATAGCTACAAACTATTTAACAAATCAAACTAATGGCTACGTCACTCTCCTTAAGACTTTTCTTGGTTGAGTTATAATTTATAGAGATTCATAAAAAATAAATCACCTGAGTCTTTTATTTTTATGTCCTCCTTATAACTCTTTTGGTTGTATATTATTATATATAGCAGCTAATCACTATCCAATTTTGTGTTTTGATCCTAAAGCTTGCATTTTACCCATTTTGATAAGCTACGTTGTATTTTGGATAAGTTGAGTTGAATTTTGTATAGGCTAGGTGTAGTATATAGTGGATGATGTTCCATATCAAATACCTAGCATTGACTTGTTTGACCTATAGATTTATTTAAGGTGTGTGTTTCTATTAGAGCCTGTGTTTTATTATTTGGACTTACACACCATTATTTTTATGATAGTGTTTTAATTAATAGTTATTGCATCTCATTATTTTAAAGATTAGGAGTTATTATTCATATCTACATTAATTCCATTATACCATGTGTTTGACTGCAAAGGGGGTTGTGTTGTATAATTATGGTCTACATTTAAGCTATTTCTAATGGCATGTTGGTTATTAACAGTCTATGTTCCACTTTTTAAAGACTAAGACCCGGCCATAGAGGACAACAATTTATAGTAATTATAGCATGATATTTCAATTAATGGTAGTGTCTTAATTAACATATAGAGAGGGCATACAAGTAGAATACATTTATCAAAGTATACTTTAGGAGTTTAAATACTAAACTTTAAATTGGTGAGATGGAAAGTTAGTATGGTAAATTGAGTATCTAAATTCACTCCTTTAAAATGAGAGTAAACTCAAATGCATGCAGGTGTGTTAAATCAATTAGAATATATTTTAAATAAATTATTTTGGGAGTATAAATATTGATGGAATAGTAAACCATTAGGTTAATGAATGAGATTTATGATACATTATTCATATTAAATTAGAAGTAAGAATATTCTTATTTTATTTGATTGCTTTTGGAAATACATAGTATGTTATTCAAAGAATTGATGCATGAATTTTGTATATATAATTAGTAGTCAATATTGTTATTAGGAACATTTCATTAGAATCCAAAATGTATTAAATAACTAGTAGTTTACTTTTGACATACATGCATAGATAGTCTTTATATAGAGCATAACCAGATGGTATGACCTTGTATGTGAATGTATTGTTATCAATGTGTTAATAGCACATTTTAGATTCATAGACATTGGTGAAATAAATGAGTGTTTAAGATTTTTCTATTCCTAGCATAGGAGAAAATTTGTATGAATCTTGGAAATATATACTATGTTATATTTTTTTTTTAGAAACCATATTGATGATGCTAATAGGTAGTGAGATGGATTTCACTAGCCTAGGTAACACCACCAATAGATAGTTTGATCAAATGGTGTGTGATGAAATTGACTTATCTAGATAACGTATGTTTTTTAAAAACTTTGGCCAAAGTCATGTTATATGTACATTGCCATTTCATATGTTTGATTTACATGTTGTGTGATATCATGTTGAAACATATTTTATTTATGATACACATCATGTAGTATTAAATATTACAAGCACATGGGGTAATAGCACATCTTACTAGATTCTTGCACCATTTTATCTACCTATCTATGAAGGGAGGGCCATTCCCTGATAAGAAATTGTGCAGGGGTTTGTTGGTCCATGGTTGGAGTGGAAAACCTCTTAGATGATGCTCTCCTTCCCCACTGTAGTACTTACCTATAGACAACATTTATGATTATCAGTGATACATGAGTTGGTTTGGCTTGAGCTCTAAATATTTTGGTATATATTTATTATATTAGGTTGTATGACTAAATGAATGTAATTGTATTATGTATTTGATATACTTGAATAGCGGGTGTTGTATTTTGAGACCAATTGTAGCTATGTCCTATGGTATTTGTTTTCCTTGGAGTTGTATAAGATTAATTTTGTATGTAGTATTAAAATTAGAAGTAATATTGTTCTTAGTTATGATTTAGATACGTTGTATTGTTTAGTTATGTGATATCAATGTTAAGTTAAATTGTTTAATTGTTTTAAAATTAAAAAATAAAATTATTGCATTTTCTTAAGTACAACTTGAGAGGTTGTAATAGGAGTAGCGTCACATGCATATGCTTTGCATGAAAAGATGTCAATGCACAGGCGTAAGAGGATGTGCAAGGAAAACTTGCCAAATAGAAAAATTTGTATACCTTGATGTAAGTTGACTTTGACATTTTTGGAATGAATCTTTGATTCCAAGATTATTGGATATGGGTTCTAAGGATACGTGTTGCTCATCCATTTTTTTGGGAAAGAAATAACCTTTGGGGACATGTGTTAGCTTGCAAGATTTTGTATGAATATTTATTAACATGTGTCTCTTAGGAGGGCTTATTTGATGAAATACAAGGCCTAAAACTATAATATTTTCACCATAGAAAGCTCTTGGCATTCGATCATATTCTACCAACTTAAAGAGATAATTTGTGAGGAAGAAAAATTTATTAAAACCTTGAGGGTATGCATAAAATTATGAGAGACTCCATTAGAGAAATTGATAAGTTTGCATTATTCATCTTGAGATCCAAGCATAGCCTATAACTCATGCCTTGGATAACATCTATGTAATATTATTTTTCAAACTAATATACAATCATAAATTTATGATTTTATATTTGAGTGTGTGTATGTGTGTTTATCTTGATATTATTTTAGGGATTTCCTTGATTAGAAATTTTTCCTTATGATTGCATCAACTAGTATCAAAGAAGTTCTTAAAACCATATGTAATGTGGGAAGTAAGGCTTCCTATGTAGGATTAATATTAAATATATTGTAGTAATAGGTCCCAAACCAGAGAAAATAAATATTCCACCCAATGTAGTGGTAGCCAATGTGTCTAAAAGACTTGACATATTGCACATCATGAAGACATGGATATAAATTATGGAGGAATAAAAAATGAGAGGTTTCAAACCTAGAGATGACCAAATTGATGTTGAGGAAGAATAACATGAAAAATATGTAAGAGAGAATGAAGATGAGGAAGTGCACATTGTTGCAAGTGAAGGTAAACTCTTGAGGACCATCTTATGGTTTGGACAAGGTATAAAATTGAATGTGACATGTTTCCTGGGGACTTTGAACCCTGAAGATATCATTGATTGGATCATAGACATTGATGAATACTTTTATCTTGATGACATTAATTATTTGCAACACAGGAAGGTGACACAGACCAAGCTGAAGGGTCACACAATACTATGGTGAAAGGAAGTGAAAAATAGAGAAAAATAAAAGGCAAGGAGAAGATAAATAAGTGGGGTATAATAGTTACAAATATTAAGGGTAAATTATTATTTGGTGATTACCAAATGGATTTATTCAAAAGGATTTAGAATATAAAGTAAAAAAAGCCAAGTGTTAAGGAGTACATAGAGATATTTTATAAAATCACTATCAGATCAGGTCATAGTGAAACTAACCAAGATAAGGTCATAAGATATATGAATAAGTTAAGATTTTGTATCCAAGAGGAGATAAGTATGGCTTGGAACTAAATGGTAAGTTATCATGCAGACAACAAAGTACCACACAAGGAAAGATAAGGTTTTGTGTGTGGGGGAAGAGGTTAGTGGTGGAAGAATCTAACTAAGATAATGGGAGACCTATGTCACACATAGTCAAGCACATGCACATGAGTAAGGAGATATGTAAGATAAATAAAAATGATATGCATGAATAGGTAAATCCTACCCGTCTAAAGGATGAGTAAGATTAGGTCATGGAAGGAAAAGAGGATTCTCATAAATGTGTTTTAGGTGCAGATAATCTAGACATAAAGTGTATTAGTGTTTGTACATGTAAAGTGGAAGTAAGTTAGAAGTCCATATGTATGTTACACATGGAGAAGAAGAGTTGTTCAGATCAATAATCATTATTAAGAGCTAGAGCATGAAGAAAATATAATTATGAAAAGGATGTTAAAGCTAATAAAGGAAGACATTGCACCGATGCAGAGGAAAATTATTCTCTAAATAATTTGGAAATTAGGAGGTAAATGCTACAAGGTGATTGTAATCAAATACAACATGGACAATTTGGTCCCTTGAGAAATGGTGGAGAAATTGGGATTGAAGAAGGTGGCACACATAAACCCATAAATAGTGTTTTGGATATAAAATGACCACCATTTTTTTATAAATGAGTAAAGCCTTGTTAAGTTATAGATATGTGCATACCAATAAAAGGTTTGTTGCAACATGATGCTAATGGATTTGTGACATGTACTCTATGAGAGTTATAGGTAGCTTAACAAAAAATTTGTGTGTGATATAAAAGTGAATATATATTATGTGGAGAAGGATGGGACAAAGTTAACATTGAGTCCATTGAAGGACAAGGAAGAAGAGAGGCATAACAAAATTTGTGCACATGTGTTGATGGTGTCAAAGAGGGAATTTATAAGGGAAGTATAAAAAGATAAGGCATGATTCACACTCATGCCCAATCTAGTAGAAAGGGAACACAAATGCATGAAGGGGGAGTAATAAGCACTTATACATGTAGTGAATTTGATATTATATAAGTTTGAAAAAAATATTTTGAGCAACATACCAAAAGGGTTTCCACTAGTGTGAAGTATTAGTCATCATATGGATCTGATTCTGGGAGAAATTTTTCTAAACAAGGCTACATATATATTGATGTCAAAATAAGATTAAGAAATGAAAAGACAAGTGCACATGTTATTGAATAAAGAGATGATCAAATTAATATTAAGCCCATTCATAGTACTTACAGTGTGATCACTAAATAAAGGAGGAGAGGGGCACATGTGCATAAACTCAAGATTAATTAACGTGATAATTATAATGTAAAATTCTCCTTTGCCACATGTGGATGATTTGATAAACTACTTGAGTGGGGCACAACATCTCTCCAAAGTATACTTTAAGAATGGGTATCACAAGATCATAATTAGAGAAGGTATTGAATGGAAGACTATATTTAAGACTAAGGATTGTCTATATGAATAGTTTTTCATGCCATTCAGGATTGAGAAATGCACCAATCATGTTCATGAAGCTCATAAATGAAGTGTTAAATCCATTTATAATATTTTTTTATTGTGTATCTGGATGTTATTCTAGTATTCAACATAACAAAGGAAGTAAACTTGGCACATCTATGGAATGTGTTGCAAATTTTATGTGAATAGATGTTGATTAATGTAATAAAATACATATTTATGAATAAGGAACTTGTATACTTGGGTTTTGTGATATCCCAAGCAGGTTTAAAGATGAATTTGGAAAAAAACACCCCATCATAGAGTGGCCATTTTTGTAGAATGTAGTTTTCATGGCTTGGAAATTTATTATAGAAATTTCATTAACTACTTTAGTGGGATTTGTGTAAAAATCACATAAGTGTTGAGAGGATATCACAAGGATTTTATTTGGGTAGCAGAAGCTGAGTGTAATTTCTAGAGTTGAAAGGGAAAACAACTAAGTAGATAGTGTTAGAGCTACATAATTTCTACAAAGTATTCTAAGTAAACTGTGATGTTATTGTCATAACTATTGGAGACATTTTGAGCCAAGAAGGTAGGTCTATATCCTAGTTCAATGAAAATTTTAATGATGAAAATAGAAAATACTTGTTCTATGACTAAGATTTTTATGCTATTATGCAAATAGTCAAGAAGTGGAGGAACTATTTATTTAAAAATAATTTTTTATTGTACATAAACCATCAGAAACTATTGTTCATTTATATTCAATGGAAGTTGAATCAATGACACATAAAGTGGGTCACATTCTTTCAAATATATTCATTCATGTTGAAGCATAAAAGTGGAAAATCAAATAAGGTTGTTGATGCAAATAGAATAAGGATTATTATGTTGAATGGAATTTGAGTAGAGGTCCTTGGATTTCATTCCATTAAAGATATATATGTTGAAGATGAATATTTTTTTAAAGTCTAGAGAGCATGCACAAAACCAACAAGTTTTCACTTAAACCCATAGTTGGATTAATTTATTCAAGAAGGTACATTGTTCAAGGGAGCATAATTATGTATACCAAAGGGGTAAATTCAAGAAAAATTTATAGAGGATAATCAAAATAGAGGTTTAGAAAGACATTTTTGGAGAGACATGACATTAGCGTATATTGGAAAAAGTTTACTACTGGACAAGGATGGGAGTAGATGTGCACGAATATATATAAGTATAGATTTTTCTAGTCAGTAAATGGGAGAATTTAGAATGCAAAGTTGTATCAACCACTTATTATTTTATAGAAACAATGGGATGGAATTAAAATAGAATTTTTTCTAGGATTATTGAGTATGTAGAGAAGAATGATTCCATATTTTAAGTGGTGGACAAATTTTCAAAAAGGGTGCATTTTATTACATTTGAGAAGATAAGTGATGCAACAAGCATTACCAATTTTTTTTTTAGAGAGGTGGTTAAGATGCATGGTTTGTCATGAAACAAAGTGCTAGACAAAGATACCAAGTTCATAGGCCATTTTTGACACACATTGTAGAATAAGTTAGTTTTTGAAACTAAATTTTAGTTTAACATACTATCCATAAACTGGTGGAAAAATCAAGGTGGTGAATAAAAACCTTGGAAACTTATTGATATGTTTGGTTGGAGACATGCCAAAATAATGAGACATGTAATTGGCATAAGTGGAATTTTTGTATAAAATTTTGGTAATTAAAATCATTGGGAACACACCTTTCTAGATTATGTGTGGGAGTATTCAAAGAGGAGTTACAAAACTAAGGGAAGTGAATATGGTAAGTAGAAGGAGCAAAAAATAAGAATACTATGCAAAGTATATGTGTGACATACAAAAGGAGGTGCAAAGGATATTGGAACCATGCACATCATATTATAAGAAATGTATAGATGAGGGGAAAACAAAGAATTCAAGGTGGGAAATGTAAGGTTCCCACATATGCACATGGAGATATTTATGTGTAGGACATACAAAAAAATGAATATGAAGAAGATATGACCATATAAAGTGTTGTATAAATTTTAAATGAATGTATATGAGATTGAGTTACATGGAGACATGGAAATATCACCCATATTCATTGTGGTTGATTTGTATGATTACCAAAAAGGGGAAAATGATGATGAGGAAGAGGAATTAGGATGTTAGGTACCTAACTGAAGAGCATCATTTCTAGATAAAGAAAGTAAGGAAATAGAGGCCATATTAGAATCTAAGGTAGTAAAGAAGACACATGAGAAAGAATATAATAAATATTTAGTAAAGTGGAAGAATCACACAATAGAGGACACAACATAGTTGGACCTTGAAAAGATTAATTGTTATAGACATATTATCAAATATTTCAACATATGAGTGGGATCTTACATTTACAATTATGTGGGGTGTTTGATGCAGGGGCATCCATATGAAGAGTAATTTTGCGGTGCCTAAGTGCAATTTTTCAAATGAAGTAGGGTTGTTTAGGATTTTCATTTATCACCATAGGTTATATATACCCTCATTTGGTTGAAAATTTCACCTTACCTTATTTACAATCTCTTAACCATCATTTACTATATTTTTATCCTCTTTAAAATCATTTACTTTAATTTCACATTTACAATCATTTCTTTTATTGAGGTTTTTATGCCCTAACACACATACCCCATTTTAAAATTCAAATGGGAACCCATTATTATTAAAAATCTTTATTTGGGGTCCTATAAACCTTAGGAATCCATGATATGAACTTATTCATGTAGAAGCCTAAGGTTATCTTTAAAATTCTAAAGTTACAAGAGTTTGAATTATGAAAACCAAAGCTTGAATGGATATTTTGAGTTATTATTAACCTTAAGTTTTCAGTTTTCCCTTCAAAAATTTGACACTTTGATTTTATGTACTAAAGGGCTAATGTCTTTTGTCTTAGTGTTTCCTATGTTTTTTATGTCTGCAGGACTATCGATGAAGACTTACCAAACATTCATGGGTTAGGCTTTGATTTATTCAAAATGGGACAGATGGTATAACCATGTTATCTAGAACTTATATCCCTTTGTAAAAGTTTCTAAGTCTTTGAGGCCCCTGAGCTCTGGTGGTCTAACAAGTGGCATTCATATGTTACATGGAGCCTTCAGCTTTCACAAAAAATTCTAAGTGTTCAAAATCTTTGAGCTCTAAGAAGAGGCCATGTAGCATTTTTTCATTACACAAAACCCTAGAAGCATTGAAAGTAAAGTTAATAGTCTAATGGTCTCAAACTTCTGAGTTTTGAAAATTCAACACTTGGCACATTTTTATTTACCTAAAACTATGGAAACATTACATAGTTCTAATAGCCTTGAGGCCCCACGGTCTAATACCTCTGAGCTTATTAGAAGATGACAAGTGGAATAGTTGTATTGGCTTGGACTTTGAAAGAAGATATACTTAATCAATGAACTAATGGTCCCATGACTTTGAGTTTCCATACCTCCAAGGCCCCAAAGTCATGCCACATGTTTACATTCTATTACATGAAAAATTTACATAGACATACATAGTTCAAAAGACCCAAGCTCATGTGCTCCCATGCTTTCAATCCCCCAGAGACCTAAGGTTGCTCCACATGGTACAATTAAGTTAACTCATGATCCATGTGTATATAAATCTTATACATTGATCCAAAGGCCCAAGTGAATGAATATTGGATAAGTATAATAATATGGAGGATTCAGGGTTAAAATACACATAAATGAGTTCAACAACAAGGCAAATAAGTGAGTAAGTGAGAATTTAATAGTTGCCTTGAACCTGATGATTAGACATGTAAAGTTAACAAATAGTTACCATCTGGAAAGCAAGTAAACCCACCAAAGCTAACTGGCACATCCAAATTAAAATGAGAATATAATTAAAAGGCCATTATTTACATTTATGACACATGAACACATTTAAGACTCAAAATTTTGTGCAACATATGCAAAATATAGTCAAAGATTAGTCATTTCACCATCAAAATATCAATCAAACTTCATAATTTTGAGCCCTTGAGTATCCAAATATCCCTAGATTTTTTAGTGAACTTGAAAGAACAACTAAATGATTTTCAAAATAAACTACATAACTTAGACTAACAGAATGGCCTCCTCTTCAAATAAAATGCATCCATGGGTGCCTTCAATGTACCTTTGTGTAGGGAGTACTAAATACAAGGACATAATATTTGATAAAAGTGCCCTCAAATTCAAATTCCTCCACTATTTGGTAATCTAGAATGTTGTAGAGTATGTGGCTCAATACTCTACATAAGACCAATTGTCTACAGATGAGAAGTAGTATATCGATGACCTACTACCCATTAAAACATAAGGTCTCCATCTAATGACAAAAAAAATAGAGGTAACACTTTTCATGGACCTAATTAGAGGTTTATTTTTTAATGGAACATTTTCTATGGATTGTTTGCATATTAGGAAAGGTAAAAATGTAGCTAAAGTTATCTTTGGTAATGATTGTGAAAGGTATCACAAGCTTTCATGGCCTAAGACCACTTATAACCAAGTCTCAATCAATGTTTGGCTCGGGCATAACATAGTAGGTGGGAAAATAAAATAATGGTTAGTTAAGGGATAGATATTAAATCCCAAAGGAGTCATTTCCTCCAATTGCATTGTTAAATTTAGACCTAGAATTAGGATAACTATATCTCTCCTAAATAAACTATATGGTTTTGAGATCATAATTTATGTGCAAGAAAAATGGGTCCCTCTAATAGACATTCTTTTAACTTTAGATAAATTAGTTTCCTTGGGGGAAGTTATAAGCGCAAGGTTGAAAACACAAATGTTTTATCTTGATCAAAGGCCAGATGATGGCAATTTTTACATGATGTCCAAGACACATGGGGAGCTATGGTAGCCCTCAATAGAATATTTAGGTAAAGGAATCTATGAAGATTACTCTATCATGTTTATTTATATATTCATGAATGATATTCAAATTATATGTCAGAAAATCTACCCTCAATTATATCAGGTAATCCATGGCACCTAGATGCCTATGTTGTCTAAAAACCTAAGAAGAATTATTGGCAAAACGGAGGATTATTGGTATTACCCTGACTATATATCCATAAGAATTTAATGGATAAAGTTAACTCTTTTATTCCTACCATGCCACATTCTAGATAAAATTCTAGAATTGGAGGTGGCATTTCAACTTTAAAATATCATTGATGAAGAACTTGGCCTTAAGCATCATGCCTATTATTATAAAACTCCTTTGAGTATTAACAAACTTCAATTTGTGGTTAGGCCACATTTTAACCAAGTTAGAAAATCCATATCCTACTATAATGTAAAGGTGGCCCAATTCAAGGAGTTAAACCCCAAAAATAAAATCAAGACATACCTCAAGGAACTCAAGGAAAAGAAGAAGGTGAACATTTCATATAGTCACTAGAAGTATGATCATGATGTTATTTTTCTAAATACATCAGATGATACTAAGGTGTGGACAAAGATGAAAGCTAAACAAATGTTCATGATATTTACTCAGGGTGTTTAGTACAATCCTAAGATTACTAAAGAAAAAGCTAAAGTGATGGAATAATAAGAACATAAAGCATTGAGCCATCAGTGGCATTAAACTCAGCCACAAGATTCATAAGGGTAAGACCAACCTCCTTCTCCTATAGGATAACAGATAGGTTTACAAGAGGGAGAGTTTAGTAGCCAGAGGGAGTCTAATCCCCAAATAAGGAGAGAAACTATAAGATGCCTCCCCAGTCCTTAGATTCCCTCTTCATTTATAGATACTATTTCTATAGTTTTGAGGGTAACTACTGCAAAGGAGAGAACTACACCTCCTCGAGATAGGTAGATAAACACATTTTTTGTGACACCTTTGCACCAATTATAACTTCCACCTAGGTTAGTCTCCCTGAGTTTATAAAAGATTATTTCATGTCTATTTTAGATGCTCCTACTCATGCACCTTAGGTAATTATAGCTCCATCCACTACCATTAGTGAGGAGGCATATACTCAAACACTCCCTACCATGGCATCCCCTAATCTATTCACCCTTCCTTCCACCATTGTTATCCTTCAAACCATTCCTTCACCACAACCTACAATGATACTTTCTACCACTATATCTCCTTCAGTAATTTCACCATATCTCTCACCTTCCTCTCCCCCTATGGTCACTTACCAAAGGAAATATAAGGGTTCTCTTGCCTCCTCCAAGGGTAAGAAAATATAAGAAAGGTTATCTTTTAGCCTCCCTACCATAAATGAATCCCTTGGTGAGTAATAATCAAAAGAAGAACCTACACCATTAATATCTTTAGTTGAGTATTATATGAATGAATAAAGGAAGATGTGGAAACAATGAAGGGAACTAGACTTGAATTGAGTAAAGAGGCAACCCCAGATGATGAAGAGACATAGTTGGAGAAGGCTAAATACATGAGCTTGGAAGGCCTACAATAAAAAGAAACTTCAACTGAATATTTGGATCATTAAATCCTCATGCAGGAACAAGGAAAAAAATAAGTGAGGTAGTCTCTTCTCTTGTTTCATCCATTTCAAGTGTAGATTTACCTCCATCTGTTCCAAATATTCTTTTGTCTAGTTCTATTGCCTCTCTCATTATTTTAACTTCAAATTAAATAAAATCTCTAAAGAAAGGAGTCCATTTTTAGGGCAAGGTTACAATTTATACTTACAACCCTAGAATTCCATGAGTCCTCAAGAAACATTCAGCTCAACTAGATATATCTATGCCACAATCTTCACCCATACAACTAGCCACTATGACTATTGAGATAACCCCAAGCTTGACCAAGTATGTCACTGAAGTCACTCCATTGAGAGAACCTTCATAATGGGAGAGAATAGTCTATCCACCTTTCCAGTTCCTCATACAAATAAGTGCATCATTAGCACCACCAGTAATAACACCTCCTCTAATGACTCATACACCTTCCACATTTGAAGACTCAATCCTAGCAGATGAAAAATTGAGGGAACTTGTTGTTCTCTAATGGGAAAAATAGATGCAAAATGTAAGGGATGAGATACATAACCTAGTTATCATAGAGTTACCTATAGTCTCTACTTGATTCAATAAAAAGAGTGGAACCATACAAAGGGTGAGGAAGAGAAAGGATTTGAATTTGGACATAAGGGAAGAAATTAAATTTGAGCAAAGATAAAATCTATTTCCCTTAGAAAAAGAGATAAAAAGGATCTAAGGGATCATAATGAATATACTAAAAATTTAATTTGCTTTTGTGGACTCCACTGGTGAAGCTATGAAATAAATGTATAAAATCAAAGAGGAATCACATCAAAAATTATAGCAAAGACAAACTATACATGTTCTTCGAGAGATAACTGATGATGTGCAGAGTGTAACTACTAAGTTGTACAACATTTTGTATAATATCCAAGTTTATTACAAGACCTAAGTTCCCCAAAGCTCTGACACAACTTGTCAGATTTAAGAGCACACATGATTACCAATGTATAAGCAACTATATGCGGAATTAACCAGAAGTAACAAGTAACTATCAATGAGAAATAGCACAGAATATGAGAGGCAACACACAATTGTATTCAACTCAGTTAGAAGGAAATTACAACAAAGAGATCACACTCTTTCATCCACTTCGTGGGCATACCAGTAATCTTCCCTCAAGAGTTATCTTCTCTCAATACAAATCACAACACACAGCTAACACAAGCTGTTGTTCACCTCATTGTACTGCCAGTACAACCGATTACGAACCGGTACTCCAAGTAGATCTCACCATGATCTTGCTCCTTGATGTATTGTTGTCACCTTGGATCTTGCTCCCCCGCCGATCTCCTTTTGACCCTCGCATACACACACCCCTGCAGACCAACCCAATCTTACTTATCACATGTAGATCTCCTCCATGATCTTACAACACCCTGCAGATCAACCCTGACCTTACATACCTGAAAGAACCCTTGTGATTCCACCATGGGAAGAACTCTCCAAGTTCTACACCTTACAATACAACCCATGAGTCTATTATATAGATCTCATGCATACAATAATTTAGATAAGCGGCTCAAGACTCGAAGTAGTCTTTAACATGCAAACAACCCGTTCAACTAACTGACTGTTCATCAACAACCAGTTTTGGAACCACATAGGCGACTGACGTCGGTCCCTGTCTGACTGGAGGTGACAGACGTCGGCCAACTCCTGCCGATGTCGGTTGCTTTTTGTCGACCCCTGCCCGACGTCGGTGTGGCCTGCCGACGTCGGCAACTGTGACACTCAGCAACCCTCCATGTTTGCATCCGGGTGAAGCTTTTACCTCCACAACCTAACATTTTATAGATCAGGAAGCCAATTAAACAAGGATAAATGTGAATAAATTTTTGCACCAAATGAAATAACTAAAGAAAAGGTTTGATTTCTTGGTTTAATCAAGGTTCATTTTAGTGGGCCGTGTAAAAAAATCTATGGAGGTCTTGAGATGAATAAAAATTATAATAGTGGAGAATCAATTCAAAAGGTGTATAGATGCAAAAATGAATCATGTGATGCCACATGGTGAATGATGCAGATGAATATATAAAGTATATAGATGGATACTTGCACAAGATAATCAAACACCAACTTGCAACATAGTATGCATGGATGCATGTATCATTCAGGTAAATTTTGGATGGCATGAGTGGATGTTGGTAATATGCAGATAGGCATCTACACAATGCAAATGGATGCCAGCTACATGTTGATAGACATCAAAAGTGAAAGGAGTGGTTATGCATATTATATTGGTTACTCTATTTTATAAATTATGAACCTTAATTTACTAGATAATATAATAAGAAATGATTTTTAAATATATATTTTTTAATTGATATGTTTGAAAGAAGAAAAATAGTAATAAATTTATATAATTATAATTATAGTTTAAGTATATATTTTATTTCATACCATGTATTAGGGTTTTTAGCACAGACCAAACAAACATTTGCATCATGCTGGCAAACACCAGCATGATACAGGTGCATGTCTGAGATGTAAGGAATAATGCCAATGATATGTGTTACTACTCACATTGCACCCCTATAAATATTACATGTTAAGAGGAGTGTTTATAGTGCCTCTCCCTTAGGAGATATTTCTTGGCCATGCATGTGGGATAATTATCCCCCATGGATAGATGTCACTAATCTGATGCACATAGGTATGCCTGGGCATTGCTATTCGATGATAGACATTGAGAGGCCACAAGATTCCATCAGTAGATTACATACATCCATCACTACGGATGTCTGTCGATAAGCCATGGGTGACTGTTAGTTGATCATGAGTGTCCATAAGCATATCATGAGCATCTACAAATACGTAATGGGCATTTGCCAGTAGCCTTTGGACAACTGATCATAACTTGGGCCCTGAGGTCATCCATGGGATACCTAATGGTGGATTCCTATAGTTTGTGGGCATCCACTTATATTATGTAGGGTTGTAAGCATCTATCAGTAGTATGCAAGCATCCATCAGTAAGCTAAATACATCCACCAGTGGACATCCCATGGTTTCCTGCTTGGAGTCTTTGAGTGTATGCTCGTAACTTATTGGCATTTGTTCCTAGGTTGTCTGTGCCAAACAATAGAGTTAAGTGTTTTTTTATTCACATAATTTACATAGTGCATATAATCATTTTACTATGCAAATTGTTGGTTTCCACCTAACTAAATATGGAAAATTCATCAGGATTGGCTTTTGAAGTACCAATGAACTACATTTAAATGAGGAAATTTGTTTTCAAATGTAGGTGAACCTCTCCTCAAAATTAACTTTAACCTTAAAAATTTAGAGTATCCTACCCTGTCGACCTCTCCACAAAAATCACCAAATGTCAACTTCAAAAAATGGAATATTCATAGATTAAAGAAAATTTGCCACTAAAAAAAACCCTGGATTCAGTGCTTCAGAACTAGTGCCTTCAACGAATTGAACTTAATATCCAGCATGGATGCATCATGGTGCCTCAACTATATGGTTGTAAAAATAGATGCTTCACCCAATTGAAATAATCAAATGAAGACTCTATTGATACATTTATCAAATAATGAAAGTGAGGCATTGGAATTTTTGAAAGACATGAGGGTCACTAATGTGATTACTCCTATAGGTAAACTAGTTAGCAAGACAAATTTTGAGAACCTCTTCTAAGCAGTTGCAAACAAGTTCAAGGCACAAAATATAAGACCAATTATGAAATTTTATATTTGGTAAATTTTGTTAAAGATAGGGTGACAAAAGCTAAAACTTTGGGAGAAGAATTCAAGATCTCATAAGTTGAATAGACAAGGTTGATGGCTAAGGCCATCAAACTCTTCAAACCTTCCCTTCTCAATTTTCACATCATAAATAAGGATTTAGATGCAACACACACTTTATTTGAACAAATCAAAGTGAAATAAATAGCTTCAAGGTGTGTTTCAAGCATGTAACCAACTAGTAACATTACCACATCATCTTAGGGTTCCTAGTTTTCAAGATTTGTAGTCATATAAACTCCATCAGGGCTGGTTTTGATCCCACAAAGAACCACGATAACTAATTCAATCCCTCCAACTATCACTCCATCTTCTTCTTCAGCTAGTAGTGCCATATCAGCACCTATCTAAATATAATATGTCCTTACATGTTTTTACTAAGTTGGAACTTTGGTTCCAAATTTACATTGCATGTATATATTATATTTTTAGCTTTGAAATTATATTTTGGGATGACTATTGTACATGCATATTTTGGATGAGTTTTCGATGTAAGTCCTATTTTTTAAAATGTGTTATTAGACTTCGCTTGAGATATGATGCCTTTCGCATCCCAATCCTATTCATATTTGTATCCTCCCATTCCCAAAGGGAGAAGAATTTTGATGTTAAAGATTAATAGGAAATTCTAAAGAAATTTTGTGATTTTAGTTTTGATGTGCAAATCTTGATTCTTGTCCAACTTGTGGATTGTGTAAGAAGTTCTATCATTCTGATTTCTTAGTCTTTGGATGTGTAGGACTTATCTCTTTTATATATAATCATTCATATTGAACTATAGCTCATTTGGATATCTTTTGCATATAAATCAAAATCCCCCTTGTAGATATGTTATTGAAGTCTAACAAATATGGCAACCTTTGATTTCATGTGTTTAAGTATATTGTATTTTGGTTCCCTTTGACTCCTAACTATTTTTTATTGTTGGTGTGTTACAGTAGCTTGCATTAATTATTGGTCCCTGATCTCTTGTCCAACCTCTAGTTCAAGTTCTGGGCTTAAAAGGTTTCATCTAGTGTGGTCTAAAAGCCTCCTTTCCTACCCTACATTTCCCTCTTTTTTGAGTTTCTTTTGAAGTCCTACCCACCTTAGGTTAGAATCATTATCAGTCCACCCATCTCAAGTAGATTTAGATTCATCCATATCTAACCCATCCATGGTAGATAATCTACATCTCTCATCACTATTCCACCAACAAGTTGTTTACAAAACCCAATACCCCATAACTCATGCCTTGGAGTGAATAATTTTTATCAATCCTAAAACATTAGAGGCTACTTCATAAAAAAATTGTGGTGTGCATAAAACCTATATCAATAGGTAACCTAATTTGGAACTATAAGGAGGGATAAAACCTTTGCCTCTATTTTCTTTTAAAAGAATCACTTGAGTTGCACTAGAAGCACCCAAAAGACAAACAAGGTCAACCTCAAACATAAAATTACTATTCACACCTTTGGAAATCAATAAAAAAAGTTAGGTATAATAAATGATTTAGGAGAGAGCCTCAACCTCAGTCATTCTCTCTAGGTAGACAACCCTATCTTCCATTATTCTTGATGGCCCATCCATAGCCTCAAATCTAAGCTCTAGTTCAGGATCCAACTCCACTAACTAGTTCTGCTATCAACATTACAGGAGCTATCCATAACTTACCCAGAACCTCTCCTACCTTACATAACTTATGTTCTAGGTAAGGTAGTTATAGACATCCAATTCCTAACACCATTGTGTTAAAATTGTCAATCTTACTTGAATACACTCAAATGCATAAATTGGGCCAAAATCACTAAAACGTGCTAAATGGTTCAATCTTGTCATAAATAAGTTTTGATTTAAGCTAATGTATCCCTAAATGGGGCAATGCATTTTACGTGATTCCTAACTTTTTTTAAATTATTTCGAGTCAAAATGATGATTTCATATTTTGGTCCTTTGGATCACTTTTTTCTTTTAATTTGTAAGCACACGTCACGTGCCTGTGTTATTTTGTGCTAGAAACATCCTAAATAACATCACGATCCGTACACAACTAACATCACCTTCTAATTCCTCCTAAGTTAAATTATGATCCAATAACATGACTTCCTGACCTGTTTGATTAATTGTGCACCAATTTCCAAAGAATTGCACTAAAATTGATTAGTCTTAGGTAAATTAAACCAAATTATGCACTTAAGTAAGAATTCCATGGAAGTTATTGAATATTTATTTATTGTAAATTGATTCATATTAGCTACATCATTAAGTGAGATCATTTTTTGGGTGGCATCCATAAGCCATAAATGCAACAAATATCAAGATTATGGCTTCTCATGCCTCTTTAATGCCCCTTCCTCCCAAATCATTAAGAGAATATTTATGGATTTTATTTATATAATTGGATTAATTCATGGTCACACATCTTGATCTTGATATGGATGGTCATGGTTGATCCTGATCAATTTACAAAATCTATAAATAGGAGGCCTCTCACTCATTTTTTTAAGCTTAAATTGTGTAAATAGCATTAGAAATATAGTAGCCTTGTTTTCAAGAGTATGCTCTTCTCT
Organism: Torreya grandis; assembly: GCA_037957365.1. Classification (NCBI taxonomy): domain Eukaryota; kingdom Viridiplantae; phylum Streptophyta; class Pinopsida; order Cupressales; family Taxaceae; genus Torreya; species Torreya grandis. Next base: position 1,354,898 of record JARHVA010000532.1, read on the forward strand.
TGCCTTTTTCGAAGGATCTTAAGAATCAGAAATTAAAACAAGTGTTTGTAATAGTTTGATTTAAGTAATAGTGTGAAGCTGTAGCCATTCGGCCCCTGCCTACTGCCGCAGGTTTTCTCTAAAAGACTGTAAAAGGAGGCATCTACTGACGATAAAAGATTGGTATCACAGCCATTGTTAGCTATTTTGGAGGAACTATTACTTTGTAATAATTTCTAGCTTTGACTTTTTGTGTTCTCTGCTTTGAAAAATTCTTTGGGAAAGTTTATTGCATCGAGTCTTCGGCCGTTTTAAAATTGTCATAGGCCTCTTTTATCTCTGCATCCTCTATTTCCCTTATCAAAATTTTCTCGCTTACCAGACCTCAAATCTCTCCGCCATGGAATTTGGAAAAGCCCATACAACCTCCACAGTAGAAATTATGAATGAATCTAAACTAGAAGGAACCTATGAACTCCCTTCTTTCGTTCCTGAACAGATATCTGACTGTCCAGATATTGAAATTACTGAAAAAACCCTTGAAAAGGAAAATAGCCTATATAAACCTTCGGCTATCAAAGCTTCACATGTGTATAAAAAGTCTGAACTTTTAAAATATAAGGTTGTTTATAATTCTACATATATGTCTTTTGTAAAGCCCCGGATCAAATCTGTTGAGTTAACCCTTAGTTATAAGCCAAAGAAGAGTTTTCAAACAAATCTCCTATCTCTGTTACCTGAAAAGAGATCAATTATATCAGGTCACATGAAGATGTGAAATTTGTCCACTTTGATCTTATTCGAATTCATATAACTCCTTTGATTCCTGATAATATTAAGCCTGTTATATATCTTACTTTGTGTGATCGTCGTCAAGTTAAGTTCAAGCATTCTTGTCAAATATCCAGTCTTGGTCGCTTGAACAATGAAGTCATTTGTTTTGAATTTTGTCATAATCTCTCTATCGCAGTCCACGATAAGGGATGTAAAGAAGTTAAAAATGGATCTCTAGATTGTTGGGGATTATTCACCTCCCTTTTTGGTCTTGATATGTTCAGTGAATTTAAATATGCTTCTATTAATATTTTTGTTGTCTATAGTATGACCAATACTAATCACCCAAAGATCTTAGAAAATCTGCCTTATGCCAGAAGACTTAGTGATACTATCCAACTCCAGAAAGGCCATATAGAGTCTGTAAAAATACCTTCTGATTGGAAACTTGACTGGTTGAAAAATGTTTCCCCCAGAATGAAAGGTCAAGCCATAGTACATAAAAGTGATGGCAGAACTGTAAATATACTTCCCGGATCTTTGTTTATTAATTCTTCTAACCCCTCTTCATCCAAACATCAACTTCCTCTTCTCGAAGAACTGTCAAAATAGGTCATATCCTAATAGAAGATGAAGAAATTAACCAAGGTAGTGATCCAAAGGATCAATTACCCTGCACAATGATGAATCTTTCAAGAGAAGATAGTCTAGAATACTACACAGAGAACAAAGTTACTCTGTATAAAGGTGGAAGATGGCCACCTCATAAAGGAATATATAAATAGCCCGCTGGAACTATACAGTATTTTTCAGCTGCTTATCAAGGAGAATTTGAACCCTCTAATGAGTTCAAACAAAGAAATTATACTGCAAAGTTTAATTCTCATTTTACAGAGAATTTTGATGATCTCTGTCGAGATGTTTTGTATATTAGAGATAAAATAGAGAAGATACAGAAACAAGTGTCTTATATTGATTCTAAAATAGATGTTTTAGATAATATTTTAGATTGGCTATCTAAACAAGATCAGCAAACAGAATCTTCTATCAAAAAGTCTATTACTTTCGGCTCTAATTTTAAGACTTGAAAAAAGCAGTCCAATACTACCCTTATGCAAAGAACACATGTCCAGTTACAGCCTTGGTATTTAAATATTGATGATCTTCTTAATCCTCTCAATGAAATCACTGCATGGTGTAATTCTATGAGAGTTATCACAATCAATGCACATTTAGATCAAGCTGGAACCACTTGTTTTGCATCAATGTTTTTATGGGGTATTATTAATCAATGGTGGAATACCATGTCTGAAGTCGAACAGTATGAATGTGTACATAATCAGCCTAATTCTTTAGCCACATTATTTAATTTGTTGATAAATGAGTTTGCACCTCCAGTTGCCAATAGAGAACTGGAATCCAAAAAATGGCTTCTTAAAATGGAGCTATGTGATTTAGAGCAGTTCGATGCATTTGCCAAACAGTTCAGAGAATTGGCATATGAAAGCAGGAGTTTTTCATCCACTGAGATTAAGATCAAGTTTTTACATGCTCTACCATATAATCTTATTGATAGAGTTATTTCTTATATTGATCTTAAGGGACTGACGATTGAAGATCTCTCTCTCTCAAATGTGATTGATTTCTCTAAACAGCAAGCTATGTGCTTAGTCTCTGAGACTAAGTCTATTCAAAATCTTACCAAGCATCAAGCCTCTCAAATTGCTCTAGAATTCCTTGAAACAGCCCCATTTGGTTGTCAGCCATTTGTCCAACCTCACAAACAGCAGAAGCAGCATCGTTAGCGTCTCTCATTTAAGCGCCACTCATTTCCTCGCAAGCATTCCTATGCACCTCCTCATCATTTCCTCAAGAAATGATGAACTGCTCATCCTCCCTCCAAACAACTGATTTGATACATCTATTGCAAACCTGGCCATATTGCTCCCCAATGTCACTGCAAGAATACTGCAGTCAAAGCTGTTTTCACCTCCAACACAACAGCGTGGTGAGATATTGTAGATTCTGATGAAGATCTTCACCTATAGAATGACATCTATGAACCAATTCTAGATGATCTCCCTGAAGAAGACTTAGCAGACTATGATGATGCAGATGCTCTCGAATCATTATCCGATGACTTGGAACAACCACTAACCAACATGCAATGCCCATATCGACCAAGGCACCATGATTGGTCACAGATACCTTATGAAGCACATGGAAACTGGTCTAGACATCATCAAGAGATACCAGAAAGACCAGAGAAACCCAGAGGAAGAGGATACTCTAGAGGAGAAGGAACATCCAGAGGGAGACAACCCTCTATGCCAAGGATGCCACCAACATTACAAAGACCTCAACATCTTCCTTTGCAATTTCAGAGCTCTTTCAAGCCAAGCGACTCTTGGATCAAAAATAAATTCACCAGCAAAGACAATCCAAGATAAATTCAAGCACCAAAGATCGAGCCACAGTGGGACGTATTATTGCCCACAGAAGAAAATGAAGAGGATGATAAAGTAGAAAGCTCTTTCTACTCTGACCAAGATTATTGCCCAGGTGAATGTAGTAATCTCCAAGAAGAAGAAGCAGAACCAAAAAAGGAAGACATCTACACTGAACAATCTATTGTTTAGGATCCAGGGAGACAAAAACTGGTATGTACTAGTATTCCTCCTTTGGAAATTCCACAACCAGCTTATCTTACTGAGCTGATTAATGGAAAGTTTGCCCAGTTCATAACTTTAGAAATTAATGGCAAACTAGTAGATGCTCAGATAGACACAGGAGCCTCTCTCTCCTTGCAAAATCATAACTCATCCATGATTGGAAGACATTGGATGATGCTTTAGCTTATAAGAGCTTAGATATCCAAGGGAATAGTTTCACCTATAATAAATACAAACATCATCAAACCCTTCAAATTCAAGATAAATCTTCCATGCTGACTTTTTTGCCTTAGATAGAATGCCTGTAGATATTCTTCTAAGTTGTGCCTTTATTGATAAATACTCACCCTATGGCTCAACCACCAAGAGTATCATGTTCATAGTAGAAAATGAAAGGCTTAGGATTCCTCACCTCATTTATGCCACTGAGCAATTTCCAAGCTCCATGACTCAAACACCTAAAACAATAATCCCAACTGATATTCAAGAAATAGGAAATATGATTAAAATCACAATCTGTTCTGACAACCCTCAGCAATTTTGGTTGAAATCAATGCCTAAAATGGATATCAAAATCCTTGAAGGCAAGCACATGAAGATTGGGAAAAATATCCCAATACCAGCTCAGGATTACAATGATATGGAACTCTAGATCAAAGAACTGGAGGCTAATGGTTTCATTGAAAATTCTACTTCCCCTTTCTGTTGTTATGCTTTTATGGTTAACAAACATTCTGAATAGAAAAGAGGAAAGAAGAGAATGGTCATAAACTATAGACCATTGAATGCTATTACTCAGCGATTTCCATATCTAATCCCAGATAAAAGCTATCTATTGGAGAAAGTTGCAACATGTAAATACTTCTCCCAATTTGATTGTAAATCTGGCTTTTATCAGATTCGAGTCAAAGAAGTTGATAGGGAAAAGACAGCATTTAGTTGCCCTTTCAGCCATTTCTAGTGGACAGTAATGCCTTTCAGCTTGATGAATGCCCCAGCATATTATCAAGCACATATGGATAAGATATTCTAAGGCACTTCTAACTTTTTGTGTGTATATATTGATGATATACTAATTTTTTGTAATTCTCTTACTGACCATTTCACTCATCTCTCCACATTTTTTAGACTGGCTCAAGATGCAGGAATTGTACTTTCAAAAACAAAGATCCAGTTATGTAAAATTGAATGCAATTTCCTCGGTATGGTAATCTGATATTCCAGACTGCAAATACAGCCACACATCAAGGAGAAAGTCATCAGTTTTTCGGAGAAGCTAGATAAGTCTAAGCTTCAAGCATTTTTGGGATTGCTTAACTATTTAAACAGTTTTTATCCTAACTCTGGTGAAGATAGATTTATACTCCAAGAACTTCTCCAAAAAAAGAAAGTTTTTTGTTGGGAAGAACAACATACAACAGTTGTACAGAAAATCAAATCTATAGTTGCTTCACTCCCAGAGCTTCACATCTCAAAATTTTATCAATTGAAGGTTTATACTGATGCCTCCAATATTGCATGGGGAGGAGTACTTGTTTGTGTATATAATAATAAAGAATTCATCTGTGAATTCGCTAGTGGAGTTTTCAATCCTGATGTTCTAAAATGGATTTATTTTGATAAGGAAATCTATGCTGTAAAGAAATGCTTAGAGAAGTTCATGTTAAAACTTCTCTATTTGCCCCATTTTGTTGTAATTACCGATTGCACTAGATTCCTGACCTTTAAAGAAAAAGATCATGGTCGGAAGGATGGTCGCTGTAAATATGTTAGATGGCAAGCATTTTTTAACCAGTTTAATTTTTCTGTTGAACACATCAAAGGTACTGAAAATGTAATTGCAGATTGGCTTAGCAGAAATCCTCCAGCTACACTGATGCACCAACCGATTCCTGGTTTCAATTTAACCAGAATATATAATCAAGGATTTCCTTCTCTGAATATCCTTGTTCAAGAACAAATTCTTCACAAAGGGTTGCAACCCAGATATACAAGGATTTCATATGCAGTAGGACAAGATTTACAAATGTCTTCAGCAGCTACCATCCAGGCAAATCGCCATCAGAATTATGGAGTCATCTACATCGAAAGGCTGAACAGTGAATTTATATACCATCAATTCACTAAATTATTAAAGCGTCCATTATGGACATGGTTGGTAAAAATTAGGTCTGCATTCAATGAACATCTGTACCGGTGGATTGCTAGGCATGGCCCACACCGTATACATGAAGAGGAGAACCATGATCAAGACACTGTCATGCATACTATTATTAGAAGATAGCTGGAGTGGGAATCTTATTTCTACATCACTCCACGATATCACGCATACAAAGCTAGACCCCAGCACTGGCATCTTTCCAGTACCTTCCATCTCAAATGTTTTTTCAATCCAATCAGCGAAGATGACTTAGTGGATGAAGCGGAAGCAATGTTGGACCCACGCCACCAAACATCATCATCATCCAGTGCATCCAACAGCATTTCCCTGTAGACCAACTTTCAAGTTGTAAAGTATGATGGGACTTGACACTGCCTTAACAGTGACTCGGGCAGGACCTCCCAAAATACTATATATAGGCCTCTCCTCCATAGCATTTTCATCAAAAAATTTCTAAGCATTAGAAATCTAGTGGCCTTGTTTTCAAGAGTATGCTCTTCTCTTGCCCTTTTCGAAGGATCCTGAGAATCAAAAATTAAAACAAGTGTTTGTAATAGTTTGATTTAAGTAATAGTGTGAAGCCGTAGCCATTTGGCCCCTGCCTACTGTCGCGGGTTTTCTCTAAAAGACTGTAAAAGAAGGAGGCATCTACTAACGATAAAAGATGCAGGATTCCCTCCACAAGTCATTTATGTAGTTTGATTAATGTTTTATTTGCAATATGATAGCTTCATTTGATAAGCATATTAGTGATTTCATATCATGAGCTTAGATATACATGGTTTTCTTGAGATGATGGATGAGCTTAGCATCCATTGTTGATAAAGATGAGAACTCCAAATCAAGGGGAAAAACACACTTGAAGCCGCTTATGGATGATGGAAAACTCATGGGAAGGTAATAGGTATTTGCTTTCTTTCATTTGATCTTTATTATCATTTGCACACCCTATTTGAATATGTTGGCCTAGATTGTTAGTTCTTATGCATTCTTTTTTTGGTTTTCATGATAAATGCTTGATCTAACCATCTTGGTAATCCATCTCTATAGCAGTAAAGGTTCTAGGTATGTCAACTATTAAAATAAGACCAATATTATTATACAAATTTATTTCATAAAAGTACCTACCTATGGGCTAGATAGCTAATGTTTTATTTAGATAATATTGTGTATCCTCTTGTTCCTATGAATTGGCATAATTATAGTTTGATATGCCATGTATAGATGTACTATGAGGATTTAGTATGGTTATATCTTCATTTGATAGTGAAAATGTGTGCCTATATGTGATATAGATATAACCAATAATTTTTGAAAAAATAATTCTCCTAAGAGCATTGATCCCATTCTTAATAATGACCAAAACATTAGTAATGCTCCTAGTAGGTGAGATACCTACTAGAAAATAAGAGTCTACTAAAGCCCAAGATAAGGCAGCCATAATTTTCAAATTATTTTGGGATGGTGTATCACCTACCATATATGTTATTACTATTTTGAGCACTCTTTGGAGCATTATTTCCACTCCACATGCAAATATATGATAGTTGTCACCTTTTTGGGTGATGTTTACATCATTTTTGGATACTCATTTTTACTATCATGATGATTGTCACCAAATTTTAAGATAAAATAGATATACCTCTAAATTAGGGTTGCTCCTTTGAGTGGTGCATTTATTTAATTTTATATAAGGTAATTAAAAATAAATATTTATGATAGGACCTAAGTTCCCCAAAGCTCTGACACAACTTGTCAGAATTAAGAGCACACATGATTACCATTGTATAAGCAACTTAAGATTGAGAAAATAACCAGAAGAACAAATAACTATCAATGAGAAAACACACAGAACATGAGAGGCAACACACAATTGTATTCAACTCATTACAAAGGAAATTACAATAAAGAGATCACACTCTTATTCCACCTCTGTGAGGCTTCCTCCTCAAGGGCTCCAAGTAATCTTCCCACCTGAGTAATCTTCTCTCATAGGTCACAACTAACAACTAACACAAGTTGTTGTTCACCTCATTGTACGTCTAGTACAACCGAGTACGAACCGGTACTCCAAGTAGATCTCACCATGATCCTGCTCCTGATGTATTGCTGTCACCTTGATCTTGCTCCCCCGCCAATCCTGTTCTGACCCTCGCATACACACATCCCTGCAGACCAACCTGATCTTACTTATCATATGTAGATCTCCTTCATGATCCTGCAACACTCTGCATATCAAACCTGATCTTACATACATGGGGAATCCTACTTGATTCCACCATGGAAAGAACTCTCCAAGTTCTACACTTGGGTTCTACAAGTTCTACCCTTAACAATACAACCCATGAGTCTATTATATAGATCTCATGCATACACTAATTTAGACAAGCGGCTCAAAGACTCGAACTGGTCTTTATCATTCAAACTACGTGTTTACTTAACTGACTGTTCGTCAACAGCAGTTCTAACTGCCACAGGCGACCGACGTCGGTCCCTGCCTGACTGGAGGTGATCGACACCGGCTGATCTCCTGTCGATGCTAGTTTCCCTTGCACTGTCCCCTGATCGACGTCAGTTTTGGCCTACCGATGCCGGCGACTGTCAAGCTCCAAAAACCTCCCTGTTTGCCTTAGGTGAAGCTTTTTAGCTCTACACCCTAAAAATCTCCCACTTGGAGATAAACAGCTGCACCTATACCCATACCAATACTCTGTCTAATTTGCATCTTGGCTTGTATTCCTCTTCAAGCTCCCACTTGAAGACAACCCACCACACTCCTTGTGGTGTTAATCTTGTGCCTGAATTTCTTCATTCTCAGCTTACCTTCTTCTGACGTTGCTATACTCCCACTCAATCAAAAACCCTGTGAATGACCTGTAATCAACAAACCACTAACTAGATCTGGGCCAACTGTTAGTCAAACTCGCTCTGAGAACATCCAACCTCGCTCTGATACCATTTGATAGGACCTAAGTTCCCCAAAGCTCTGACACAACTTGTCAGAATTAAGAGCACACATGATTACCATTGTATAAGCAACTTAAGATTGTGGAAATAACCAGAAGAACAAATAACTATCAATGAGAAAACACACAGAACATGAGAGGCAACACACAATTGTATTCAACTCATTACAAAGGAAATTACAATAAAGAGATCACACTCTTCTTCCACCTCTGTGAGGCTTCCTCCTCAAGGGTTCCAAGTAATCTTCCCACCTGAGTAATCTTCTCTCATAGGTCACAACTAACAACTAACACAAGCTGTTGTTCACCTCATTGTACGTCCAGTACAACCGAGTACGAACCGATACTCCAAGTAGATCTCACCATGATCCTGCTCCTGATGTATTGTTGTCACCTTGATCTTGCTCTCCCGCCGATCCTGTTCTGAACCTCGCATACACACATCCCTACAGACCAACCTGATCTTATTTATCATATGTAGATCTCCTCCATGATCCTGCAACACCTTGCATATCAAACCTGATCTTACATACATGGGGAATCCTACTTGATTCCACCATGAGAAGAACTCTCCAAGTTCTACACTTGGGTTCTACAAGTTCTACCCTTAACAATACAGCCCATGAGTCTATTATATAGATCTCATGCATACACTAATTTAGACAAGCGGCTCAAAGACTCGAACTGGTCTCTATCATGCAAACTACGTGTTCACTTAATTGATTGTTCGTCAACAGCAGTTCTGACTGCCACAGGCAATCGACGTTTGTCCCTGCCTGACTGGAGGTGATCGACGCCGGCCGATCTCCTGCCGATGCCGGTTTCCCTTGCACTGTCCCCTGACCGACGTCGGTTTTGGCCTGCCGACACCGGTGACTGTCAAGCTCCGAAAACCTCCCCGTTTGCCTTAGTTGAAGCTTTTAGCTCCACACCCTAACAATTTATGTGATATTATGGCATACTACATTGGGAGCATCTACTTTTTTTATCATGATCAACATAGGTTATATTATATTATTATCACTTTTACATTATCATGATGAGCTTGAGTACTAACATTTACATATGCATATAATCATGTTTACATATTATACCATAGATTTGACATGTTATGTTACATGACATTTTTTGTTAACACATACGTGTACAGATTAGTATGATATGCTTATGTTAGTTACATATACTTCATTTATTCACATTGTCACTTGAGTGTACTTCTTACTCATTATTGTATTTCTTATGGAATATTGGTAAATTATTTTGGCATGTATGTGTTAACAAAAAATGTCATGAATTAATCAATATCAACAAACTTAATCTACCTTATCACTATCAAAGTAATGTTAGTGACCAAATAAAGGTATACCTACTCCAACTTGGCTGACTAGTTCTACTATCAACGTTACAAGAGCTATCCATGACTTACCCACAAACTCTAAGAAATATTTGCCTTTCTTTTCTCCCTCAGAAGGAAGGACTGCAGAAGAACATATCAATGCCATCAAAACTACCTTAGGAATTTTGAATGTAACCCACAAAGACATGGCATGTAAAATATTTCCATTCACATTATAAGATGTGGCCTATGAATGGTTTTTCAATGTCCTAGAAGGTTCCATTACCTCTTAGGAAGAGTGTCAAAACACTTTTTTTGCATGATTTGTCCAAGTCACTAGTGCAAGTGTTTTTTACCAACACTTTGCAAGCATGAAAATAGAGTCAAACAAGCCAATTCAAACCTTCAATTCTAGATTTTAGAAGATGTACAATAGACTAGAGACTACTTACACACCCAATGAGGCACTGGCCTTAGAGATATACAAGAATGTTTTAGACCTTGTGACTATTATCTTTATACGTAAAGCTATTGGTATTGATACACTACTTTTGGCTTATGTTAAAGCTATCAATGTAGACAAAAAATTCAACCCTCAGATACAGTCTTTGGCCTCACTCACTCTTGGTTCTATCTTTCTAGATTTTAGTCTAATTCCAAATACAAATCACAAAACTGTGGCCCAAAAACTAGAACCTAGTTTATAATCAGTTGCCCTTAACCTAGGATTTACCCAATCAACATCTCAGATTCTTCAATAATTATGTGTCTAACCCAAAAAACCTAAATCAATCATTAACACCAATCAATATTGTTATAACATAGGGTACCAATTATGATTCTACTAAAATAGAATAGGAATCAATCTAGAGGATGGTCCAAATTTTGAGCAATTAGTTTCAAAACATGTAGAAATGCATGGGTAACACTAGAGGATAGAATACCAATCAGATCTTTAGAATCCAAAGATACAGTAATACTTTTAACATGTCTATAAATAATCAATAATAATAGGTCCCATCCAATAGGATGTCAGATATCAATATTATGGAAGTAGCCCTTCCAAATTAGTGTCGAGTTCATAACACTACAAAACATGGTGAGATTGATTGCATCAAGTTCTACACAGCCTCTAAGATATTTTAAAAGGAGATGGGTAAGCAAGAAGGCTCTGCACATCAAATAGAACCTTCTTCTTCTACTAACCCTAGACACTATGGTTAGTAATGGTTTTTGAGACGTATGATATCCCATTACCATAAGAAGATGGCAATGAACCAAAAGACAATACAAATGAGATCCATGCATTCTAATATTTATATAGGAACAACTACAATCTAAGGAGCAATAAACCAAATACTACTTCAACACCTCCAAACAATAATGTTACTACTCTAGATTCTTGGGCTAACAACAACCCACCTCCCCTAGGAGAGATGAGAAGTTGTAGAGCATATAACTGCAAAGTAGGGCTAAGTAAAACATTATTGAAAACATAAATAATATCAAGGACAATATTACCCTATATGAACTAACTCAAATCAAAGAACAAATGGAATTTTTGTTCAAGGCCCTAACTAGGAGATCTTTTACATCAGGTAAATCCAAAGTTGCACATGCCAATGTGATGGTATTTAAAGATAAACATAAAGTACCATCATTTTTTCTGACTATTTTAATGTTCAGAAAGAATGTGCATAATTACTTGGTTAACTTGAGCACCTCGACCAATGTGATGCCAACAACTTTATGCCAAAATTTAGGCTTAACACTAGATAAGTCAAACATAGTGGTCTTAAAATTGGACAAGTCTATAGTCCCATGTGTCAAATAATTTATGAATGTGCACATTTTATTGGAATTTAATCCATGTGTGAAGTTAACCATCAACATCTTGGTCATTGGCTATTGTTGAGTTGTGAATTATTCAAGACATTGAATGGATACATGGCCACCGACTTCTCACACATGTGGTTACCTTAGAAGGGGGTAACCAACTAAATCTAAGTGGACTATGAACCTAAGATGAAGCATATGGTCATGAATTACAATGCCACAAATGAAAAGGTAGAATTTATATCTTCACATGTAGGTGTATCCACATTTACCACTAGACAAGAACTTTCTTCACATGAACAAGAATTTGAATATCCTTCTCAGTTGTGATCTCTTCATTTTGACAAAGCCATATAAAAACAAGGTCTTGGTGTAGGCATGGCCTTGAAATATCAAGATAGAAAGAGGTACCTTGTTGCTTACAGGTTGTAGTGTCCATGCACCAACAATAAAATAACGTATAAAGCTAAATCCTCGACTTGTAGTTTGCACTCAAATACAATGTTAAGCAGTTGTAGATCTTTAGTGATTTTGAATTGGTGGTCAATCAAACTAGGAATAAGCATTAGTGTAAGCTCACCTACTTAAATAATTACAAACACAAAGCTTGGAACTTGATTGAGTCCTTTGAAGGATTCAACATCAAGGCCATCCCTAGAGAGTAGAATCAGACAATTGATTCACTTGTAGCTTCAACTATTAATCTGGCATAACTTCAAGAGTTAAAGACACAATTTCTCAATGGAGTTGGTCCCTTGCCCCTCTATCCCAGATAATGTGGACAATTTCTAGGTGTTTGAGGATGACCAACATATGGTGTAATTCATGAATAAATATATAGCTTTCAAAGCTCAAATAATAGATGAGAAAGATGTTGAACCCATGCATGGTAAAGACCTAGGAGAAGATGGTGTTTTACAATTGAAGGATAACCATATCCCTCTAGGCATGGTCTCTTTAGAGTGAGTTTTTGATCTAGACCTCCAAACTCAAAATCAAAAACCACTAAGACCAACCGAATCAACTTTTGTGAAAGAAAATTTGGGCTGTAACCAACACCCTTAACAGGTGAATGTAGGATTGAGTTGCACTCAAATTGAGAAATAAAAGTTGAAATAACTTTTAATAGAATACAAAAATGTAATAGCCTTGACATATGAAGATCTAAAAGTCTTCAACACTAGAGTCATTACTCACACTATCCCACTAAATCCAAATCATAAGCCTTTCAAGCAAAGATAGAGGCCAGTAAACCCAATTCTAGAACCTCTAATTCAAATGGAAGTATAGAAGTTGTTGGAGGATGGCATTGTTTTCCCAATTAGACACTCTACTTAGGTAGCTAATTTGGTACTAGTAAAAAAAAGAGTGTAGAAATCAAACTTTGTATCAATTTTAGGAACCTAAACAGAGCATCTGAGAAAGATAATTACCCCTTTCCTTCACTGGATGAGGTGATTCAAATGGTAAATGGATCAGAGATGATGTCCTTCTTGAATGGATTATTTGGTTATAATTAGGTACTGGTAGAGGTAGAGGATCAAATAAATACTGCATTCACTAAATAGTGGGGAAATTTTGCATATAAGAGGATGTTGTTTGACCTAATTAATGTAAGAGTAAATTTATAGAGAGCCATGTACTTTGTTTTCCAAGGGTTGGTTGGTAAGTACATCATCATATACATGGATGACCCCATTATGTTCTCCAAAGATAGAGTTGACCACATAGACCATCTTTGAAAGGTGTTTGATAGATGCATAAGCTATGGAGTGTCACTTAATTTGAATAAAAGCATCTTTGGAGTTACCAAAGGGAAGCTATTAGGCCATATCATCACCATAGATGAGATCTCCATTAATCTAGATTAGGTGTAGGCCATATCCAAATCGACACCTCCAAGCAGCAAGAAGGAGCCGAAGTCTTTCTTTGGTAAATGAACTTTGTGAGAAAATTCATTTCTAGATTTGTGGAAATCATCAAACCATTAAATGTCATGCTGAATAAAGATGCCAAGATAGAGTGAACAATAAAAACCCAAAGAACTTTCCAAGACATCAAAACTGCCATTGCTTAAGCTCTAGTTCTGATTAGTCTAGATTTCAATAGAAATTTCTATCTCTATTCATTTGATTTAGAACATATTGTAGTTGTTGTACTTACACAAAAGGTAAAAGACAATGAACATCCCATTGCCTTCAAGAGTACCAATCTGAAGGATGTTGAGTTGCAGTAATCTATAATAAACAAGCAGATTTATGCCTTAATTAAAGCTATCAAAAAATTTATGCATTATATTTTATGAAATAAAACATATATCATTATTCTAGATCTTGTTGTCAAGCTCACACTTGGCCAGAATGAACTAGTTGAAAGAAGATACAAATGGATGGCCAAAATATAGGAGTTTGACCTTGAAATCAAGCCAGATAATATGGTAAGAGACCAAAAGATCATCCAATTGATGATCGAGACTGGTCCACTGATCAATAATGAACAAATTAATGAGACTCGAGTAACTGGTGGTCAGTGGTACACTCAAATCATCCATTACTTGTTCACATGTATGTGTCCTTCAGAATTAAATCAAGAGCAAAGGCGAACACTCGGGCTCAAATCAGCTCATTATATGATCAAGAAAGGAGTCCTATATAGGAAGAACTATGAGGGCATCTATTTAAGATGCATTTAAAAGGATGAAGCTATAGATATCTTTAAAAACATACATCATAAGATGGGTAGTGGGCATCCCTCAAGAAACACAATAGCTCATAAAATTCTGAAAATGGGATACTACTGGCCTACAATCTTCAAGAACATTCATAACCATATCAGGCCCTGTCATGATTGATGGGTATTAAGGAATAGAGAATTAAATGTCGTCATGCATTTGTAGCCAATCATTGAGGGATGTCCCTTTGCCTAATGGGGCATTGATTTTATTTAGGTGATAAACCTAAACTCTTCAACAAGACATAAGTTTGTCCTCATAGCTAATGAGTAATGTACCAAGTGGAAAAAAGTTGTTACAACAAAGAATTCTAAAGCAATTGATGTCATCAAGTTTATGAAAGAAAATATATTGACCAAGGTTGGCACTCATTTCTTTAGTTTGTGATAATGGTCCAGCTTTTTAATCTTCTAAATTTACAAAATGGACCTATGACAATCAAATCATAATCAAGTTCTCTTCGAATTATTACCCACAAGGGAATGAAGTAAATGAATCCACTAATAAGAATCTAACGGATGCCATTAAGAAGTTGGCACAAAACAAACCAAGAGAATGACATATCTTATTGAAATATGCACTATGGGAAGATAGAACCAGGCACAAGCAAGCCCTTAAGGCTTCACCTTTTATGTTGGTGTATGGACAACAACTAGTATTCCCCATTACTCTCAAAATACTAACGTACCAATTTATGTAAGAGTACATGGGAAAATATGAAAGAGTACAATCTAGACTATTAGACATATTCTAGATGGAGGACACAAGAACTAAAGCATTGCATAGCTTTAGTAAACATCAGGGTATTGTCAAAATATAGTTTGAAAAAAGATCCAAGATTAAGGCTTTCAAAATCTCAAACTTAGTGCTTCTATGGGATAAAGCACATAAGAAAAAGGGACAACATGATAAGTTCACTCTTTTATGGATTGGACCATATCAGATATCAAAGATCCTAGGTAAGAATGTCTACCGATTGAAATACCTCCAAGGTAATGACCTCACCTTTCTAGTCAATGGGTAGTTTTTGAATCACTACTTCATTGTTGCTCTAACCAGTACACAGATTGTGATCTGAAACGTTGATTTAAAAAAAAAATACACGATTTTAACTAGAAATCTACTTTTTATTAACATCTTAGTTAGTTAAATTTTACTAGATTCCACTATCTAATATAGATCACTTTGATAGGCATGTTAGTATTTGACTCTCATCAATAGTGATTTATCTATTACATTTGATGGATGGGTGGCCTTTTGTGTGTGGGTAAAATCTTAGAGTTAGCATTATTATGTTGATTTCATTTTTTTCTTCTTCAATTTACCTAGGGTTTTTTGGAGATAATTTATCTAAAGAGGATTGACCACGTTCTTTGTTTATGATTGTTATGGTTGGTTTGATACTTTATTGATCTTGTGTACATAGGCTAGACATATGAATTTTTTTTATATGTATGATTTTTATTACGGTTTGAAGCCTATTATTATCTTGAAATGAAGGAACAATATAATTACTTGTTGGATTTTTTTATTTCAAGGTTGTAAGGCTTGGATCCTTTTATAACATGTCCATAGTAGATCTTAAGGATGGAATTTTTTGGTGATTTTCTCAAGATTTGGTCATACATCATTAGATCATTCAAGTTTTAGGAGCTCATGCACAAGAATGGAAGCTTGTGATGATCAACTTAGATTTTGGTTCATGTTGAACTACAACATTTTGGCTAGCAACATTTTGTGGATGGCTATTTTCCATTGCTTTGCTTCAATTTTTTGGCATGCATATTTGGATCTTGCAATTTTGGGAGCTCATGCCCATAGCTGGTATATTTTAGTGAACAACTGGCATTTGGTTCACAATTAATTTTAATATTATGGGCATCATCATTTTTATGTGGATGAAAACTTTCAGTGCTTTTCTTCAAGTAGTAAGAACACATCTTTGGATTTCATAAGCTTGAAATCTCATGCACATGGTTGGTAGCTTGTAGTGGTTGAATTGGTGTTCAGCTCAGTATTAGTATTACCATTTTAACCTCTTCAACATTTCCATGGATAAAAAATTTATAGCATGTTGCTTTAATTTTTGGGCACACATACATCAATTATGTAGGTTTGGAAGCTCATGCACATAGGAGGTACCTTGTGGTGATGAAATTAGTGTTTGGTTCATGGTTAGGTTATTTTAAAAAATTCCCCTTGTCCCCATTCTCTTGGAGACATTTATGGATGGATGGTAAGATTATGAGGCTTCAAACCATTATTAGAGTGGTTCGAGTAGACCATGTGATTGTGAGCATTTGGTTATCATCTTGTGTTTTTTCCAACATCATCATCATATTCCAACTAGGTTCAACATAGTTTAGGGCTTGAAACAATATTTTTATGGAGAACTACATGTTAATATCCAAAATGTATTGAGTTGTCTCAGAGATGTGGAAAATCAAAATCTCATAATTTTTTTGCACTTGAGCTCATTTTCCAATTTATGTATAGACTTCAGATGTTATCTTTAGAGTTTATTAAGAGATAAACCCTTGAATCACAACGAGTGGTGAATTTTATGTGGGTGGTGTGATGTTATGTACACTCTTCCATCCTCACCTTATTAGTAATATGTACTTCAATCATGTTTTATATGTGTATTTACTCTGACTCGAGTATTTACATTAAGGGGGTGTTATTAGAAAGGTATATTTCTAATAATAATTATTCATGGTTAAGGAGTATAATCAATAGGCTATCAAACTTAACCTAGACTTTATTAGAACTAGTTAGTATTTGAGTTATGTTGGATTGTCTTAACTAAAATGTAAATGGAATGCTTTAACTTAGCCAATGCACATATATAATTTCACCTTGCAATTATTTGAATTATTTTTTCTACTGACTAGTATTCACTCCACTTTGCATATTTTGGTGTTCATTTATATTTTGTGATTAATATTGTTATAATATTATTATTATTTGTGTTTTGGTGTAGATTTACAAGTAAATTGATCCATGTTCAAAATTTTATAAATCCTATGTTTTGTGCCAAGCAAACTTAAAACCTTTGCTTAAGAGAGATTATAATAAATCAAAAAATTATAAGTGCCTCATTAACCACCTCAATTTGATGGTTTAAAGATTAATCATAACATACTCACAAATAAGATACCTTGATACCAACATACAAGAGCAAAAAAAAATGGTAAAAAGGTTAGTGATGTTATTTTGAATAAATGATGTCTTCCACTTTATGCTCTACTAATTGTATTTTGTAGTTCATTACATGTTTGACAAATAGATAAGACAATTATACAAACTAAATCACATTATTTTTTCATCAAAAATGAGATTTAGCACCAATCCATCAAAATTTTGAAATTATAATGATCAATTCATATTCTTGATTATGACAAATCTTAGCAATTATGTTTCATGTTTTTATTTTTTATTTTTTTTGTTTTTTTGGGGTGGGAAGGTGATTCAAAGTGATTAAAGGTCTCATGTTTTGACAATTTAAGATTAATCATGGTTTCAAGAATCAAATTCATAAATAGTTTATATTTAATTATGGATAAAGATTTCAATATTTTGTTAACATCTTATAAACATGCTTTGACCATTGGGTTCATTTCTAAAATCATTTTATATAAAATTATAAATGTTATTCATAAGTTGTAATAATATGAGTAGCTTTATAGAGCTAGACATATTTTTCGCATGAATTTGCAGTCAACGAGTTGTCTAAAGCTTGTCATCCTTTCAAATATAAAAACATACTACGTTTTCATCTTTACAAAGTGATTGATGAAAAATATTTAATTAATGATCTATCTACAAATACAAACGCATGTGGTAGATAAGCCCATTCACTCTATAGCAATGGATATGAAAACAATAGTGAATATCATCCAATTTGAAGATGTTTTCATCATTCCTAGAGTTCTAATATGACATTTCATATTTTTATTAATATTAAAAGACGTAAGTTGAACATGCATTGGATCAAATTATGATTGTTGCAATGACTTTAAAACTTGAACATTACAAAAATATTATAACAAGAAAGCCAAGCACAAAGTTGCACCCAAAAACCTTGGAGAGGAGTAAAATAATGATTTTTTTTGGACATTTTCTATCTAAACTAGATTCCACCACTCCAACGTAATTCATATCTACCTTGTAAATTATCCTTTGTTATTGAAAAAATATCAAATATAACAAAGGATAATATTCGAAAAAAATATTGTGTGAAAATGTTCAGTCTCATATAATAAATATGTTTTTGCCACAAAACCTATTTTAATTAAAATACTAAATAAGTGTGACTTTGTAGATATGTGGATTACTCGAGGTTAAATTCGTACAAGCATTACATTTTTAGTCCATGTTAATAACTTGTATGTTGTATATTTTAACACATTAAGGGGTTTAAAGTAGGAAGATCCACTCCCTCCCTGCCTACTTATTATAGTGGCAGAAGATCTGGAAGGAAGATAAAGAACAAAACAAAAGAAAGAAAGAAAAAATGTTTGAGCATAATCTCCTCAATGGATCCAATATCCCATTTACAATTTATAGATGATACTTTGGGTTGGGTGAATATTTTGTCAATCAGCGAACTGATGAGCAAAATAGGTCTGATCAACCATAGCAAGGAAGATTGGTCGGCCTAGTGTGCAGGTTTACCACATCAAAAGGGGACAAATGTTGCATTCAATGTAGCGACCCATGTTGCATTCAATGCTTTGAATACATCCTCAGTTCCATCCCTGGACCATGCTGGAACAGGGTGGCTGCCTTGACTATGGCGCATCATTTCATCTCAAATGTCTTCACTTGGGTCTGGATCATCTGGTCTGTCCCCTCTGATGTCTGGGCAGCTGTCCATTTTTCTTTTACTCTAAGGGAGACAAACAGGCAGCGTCTTCAATGTTTAAGGACTCAAATATCTATTTTTGTAGACTGTTTCACCTACTAGAATAACGTTTACGTAGATATTTCCCTCTTTGTCTCTTCTTATTGCGATTTGAGCCCTCAGGCTATCTTTTCCCCCTTGCTAGCTCTTTCGGCTCTTCCTCTCAATGGTTCTTCCTTTTTGGCCTTGGCCTTAAGGCTTTGAATGCATTCAGGTCCGCATTTAAGTCTGCAAGGATCAATAGCTATTTCATTGCCGTGAATTTGACGTCTGCGGGCCCGTCATCGCTTGAAAGCCAACGGCTAGTTGGTTTCCCTGAATTTGACAGTTGCGGGGACATCACCAGACTTTTGGATCTCAATAGCTAGTTCGTGACGTTCAACTTTGACATCTGTGGGCCCGTCACTTTCCTTGACAATTCCTTCGACTTTCTTGTTTTGTCTTTTCCCAAAGGTGACCTGCCCTTCAAAGTCTTGAGAAATAGTCAGTTTTCTTAGCGAGAGCCTCCCGCAAGGGTACCTACCCTTCGGGATTCTTCGAGTGGCCTCCGGGCTTTAATTCCTTCGGTGGGCTTCATCTTTCGGTGGACTTTTCTTCGGGTTTTTCCTTCAGACAAAAGTTTGAAGGAAATGTTCCTTTCCTTATTTGTTTCTTCCCTCTTGCTTCTGCTTTCCGTCAGGCTTTATCTCCGAGTGAATTTCTTTGGACAAAATGTCCGAAGGACTTGTGCCTTGTTTGTTTTTTCTTCGCTTTGTCTTTTTTCGTCGAGCATTTTTATGCGGGCTTTTCTCTTTGGTCAGGCTTATTTCCTTCGGACTTTTTGTCCGAAGGAAATGGTCCTTAACAACTTTGTCGCGGGAACTTTTCTGAAGGAATTCCCTGTTCTTTACCTTATTCTTTTCTTGAAGGAGATCTCACTCTGCCCTCCGCAAGGGTTGTTTGAGCCCAAACTTATCTTTCAGACTTTTGCAACGGTCCATTTGTTTCTCGCCTGCCCTCCACAAGGACACTCTTCGGACTCTTGGAAGACCTTCCTTTGAACTTCTCGATTGAAAAAATGGCGAAGTGTTTAACTTGTGTCTTTCCTGCAAAGTCCATAGAAACCAATCTGCAGAGTCCATAGAAATGAGTTCGTAGATTTGGAGGAGTCCGTAGAAGTGAGCAACCGACCTGCAGAGTCCTTAGTTATGGGTCTGTAGAATTGGTGGAGTCCGTAGAAACTAAGTCCATAGAATCTGTAGATTTTAAGCCTTGAAGTCCGTAGAAACTGAGTCCATAGATTTGAGCCTGCTTGCAGAGTTTGTAGAAACCAAGTCCGTAGTTTTCTCTAACCTTGAAAGAGTCCATAGAAATCTAGCTTGCGGAGTCCATAGAAACCTATTTGTGAAGTCCGTAGATCCACCTACAGAGTTCGTAGTTCGAGTCTAAAGAACTGGGGGAGTCTGTAGAAATGAGTCCGTAGATTTCTTTCTGCGAAGTCTGTAGATTTCTTCCTATGAAGTCCGTAGATTTAAGCCTGCAGAGTCCCTTAGCTGAAAAAGTTTTGGAAAATAGAAAAATTGAAGGCTCATAACAATTTTTGAGAAGGGAAGAAAGAATTTTTGGCTTGTAAGACCAAAAAGAGTTCATGTGTTGTCCCAAAAATGAGTGACAAACTTTGGAAACAACAGCTAGTTCCAGTTGGGGAACTTCCTTCAGTTGAAATTTTGAAGCAGCTGAGGGGAGTAAAAACCAGAATCTCTAGTGCCTTTGAAGTGTCCCATTGGGCTATGGAGTCGTGTCAACCAAAAAAAAAGCAAGGCACTAAAAAATGAAAATGAAAAGGAAAAACACAAAACAGAACCAAAGACTATACAAATATACATATGTACAGAAAATCTTATCTGATACTTCAAGAGTTGAAGTGTTTCAGATGCTGCTCATAGTGAGGCAGAGAAAAGAGCGTGTCATCTTGATACTTCAACAGGAAACTATTTTCACCATTGAGCTCATGGATAGTGAATGGGCCTCTCTAAAGGGAATCAAACTTCCCATGCATTCCCTTTGGTTCTCTCCTTTTGTCCCACAGCAGGGCTTGATCTCTAATCTGAAAATCTCAAATTTTTGCTTTCTGGTTGAAGAGCTTCTTCACCAGACTTTGGTATGCAGCAATTCGGTCCACCACCATGGTTCGTTGCTCATCCAGCTCAGTCAAGCACATGATCCTCTTATCAATGGAGCTTTCATAAGTTTGATCCTCAATTGCCTTGGCTAATTTCAATGCCGACAATCCCAAGGTGATTGGTTTCTCAACATTGAGACCATAAAAAAATTGGGAAGGAGACATACCAATTGCCCTTTTTGGTGTAATTTTATCTGCCCATAAAGCATCAACCAATGCTTTATGCCATCTCTGTTGATTGTCATCCACCAACTTTCTGATGATGGTCACCAAGTTTTTGTTGATTGATTCAGCTTGGCCATTCCCTTGTAGAAAATAATCAGAGGAGTGGAAGAAGGTAATCCCATAGTAAAAACAAAACTAAGTGATCTCATGAGAAGAGAAATAGGCAGCATTGTCTGTCACAATCTTGGTTGGGACCCCAAACTTGAAAATGATGTTCTCCTTGAAGAAATCGCATACTACTTCTGAAGTAGCATGCTTGGTTGGAATTGCTTCCACCCATTTGGTGAAGTAATGTGTGGTTGTGAAGAAATAATCATGTCCAGCACTTGAAGATGGGTTTACAGCACCAATGAAATCGATTCCCCATTGTTGAAATGGCTCTTCTATGACCACTAGCTTGAGAGACAGAGCAGCTAGCTTGGGTCTTCCCACAAATTATTGGCACAATTCATACCTTTGTACCCACTTGTATGCATCTTGAAATAAAGTAAGCTAGTAATACCTGGCTCTAAGAATCTTGTGGGTAGTTATAGAAGCAAAAAAATATCTTCCACAGGCCAGATTGTGGAAGGATCTCAAAAGTTGGTTATACTGCTCTTTATCCACACAGCGAATGAACACTCCATCAAAGCTCCTCTTGTACAGGCTGTTGTCTCAGAGGACAAAATTGGTAGCTTTCAGTTTGACAGTTCTCTTTTTTTTACGAGATAGGTGGGCTGGACACTCACTGTAAGTAAGAAAATGCAAAATATCTGAATACCACTCATTCGTGATAGAGACAAAGAGAACTGTTGGTGTGTCTTCTACTTCTTTTTCTTCATGCCCTACTTCTTCGGGTTTGTTGTTAGCAATCAATTGACAAAGGCCCTTTCCCCGCACTAGTTTCATTGGTTTGATGACTAGATCAAACTCTTGGATTTTAGCAATCTAATTCTCTCTTTTGGTTTCAAACTCCTGTTGAGTTAGTATGGATTTGGTTGTGGTGTCATGAACCAGAGCAGTAACACATGAATTCACAATGTAAAGGCGAAAATGCTTCACTGCCCTGACCACCGCATAAGCATGCTTCTCCATGTTTGAATACTTCAGCTCATGAGCTTTGAGAGGATAGCTCATGAAGGATATGGGAGATTCCACACCTTCTTCGTTATACTGAACCAGAATCACTGAAAGTGTGTGTTCAGAAGCATAACTATACATGATGAAATCATTGGTATAATCTGAACAAACCAGAATTGGGGAGTGAGCAATGGCTGTTTTGATGTCCTGAAATGCTAATTTGTCTTCTTCAGTCCAGCTGAAAGTGGCCTTTCCTTTCATCATATCTACAATATGACAAGTCTTCTCAGTGAACTCGAAAATGAACCTTAGTAAGAATTCACTTTTCCAAAGAAAGAGTGAACCGCAGTCTTACTCGTGGACAGAGTAAGCGCCTAGATGGATTTGACTCTTTCTGAGTTAATCTTTATGTCTTCTCTGGACATAATGTGTTCAAAAAAAATTCCTTATGTTACTTCAAAGAAAGACTTCTTGGGGTTCAAAGAAATATCATTTTAGCAGTAGCATTCCAGCGCTTGTTGCAAATGGTGTACATGCTCAGGGTGATGCTTAGAAAAGATGGTCAAGTCATCAAGATATACTACAATGAACTTACCCATTTCATCTTTGAAAGCAAGGTCCATAGCTTTCTGGAAAGTGGCACCAACATTTATCAAGGCAAACGGCATTCTTCGATATGCAAAGGTGCTCCAAGGGGTGGTGAAGGCAGTCTTGTGCTGGTCTGCTTCACCAACTTCAACTTGATTGTATCTTAAGAAATTGTCTAGCATTGATAACATCTCAGAACTGGTCACGGTTTGAAGCACTTGGTCCATGATGGGCAAAGGATAGTTATCATTTAAGGATGACTGATTCAAATTCATAAAGTCCATGCAGAGGTGAATTTCGTCATTCTTCTTTCTCACAGGTACTATGTTGGCAATCCATGTGGAATGATGGATTGGAAAAATTATCCTGGCATTCAACATTTTTTGTATTTCAGATAGAATAGTACATGTTATCTTCAGATTGTACTGCCTAGATTCTTTTTTTGTAAGGCACTGAATCATCCTTGAGAGGAATTTCATGGCAAATTTCTTCAGGGCTGAGCGACTTCAGATCATCATAGGAGTATACTAGGACATCCATGTACTAGCTGAGCAGAGAAGTGAACTTAAACTTTTTTCCTAAGTGCAGCACTTTCCAATGTTTACCATCTTAGAATTTTCCTTGGTACCCAGATTTACTTTATCAAACTCCTGAGAAGAACTTGAATCTGTCTGCTGTTGTTTGATGAATTTGTCATGCTTATCAAATAGCTTCTCAAGAGAAACCAGGCCTTTTGGGATTTTATTCCCTTTGAGTTGTAGGAATTCTTCACCTGTATTTGTACTTGATTCAAACGCTGGTTCAAGCATTTGAGGCTCACTATCTTCGAAATGCAATTGTTCAAAGCTATCTTTTTACTCCAAGAAGGCAATGATTTGGTTGTCATTGTTAAACACCTGTCAATGACTGGCATTATCATGTACACTTGGTCCAAAGACTAGCTCAATAGTGTACTTGTCTCTTTTGAAGTCAGGGTGAGGAACTAAAAGGGTTGCCCATACAGCCAATGCATCAGCTACGTCATTGAATTTTTTGGAAACTATAGAGATGCTGAAAGCATCCAAATTTTCAATTTGGTCCCAAACCAGATTGCGGTAGTAGCACAATCTCTCATTTTTGGTTTGGCACAAGTTTCTCACCTGACAAACCACCAGCTCAACATCTCCTTTAGCATGAAATATCTTGACGCCCCTATCTTTAGCGGCCTTCAATCCAAGCGGAAGAGATTCATACTCAGAGATGTTGGTGTTGTTGAAATGCAACTTGTATGATGAAGGAAAAATATCTCCGTGAGGGGATATCAATACAATCCCAGCTCCTGAACCAGTAGAGGAACAACTGCTATCAAATTTTAGCATCCATACCTCATTTGAAACTAATTTTTTCTTAGATTTCTCCTTGCTTGAAAGGGGGAATCATTTTGCGTTTGCACTGTGCTTTCTTATGTCTTCTATTATTCCGTCTGAACCAATTATCAGACTGTCATTTTTAGAAATTTTCTCAGCTGAAACATGAGTATCCTCTGTGGTCAAAAAATAATTAACCATGCCGAAAGATTCAAACAGAATTTGAGCTTCAGGCGCCGATGTCTTGGTGACCACATATTTTGCTTCCTTCTCAGAGAGCAATCTCTGCATGACGCCTTTGACAGAGATCCTCGTTTTAGACAAGTCCATGCTCAACTTGCCACCAACATTCTTGCATAAATTTTGGCCAAGAAGGATGCCGTATGATGCTGCGACGTCGACCACCAGAATTGTCATCTTGATTCTTTTGTCTGGGAACGTTGCAAATGTAAATTGAGTGTCCTTGATTTGTCCCAATAGTGGGACTTGTTTATTCTCCATGGAGAAATATCTCCAAAATGTCTTGGTCAGTGTGAGACCAAGAGATTCTACCACTTTGACAGGTATGACTTATCTGAAGCTCTAAAATCAATGATGCAATTGCTTAGCTTGTGACCGTTTACCAACAGAAAAACATAGAAAAGCTCTATTTTCCCAGGGGCAACAGGAGGAGTAATGACAAGGTTGTTTGGGATAGACATGTTCCTTGGGGGATCATGAGTTACTTTCTTATCTTCTTTTCTTGTTAAGATGGTTTGGTTCTTTACACAGTGAACCAATTTATCCAACTGATCAGGGTTGGACTGCAGGAATTCAAATTCAGAAATTTAAATTTTGATTTTCTTTATATGATTAATTATATCAAATGTCTGGAATGAGCTAGGAGCAGAAGATGGGAGTTCATCTTTTTGATTTTTAGGAGGGAGAGGATTGGTCTGTGAATTTAAAATTGGAGGTAAATGCGCAATTGAGATACTCACCTTTTTAGCAATCACCAGATCCTTCGGCTGGAAGGGTAGAGTGGTTCCACGCTTAGCAATTGAGATTACTGGTTGAGGTCGCTCATTTGTCTTCTCTTTATCAGCTTGCTAGACTAACTGATTCTTAGACCGAGTAAACATAGCATATGATCCCTCGACTACTTCACCTTCACTTCTGAGTTCATCATGGTAATCTAAAAAACCAATGTTGAAGTCGCCAGCTGATTCTTCTTAGTCCTCCGTGAAGAGATTAGCGTAGTTTTCTTGATCAAACTCAGATTGGAAAGAGGAATCATGTTCCATTTCCAGATATCCAACTACTGAGTTGGTTGGAGGTGCTTCAATGGCAAGGTTCCCCCATGAGAGAGGAAGGTGATTTAGCTGTCTTTGATGCCTGGCAGCATTGCCTTGATATGATTGATTGGGGAATGTCCTCCTTGGTACATCTCTGTATGAAAGGATAGATGACATTCCATGCGCCATTTACTTTCTAAGAGCAAGTAACTCATTGGCCAGCATCTGCACCATTAAATCAGTGGTGGATGTAAGGGAGTATTCAGAAGATGAAGAGGATTTACCTTTGTTAGGATCTCTCTTTATCTTTCCTATCAAGATAAGGTCATCTTCCACCTCAGTAGCCAAGTTCTAAGCAACAGTAAGGTCTATATGTCTAGCATGTATCAGCAGAAAACTCACTTCAGCCAGCTATAAGTTGATGAAAAAACACTTGAGATTCTCAGGTGTCGGTTGGGCAATCATGGGAATCTGATTCCTCAGCTTGTCAAACTTTGCAATAAAATCCCTCATAAATTCATGAGGTTCCTTCATCTGTGTGAGCTAGGCTAGCAAGGCATGTGCATCTGCTGCAGGGTCGAACCTGGCTTCAAATTTAGCTTTAAGAGTGTCCCAGTCAGTCACTGATCTAGTTTGAAGATGGTAGAACCAGTCTGCAGCAACGCCTTGTAGTGTTTTCACAAATAGCCTGACTGCTATGTCTTCATACTCCACTCCAATTACACCACGGGCTATGTTGAAGGCAACAATATGTTCATCAGAGTGAACTTTTCCATCACCAAAGAATTTGGAGAAATTCTTCTTTGAACTGCGTGGAAGCTCGTGTAGAGGTGGAGTTAGATTAAGTGGGCTAAAAGAGTTACCCCAAGGGCCTTGAGCTGCCATGATTGAATTATGGAAAGTAGGGATAACAAATATGGGTGGAGTATGTATAGGTAAAGCTCTGGTGACAGCAAAAAAAGAGCTCTACCTTATATTGGTGACCTGATACAGATAGGAGGAACACTCCTAAATCGTTGAACTTGAGGTTGTGAAGAAAACAAATCAAAATTTTCTTGCTACACTAACTCAAAGACCTGGTCAACAACACCTTGGGTTCTCTGACTTTTGGTATAACGTGGAGTTGTTAGATTGTAAGATAAAAATGGAAAAGAAATGGTCTTGCTTCAGCTTGAAGCCTAAGGCTTCAAACTGTTTGTTCTTCCCCAGCAGATCTAGTTTGCAGACCGGATTATATAACAGAAATGGATAAGGCTACAATGATAATGGATAAGACCCAGATGAGAGTCGTCAAAAAACTGTTGGGTGAATATTTTGTCAATTAGCTAACTGATGAGCAAAATAGGTCTGATCAACCACAGCAAGGAAGATTGGTCAGCCTAATGTGCAGCTTTACCACATCAAAAGGGGACAAATCTCTCCTCTCATCAAGAGGAGGTTCCCTATAAGCATGAAGGGGCTATATACTATAGATATAAGCAGAAAATGACACTCAGAGGTAGGGTAACACCATCCATATCTTTTTTTCAGAGATGATGCTCACACACAAAAGAGAAATCTTGGTGAAGACACTGAAGGCACTTCTCTTTTTTCAGAAGTGGTCTTTCAGGTAGTGACAAGTAATTGATAACAGGGTGCAGTAATTAGCAGAATGAAGTGTAGCACAAAGTCTCCACTTTGGCTGCCCAAAGAGTGAGATACGAAGAACAATGAAGGCACAAAGTCATCCCAAAGTTATTTACATAGAAACAAAACATAAACAAACAGACTAAAGACAATTGCACACAGCACAAAGTCTTCCACAACTGACTTTAGGACACCTACCTGATTACTTCTACAAATCCTGCTTGTTAGATTAAATAAACAAGAATGCTTCTAGGAAACAGACATAAGAATAATTTCCTAGAATAACACAAGCTATAACAGCACAAAGTCTACAAGTATCTTGTTTTTTCATTCAAATAAAATAATATAAACAACAATCTGAGCTCAAAGTCTCAGTATTCGCCTTTCAATTTGGGCAGAGTTTCGCTTCTGTAAAAATGAAAAGTCTCCCTCTGCATAAAATAAGATTTTACAATATATAGCAGCCCAGAAAAGATTGGCACTTTGTTCCATGGAGCAACCCATGTTGCATTCAATGCTTTGAATGCATCCTCAGTTCCGTCCTTGGACCATGATGGAACAGGGCGGCTGCCTTGACTATGGCGCGTCATTTCATCTCAAATGTCTTCTCCTGGGTCTGGATCATCTGATTTGTCCCCTCTAATGTCTGCGTAGCTGTCCATTTTGTCTTTACTCCAATAGGGAGACAAACAGGCGACGTCTTCAATATTTAAGGACTCAAATATCTATTTTTGCAGACTGTTTCACCTACTGGAATAACTTCTACGTAGATATTTCCCTCTTTGTCTCTTCCTGCTGCGATTTGAGCCGTCGGGTTATCTTTTCCCCCTTGCTGGATCTTTCGGCTCTTCCTCTCGGCGGTTCTTCCTTTTTGGTCTTGGCCTTAAGGCCTTTGAATGTATTCAGGTCCGCGTTTAAGTTTGCAAGAATCAACGGCTATTTCATTGCCGCAAATTTGACGTCTGCGGGCCCGTCACTTTCCTTGACAATTCCTTCGGCTTTCTTGTTTTGTCTTTTCTCGGAGGGGACCTACCCTTCAGAGTCTTGAGAAACGGTCCACTTTTCTTAGCGAAAGCCTCCCGCAAGGGTACCTACCCTTTGGGATCCTTCGCATGGCCTCCAAGCTTTAATTCCTTCGGCGGGCTTCATCTTTTGGCGGACTTTTCTTCAGGCTTTTCCTTCGAACAAAAGTCTGAAGGAAATGTTCCTTTACTTAGTTGTTTCTTCCCGCTTGCTTCTGCTTTTCATCGGGCTTTCTCCCCGGGTGAATTTCTTCGGACAAAATGTCCAAAGGACTTGTGCCTTGTTTGTTTTTCCTTCGAGCATTTTTTCGCGGGCTTTTCTCTTTGGTCGGGCTTATTTCCTTCGGACTTTTTGTCCGAAAGAAATGGTCCTTAACAACTTTACCGCGATAACTTTTCCAAAAGAATTCCCTATTCTTTACCTTATTCTTTTCCCGAAGGAGATCTCACTCTGCCCTCCGCAAGGGTTGTTTGAGCCCAAAACTATCCTTTGGACTTTTGCAACGGTCCATCTGCTTCTCGCTTGCCCTCCGCAAGGACACTCTTCAGACTCTTGGAAGACCTTCCTTTGAACTTCTCGATTGAAAAAATGGCTAAATGTTGAACCTGTGTCTTTCCTGTAGAGTCTGTAGAAACCAACCTACAGAGTCCGTAGAAATGAGTTCGTAGATTTGGGGGAGTCCGTAGAAGTGAGCAACCATCCTGCAGAGTCCATAGTTATGGGTCCGTAGAACTGGTGGAGTCCATAGAAACTAAGTCTGCAGAGTCTTTAGATTTCAAGCCTTGAAGTCCGTAGAAACTGAGTCCGTAGATTTGAGCCTGCCTGCAGAGTCCGTAGAAACCAAGTCCGTAGTTTTCTCTAACCTTGAAAGAGTCTGTAGAAATCTAGCTTGCGAAGTCCATAGAAACTTATCTGTGAAGTCCGTAGATCCACCTGGAGAGTCCGTAGAACTAGGGGAATCCGTAGAAATGAGTCTATAGATTTCTTTCTGCGAAGTCCGTAGATTTCTTCCTGCAAAGTCCATAGATTTAACCCTGCAGAGTCCCTTAGCTGAAAAAGTTTTGGAAAATAGAGAAATTGAAGGCTTATAACAATTTTTGAAAAGGGAAGAGAGAATTTTTGGTTTGTAAGACCAAAAAGAGTTCATGTGTTGTCCCAAAAATGAGTGACAAACTTTGGGAACAACACTTTGATGGCGGAGGCTCTAATTTCTTGGGATGCAAAACTTTTATTAATAAAATCTTAAATATTTATGAAACTATTGTGGGTTAGAATATTAAAAGAAGGCAAATATTATTCTTTTATGTATCAAGGAAGCTACACCAAATCATTTGTAAAATCATGGAGCTTGAAAATTTTGAACTACTAAGTAGCTACCTAGAAATGCCTATGTTGGAGAGAAGGAAGGAGTATTGGAAAGGAGCGGTAAACCAAATTAAGGAAACATTATCAACTAGAAAAAAAAAGGAAGGCTTACCTTAGTAAGGGATAAATCAATCAATTAAAGCAAGTCTAGAAACAATTCCAATATACATGTTATCTATATTCCAAGCAACAAGTACAATAGTTGATGTCGTCAAAAGATTACCAAGAAACATCTTATGGAATGGGATATAGGAATGAATAAAAAATCACCTAGTAGCCTACCAAAAAAACAAGCCAACCAAAATTGAAACCATTTGTGTTTGATGACTATGAAGGTTATGAATTTCTCTATGGTAGCAAAGATGGTATGTAAGGTATATAAATAAAATGATAAGTTTGATTAGGGCGATTAGAAGAAATTCTGTAGGTACCTAAGAAATTGAAATTTTATTAACTTTAGAATCTCTTCCATATGGTGTTTAGGGACGTAATATTTTGAGGTATATCCCCTTCATTAAAAAGGACTTGAAATAGAATATAATGAGAGTGACACACGTTATTTTGGGACGACACTGACAGTGTAAACTCCTTTGGTTCAAAATGAGGAGTTTGTGATCTAAATGTCTATGTAGAAAGAAATTGAGGTGATAAGGATAAGAACTGTCTCATATATTTTGAAGAAACAAGAAAACGGGACCATTTGGAATGGCCCAATCATTTTGATTAAGAAAACATTTTAGTTCTAGAAAACATTATAAAAGATATTTCCCTTCAAATGTGTGGGAGGGTGATCAACTTATATGCGATGAGGCCAAATCAATAGATATTTCATAAAAAGTGTCATATGAAGAATTATTTTGAAACACTTGAGGGAAAGGAAGGCAATTTCCAACGAAGAATGTATGGTACAAGTGTGAACTTTCTAGTGCAAATTCCTTTTTATGGTTAGTATGATCAAGTAAGTTACTAACATATGATGCTACATGAGCTTGTACACATGCTAACATCACCAAAAGTTCATGGTGCTTCCACATCACATCCGGGACAAACCCAGTGATATGTACGCCTCCAACTCCTAATGTTTGCTCAATCATTTCAATCCATCATGTAGCACAAAATGAACAGAACGAGCCAAGACATGTCCATTTGTTGCAACAAGTTAGAATGCACCCTAGAAATACTAGAACAACACTTACTCCACTTAGGCTATTTTCCACAAATAAGATTATGCTCAACAGAATATGCTCTCCTAAACAAAACAATACTTATCAAAGAAATCGTTTACCCTTCTCTATAAACCACAAAAACATTCAATATAAAGAATTTGACATATTGATCTAAGTTAGAACTACCTTTATTCAATAGATAACTGATAATGAAGAGTAAATGCAACTAAAGTCAGACATCAAACAAGCAATATTTATGAATACATAACTTGAATTCATATATAAGAATGTTTACTCTCCACTTACAATACTTATTTGCATCCCACCAAATCGAAATATCTATTGTTGCATTTGTATCCCACCAAATCTCCAAACGAGAAATACATAATGCATCTACAACCACTCAAGGATTGAAAAATAGAAAACTTGTACCAAACTCAGAAGATGCAAAATAAAGAAGAAGAAGAAAAAAGAGGTTGCACTATGTTGCCCTTAAAAGAAAGGGCAAAACTGTGAATATTTAGCTAATGGAATGTATCTACCGAATAAAATCAATGGATGCATAATGTTAAACCATCCTTTGCACATATTTACATTTCAAAAACAAACAAAGATTTACAATCCAAAGAATACATGAAAAGGGCTACCTAGAACAACATTTCACCCACGAATGTTTTCTAGAAATTAATCCATCAACATTAAAATCAAAACAAATAGATTTATTTTCTTTTGCGTACCTAAACAGTGAAGTCAAGACAAGCCCAAATTTGAAATACGAACACCTTTCTTGATATGCCCAGCATTCACACCCTTCTATACAACAAAAAAATGAATGGCACAGACACATTTAATGTTGTTCTTTAATCGTGACTCCATGTAAGATTTTGTGGAAGGATATCATATAAACTTTGTGTGCATCAAATAAACAACCAGATCAAGGCAAAACTAGATCACATTAAAATTAAATAAAAGGAAACTCCATCATGTATCAGAACTTAAGATTTCCTTACGGAAATAACTATTCCACGTCGTTGAATGATATCAATAGTGAGTATTGCAAACAAATGATATTCTCGCAAACTGAAAAATGGGCACCTAGGGAATAGCCATCAAATACATGAGAAGAAATGGCTCTCTTTTACCCTTGCTGGAAGATTGATCAAAGCTTGACAAACTAAATCCATAGTCCGTCTAATCTCGTCTTTGATATCATCAATGTTGGTTGTAGAAGATTTTACAAGGATGAGGCTTACATAAAAATACACTAATATAAATTTAGGCCAACATTTTTTTTTTCAAGCAAAGCCAAGGAAAGAGAAAGGAACCAACGTTTCTCTATCAGAACAAATTAACAAAACAAGATAGTAAAGAACTGTCATGGAAAAAGGGGTTAACTACACAAGGTGATTTTTGCATGCTCTCAACATGATACCAAACTTGTTCTCAAAGATTACAACCTCATTTATAGATTAAATTTTTCATACAGCCCTGATAAGTTGTTAATGTCATCGTTTGGTTGTGTTGATAATGCATCAAGTGAACCTCTACATCCTTTATGCATACAATAAAATCCAATAAAAATAATAATAGTTTTTAACTTATTTTGATTTTAGGTCTAAACAAGCTAAAACTATTGAAAATCAAGGCACCTAAGATATAACATAAACCACAAATATGAATACAACATATACAACAATTGCACTTATTATTTATAGAAATGACTAAGAAAAGGGAAGCTAATATTTTATCTTGTTTTGTTTTGTCTATGCACAGTTGTTTGAGATGTTTTATAATGGATATGTGACTACTCGGCTCAGGTATCAAATTGTGAAAATATGCCACGACACTACCAATTAAAGGCTAGAGACCTACAATAACAAATCACATCCATTGCCTACTAAAATTGTCCTTGTATATCTGTTGGTCTATTTTGCCACAAATCATTGTGTTTCCCTATCAAGATGGTTTTTATGACGTTTATGATCTTTGTTCATGTATCGAGAACCTAATTTTGTCTTCTTTTGCCTCGAAGCCCTAGCTCCAATTTCTACCCCCAATTCACTTGAAAAGAGGGGTAAAAGGTGGGTTGAACAATGTCAACCACTCCCCACCATGTGGATGAACATTGCCAACATTCCAATACTTCGAGAACGGCTCAAACCACACATAGTTCTCTTACCTATGTGTGTTTGTGTTTGTATTTGATTATGTTCCACTAGAATGCAATGCAACCTCTTGGCTTTCAACACTTGACAAAATGCAACTTTGACTTGTTTTGGGCATTTAGACTTGGCTTATGGATTGTTCCTTTGAGTGTTCTTTGGATTTGAATGCTTTAAGATATTACCTCAAGGATGTGCAAATAAATATTAGATGCTTGTCAGATAAGAGCTAAATACGTGTTAGATATGAATGACCTTAGGCTCCATGTGTATATATAGGTGACTTTTTGGGTAATTTCCTCTAAAAACGACATGCAAAATGTGTAGGCCAACTCAAGGGAAGGAATTGAATTTGCAAAATAGTCATTAGAGGATCTTGGGACATTGTCAGTGAAAGCAAACACTGCCAATAACTAGCAACGTTCGATTATTGTTGGCATTGTCCAGAGTGGAGACAACAATGATCTGGAATATAGCAAAAGTGTACATAGGATAATAGCTTGTTCTAGGACATACTAGAGAATTGTGTATGAATGACAACAAATTGGTATGGCCAAGTCCATGGATAGATGAATGGGCAAGAGAGAATGTGAGCAAAAGTCAAATGTGTGCATACATGTCATGTATGTCAAAAACAAGTCAAAATTGATGTTGCCAAGTGTCTAATGCCCAAGTTATGTGTCTACAAATCGCATTTAACATAACAACATAAATATCTACGAGTGCATCAACGTTGACACCATCTTTGACGAAAACCACATTGACAACACTGCCACATGGTTCCACCAATGCATGAAATGCATCGCAAGCAAGGAAAGTCAATCGTATTCATTCTCCAAAAGCAAATGTGGACCATTGAAGTACTAAGGGCAAGGCTTAATCCAGTAGGTGAAACCCATCTTCTAAGTTTTTAATTTTGTTCTATAAATGTTGGATCGCAAGGAAGCATAAAATCATGACGAACTCAAACAAAGTGACGATTAAAAATTAAATGACCTCTTTGTATCAAAATCTTACAAATGACGAAACCAAAGGCAAATGAAAAAATACTATACAAGGATAACACTAAACCATGGACCTTGCATAGAGATTTGATAATGAACTTATTTAATAGTGGTAAACATAGAGAATGTCTATGTATTAATTTTCATATGTTGTATAACATCACCCCATCTATGTTGTTGAATGAAAATATCCATTGCCGCATCTACGTCTCACGAAGTCAGATTATTTGTTGTCGTATTTGCATCCCACCAAATCTTCAACCAAGAAATATATAATGTATCTGTAACCACTCAAGGATTGAAAAAATAGAAATCCTATACCCAACTTAGAAGATGCAAAAATAAAGAAGAAAAGAGAGGTTGATTTTTTGGACCTAAAAGGAGAGGGCAAAACAACTAGTGTTAACCTAATGGAATGCATCCACTGAATAAAATCGTTGAATGTATAACGTTAAACCATCCTTTGCACAGATTTACATTTTAAAAACAAAGATTTTCATTCCAAAGAGTGCATGAAAGGGGTTACCTAAAATAGTGTTTCACCCACAAAAACTATTTCTAGTAATGAATCCGTCTACATTAAAATTAAAACAAAAAGATGCCTTTACTTTTGCGCACCTACACAGCGAACCCAAGACGAGCCTAGATTGGAATCGCCGACAGTTTCCTCTATATGCCCAGCGTTCACACCATCCTAAACAATGAAATAAACAATGAAAGAGTCAATGGCACAAGCACAATGAAAGATCGAATGGCACGAGGAAACTCCACATACCAAAACTAAAGATTTCCTTGCAGTAAGAACTTTTTTGTGTATTGTTGAAGGAGATCAGATGTGGATGTTGCAAGGAAATTGATGCTCTCGCAACCATAAAAATGGATGCCCAGGAAATAGCCATCAAATACATGAGAAGAAATGGCTCTCTCTTTTAGCCCTACAAGAAGATTGATCAGATCTTGACAAGTTGAAACCATACTCCATATAAGCTCCTCATCAAGCCCATGCCTCACCATGCAGAAGCATCCCTATTGTTCCAAGTCTCTTTGATTTCACTGCAAAAAACGTATCATCAATGCTAGCAGTGGAAAACATACGGAGTTGAGGCTTACATGGAAATACACTAATATAAATTTAGGTCGGCATTTTTTTTTCAAGCCAAACCAATGAATGAAGAGAAGCGAACCAACATTTCTCTATCACAAGAACATATTAACAAAACAAAATACTTAAAAACAAAAGTGATTCACATTCTTTGCATCTCAAAAAATAACAAACCATCATGGGAAAAACGGCTTACTTGCACAAGGTGATTTCCACACGCTCTCAACACGATACCAAACTTGCTCTCAAAGATTATGACCTCATATATAGACTAAAAAATATCATACAAACCTGATTGGTTGTTGATGTCATTGTTTGTTTGTGTTGATAACACATCAAGAGAACCTCTGCATCCTTACGTGCAAATTAAAATGTAGCAGAAAAAAATCATAACATTTAATATAGCGACGAAACTATCTACCAATGCATCAACATTGATGCTCTCTCCAACAAAAATGACATCGTCAGCAACCATACCCGGCACTACCAGGCAACTGCACCAATGCAGGACACATGTCACAAGCAAGAGAAGCCAATTGTATTCATTCTCCAAAAGCAAATGTGGACCATCAATTGGGTACAAAAGACAAGGTTCAATCTAGTAGGTGCACGCCTATCAGCATAATTAAATTTGTGGTTGTCAATATAAGATTCATTATTTACATTCATTCTTACTATAGCTATTGCCCTGCAACCAAATGGCAGTAAGGATGCAAAACTATGACTCGGCTCCATTGATCTTGAGAATTACAAGGCCAAATATAAAAGCACGATGAACAAATGCCAATGACAACTAATGAAATTTAGCGGCCATGAATGAAAGGGGAATTCTGAGTTATATTTCCACATCAATCAAATGACGGATCATGAATCAGGAAATGCTATTTTTCCTACATTTCCAAAACAGGATGTCAGTTACTGATATTATGGCAGGAATGTAATTTGATCAGCCAGCTTTTGTCAAGGATTACACCATTCCACAACAGCTAAAAACAATTAAGATGAGGAGACCCCATCGTTTGCCAAAATTCCAACTTTGTAAGAAAAATAAGGGTTAGTAAAGCCATGCAAGAGACTTAGATTTCAATATGCAAATATATTTTCATAGAATTAATTACTAGTAAATTCCCCTTCAATCCAATCCTTGTCTAGTCTAATTAGGAGGCCTCACTTCACAGCATGTAGGTATCTGCATAAAATTTAGGGACGAATCCCCTGGCCTAAGACTAGAAATACAAAAGATCATGTTTTATATCTCGGATAACCCCCCCTGCTCCATATTTTCTGATGTTTTCAGTTGAGGGAGGAAATTCTTGTATATCTCGGAGTCTTTTTTAATGGAAAGCAAACATACACCCATTCATAACCATACAATGTCAGGGATTGTAATTCATAATTGGCGAGCTATAAAATTCCAACATTGCTACACTCACCAATAGTTGTATATGAACAATGTGAAACTTCCAATTCCAGATATTCCCGAGTTGAAGACTAGCAATATTCCTAGAAGTGGAAGTCTCTTACTGTGGCTCTTGCCTTAAAGGTGCATTGAGTTCAAAAGCCAGGTACTTGAATAATTTATCAAATCGTCGACCCTTAAATTAACCGTACAATAATGCAGATAATTAATCACAACCAGCAGGCTGTAAATTCGATAATAATGCAGGCATCAATAGTTAGAGAAGCAAGCATACAACACATTGTTACAGACACCCCATCATTACTATACAGTGCCTTCTAGCCTCATAAGAAACATTGAATAAACCATCTTTAGCTTCAACAAAGGTCGGTATTTATCCCAGAAATAAAGAATAGGACCATGACAACTATCCGTCACTTCAATATGGTGACAACCCCTTCCATGAGTTTTGTTGAGCCTGAACATTTTAAAGGAAGTTATGACACATAGTAAACCAATAATTTCTCCATTTCAGTAACATCAGAAAGATCGACCTTCTCATCAGTAAAATATTCTTTTGGCTACCTCATTGTACTCAGTTGCCATAGGAAAACCGAAATATCAAATTGTAAACTGAGATACTGAATTTGCAAGAAAGTTTATTAAATAGGGAACACTGAATAGAGAAAAAGGAGACCATGTTCAATGCTATACATGACCAAAAATCAAATCAGTCAATGATCAGTAAGCAGCCCATTCCAATGCGTCCTTTCAGTTTATTATCCTTCCTAAGGAATGATGACATACTGAAGTACGATGAATATTTTGAGATACAATCAATCGCAGATATATCTGGAAAAGCTAGCAGACTAATTAAATTCAGACCTTCAACATCCAAGTTCCTCCACAGGTATGGAAAGGGAAAAGATGCCATGCATTGTTTCCCATAGTTTATTCGAGTAGTGTTTTCTGCTTCGTTTTTGTTCCCTCCTCTTATTTTCTTGGCACTTCTTACTCACATAAGACTTATTCGGCTTAGGTGAAGGATACCGTGACTGTGATAAAACATGAAAAGCAAAACCCAGTTGTGTGCAATGCAAAGAAAAAGTAGTGTTTCTGCAACCAAGGTTCTGATCTGATTTTCCTGCTTTAAGTCGTACAACCTTGTTCCTTGATAGAGGATAATTTATGAACATCGGAATATCTGTTGACACTAAAGTTGAAGCATTATGTGTCTTCCGATCAGCACTGCCAGGACCTTCAAAACATGGAGAAACAACCATTGAGGGCATGCACCGTTTACTTTTAAGCCATGAAGCAAAGGGATTTAGCTTGTGCACTGCAACCTGTAATGTTAAGATTTAGATAGAAAGTTAATAGTGCTTTCAAAAAAAATAGATCTTATAGCTACCTTTCATTCTCTGTGTAGGGGCAGTAGATTGATGTAGTTTTAATCCTTTCTTATTTGATTTTAACAAATCAGTGTGAACAACAGAAATCACTAGAGACTTGAACCTTCCACAATCTATAATGTTACAAGAACAGCTTCCAGATAAATTGTGTACATATAGAATATAAAAAATCAATGTTTCAAACCACACATTGTGGTTCATCATCAGAATGAATGATTAGAAAACAGATTAAAGCTCCTTATATAGATAACCCAAATTACAATGAAGAGAAAA
Source organism: Torreya grandis (assembly GCA_037957365.1). Classification (NCBI taxonomy): domain Eukaryota; kingdom Viridiplantae; phylum Streptophyta; class Pinopsida; order Cupressales; family Taxaceae; genus Torreya; species Torreya grandis. The sequence goes on from JARHVA010000532.1 coordinate 1,393,444, forward strand.
GATCATTAATTATAGCATCCAAAATTTAATACAAAAAAACAAATTATATAAACCTGTTAGGTTATTATCAAATAAGACCTTAGCTCAAACCATATATTTATTAAATAACTAATTACCCAATTAATCCATTACAATCGTTACGTGATTTGAGCATGTGAGAAATTGGTTACATGATGCATTGAGCTCCAAACCCTCATCACAGTTTAGATCATTAGAATGCTTGCAAATTTCAATACCTTATTTGATATTAGGCATTAATTATTTGTTTCTATGATTAAAAATTGGATGCTATAATTAGTGATTTTTGTTCTTCATTGTAATCTGGTTATCTTTATAAAGAGCCCTAATCTGTTTTCCAGCCACTCTCCTGATGATGAACCTCAGTCTGTTGTTTGAAACATTGATTCTTCTATTCTTTTTGTATGCAATTTATCTGTAAGCTGTTCTTTTAACAGAAATCCCTTTTATCATACACTTAAGAAAGCAAAAACAAAAATAGGACATTGTGGCTATCCTTGTCAAAATAGAAAAGTGGAGTATTTCACCATAGAGACCATGCTCAGAGATGCAAAGAGAGTTGGAGTTGCTGATGAAGATCTTCCGTGTTTATCTGTTGTTCCATCAGAAATCCTTTGATAGCATTGGGATTCAGCAAAAGCAACTGTCCCAAAGCTTCTTGGCTTTTTATCTCCATCATCCTCTTCCTCCTCTTCTTCTTCATAATCCTGAGAAGGCCCACCCTCAGAATCTTCCGGTCCTGGTGTCTCTTTAGGTTCCTCTTCTTGAGCTTTAGGTTCAACAGTTTCTTCAAACACCAGCTTCTTATTAACTTCAGTTTCTACATCATCCAGTGCACCTTCCGTTTTTTCCTGAGCTTTTAGGTATTGTAAGTCTAAATCTACAAGTTTACGTTTTTCCTCCTCGTCATTTTTCTTCAAGACAAACTTTTGCTGCAACGCTTCATTTCTTGCTTGTTCCTCCTTTTCCAACTCCATTTTAAGCTTGGCTTCTGCAATCCTAGCTTTTTCATCCTTATTCTCCCCCATGAATTCATCAAAATCAAGAGGAAGAAATGGATCATCAGGCTTCTTCTCACCAACCGGTTCCCAAAATAGTCGAACTTGCCCATCAGGGTCCTCAGACCAGTTTATAAGCTGGTTTGTTGGTACATGCATAAGGAGTTCTTTCTCTGGATCCTTGATATCAGGAATAACCAAGAATTCAGGATCTGCAACAAGATTAAAACGTGAGATAGATTTCATAATTTTACACTATCCAAGAAGTATTAACCCGTTAAAGTTCAGAATTTCCATTTGTGATATGCAAATTGCAAAACGGACTTCATACCTTTCGACCACCAATTTTCCAGTTCAGCAGGCATTGGTATTCGCAATGGTGACTTGTAATATGAGTTAAGCCACATCTCTCTTTCTTGGTCAACATCATGCACATACCTTTGCCATACTTCTGGAACCTATAAATCAGGATATTAGAAGTTAGTATCAGTAAATAAATAATCGAAAATCACTGCTAGGATTCGCCTACCTCATAAAATTGGTTGATAAATCCTGGTGCCATCCACATGTCTTCTTCTTCATACATATATGGATGTTGAGGATCAGAGTATGGGCCCTTCAATTCCCTGACCACTTCATAAACAATATAATTACAATCCTTCAGCCTCTCCTACATGCTTTTGATGTTTAGTGATGATTTAATGTCTTGCAAAAATTCTTTATAAGGGGCAAGAAAATTTACTTCCATCAGGCTTGTTAACAAACATCCTTGCTTTTGCTGCTGCAACCTCAGCTAAGGACGAATGCATCTGCAAATAAAAATAGATCAATCATTAATACTTATCACTGAAAGAGCTTCATGAGAATAAAGTAATTCAAACGCTATGCCACAGATCTTGGGACAAACATAATAGAAAAGACATGAAACACAAAAGATTGACAAATCGCATCATACAGCTGATATCTCAGCAGTGCACTCCACAGGATCAGGCTCCAGCTCACCAAAGTAGAATTTACCCTGCAGACAGCATAACCAAAGAAAATCAGATACTCATCTGATTAATTACAGTTAATGAAGAGGTCCCTACAAAACATTTGCTCCAATTCAAAAGAAACATATAAAAAAAACAAAGAGCATTTCTGTTGGTGACCATAATTGAACTCAAAGACTTTTCCAAACAAAGCAGATTTTGATTTACCCTATGAATACCTGCTTGGAAGTTTCAAAATACATCCAATAAGACATACCCATACTAGACGGCGATTAACTTCATAAACTCCACATCCATGCATCCGGCCATGTTTCCACTGTCCAGCATATCTGTAATGTCCCCTTTCACTACCAAATACAAAAGTAATCAGATTTTGTGTGAAATGTAAAGAAATCCGGTAGACCCACAAAGGACCGGCCATTTTAAGTAATAAGTAAAATTCGAATTTGCGCCTTGCCTGTTATCGGTTAGTTTGGAGTCTAAACAATATATTATAATTATAACTAGGGTAGAAATGCTGATAAGATTCTATTTCTGAATGCTTATTTGGATGAGATAAGCCTATATTTATAGGCTAAATATCTTTTAAAGACGATGCTTTCGACTCCTACTTCCAGCTTCCAATTGTCCACCTCATTTTTAGTTTATTAGGGGCCTTTGCTGCCACCTGATCTCATAACAAGTTCCTTTACTAAGCATACCGACTAGAATAGAGAACTTCCTAAGTCAAAGACACAAGGCATTAACAATATAACAACACAACACATACAATGCAACATCAGTCAAAGATGTCACAATGGAACATCACAGTACGATACAGTGCAGTGTCATCACTCACAGGTTAACAAGTACGAAATAACAAGTAAACACAATGGAGGGAACTGTCCTGAAATGTCCTACTGCCTGTCTCATGATTGACTCTAGCTTCAGCTTAAAGAAAATGTGCAATACGACAAATGAAATGAATTTAAATCATCATTTTTTCTCTACGTTACCGGATTCGCCCCTAGCAGGCCCTGGGAGAGCAGGGATACGGCGGTCCGGTACGGTACGCGGCCGATCCGCGGGGGATACGGCCAGGGTTCGGCATGCCCCCTGCGGAATCGGCCGAATAAAATACTATTTTTTTTTAGTTTTTTCACTTTATAACAAAAACAAAAAGTAAAAACCCTAAACTATTTTCACTTTGACCCGACTCCGCGACCGACCCTGCGACCTGCCATCTCCGCGCCTCCCCGCGCCCTGCGATCTCGCGCCCCCGCGACTGCGCGCGAACCCTTGCGGGCCTGCGGCTGCGTGCGACTGCAAGTATTTTTTTTTTGTTTTTACATTTCATTTCTAAATTTTTTTCTTCTTCTTTTGAAACTAGGTTTAAAATATTAATATGGGTTTTAATTTTTAAAAATGTAATAGTTTATAAATTTTTTAAAATGTAATAGTTTAGGTTTATTTTTTTAATTTTTATTTATTTATTTTAACTTTTTAATTTTTATTATTACATTAAATACTTTATAATTTATAAAACTAATATAAGTTCAACAATTGAATATTATGATATTTGGCATTGAATTATGAGTATATATTTTGTGGTTATATAACTTATTTGAAGTTATTTTGTTTCCTCTATGCATATTATGTGGTTAATTTTGCGTATATGGCTATATTTTTATATTTTTAATTTTTTATATATATTTTTGTATGGCCGTATCCAGTCGTATCCAAACCACCAAAAAAAAAAATCGACGTATCCCCGTATCCGATACTCGTACCCGTATCCGTATCGGCAACTTAGTTTTTTCTTGTTCAATCAAATGCCTGGACTAGAGTAAGTTAGCAGTCACCAAAGGAATTTATCTTTTAAGTTATGTAAGGTAATTCTTAATATCAGCTATTAAATAGACCAAAAAATCTTCTCCTGAAATGTTAAGATAAGTTTTAGTTTCACAGCATGTTCAAATGTATATTTGGACAACGAAAGAGATGCAAGGCGAAAAAGTTGAAAATGTATAAGCTTTTTTTTTAATTAACTGTTTTTCTGAAGGGGACGTCCCCATTTTCTGCAAAGAAGGGGGATGTCCTTGACACGTCACATGAATCTCGGGGACATCCCCCTGTTTTTCCTCCAAATCAAAACATGGGAAGGACGTTTCCACTTCCCACCATCTCTTTGTCTCGAGTCTCGAGTATCTGAGTCTGCTGTAGGACAAGAGGAATGTGTCCCTGTATAACTATGCTGCAATCCCACTTTTTAATATTCTGGCCACTTATTTTCCCCTAGGGCAATTTAGTGCTTCCACAAACCTACTTTTTTATACCTGTAAGGGAAGACCCCTTCCAGAAGAGAGCCGAAGCTCGAACACAAGTTTCAGTCAATCATCTTCAACATCATATTCATTAATATGCTTTACATTTATATAGGTTTTGCATCTCCTATTAAATAGAGGGTTGCTCAACCATTAATCTCTCCTAACACTAATCTAAGAAGGTTGTTCTAACAACCTATATTCACTCTAATCTCTACATGATTTATATTAACAACTCACAATATTCCATGATATATCTCACTAATATTACTAACCCAAATACATTAACTTCCACATGTGAGTACTGACTCACTTTCTTTCCTAACAATCACGCCCTTAGTGCTCACATGGGTGAAGACGAACCATATGGACTTAATTTCTCCATATTACCCTGCACAATTTTGTCTCAATGGATGTCAAGGTTGCTCGATAATACGTCCATTTTATAAAAGGGAGAATTGATGTTTGAGTTTGACAATGACAATATACACACAAGGTTTGTTTGGACCATGGATTACATAATCGTTGGTTACTTGCCGGTTGCTCGAATACTCTCAGCTATTTTTGAAAACCCATAACTCGCCACTCATACTCTCAAGAATTTTTGAATACTCGGTTTTTTTGGCTCCTGATGAGTACTTGTGAGTAATGCAAGTACTTAGGGAGTACTCGCTAGGAGAACTGTACACGGCCTAGGCATGTCCAAAACACATCCAAGGACTCCAATCATTATACAAACATATTTTTTTTGTCTTATAAATTCAAACACACCCCCTCATTGGATCTACACAGCACTTGCAGCACTCAGAACAAATTGGAAGGAGAAAAATTAAATTCAGCAAACACATTTCCAAGTTAGTACAATTTTTTTTTTTTAACATGTAAATGAATTGTAATTTAATTATAAACATGTTTGATAAAAATTCATGCATTCCGTTTAATTTCGTAATTGTTATTTACAATTTATGCATAGTTTTTTATAATTTTTTTTTTATTTTTTTATTTTTAAATTATTGTTATGGTTTCCATTTATCATTATAATTTGTTTTTTGTAGAGATCGTTCTAAATGTTTCAAGATTTTGTCTGTGTTGTACAATCACAATGTGTGCAAATACATAAGCCTTAAGGTTACATCAAGATGTTTAAATTTACAAGTTTACAATGTAATGTTATTTTTTTTAAATGTATTTTAATTTTTGTTAAAGTTTTTATTTTTAGTTTTTTTAATATTGTTTTGAACATGTTTGCAGGGTTATCGTTAGCAAACAATGACATCCGGCAATGCATCGAGGTCAGATTCAATCAATGGTAACCAATCGACTCCCCCTAATACTCACATGGCTACTTGAAAGTATGCCATGCAGGTTGGATTGTCCCAGTCGACTACAATTTATTCGCTCATAAAAAATTTTAGGAGGCATCAATCGCTTCAAGTACCATTTTTCATGCATTCCTTGACGTGATGTCACACCTTGTCCCAATGTAACAAGAGGCAAAACGAAATATTGTTGCAGAGCTTGCATTGCTAGATGAAAAAAAATTAGATAAGGCAAGGATGCTAGCAATGATAACACTAGCCATTGCTCCTGCATCACTGTTATGACAAAAATTGTGAGCTCTACTCATGGTCCACACAAGCACTTAAGCACATGAAATTCATCGAGTTTGAGCCAGATACACAATTTTTTGTGCCTCAAAACACATCTGGAGCACAAGCTTCGTTGCAAAGTACAAGATGGAACCAAAAGGCGCATGCAAAAACAAATAAAACATATGAATTTTTTTTGTATTTCAACAACCTTGTCTTTAACGTGACGAAGAACCCGTACTGAGAATATTTAGTGACAATATTGACAATTGCAGGGAAAGGGTATAAGGCACTCTCTTCAAGAGACTTAAGCAAAAATTTGCTCCAAAATGCAGTTGAAGATGCAAAGATAATTGTGAAAGATCTAAAGAGGTTGTGGCAAAAGTTTGGATACGTCATTCTATTTAATAGATGGACTGATGGAAAGAATCACACCCGCATCAATTTTTTGGCGGCTTCAAATGATGAGCTAGTTTCTTTTAAGTCCATTGATGCATCTAGCAAGATAAAAAATACAAAAACTTTGAGCTTGATGCTCAAGCAGATTGTTTTAGAGGTGGACATTGAGAATGTTGTCCAAGTTATCACAAAGAATGCAATAGTGTACATGGCAACTGGGATATTTCTCAATGATAGACATCCATCACTCTTTTGGACCCCTTGTGTAGCCCATTGCCTTAACCTTCTTTTGGAGGACATGCAAACTTAATTGGGTGTGATCGGTTGTAAAAAAATCCAAAGACATCACAAAATATGTATACAATCACCTTTGGGTTCTCAACTTGATGAAAGAGCACACCAAAGGAAAAGAGCATGTTTGATCAGGTTTCACTAAGTTTGCAACAAACTTTCTTTCATTGCAAAGTATTTGTAGTTTGTTGACTCCTTTGAAGTAGATGTTTGTGAGTCAAGCATAGATGGACTCATCGTATTCAAAAAGCGTTGATAGAGTCAAAGTTGGAAAGATAATTTTCAGTGAGGCCTTTGAAAAGATAGCTACAGAAATCGTCAAGATAACTTGAAATTTAAATTTCAAATTGGTTCCCTTGTTTTCAATTTTTTTAACTTGAAGTACTTATTTTATTTATAAGTTTGTAACTTTAATTTGTTTGTAACGTTGTAGATGTCGGAGCCTTTGGTGAGGGTTTTGTGCTTGATGGATGAGAAGCAAAACCCAAAGGGTTACATTTATGAGACCATGAATATGGCCAAAAAGGCCATCCAAAACTATTATTGGGAGGATCACGCCAAATTTGATCCCATTTGGGAGTTGATTGATCAAAGGTGAAACAATCAACTCCACCAACCCATCTATACAATGGGGTACTACCTTAACCCCAAGTTTTTTTATTTAAATGGCTTCACAAATGTTAATGGAGAGATTATGGAGGGCTCTCAACATGCACTAAGAGTTTGACATCTAATGTTGAGACAAGGAGCCTCATTATTTAGGAGTTGTAGAACTACAAGCATGCTAGACGAAGCTCTTTTCTTCAGCACTAGTTATCCGAAGGAGAGGCATGCAATCACCAGGGAATAGAAAATGAAGTCTTTACTTGTACCTTACCAGTTAGAAATTTACAATTATTAATTACTTACAATTTTTTTAATATCTTGTTTGCAAGGTCGTGGTGGGAAGATTAGAGAGGGAATACCTCAAATCTTCAAAGGCTAACCCTCTACATTTTATCTTCAACCTTGTAGCGCTTCTGGATGTGAGCGCAACTAAAGTTTGACGCCATTAACACGAAGAAGCATAACAAATTGAGTCGATAACGCCTCAATAACCTAGTTTTTGTGCAATACAACCTTCAGCTTTGCACAAAAAAGTTGGACAACACATCACAGAGGCCTATCGATTTAGATGAGATCGATTCCTACAGTGATTGGATCACAGAGGGAGGCCCCCAAATTCACAAAAGACGAGGATGTTGATTTCAAGAGACAAGTTATGGAGGGTGCAGCTGCAGTAGGAGAGATTGGATTAGAGGACATCCTTGAAGATGATGCAGAGGTAGAGGTGGAGCCACAAGCACAGGTGCAGTGTTCTAGGCAGAGCGAGATGGGGCAGCCGAGTGGGAAGACTAGACTTTCTCAGTCTCCCTTAATTTTTCGGAGAGTGGGGAGGAGAAAATTTTAGATTCTTGTAATTTGCACTTGTAAATTCTTATATAAGTATCAATGTATCAGTTTGTTGTTGGCAACTTGACAGTGTCACAATTGTATTCACATGATCATACAATTTTGTACCTTATTTGTATTCAAATCTAATATAAAACACTTTCTCAACATTTTACGGACTCGTTTGATACATTTTGCAACTATAATTTATGTAAAAATTATGTTTTTTTGATACATTTAAATATTTTTTGCTTTGTCGGTTATTCCTGATTAATCGACCACCCCTATTGATTACTCTCCGGTTAAAAACAAAATCCTCCTTAGCGAGTGCTCGCCAGTTACGATTATGTAAACTATGGTTTGGACAAACCAACAATATGTAGAAAACTCTATCTTGACTGACTAAATGTCTTTATTGTCTTTATTAAAACCATATTATTGATATAAAATAACTATGACTTTGACAAAACTTTATTTTGGACTAAAACTAAACTATAAAATAACATTGACACTTAATTTTGACCAACGAGACTTAAATCTCAACAAAATAACCTAAAGACTCATATTGAAAAACAAACAACAAAACACTGAATACCAAAAACAAATAAGTTAAAAACACACGTTAAAACGACAAAGTTAAAAAACTTAAAACAAATAATTTTACGGACTACATATTAAAATCTATAGAAAATCTAAACAATAAACTTACAAACATAATATAAAAAACTACATGAACCAAACAATTAAATCCTAAATCCCTAAAAGACAACAAATTCTAATAAATAATGCATACTATTAAAAAAATGAACCATATCCTAGAAAAACAAAATTGTATAACTCAAACCTAAATACGTAAAATACTTGAACTAAACACTTCATTGAATATCAAAGCCACAAGCGAAGAGTGGTTTTGGTAGGGTAAGTCGGTGGTTAGCTCAGGAGTTGAGGGAGTTTGTTGGAAAACAGTTGTAAAGTTGCAATGCAGGGTGTGGGTGTCAAGCGGGCCATGTTGATTATAATTATGCAACGCAATCCCTATGCAACACTCAACGTAGCTCATTGTCCAATGTGGAACGAGCCAATGAAAGTATGTAGAGGAGTTTCGAACAATATGATTCAGACTTTAGCCAAGCCACCAAATGCAATCAATCCTAGCCTAAATCAGAGAAACATTGCAGATGAATGCAACAACCAATGCAGTCCGAGATCCAAACCAGAAGATGTAGAGCTAGAGACATTCAACAAGTAGCCCGATGCAAATAGTTGTCGAATTGGGCAATATGGAGCTCAGCAGGGATACTGCAGATTCTGAGTTGAAATCTTCGTAACAATGTGATGAGTTGTGGAGGGAGCTTGGGGAGAGGCGTGGAATGAGCCATGTTGGATCTGAGTCTCATAATCCATAGTATTAAAAAGCGCGGGTACCCGTGGTAAACTGATTTTCGACAACCCCTAGGGTAGCCGCCCGGTAAAACGCTAGTCGATTACCAAGGCAAAACCCCCAGGTTTCGTGAGCCAATTACCCACCAAAAACCACGGGTTTTGCCCTGCTAATCGGTCAAAAACTTGAAACCCAAAAAAATCGTGAAAAACCTAAAAGCGATTCATTTTTTCTTGTTTTTTTCATTTTCATTCCACAGTCGTCCGTCGTGTTTGCCCTCTTCACCATCGAGACTCAAGATTGAGCTAAGGAATTATACAGTCAAGTCGTGGTAACTAGTAAGTTCGATTCATGGTAACTAGTAAGTTCGATTCATTTTTATAAATTCTTGCAAAGCCAAAAAAGTTATCAGTTATACAGTCCACTGTCTAGACTCTAGTATACCCTACGTCTAGTCATCAACCCTGCACGTTGTGTAAAAATGCGACCCTGTAAAAATTAAAAACGTTAGTCGTAGAATGTTAGACTGAGATATATGATAATCATAATATATTATGAGATATTAAATAGAGAAAAAACAATAATAAAAAATTGTTTTTCTAATAGTTATAGATATTAAAAATTTAAATATGAAATATATATTATAGAATCTAGATATTAAATAATTAATATATTATATGATTATAAATTTACGACTGTGTCATTGTCACTGTTTGTTGCAAACTACAAAACAATAATAAATATTAAAAATCAGTTAGAAACTTAGAAATTAGAATCTGAATCATTGTAAATAATAAAATAGAAACTTATCACATTTTAATATTTTATCTGATTATTAGATTTTTTTCTAATATTTATTATTGTTATCTTATAATTTATCTCTCATCTTGCTAGGTTTGAGCTCCAACTTCCAAAGACTATTTGAAAATTGCATATTTGACATATTGACAATGGCATCCGGTTCCCGTGGCAGTAACGAGTCTACCTCTAAGAAATCTGATGACCCAACCTGAAAACATTGTGTTGAAGGTCCCCGAGCTCAACTCCATGATATGCAATTATTGCGGGTTTAAGATGAGTGCAGATGTGAATCGCCTCAAGTACCACAACACAGATTTCAGAGAACGATGTGCGGATGTGACAAAGCACCACCCAAGGCTCAAATGGAGATGGTTGTCCTGGCAACGTTTGAGAAGAAAAAAAAGAAAGAAATCACTGTTGATGCACTTGCAACGATATCAAATAGGGGGCAGCAAGAGTTGAATCTGATGAGTTAGCAACCTCTGGGTCTTCTATTGCCCCAAGAGTGATTCAAAGACAAGCCTCACCTAGTGAAGGCAAAGCAAGTTCACATTTACATAGTTTTTTTGTTTCTCAAAATTCCCCTGGAGCACAACCTTCACTCAAAAGTACATCTTGGAATAAAGAACTGCATAATGAAGCAAAAGTGGCAGTGGCAAATTTTTGGTACCATAACATCTCATTCAATGTGGCAAGAAGCCCATACTAGAAGAATCTGGGAACTGCTTTGACTGTTGCTAGGAAGAGGTTCAAAGCTCCTATTCCCCATGACTTGAGAGGTCCACTATTACAAGATGTTGTGAAAAGTACAGATCTCATTGTAGATGAACAAAGAAGAGTATGGCACAAGAAGGGTTGCGGCATTTTGTCTGATGGGTGGACGGATGGAAGGAACCGCACCTTGATTAATTTTTTAGTGGCTTCAAGTGGACAGCTAGTGTTCTTGAAGTCCATTGATGCCTCTGACAAAGTGAAAAATGCACAAACTTTGTGTGATATGTTGGACGAGGTAGTCATGGAGGTGAGTGTGAAAAACGTCATCCAAGTTGTAACCGATAATGCAGCAGCATATGTAGCAATGAAGAGACTTCTTGAGGAGAGACACCCATCACTTTTTTGGAGCCCATGCTCAGCCCATTGCATTGATCTCCTACTTGAGGACATAGGAAAAATGTCATGGGTGAAAAATGTGATCAAAAAGATGAGAGATATCACAAAGTACATCTACAATCATCCTTGGGTGCTGAATTTGATGAGAGAGCACACCAACGAAAAAGAACTAATGCGATCAGGAGTCACGAGATTTGCTACGCACTTCATCACATTGCAAAGCAACCTCCCTAACATCTCTTCGATAGATGTTTGTGAGCACACGGTAGATGGTGTCTCAATATAGCAAGAATGCCAAAGGAGAAAAGGTCAAGAAGACCATTTTTGTGATGAGTTTGAAAAGACCATGGATGAGGTCATAAAGGTAACTTTGGAATTGACTTTTTTTAGTTATGGTTTATTTCTTTTTAAATAAACAGCTCTAATTACTCTTAATTTAAATTTTAAAATTATGCGTTATTTGTTTTTAAGTGTCAGAGCCTCTGGTTAGAGTTCTTCGTTTGATGGATGGAGAAAAGAATTAGATGGGGTATTTGCATAAGGCCTTGGACAGAGCCAAAGAGAGCATAGCAAATTTTTATGAGCAAAATAAAAAAAAATGAGCCCATTTGGCACTTGATTGATCGTAGATGGAACAAGCAACTCCATCAAAATATACATACAGCAGCCTACTGTTTAAACCCCAAGTTTTTCTTTGCGGATTCATTTAGGGCAGATGAGGAGGTCATGGATGGCCTTAATACATGCATCGAGAGGTTGGTGGTTGACGAAGCTACTAGAGACATAATTGTGGATGAGTTGCAGATTTACAAGAGTGCAGAAGGATCTTTTCTTCACCTCTATGCATTCGAAGGAGATTGACCCATCAACCAGGTAAAAGAACAAATTCAAATTTAGTCATTTAAGCTTGTCATTGTATCATTGACTGACAAAGTTATAAATCTCTTGTTGCAGATCTGTGGTAGAAAGATTATGATGCAAGGGCACCAAATCTTCAAAAATTAGCCATTTGCATCTTGGCCCAGCCATGTCTTGCTTCTGGTTGTGAAATAAATTGGAGCATGTTTGACGGCATTCACACAAAGAAACGCAATAGGCTGACAACACAACGCCTCAATGACCTTGTGTATGTGCGGTACAATCTTCGTCTTCATGCGAAACAAGTGGAAGAGACGGATAGTCACGAGGCAATTGACTTGGATGATATTGATCCATACTTAGATTGGATCATTGAGTCTGATGATGTGCCCCAGGAGCCCATGTTTATCGAGGAGGTCACAGATTTAGAGAGGGAAGTAGATGAAGCTATGGCAGCAAGGGAAGCAGAGGCATTTGGAGGGGTTGGCGAGGATTTAGAGTTGGATGATGTTCCAGTGCAGCAGTCTTTACCTTCCACTTCTACGGGGCAGCAGACGAGTTGGAGAGAACAACTTCCATGTGCCATTTTAGTCTTCTTTTTGTTTAAAATAGAACATTTGACATTTACATTGTACTCTTATTTGCTTAAAAACTAATATAAAGCATGTTTATGACTCTGAGTTGTGTTCTCTGAATCTCTACAATCATTTCTCTAAATTCATTTAATTTGTTTATGTATTTCACTATATTTTATGAATTTATATATATTTTTAAAGTAACGATAAAAGTGCCGAGTAATTGTCGTGTAATTGCCAAGTCTCGAGTATGGTTAACAATTTTTGATTGCCAAGTAACCACAGTTCCCCTTTTTTTCTACTATGTCATAATCGATTGAATCTGAGTTGGAGTGTTGAATGCAAATGTAGTTGTCGACGCAATTCGAGCCAAACAAACAATATGCTTTTCTGAGGTCTGTTTTTGATAGATCGATGCAGCCGAGGATATTAAAGTCGGCTCATCAAAATTTGTTCACACACACAAACTTAAGATTGTCAAGAAATGCTAAACAAGGGTATGGATTTGTGTTACCCGATTTGCTCTAAAATGCTACACATGAAGTTGTACCATGCAAGCATTGACACAAACAAACTATAAGATAACAAACGAACAAACGATTGACAACGGGGTTGCCCGTGGTCTGCACTGCTGACCCATTGATAATGACAAAGCCAAACATGGAGGATTGTTGAACAAGGGAATTTGCATGTGGTCCTCACTGCATATCCATTGCCTGCCTCCTTATTTCATAGGTAAACCTACTCCAATACCAAATGTAAGGGAAGACACCTTCAATGGGAGAACCAATGCTAAAACACAAGTTTCAATCAATCATATTCATTAATAAGCTTTACGTATATAAAGGTTTTGCATCTCCTATCAAATAGGAGGTTGCTCAACCATTATTCTCTCTTAGCACTAATCTATGAAGGTTTTTCTAACAACCTATATTCACTCTAATCTCTACGTGAGTTGTATTAGCATCTCACTTACAATACTCCATAATATATCTCACATTAATATTACTAACCCAAACACATTAACTTCCACATGTGAGTACGTACTCAATTATTTTCCTAACAATATCCTTGTCACTTATTTTCCCTCCAATAGTTGACTTTTTCAGCCCCTGCACCTAGTTATGGTCAATCATCGACTAGTGAGAAAACAAGAGACAATGATATAAAAAAGTAGGTTCTTGAAAGCACTGAATCATCCTTAAGGAAAATAAGCAACAGGTTTATGAAAAAGTTGATTCCTAGAAGGACTAAATCACCCTAGACTCCTACCTTACAACCAGAGAGCAACGTGTTACAACATTTGGACCACTTTATGGCCATTTTGCTCCTGAGGGAACTTGAACCAGAGGGGCAGCATGTTTCAACAATTGCCCCTGGTTATGGCTGTTCACTCCTAGAGCCGAGGGGGACTTCAATCAGAGCGCAACATATTTCAGCACCTGTATCTGGTTACAACCAATTTTCTCTAGGGACTGCAACCAAAGGGCATGTTCCTTATGGCCACTTTGCTCCTTCTGAAGCTGCAAAAAATTCTACCAAAAGGCATGCTCCTTGTGGCCAGTTTGCTCCTACTAGAGCCATGAGAACTTCTACCGAGGGCATGTGGGAGGGCATCCTTCCAATCCCAACTTTCATGTCCATCTAGCGACTGTTTCAAGCATTATGGAGTGGAATAACCCTTTTGTTATGGAATGTCTGGAAGGAAAGAAATAGACGAATTTTCCAGCAGGAATGTAGAGATATATTAATCGTATGGGAGAAGGTAAAGATGAATGTAGCTGAATCCTTTAAATATAAGTTACATCTCCCTCAGATAATTCTAGAGCGATGGAATAATCTTATAAAAGCTTTATCTTTAAATTTGTCTAGTATGGTCATGGTTGATTCTCAATCTAGAAGGAAAAATCAGACTAATAAAAAGTGGTCAGCTCCTCCGAATGGAGTCAGAAAGCTGAACACAGATTGTGCTTCTAGAGGAAATCCAGGTATTGCTAGCATGGGTGGAATAGGTAGATGTTTGGATTGTTCAATTGCATTTTTATTTTCAAAAAAAATGGGATATGCAAGGAATAATTTAGCTGAGATTAGAGTTGTTTTCATAGGAATGCAAGAAGCAGTGAAAGTTGGTTGGTCAAGGGTTCAGGTAGAATAATTATTACCCTCTTATCCCATTACTATTTGAGTAAGCCCAGAAATTGACAAATAGCTAGAGAGCAAGAAAAAATTCACAAGTTGAAGGAACAATTCCAACAGATTAGCTTCCACCATGTTCCTCGTGGGATGAACAAAGTTGAGGATGTGTTAGCTAATTGAGCCTTGGGCAATGACAATCTTCTTTGTTATGGTCCTCCGCCAATTTGGTGGTCGACGAAGTTTCAACAAGATCTTAGACAGATTTTAGATATTGATATGAGTTAACGATGGTTGTTGGTATGATTAAACTTGTTTCTAATGCCCAAACCTGGACTAATAGTTAATACGCCTCGCATAGTCGACTTTGTACAAATTGATTTCTATATAATATAGTTCTATTTTATTTTTCTTTAAATGGTTATGGCGCTTTTCATTGTATCTTTCCAATCGTGCAATATTGCCAGCTCCAACCTTGCCTTGTTAGAGCAACAACGACGACGTTCTTATAGAATTATAGGTTTTTCAAATGAAGATAAATGGGTACAGTTCTTACATGATAATTTAGGTCTTATTAATTTTAATAAATAACGAATGTTTTTTTTTAAATTGGAATTGGAACGCAGGGTCTCCATCTTCTCGTTTTTAAGGGTTAATTTTATTTATTTATTTATTTATAAAAACATTGTCATGCAATGTCATGGCCTCTCAAAGCCTTGAGTCCCATACAATTGTATAATATCCAAGCTACTTGTTTTTTAGGGTTAGTTTATTTACTGAAATAAACCAAAGACATACTGCTACTACGCCAAGCAGCAACAAACTAGCAAGCGTCAAATTTCAACTGTTCAGCCCATCTCCCAATCCTTGTTACAACAAGGACGGACTGTTTCAAGGCAGCCCCTCTCCCAGTCCCTATTACATAAGGAACAGAGTGCCACAAACAGGGCCCCTCCCAAGATCTGTTGCATGTGGAACGGACGGCTACCAAGCAAGGCCCCTCCCAGTCCCTATTACAGCAAGGACGGATTGCTACCAAGCTGCAATCTATCTCACATGTACGCTTTTTTGAAATTTTTAATAAGGTGTAAGCTTTTTTATTTACTGTAATTTCTAACGTGTTAATTTTTCAGTTGTCCTTACAGAACAACGTCAGGGTCATAACCAGTCTCATGGGCATGTATCTTATCACACTTCCCAACATTTGAGTCCCAAGCATGTTCGGGTCTTAGCACATTTATTACTGATTTTATTTTATTTTTATAAATCTAAATGTAGAACTACGATTTTTATATAATAAGAACGTACATCAGGGAGTTATCTCTACTACAACAAAGGTATTCATGCATATATTTTTTTAATTTCTTATAAAAAATTTTTTCAATTTATTATTATTATAATTTCTTTATATTATATATATTTTATTTTACGGATATCCAAGGCAAGAACACCTTTTCATATTGTTTTTTATGGATATTTATGGATATTGTTTTTTTCAATTTCTTATAATCATAGTTTATATAAATAAATAAAATATCCCAGCCCCATATATAGATAGGGATAGGGGGCCTCAATTAATTTCTCAATTTCCCAATCTCCTAATTTCCTAATTAATCTCGTAATTTCTTAATCTGCTAATTTCCTAATCTCCTATTTTCTTGATTCCTTAATCTCCCATCTTCATATACATACATGCATATAATTATGATTATAAGAAATTGAAAAAAAAACATTATCCATAAATATTTCTGTAGCAATAAAATATATATATATATATCCCAGTCCCATATATAGATAGGGATAAGGCGACTCAATTAATTTCTCAATTTCCCAATCTCCTAATTTCCTAATTAATCTCTTAATTTCCTAACTTCTTAATCTGCTAATTTCCTAATCTCCTATTTTCTTGATTCCTTACTTTCTTGATTCCTTAATCTCCCATCTTCATATACATTCATGATATAATTATGATTATAAGAAATTGAAAAAAAACATTATCCATAAATATTTTTGTAGCAGTAGCAGATGAAAAGGTTTTCTTACCTTGGATGTTCGTATCCTTGATCTTTATGAAATTAAAAAATATATAATATAAAATAAATTATAATAATAATAATAAATTAAATAAATATAATTATAAGAAATTAAAAAAATAAATGCATGAATACTTTTGTCGCAATAGGGGTAACTCCCTAATGTATGTCCTTACTATAGAAGAAACACAATTCTACTTTTACATTTTTTTTTAAAAAGACAATATCAATAACAAAAGTGCTAAGAGCCCAACATACTTGCAACTTAAATGTTGATAAGGTTGATAAGATGCACGCCCATGCAACTGGCCATGGCCCTGATGTTGTTTGTAAGTATGTCATGTGTATGTATATATATGTATATACATATATATATGATTATAAGAAATTGAAAAAAAACATTATCCATAAATACCTCTGTAGCAATAGCAGATGAAAAGGTGTTCTCTATATATTAATTCAGTCCAGAGCAAAGATAGGAATGTTCAAGCAAACCTATTCTTCCCTAACAATTTGAACTCCATCCACAAAAAAGCCTACACTGGCTGAAAATGTGCAGCTAAGTAAAAACTTGTTTCTTTAGTTTTTTAAGAAAATTAAAATGTGCATGCTCTTTAGACTTTTTTTGTTTATCATTTTTTTCTTTTTAAAGTGTTATGTGCACAAGCTCTTCTTCACAACAAGCAGGATTTGACGTAGAGATGTACTCTGAACATAACTAGTCTTAAAGTCGAGTTAAAGCTAACCAAAAACCGAGTTGAGGGTTTCACGAATATTTTAGGAGCTTTGGGAAACATTTTTCACCACTAAACTTTAAATCATCTTTGCATGCCCCAACAATTTTTTTTCCCTAAGGTTCTTTTGCATATAAAATATCTTAAGGCAATCTAATTTATGTCAATTTGAATGTTTATTCCCATTGTGATATGAACCTGAGGTCAATGTGTTAATGAATGTTATTTCGTATGCCTTGTTAAGATAATCAAGGATTTTCAGCTCTTGATAGAAACTTTTCTAATAGTTGTTGTGGAACTTTCTCTACAATGAGCGCTGCTACATCAAGTTTGACATTTTTCAGACCCTGCAACTTGTCTCAATCCGTAGCAATAATTTGGGATGAAACTTTTTACAGCTTTATTTAAAAAGGGTTTTAAGGTATATAAACCTTACCATCAAAATGACATCCCCAATCTTGTATCGAAAACCTCCACTGAGTATATTTCCATCGCTTTGACATTCAAATCTTTGTCCAAACAGATTAGTTCACCTCTGTCCCAGATTATGAAAAAATGAGAGATTTGAATCAAGGTATGGACATTCCATTAAAGCATAATTGAAATGGGATTTTACTCAAAATTTCACCTCCCACCTTCTACACTATATCCTATGTTCTATTTTATCTTTCATCTGTACTGACTAAAAACATTGGATTGATTTGATTTTGAAATGTGCTATAGATTAAAAAAATTGTAAATAAATCCATTCATCAGTCATGACATTCTCCCTCTTTCTTCCATATTTAGGGGCACATTTCATGATGAATAACAGTAGTAGGAAAATTAAAGAAAAAGGTGATTAGAAGGGATAAAATCAATAAATATGACATGGAATAAATTCTATAACAACGAATTTCAGAATGTATATCTGTATTTCTCTTCTTGCTAGAACAACAATTTTGTATATCTGTATCTCTCCTTGCTATAAAAACATTTTTTGTTTCAGGTGCAAACTTGTGTAAAAAGTCATTTTTGCTTATCTTGTACAATAATAACATAATCTTTGTCCTTTAGTACCTCTGACACTCTGCCTCATGCAGTATACACAAGTGTCCCAAACGATACAAGAGTTCATCTTGCAAGTAGTAATTTGAAATTGTTTTACCACAATGTTGTGGCTCATAGACTTTTACAGAGTCTGAAACTGATTGGTAAAATTTTGGCCAAGTTTTGGTATCATGTCCACATGCATCAAGCACAAAAAGGAGGGTTTGGACACTCCCTTTCTTATGTCTAATGTTCAAGTGCAACTTCTGAAGATAGGAAGGCCATTTCTAACACCACTCTTGCTAAAAAAATTCTGTGTCTATAAGAATTGCAATGGTTTATGATATGTATGAATGATGGTCTCCTTACCTAGTGCTTGCACGCCTAGATGATGGCATAAACCTACCGGTCATATGTCGGGTACTTCCTTACCATGGAAATGAATGTCTCACTGTGGTAAATAACTGAGTGACTAAATTGAGTGAGGAATACTCCAAGTGCAAATTTAAATGCATCAGTCTCTATCTCAGATGGTTGTTGAAGATCTGGTCACATAGGCACTAGCACGGAGCGAAGTCAACATTTCAACTCCTCATAAGGTTGACCAGCTGAAGTTGGCCTTCACGCCACACTTGGTGACTTGATTCAAGGGCCAAGAAATGCAAGGAAAAGCAAGTACAAATTTCCTATAGAAATTTGACAACCTTAAGAAACAGCAAAAGTTTGTGTGCGTCAACAATATACCCAAGATAGTGAATCTCTTTCATGGCGAATAGGCATTTATCCATAATTGTATACCATTTATACTAACCCCATGTGCCTGCACTTGTTGAATGTGGTTGATGTGTAATTTCCGTGTTTAGTTGAGCATGAGCGTGTCATCTAGATATAACATGTTTTGCCAAAAATGTCACCTGGATAAACAACAAATGATTATGTGAAAGTCCAAAGAATGTCATTCATCAGTTGCATGAATGTCACAAGATTATTGGTCAAACCAAAGGAAATAGTCAACCATTCAAACCATAGTTACCAGGTTCGGAAATCCGAATGTATTCGGGAGGCGGAAAAAATGCGGAATGCGAAATTTTTGAAAAAATTCGGTAAAATCTGGTTCAGAAAATAAAATTATATATATATATATGCAAAATATTTCAATCTACTAAGGAATGAACATTAATTTAACACTTGCAAAAATGAGAAATGCATAAGAATTTCAAACTTGAATTACACTAAAAGATAGCAAAATATTCATAGTTTAGAGCCTAAGCTCAAAATTGATATAGAACTTAAGTTTCAAACATTTGCAACATCAAACCCAACTTCAAAATCAAAACTAGCACTAGCACCATCATCGAATGCTCCATCCAACTCATCAACACTATCAATATTTTCCTCAACTCCTTCAAAGGACGGTTCTCCAAGATGAAGATTGTCATCTTCTTTTGCAAGATTGTGCTCAAGTAATCTTAAATTGCTATGAACAAACACAAGATCTGACAACTTTTTGGCTCCTAGTCGGTTTCTCTTATTAGTATGGATCAAATCATGCGTGCTCAAATTTCTTTCGCATGCAGAAGCACTAGCACATTGACTGTGGACACGCACGGCAAGCTTTTGTAACTCTGGAGTAGAAGAACCATACGTCTGCCACCATAAATGGGGATCCATGCTAACAATGTCTTCTTGTGCCGCTTTAAACGACTCGGCCACTCTCCCCCAGTGTTGAGACCACTCGCGGGCAAGCAAAATGGGAGCCACTCCACCTTCGAACGCGTCTCTTGCTCTCCACCTTCGAATGCGTCTCTTGCTCTCCACCCTCTACATGACTGCGAACTCCTCATGACTCAATCTCTCACTCACAGTGACTCGACGACACTGTGTTTCATTTTGTTTCACGAAGAGTGCTATAAATAAAAAAAATTAGGGTTTGCAGCAATATTTTTAGGGTTATTGACTATTTTCTATGGCTTCTGGCTTTTTTTATATTTTAATGCTATGTTGTTTGGGTACAAGTACGGGTACGGATACAGGGACGTCTCCGGTATGCGGGTACGCCATTTTTCAAAAACCTTGATTTGGATACATCGTGGGTACATCTGTATAACTCATTTTTTTAGTAAAACACTTGAAACTACATAATATGAAAATATTTGTCTATAAATGATAAAAAACTTAAAATTATATAATATTCATTCATTCATTACTTCAAAGACAATGTACATTCAAATCTAGAATAAATCATCTCGATTGCCCACAAAATCATGAATGCCACTCCCATTATTTTTCAACTTTATCATTTACTGACACTTTCTCTCACAAGGGCTCATCGGTGCATTGAATCTCACAGAGTACATACCTTAAGGGGTGCACTGGGAATGGGGTGGGATCGGCTTGTGGCACTTTGCGAGAGATATTCTCATACTATTCTATCATGCATACATCCCTTCAAGCAGCCTTCATACCTCTTATGATGTCTCCTTGAAATCTTGAAACCCTGAAATATGGCTAAGTTTGAAACCCTGAAACCCTGGAATCTGACTAACTCTGAAATATGATAGGATCCTCCAAAACCTACAATTTGCATTATAGCTCCTAGCGGTCCGAAACCCCTCTCAAACATCCTAGCTGTATATAAATAAGAAACTAGATGTCCTATATCTTATACTTAAATGTTTATTTTATTTATATATTGTGGGGTTCGGACTAGATTTACATTTTCCAAATTTTTTTGTTGACTTCCATTGTTTCTCCCTGTCGGTACCTTTCTAGACGCCTCCGGGACATACCCGAGGTGTATCGAAACGTGAAACATGGGGGAGGGGGGGCGATTCCTGCAACACAATTTTAATGTTGAAAAATACGGTGAACTGAATTTATTAATCCGGAAGCCTGCAAAAATGCGGAACATTCCGGATTTTGGCCAGATGCGGCCAAATCCGGTAACTATGATTCAAACAAACCTTTTGACATAGAAATTGGAAATTTGTAGCACAACACACAAAATCGCAAAAACATAATGTGTTATAAAACCAATGACCCTTATCAAGGAAATGAACACATGACACTAATTGGAAATGAAGCTTTATTGAGACTGAGTAATCTTACAGATGGTACCAAAATCTAAGAAGAGATATGAAGCTACAACACTATGTCCTTTTTTGGGTCAAGCACCTTTCTATATATAACCAAGTACACCAAGATATAAAAGGACTCGAAGATGAGGATGAACTATTCCAACTTGAGAACCCATGTCATCCATTATACATGGATGAGGACAAACCGAGTTAGTGGATTTTGACAAAATCAATTTCCAATTAGGCCCAAATTTGGTTCAGAATTTTATTGTTCCATTTTCGGCCTTTCAAAATGGATGTTAGGGATCAAACTTTTCCAAACGGAGCTTTTCACCCCTTATCATGTTCTACACATTATAAGCTTCAAATGCTTTTTGAATAGGATCATTTCGAGCTACAACCACAAAGCTATGTCCTCGACAAAGTGACCTACCAGTTTTTTGGTTTTTCCAAATGTTTTGTCTCAATCTACTGCCTAATTCACCTAACTTTGCTTTGAATGTTATTTTCTAGATCTCTAAAGGTTCAAAAAGAATTTGATGCCATCCTAACTTGGGATCTATCTTAGTAAAGAATTTTACACTACGTAGCTAGTCCAATAGATCTTTTAACCTTGAAAGGGAATGGCAATTCTTCATTGCAATCTTGTTCAGGGCTTTATAGTCAACGCACAACCTCCATGTGCCAGCTTTCTTTGGCACAAGCATAATTGGGCTATTGCAAGATGAAGTGTTGTGCATGATGTGTTCCTTACTCAAAAGTTAAAAAAATGCCATTTGATTTCATCATTCTCCAATTATGAACAGCGGTAAAGGGATGCATTAGGAAGAGGTAGTCCTAGAATTAGATCAATAGTATGCCTTACCACACAATGCTTAGGCATTCCAGTTAGGGACTAGAAATGATCCTTTTATTCCTCCAGTACTTTGGTCAACTACACTTTTTCTCTGTTGAAGGAGTTGCAGTGTCAACTTGTGCATTTCTTGCATTCATTGTTTACCATCAAGAACAGAAACATCTTTCAATGCTTGACAATGAAAAGTGAACTTAGGGACTACTTCTGGTATGTGGAATCTATCTTTTACAACATATATGACAACACTTCTAGGATTTGCTTCATAGATTGCATGGCATTGGTAAAACACAATTGAGCGATTGCAATATGAAAAGTTGGGGCATGATGTGCTCTCTATTCAAAAGTTCCCAAATCAGCCATTTGATTTATTCATTCTTCAAGGATGAATAGTGGTAGAGGGGATAGTATGCCTTACTGTCCAATGTTTAGGCACTCCCATTTGAGACTGGAAATAATCCTTTTACTCCTCCAGTACTTAGTTCAACTGTACTTTTTCTAAGTTGAAGGAATTGCAATGTCAGCTTGTGCTGCAAGGATGTATTTCTTGCATTCAAGGCTCACCATCAAGAGCACAAACATCTTTCAATGCTTGGCGCTCAAAATTGAGCTTAGAGACTACTTCTGGTACGCGGAATGTACCTCCTCCAACATATATGACAACACTTTTTGGATTTGCTTGATTGATTGCATGACATTGGTAAATACATGGTTGACCAAGTACAACATCACATGCCTCTAATGGCGCAAAGGCAGAAAGCACTTCATCTTGGAAAGGCTTGATCTTGTATACCAAGTGACACCAGGGAGTCGTGCTCTTCTTGTAGCCTAAGTTGAACCATCCAATGGAGTATGGATGGCCATGAGGCGTCAGTAGCAAGTTCAATTTCGAATTGCTTCAAGTGAAATTAGATTCTTTTGGCTCCCATTCTAAACTATGTAGCATACAGGTTGTTCATTGACACACATTCTAGAATGGAACAATCTTTATATTTCTTCTGGATTTGAATTGGAGGATGGTGCAATATTTGTGGTAGCTATCATATAACTAGGCTCAAAGTCCACAATCTATTTTCATTTGTCCAATACCATTGTGGTGGAACTTGATGCTTGTAGTTGTGCAAGAGGGGCTTCTCGTACACACCATTTCTCTTCAAAATGACCACTAGAATAGTGTGTTGCATGTCTTGCTAGTCTCAGATTGTTTCTTATGCCGTAAAAACAGTGTGTTTTTCTTTTGAAAGTGACACAGGTCCTTTCCCTTGTTGCTTGGAGTTTGGCTTTATTTCAAGCTTGGAATTCTTGTTCTGAGGCTTCTCAGAAGTTTTGTCAGAGGATTTGGAATCATCACCTTTAAAATTATGCTTAGCTTTTGCTTCAAGTGGGCATGCATACTTGCAAGAAGCTCCTAAGGATAAGATATGGATGAATCCGAAATCCATGTTGGACGAGATATATGCTTTGAGTCCCTACTGATACTTCAAGATTAGATTTCGCTCACTTTCTTGGACATTCAACTTAGAAGTCAAGGTATGAAAAATATTGGTATAGTCTTGGACATAATGGTCACGCCCTTGATACAGTCGAGAAAACTTAAGGTATTGGTCATCATAATTGCCAATAGCGTAATAGGTTTTATTCAAAGCATCAGCCGAACCATCCTAGGTTCCTACATGATTAAGATCATCCTCATGGACAGTACAATGGTTATCAGCCAACCCGTCCCAGGTTCTTCAATGATTAAGACCATCCTCGAGGACTGTACAATGCTTATCCCACTATTTTTTCAAAGACAAGGAAACTCTCAAAGCGAAAAAGTAATGTTTTCTAAATCAGAGAAAAAAATTACGGCGTGGCAGAATTCTACTAGATTAAGCCAGTTACTTAAAGCATCAACATTTATCTTGCCTTCAGACAGGAATATCCAGATTTACTTATACCTTGTACAGTGTTTGGCCTCCAAATGGCTTCTTGGTTGATGAAGAAGACGGGTCTAAGGAGGATTGTACTTGTTACAAGAATTGAGCGAAGTGATCAATTATCCTGACTTCTTCTCATGTGTAGTTTTGCTACAATTCATCTCTTTGTTGCTGCAAAGCATCTTCTATCAACTTCTATAACCATGTCGAGTTTTGGCATCTCTTGTGTCGATTTGTCTGCCATCTGTTGGGGTCATGAAGAACAAATAGGAAGTTAAGCCAAATGCTCACGAATTTTGAGAACAAACTCCTTGTAGTCAGACCTCATATAAGTGGGCATATCAATGCAGAGAAGGATTAGGATAAGAGATTCGCTCTGATACCATTGACCCAAGGCCTAGGGACAACGCACTAAAATGGATTCTAAAGTGTATAAGTGGAAATGATTAATGAGAGTTCAACAACAAACAATAATCAAAGTGGCTTAATAAATAGAATGAAAGAACAATATATCACCATGCTAGAACTATAACGCACGAATATATTATTCAAGAATCTGCATGTTTTGTACAAGGATTCAAGAGGACGGATCTATCAACCAAAAATGAACTATTTATCTTTCTATTTGATAAATAGCTATATTACATTAATTTGCAAGCGCAGGAGATAGAAGGGATGGCATGACAGCTACAATAAATGCAATTTCTCGCCTTTTGTTGGTTGAGATTCTCCATTTTTATCAGTTTTTGCAGATACCACAAGGAATGTGTTGAGCAAGGTTAACACTTATAGAGCTATGTGTCATCATATGCATTGAGTTTGGGCTTCCCGATTTGACCACATGAGCTTGAGATGATGATGAACTTAGTGGTGAAGACAGAATTCTATTCGAAAACCACAAAATCATCAAAGTCCCAAATCCTCCCAGATTGATGAGGATCCTAGAGTGATGTATTTCTTTGTTCCTTAGACTGCCTTCTGAGGAATTTGGGAATGATTTTTTCAACAGTTATTCTAAGGGGTAATTGAAGAGTTAAAGGGCTCATTGGCAAGATGTTTAGTGAATATGGAGCCAGCATTCCAATGGCTCTTATTTGTACCAAATGAGATAAAATCGTGGCTTGATAGTCACTTTGAAACCTGTCCAAGTATCAATTTCTGGTTGGTGTGTCATAGCATGTGAGACTGCCACCTAAAGAAAGCTTGATTGTTCACATGGACCCAGGCTATCATGATATTTTGTGGCTCTTTGAGAAGTCAATTTGTCCCCATCAGTTGTGCCATCAAAATGAGGAATGGATATCTTCAAGTCTGGCTTGAAAGTAGATGGGGCAATTATCCCAGTTAGGAGAATTGCATTGGTGGCTCGCTAGCATCCCATTAGTTGATGTAACATACATGTGATCTGCTGAATAAGTTGAAGTTGAAATGCATTCTATTGGTGGCGCAGATTGTGGACCTCCTGAGTGACTAACTGTATTAAGTTTGGGTTTTTGGTCCGGTTTGGAGGACTATTGGAACCATCCATGATTATTTTTTCAAACAAAAACCTAAGTTACCAGTTCAATTTGGATAAGGGTACAGCGAATCGGGAATGCCAGTATGGCAAATTTTTTCCATGTACAATGAATCAGGGATGCAGGTACAGCACTTTTTCCCCCAGGTATGGCCATACAAAAATATTAAAAATATAAATATTATAGCCTAATAAAAAGGAATTGACCACATAGTATGCATAGCATAAACAAAATAACCACAAAACACTGATTATAAATTGATATTGATGAATGCCAAATTTCATGGCAAATATTAATATTAAATCAAAATGAGATAAAAAAAAATGAGGGACAAGTAACAACTGCACAAAACCTCATCCTTAGCAGAAAAAACAAACTAGTTCGTATGTAGTATTTCAATTTGTGGCCACTTTTTATAGCTGGTGCTACAGGGCTTTCTAACTGCTGTGACAGCTGTTAGTAGAAATCTGTAACCGTGATAGAAAAGAATATGTTATTGTCAAAGAAGGATTACTAATTTCCAGCTAAAATTAAAGAGGAATTTTTAATTGACTCCTCTGAACTAGGATAAAACTAGGAAAGAAAAAAAGTGGAGTTTAGTGGTTCTGCTATTTAGAATTTATATTCGATTCATGCATGTAGTGAGAGTCCTTTACGTATAATATACTCCCTGTTCATCACATCATGTATTGTAAATTGGTTTATAACAACCCAGAAATGATGAAAACAACACCAAATATCTGTATAGGTTTTTTTTTTTTTGTTTTGAAGTCATTAATCAAAGTAGTGAAAAAAAATTAAAACTATGAAAAAACATTTTAAAAACAGCCTTTAGGCCTGTGAATTCACCCGTGGTATGCCCAGGTACATCAGCAGACCAGGGCATATCCAGGTTGAACCTGGGGCCAAACTGGACGCAGACCCAGACCGGTTACGTCCCAAACCCAAACCCAAGGCTGGGAAGCGGCAAAACCAGCTACTTAGATAAGAACATTAAAAACACAAATAAAAAGACCTTTTTGCCTTGTTTTTCTGATTTCTACTAAATACAACCAAGGATTACAATAAAGGGGAATAAAAAACCAACCCCTTGAAATGGAAAACTCATTAATAAACTTTAAAGAAGAATTTATGACCCTTAATTGAATACAATCTCGTAAGCTTTTAAATTTTTAATGTTTCCCTAGGACTTGGGGCTTTGAAATAGATTAACAAAATATTAGAGAAAGACCCAAGTATGATCCTTCTATTAAAAAAATTGGAGATTTCTTTTAAGAAGAGGACAGATATCCCACCCCCAAAAAAAGGAAGTACTTTTTAACAAAGGTTTGAAAACCCTTTTAAGTTTTCTTTTCTACTTATCACCTTGGATTAATGCGGGAATGGCAAACCCGAAGAGGAACCACAGTTTCTGCAGAAGCCACACTTTGTCCAGGTCGAAGAGCAGCAATAGAGGGCTACGAGCCAGACCCAGGAACAGGAATTACCATAGTTGTTAATGCCTGTAGCCTTGCTGTAAACACAGAACTGTAGCTTCCAAAGACAAACTATACAAATACCTGTCGCTGCGGTCCAAGTTTCTGCTTCTCCATTTCTTTTTAAAAAAACTTGAGGAAATAAAGTCTTACCCAGAATATGAAAAAGCAGAGGAAAAGGTCAAACAAACCGTGAGAAGGGAGCACTCTGAATAAAGATGCAATAGCAGAAGGCATCCAGAAAAAGAGATGAAAAGAGATGCAGATGGATCTCGGCTGAGGCAACGGGCATAGAATTCAATCAGAAACATTTACACACCACAAAATCAGATACAAAAGCAGTGGTGAAATTCCAGCTAATGACATGATCACAAGAGGCAAGGGCATTGCTAAAGATCTGGAAGCTAAAAAAAACAATTATATGTAAAGGCTGAAACACAGAATATGAGGCTTGACCATCACACTTCGACACCAACTGATATGATTCTATTTCTGAACTCTTGTCTATATGAGAGAAGCCTAACAAAGGCTTAAACTCTTACAAGACATTTAATGTTTTCAAATCCCACTTCCAACTTTCAATCGTCCACCTTTTAATTTTTATTTCTATCTAACCTTGACTTAGGGACCATGCTGCCAACTGCTCCTACTTACTGACATCTATGACTTTGACTGAAGTCGAGAATAAAATAATACTTACAACTAAGAGACAATCTCATAGGGCCTAGCATACACAAGATTTTGCATGAAATGGTTTTACAAAAAAAAATCTTATGTATCTTGAGTACATAAATCTGATGTCTTTTATACATGTTTATTTTGTCATATTTTCATAATTTAAAAAATAGACAAATTCCTAGGTTGCCGATATAGATACAAGTACGAGAATCAGACATGTGGATATGGGGATTTTTTTTGCAGGGGTTGGATACATTTTGGATATGGCCGTACAAAAATATATAAAAAAATAAAAATATAAGCAAAATTTACCACATAATATGTATAGAAGAAACAAAATAAGTTAAATAACCACAAAACATATTAATAATTCAATGCCAAATATCATAATATTCAATGGTCGAACTTAGACTAATTTTATAATAGGTACATAGTGCGAATGTTACAATGTATGGGCAAAATAAAAGACAACTCAGCATATTCATGCTTCACTATATTCATTTTCCTCTTCGGCTGCAATGTTTTCATCAACATGTGGTTCATTAGAACCACAAAGCAGCAGCAGTGCCACTCCCACCAGCTCCACTATGCAGGTCATGTGAAGCACCATCTAGGTCCATGTCAAGCAATAAAATAAAGGCAACAAAGGCATCCAAATCAGTAGTCTTTGGGTCCACATCCCAACACTTTGTTGCCCCTACGTTGTACTAAGGTTCTTTATGTGAGAGAAGACGCAAGTTGGAATGCGCATAGACCAAATCCTCTGCCTTTTTTGCTGCCAACTTATAACGGTTATCTGAGTGGATAAAGTTGCAGGTACCCCATTTCTACTTAACTGAGGAGGAACTTGCAACCTATTGAGGCAAGCCGCAAAGTCAATTAGAATTTATAAAAGTTAAAAGTTAAAACAAAACGTCAAAAAGAAGGGTAGATAAGATAAGACAAGATAAGATAAATATATTAATGTCCAGCTAATGACCACACAAGTAGGTCAAAGGGACTGTAGATTACAGAAATGTGTCAGAAAAAAGCGGGAAACCAAAAAGGTCTCCAACAACAAGAAAATCAATGCTGAAAGAAATAGTATAAAACATAGCAAAGTGTAACCACGCTCAAAGCCAAAGAACCAAAGAACCCAACCACGCTCAGGTCCAAAGAAGGGAGAAAAAGAAGTGAGAAATCCCCAAAAATCTCTAAACATCGAGAGCACAAGAATGAGACCTAAGAAAGAAGAACCAAGAGGGAACCCATTAAAAGTTCGATCCAACACTCCTAGCATCCAAGGCCGACAAGAAGAAGCTCCAAATAGAAGTATGACCCGAAGAAGGGAAGGTATGATGCCTGGTCTATCCTCCAATCCTCTGCCTAGAAAGAAAAGTCCTTTGTGAAGATCTGGTGGATCTAGTCTGTCTCCTGATGTCGGGTCTGAAGTGAACATGCTGATGAAAACTCGGGGAACTGAGTAGTGTTTTTGGGCCACACGGATCTGGAATGCAACGTTGTACTGATGTCAATTTGTCGTTTAGTGCCTCTCCTCGAAGGTAGCACCGTGAAAAAGGAAGTAATCCGCTGTGTAGAGACTGGTCTAGTGGGTCTCTGAATAAAATGATCACGAAGCTTAAGAGCTTCTTTTATATATAAAGCCAAACATCTCTAGTCCTCATATCTGACGAAGTCAGAAAGACTCTGTCCTCCTAAATAGGCAGTAAAATCTTCCCATGATCTCATAGTATATGGGACAATAGAAGATGAAGTGCTCCTCGGACTCTGTCTCTTGGATGTTGCATAACTGACAAATCATGTCTGCTCGATCTATCTGGTGATCTGTCTCAATCCTAAACCTGTGGGACCCCACTCAAAATTGTCCTAATGGGATGCAAAAAGAGTGCATCCAATGGCAGAATATATATTGTGGACGAATGATAAGCCCGTCACTCAGCTCCAAGAAGTGCTCTGCATAAAATGCCATCTTAGGATGTAACCCCCTAAAAGGTTTTACCCAAGTAGTATGAATAAACTGTCTATAAATATCATCCCTAATAATCCGGTTCAGCCCTTGTCTAGTGGGTAGAAGATGAGCTAATGTGTCCAAGGAGTACCTAAATGGAGGAAGTTGGTCCATCCTGATTCCCACCAACTCCAATAGATTAGAAACCCCTGTATACCAACAACGTCCACGGGTCGAGGGAGCTAAGAGAGCAAGATTATCTGAAGAATAGTACGCTAAGTATGGATATCTGTCACGCCCACTTGCAGAATCAGCCCCACTTGCAAAATCAGCAAACCTCCGTATGCGATGTATGAAAGAGATCAGATCAAATATAGTCTCCATTTGGAAGGGTCAGGCTCCAAACTCTGCAAAGATAATGTGTTGGGGAACTGTCTACTTACATATGATCATGCGGCGAAGGAGAAGTGTCTAGGCCCTCTCAACCGCAGCCCAATCACCCTCAAGTAAAGAGGGGCCCCAAACTACAGATCCATAGAGAACTGTGGGTCTGATAAGTGCATCCATGAGCGACATCTTAAATGAGAAATGCTAAAAGTGATGCCGAAAACACTATCATTCAAGGAGAGCTAAAGAACCATAACCTTTGTTTATTCTAGACCGGAGTACCTACCTCAAGTTGAAACGTGAACCAGAAAATTGCACTCCCAGAAAAGTATAGGAAGTGGTAATCTCAACCTCCTTTCTTCTGAAAAAGAAATGGAGGTGGGAGGTCTTCAAACCATTAAACACCATGACCTTGGTTTTCCCCAAATCAACCGTCAACTGTCGGAGATCACAAAAGAGAGACAAAACATCCAACTGTCATTATATGCCCTCAGGAGAAGAGGCTAGAAGAACCACATCATTCGCAAACAAGAGGATAGAAATCAAAACCTAGTAAAGAAGACACCCATCACTCACCTGAATATGTTCATGAAGAAAGGTCTCTAACTCATTAATGTATATCCCAAATAAGGTTGGGGACAAAGGGCATCCCTGCTTGACCCCAATGGTACTCCTAATAAAGTCTACCCATGAACCATGCGGAGACGATCAAGGACATTCTTGTACAATCTCATAATAGCTGCCAAGAGGGTCTCAGAAATGCCAATATTCCTAAGTCTCTGGAAAAGTGCCTCTTAGAACAGTATCAAACACTTTCCTAAAGTCTACAAAACAACAATAGACTTTGGATGAGCAATGATATGCCTCCTCAATAGTGGCCCAGAGTGTGAAAATATGATCAATGGTCTGATGCGCTAGTCTAAACCCTACTTGTCCCCGAGCTTTGAGGTGTCACGGCTCTAGTTCTCTCGAAAGCTACATGTGTAATACATTAGCGTACAATTTCGAGAATGTGTGTCCAACCATGATTGTCCTGTAATTATTTGGATCTGAACAAGAGCTTAATTTGTATATCCGATGAATAGTGTGATGTGACAAGAGGGCAGGAAACCCGAACAAACCACGTGGTTGAAAAGATCAACCCAAAAGCTTCCAAAAGCTCTAAACCATATTTGAATAACTCGGCTTGGAAACCTTCTTCATTGGTTGCCTTACTACTATTCATCACCTTCACCGCCTCTCTAACATTCTTGTATGTGAATAAGTGAGAAGAAGATGGTGGAGAAGTAACATGGGTTTGTGTTTGGCCAAAAATATCATAGAGTAAACAAAAATTAAAATCTTACTTGTGATAGAATTTTTATCGCAAGTCACTGGGGGTGGGTGGATGCTTGCCCATGGAGGTACCACCAAAAGTGAGTGTCCATCTTGTACTTTTGACAAATAGCACCAAAGGAGTGACCCGCGGAGGTTATGAAATGCACAAACTCTTCCCTAACTTGGTCTTCCACTTTCGGATCAAGGAAGAGTCTACAGAATGTCGCCTTATATCCCTCACCAACCTCAACACCTCTATATGGTAGGACGATCTTAGGCAAATAAAAAATCTTGGGGCTATAGTATTTGGACGTCGAGGCAAAGGCAAGAAGATGCATTTGGGTGAACATTTTGTTCCACTTTTTAATGAGATATGACTGCATTTCCTTGAAGAACCTCTTTGTAGGATCCTGCTCTTTGTCATTTATGATGGATCTAATATTCTAAATCATTGAGTTGATTCCATCATAAACCTCACCCAAACATGGATGATCCATATCCACATATCTCAACATGCCGAGGATGGGCAAGGTAAAACTGAGCAAATACTCCACACATTCCCACCATGCGTCATCAAGAATCCACTCTTTCACCTTTGTGGCCTTCTCATTGTTTGTCTGCCTCCATACACTTCAAAGTTGGTTGATGACCATGCTACTCAATGTCTCACGCACCTTAACAAGTTGTCTCAAAACAAGGGTATGTGAAGCAAACCGAGTCTCAACAACCTAATACAAAACTAAAACAAATAAAATTAATAAAAAAATATTCAATTACAAACTTAAAAAAAATTAAAAATATACATGATCCATGAATGATTAAATAAAAAGTTGCCTTCAACAACTGCAACTTCGAGAAGTTCCTAAAGATGCCTTGGGACATGTGATGGTTGCTTATGACCATTTGGATCTCACTCGCCTCCTCATAGACTTGTTTGATCCAATCAATTTTTGTCTCCAATTTTTGTAGCATAAAGTTGAGGGAATGAACGGCACAAGGTGTCCAAAATATGTGCCCATACCTTGCCTCAACCAACATGCTCGTGACTTTGCAATTTTTAGCATTGTTTGTTACAATTTGGACAACATTTTGAAGCCCCACCGCCTCAATGGACTCTATCAGGATGTCAACAATGAATCGTGCATCTTTCACTTGCCCCTCACAATCAACAGCTCTCAAAAACATTGCCCCTTTAGGGCTCACTACGACCACATTAATCAATGGCCTATTTGTTGTATCTTTCCATCAATCAAAAATAGACACCTTTGTTTTGATCCATGATTTCCTGATGGGCTTCAATGCATCTTCAACTTGTTTTCTTTCTTTTGTCAACAAGATGGTTCGCACCTTTTCATAACCTGGGCTAGTGAACCCTTTAGGGGCAATATTGATAGATCTCACCATATCTTCCCAATATGGTGATCTAGCAATATTTAATTTTAATCCACATGCATAAAGACAATGTGCAATACTTTGCTCTAATGTGTCCCTAGATTGATTTTAGAATGACCTTTCCATGGGCCTACATCTTTTATTGTCTTGCAACTAAAAGGTGAATCCTCTCCCTCTACGGCCACTTCGAGTGTAGCAAGAAATGGGTGTGATGGGGCCACCATATTAGCATGAGACTGATAAAAATCTCCCTCTACAACCACGTCGGGTGTAGCAAGAAATGGGTGTGATGGGGCCACCATATTAGCACGAGACTGATCAAAATCCATAGGTGACGATCCTCTCTTTCTCAAAGGATGCTTCGCTCTTTGCCCAACAAGGGCATCTGCTTCTTTTTACTCTTTGATGTATGCAAGGATCTTTGCATGTGGCAAGCCCTTTCATGGTTTTCCATTCATGTTTGGCCCACAAGTTTTGATTCCAGTGCCAAGACGTCTTTGCATGTGGCAAGCCCTTTCCTCATAGACATGTTTAATCCAATCAATTTTTGTCTCCAAATTTTTGCAACATAAGGTTGAAGGAATGAACGACACAAGGTGTCCAAAATATGTGCCCATACCTTGCCTCAACCAACATGCCCGCAGCTTTGTAATTTTTAGCATTGTCCATTACAACTTGGATAACATCTTGCATCTTTCACTTACCCCTCACAATCAACATCTCTCAAAAACATTTCCCCTTTAGGGCTCACTGTGACCACATTAATCAATGGCATATTTGTTGTATCTTTCCATCCATTAGAAATGAACACCCTTGTTTCGATCCATGAATTCTTGATAGGCTTCAATGCATCTTTAACTTGTTTTCTTTCTTTTGTCAACAAGATGGTTCGCACCTTTTAATACCCTAGGTCAGTGAACCCTTTAGAGGCAGCATAGATAGATCTCACCTTATCTTGCCAGTATGGTGATCTAACAACATTAAATGGTGATCCACGTGCGTAAAGACAATGCACAATATTTGCTCTTTTGTGTCCCTAGATTGATTTTGAAATGACCTTTCCTTGGGCCTGCATCTTTTGTTCGCTTGCGACTAAGAGGTGAATCCTCTCTCTTTACGGCCATGTCAAGTGTAGCAAGAAATGGGTATGATGGGGCCACCATTTAGCACGAGATTGATTAAAATCCACACGTCACGATCCTCTCTTTCTCAAAGGATGCTTCGCTCTTTGCCCAACAAGGGCATCTGCGTCTTCTTGATCTTTGATGTATGCAAGGATCTTTGCATGTAGCAAGCCCTTTCCTAGTTTTCCATTCGTGATTGGCTCACAACAAGTTCTAATTCCAGCGCTAGGAATTGCACATGAATGGACTTTCACTCGATTATATGAGCTCTTGTATTGAGAGATTCACTCTAAGCATTGCCAAAAGAAACACCCTCCACCAAGCAGTTGTTCTAACATTGTCACGTACTTCCAAAGAGGCACTCGAAAACTAGCTTTGGAGGGTAACCCTTGGCCCATTGAACTAGCACTTGCAATGGTAAACATTCTGGTAAATCGGAAATCCCTATAACACCTAATAAAATTATAATAATATTGTTATTAACCTATTAGAATTTAAAACATTTAGCATTTGTTGAAAGAATCTTTAAAACTTATTAAAAGAACAACAAAAAAAACAAAACTAATTACAAACAAACAAACATTTAAAAACTGGAAGGAAAAAAAACTTCAAAAAAAAACCTACAAAACTAAAAAAAATGTACCTTGAATGAATAATCTTCTTTGTTGCAATCTCATCAAGCTCCTTGGCACCAAATAGGTAGAGGTAATGGTGTAGGTTTAACACAAGGAAGGAATTTCAAGCTTATGCAAATGAAAAAATGAACAAGAGTGAACAGATGTGCAATGAGAGGTAAAAATGCAATGAAAGGTAAATGTGTTGTTATCTTTTCATAACTGAGTGTGAATGTTGCTTTTAGGCTTGAGAATGCACTTTTAAAAAAATTTGAATGTTTTTTGAGGTCCATAGTTGACTTTTACTTCGAAATTGGAAAAAAAAACTGCGTTTTTCTGGTCAAATACGTTGGGGCAACGGGCAGGGTACGTCCCAGCCCCCATAGATATGCCGGGATACGACCATGATGTATCCGAGTGTACCCACGGGCAGGGGCATACCCTGCCTGTTACTCTAGTGTATCCCCTACAGAACCATATCCAAATGCATATCACTTTGTAACAGCAGGTCCCTGGGAGAGTATTCAGTAACCCAGTAAAAATGCAATGAAAGGTAAATGTGTTGTTTTCTTTTGATAAATGAGTGTGAATGCTGATTTTAGGGTTGAGAATGCACTTTAAAATGTTTTTGAATGTTTTTTGAGGTAGATAGTTAACTTTTAGTGCAGCAAAATTGGGGAGAAAAAATTAAAAACACATTTTTCTAGGCAGATACGCTGGGACAATGGGCAGGGTAAGTCCCTGCCCCTGCAGGTATGCCCGGATACGTCCATGGGTGTACCCGCAGGGGCAGGGACATACCCTGCCTGTTGCCCAAGCATATCCCCCGCAGAATGTGTCCAAACGTGTATTGCTTAGTACCAGCAGGTCCTTGGGAGCGTAACCCGGATAAATTCCATAACATACCCCAAAATTGAAATATATTGCATTGATGACTAGAGGATTACCAGTGGACAGTCTTGACTACATATCACACACCTAATACAACAGTTCATGGATAGATGAATAGTATCAATGAAACGAGACATAAAAATTACTATAATCACCATATATGCCAAAAATAATTGCAGCCAAACCTGAAAAATAAATAAAATGGTAAGTCAAGAATTGAGCAAGGATGGAAACTTACGGCATCTCTCCAAAATAGTCTATCCATTCAGGTTTATCATAAACTTGACGCCGGCGTGGTCGTTTTAACTTCTTATCATTTATGTCCATTATCAACCATTCCCTGTCTTCTGGGCTCATATAATCTGACTTCAATATCTTCCCCTGTTCTCGCATCTTTTGTGCAAGTCTAAACGAAATCCAGAGACCAAACACAATTCTCAAATTAATATATTTGGAAATAAAACACATGAAATCCAGGAAAAATAATACGAGTAACTATACTATATTCAAAATATGTATCTGAACTGTGGATATACATACTCTGAGTCTGGTGCAGGTTCTTCATCAGGAATGTCCACCTCAAGCACACCATGGCCTTGCATCATATTTTGATGCCACTCTCCTTCATACCTGAATATTGAATACTTCTTCATCAAATGGGGTAACCATGACTTATCAAAAGAAGTATTTCAACTCCTACATGAGCCTACATCATTACTGCTGTTTCACCTGCATCAAGAATTGTTTCTACTATTTACTGCTCAAAAAATGAAAAATAGGGTGCTCCCAAAAAAATCTACATGACTTTTTCTGCTTCCCCTGTACCAATATGTGCTTCTACTGTTTACCACTCAAAAACAAAAAATAAAACCATCATGATATGTAACTTACTGTAATAAAGAGGCCTTACAAAATTCAGCACTAGAACTTCATCAATACCACACAGTTCAAAAACTCGGCAGCCCAAAATTTTGACTTGGAATCACCACTCAGCAAAACTAAACAAAAACTTGACAATTTAGAAAAATATACTCATGAAACAAACTTAAATAACGTGCAAAATACTGTTATAAAGCTTATTTATAGAACGCATAAGTATAATTCCTATTAGTTTTAGATCAAAAGTATTTTAAAAATTTTGAAAAACAAATTCCGCTGACTGACAAGTTTCTGCAGAAAACTCGTGAGTTTTTACTTGTGAGTCTGATAAAAACTCAGCTGGCAAGTTACTCAGCAATTTCTTGGCAGCATTTTTGACTCATGTTTCTTGGTAAATTCTTGGCGTTTCTCGCAAGTTTTAATACACAAAGCCTCTCAGTTCAATGGCTACATCTCTTCCTTTTCAAGGTTTCAAAGATGCCAGTACAGATTTGAGTTCAGATGAAGGATTACATTCACCCTTTTCAAATTACAGGTTTGTGTGTTTGATAGAAAATTATGCATGTAAAAATACAAAAAAAGACAAACAATGAAGTCCAAAATCAAACACGATAATTATAACATACCGAAGAGCAAATAGTAGAACTATGTCATCCATCAAATAGGAAATTCATTATTGGGTACTCATTCATGTGCGTAAATATCAAAACTCATTAATTTCTATTTGATAGCAGCAGCATTTATGACAATTTCATTCCTCATCACTGTCAAGTGCAGCAAGTAACGCTCGTCATTAAATTCCATTAAGAGTCAAAATAATATCATATGATTTCCTTGGTGAATAGCAGATTTGACCAGTAAATAGAATTTTTCCTGTGGACAATGCAGCATGTACAGCAGTTATGCTGGTCAATGGAACAGTACAGCAAGAAACAAATCAAAGCAGACAAAGTTCAAGGTCAATGCAGCAGAACTTGGCCAAACTGCAGTCCTCTTGGTCATTGATGCCAAAATCCAGTCAATGAAGTGTCAAAACTGGTCAACAGCCTGGTCTTTATTGATGTAAAAGAGGTCAAAGGTAGGTGCAAGTCAAAGGAGATAAACTTCAAGAATAATGCATTTAAGAGAGCAATTTATAAATATTTATACATTTTAGTTGGGATGTAATGTAGAGAGTCTGCTGATATGACACCAGGCAGCCTAGTCAGCATTCCACCTTAAATAATACTGGCACTAAATTCCAGGTAAGCCAGGAGAGAGCCAGTATGAGAATTTTTTTTATCAACATTTTAGAAATTCTATGGCAAATAAGAGGATGATGTCATAAACAGTAACTGATAATATCGTCCTTCCTTCTTAGACCAGGTTTGTAATTTTTATCATATTCCTGTTGCATACCATTCTTCAATAGTTAAAAATACAGTTGACTGCTTCTTTGTGAAGTGAGAACCATACCGAGTGATATAACATCATAAATGGCAGAAAGTAAATGACAGCAGAAACTAAAATGGGCATGCATAAGACAGCAGATAATAAAAGTGATATCCACCAAAACTGTTGATGTACACAATTCATTATTGTGAAATAAAAAGATGCGGTGATTGACAGCCTCATTCTGGCCATCAGTTTGCCAGTGAAAGGAAGTCAAGAAGTGCAGCTGTCAGCCAAGAAGCTTCCACGATGACTCAAGAAGTAAGAGTCGTGATAGAAAATAATGGTGAGTGGTAGCCGGAACGTGCTCCAAACATGTTTTTAGAAAACGTCTGCCACTTCTCGAGCAGTCACTGTTTGGGGGGCAAGGCATAAAAATTATAATTTTGAAAAACTGGCACGCTGCCACAAGGATGCAGTTATGCTGACAGTTAGTTGGGGATAGGCCACGTATGAAATTCATGGAAACAGATTTCATTGGTTGTGAACGTAAGGGCAACGGCTGATGCAATCCAAACATTTGATTGGAAGGCTTAGACTGGCTGCAAAGCAAGCATTGACGGGCGTAATCCTCAACATGCCTCCACATAAAAGGCCAATAAAAGTAGTGTTGCAAGTTTTGCAAGGTTTTCTGCACGCCAAAATGTCCACAAGCAAAAAGGATCCTCCTTGTGTAGAAAATGGTGGATGAACCGACAAAGTTGAGTGAGTTTTTGCAATAACCCATATCTCAAACTGTAGTTAAGGAAAGACATTTGATTGATCAGTGTGGGCTGCTGCAAAGCTTCAATGATCAAACTGAAGTGAGGATCTAAATGGTAGAGATCTTTCCATGCACCATAAGCTTCTCCTTAAACGTCCAAGATGTTAGATACTGAAGAAGGACAACTAATAACATCCACTACTTTGTTGGTGACAACCATCTTGTACCTGATCCCCAAATGAAACTGCTGAATATAAAATGCCCACTTCAAATGTGGATGTTCTTGAATCTTGGATTGAGAGTTCAAGAACTCAATTGGTTGGTAATGAAAATAACAAATGACCTACTTGCTTTGAAGTTAATGGCACCACTGCTTGAGTGCTTGGACAGAAGCATATAATTACTTCTTGGCCACTAGATGTCCTTCCTGCTCAAGAACCATGCCGATGGCATACTGGGAAGCACCAGCTTCAAGCTCAAAGGGCTGATACAGGTCACAGACAGCAAGCACAAGAGCAGTGCAAAAAGCATCTTTCAAACAGCAATTCTTGGGCAGCTTGTGGACTCTAGGAAAGAGTTTTCTGATGAGTAAGTTGATGAAGGGGATGGGATATGACTTTATCTGGAGCTGCATGTAAGCCATGCTCATCAATAAGGAAGCCCAAGTACTTGAAGAATGTCTTCCCAAAGAAGGATTCCATCTGGCTTGGAACTGGTATTGACAAAGAATATCCAGCATTGTCCGCACATGGACCAGGTGGTCATCCCAAGTCTTACCATAGATCAAGATGTTGTCTGGACAGAAAACCACAAATTTGCCTGGATGAAGCCTGAAAACATCATTGATAATGTACATGAATCTTGTCGGTGGCACCAAAAGGCACGAACAACTGCTTGAAGGGCCCAAGCTTTGTCTTGAAGGTAATTTTACAAGTATCACGAGGCTCCATGCAGACTTGGTGATATCCATACATCTCGTTAAGCGTAGTAAAGTACTTAGCTGACTGAAACTGATCTAAAAGAGCATCGATCATGGGAACTGGGTAGCAGCTCTGCACATTGATTTTGTTTAGAGTCCAATAATTTGTCACTAACCGCCACTCATTCTGCTGTGTCTTTGGCACTACAGAAGCAGGAAAACCACAAAGGTGTTGGGCTGAATCTCGCCTTCCTTAACAATTGCTTAATTTTCCACTCTATCTTGACAACCTCAATGGATATAGTGCAATACAGTGGCCAATTGGCAAACTAAGATACTAGCACAAGCTCATTTGAATGTTGGATGGACCTCAAAGCAGGAATCCCTTTAGGCTCTTCAAAAACATCAAAATACATCTCAACAAAATATTTGATTTGCTAACGGTGGGAGCTTGTGGGCATTCTACACCTTGGCTTCCTGAAAGAATACATAGAGTCAAAACTTATGCAGATTGACATGTTTAACTGCAGGCCCATCAGAAGGACAAGGACTATTAGAAAAAGTGAACTTATACACTTTACCATCATTTTGAAAACAATAGGTCTTGTGAAAACCACCAAATACAACCTTGCAGTCATACTAATATAGTGCTCCAAGTATCAAACTGAATTAATCCATGTGCATCACAGTCAACTGTGTCATCAAATGTTACAAAACACTTGTAACAAGTGTCAACTGCCTGTCCTTGACTTGTCGCAACTGGTATGGATGTGGATGTGCTGAAGTTGGCAAATAAAGATCATCTGCCAACTTTTGTGAAAATCAGGTTCTTTTGGCTGCCATTATCAAGGATCAGCTCCTCTATTTTTTTTTTTGATTTGGCAATTATGAGTGAATAAAGCTTCCCAATTGTTGGCAAATAGTCATTGATTATGAGAATCAACAAAGGATTAGAAGTGTTGGGATTGGATACCTTATCCTCTAAAGCTACACGACGTGATTTTAGCTTAGCTAGAAGGTGTAAACTTTAATTCAGTTTGCACAAACGAAACGCACAATAAAATTTCACAATAAACTCAACAATAATGTTCTTTTGTAGTAATTCATTCGGGATATTAATCATTGAGAGAATTTACATTTTTTATAGCCTTTCCATTTCCTATAAAAAAGCAGTTGAGGCTTATCAATAGAATCCCAAAAAAAATCTCAAGTTATCTCTCCACCTTTATCCTCTCATTATCCTATCTACGTGAGTTGTTTCATAACAACTCTTATTTACACCTAAATATTAATACTCGCATATTAATATTATCTTGCTAATTAACTAAATTTCACACTCACATACCTATTACAACACCATGGAAACACTAATTTCCTAACAGAAGGGCCTTCGCATTCCTTGATTTCAAGGTATGAAATTCTTTGTAGAATGTCCAATGTGCTATGATAAGCATAATAGTTATTCTTCCCATTGCTAGAACCCTTAGCGAAGCCACTCTGACAATCATTTCAGTTTTTTTAATTTTAGATGAGTTGGCACGATTAGAGAAATTGGCTGGGGTAGAAGTATTGTTCTTCAAAGTTCAAAAACTCAGCAAGTACTCACGATTTATTCAAAACCAAGGCAAGAACTCGCAATTTTTTAAAACAAGGGAGTAACTTGCCCACGGCTGGCAGAGTCGAGTCTCTAGTAATCACTCAGCAAGAAGCTTGCCAAAACTCAGTGATTCTGCACTGAAAACTCGGCAAGTAGACACTGAAAACTCAGAAACCAACAAAATTTGGCAATAAAGAGGAAAATCATCATTTTTTGCCATTTTCATCTCTTTTCAACTCGACAAAAGCCCACTAACACACTTTCAACAATTCTTCAGCTGTAGTGAAGTGTTAA
Source organism: Torreya grandis (assembly GCA_037957365.1). Classification (NCBI taxonomy): domain Eukaryota; kingdom Viridiplantae; phylum Streptophyta; class Pinopsida; order Cupressales; family Taxaceae; genus Torreya; species Torreya grandis. The sequence continues at coordinate 1,435,134 of JARHVA010000532.1, forward strand.
TCATTGGATTTGAAGGCTTTTTCAACAGTTGGAGTTCAATTTCAGAGCAGTTTTTCTAGCTCTTATTTTTCTTTTAGGTTTTTTTAGTTTTTTCATTTCGGTTCTCTTCTAGAGTTTTAAAGCCTTTTTTTTCTGTTCTATTTTTTTCTCTTTTCTTTTCTCTTCTAGTATTTTGAAGTTTTGTTTCATTTCAATCCTCTTCTAGGGTATTTTCTACTGCTTATTTTCATTCTCTAGACTTGCAATGTGAGAATGTCATCCATTAGGAAGCAAGGAACTATGCATGGCAACCATAAACTTTCTTGGAAGCATGGCACATTAGGCTCGATCCTATAGGCTACATGAATGCAGCTACTGTAGGTTTAATATGGGAGGAAGCATTAATCGTCTCAAATATCATCTCGCACGAACCCCTGGCCAAGATGTGAAATTGTGGTCAAGTGAAGGAAGTGACTCGACAAGTGAATGCCTTTCTTTCTGGCTATAAGAAAAAGACCGAAAGGAAGAGGGCGAGGGCAGCAATTGCAGTCATCATAAATTCCCCCCTGAATCAAATATTGGTACTAATGGAGACTCTTCTATTGGACGATGAATTCAACATTCATCCACTAGAAAGAGTTCAAGTTGATGAAATTCAAAGTGCTTTTTTATTCCTCGCAATACTCATGGTGTGAACCCTTCGCTCAAAGGTATTGCTTGGAATAAAGAGAAGCACCATGGTGCAAGCACGAAAAGTGGGAAATCAAATTAATATTTGCCAATAGCTCTCGTGTTGCAAGGGTTTACAACCACAAATAGACACACAGGTATTCTATCAAACACTTTGACAACCACCAACAGAGATCAAATTCATTGCATTACTAACAACAAAATTCAAATGTGTACATTACCACCATTTGGCTTATTGAAATATCCCTAATCGGAATATTATTTGATAATTTGGATTCCTCGGAATTCCTTTGAAATAATATTTTATAAATGTAACTTGTACTTAGAATAATATTTTAAATTAAAAATGTACTTGTAATAATAATAAAATATAAAACTTCAAGGGATTTCGTCCTTGGGATAAAATGATTACAAGGGTTTTCATCCTTGCAATCAAATTACATGATTAAGGGATTTTGTCCTTAAAAGTGGTTGTAAAGCATAATGCGTGTACATGGTTTATATATTTGAATGCATAATTGAATGATTTCCTCCAAACCTACCAATCACAGAATATTTGTGCCTTCCAAGCTTTCAAACTAAAGACGTGACTCTTCCCAAATGTTTTTTCCCAAGGGGTATGTCTTCCCATGGGTGGCGTCTCTTAATACTTCCTTTTGATGAATGGTATTTTATTAATTAATTAATAATTAATTCGTGACTACTAATCTTTGGTGCTCCCCACAATGGGTTGCAATTTCATTTACTAATGATGCTCTTCTTTTCCAACAATTGTCTTTTAGTTAGTAATTTAATTGGAAAGACTGCGATTTGTTTGTTATTGGTGATTTCCCACAAGGACTGAGTTGGGGATATTACAAACCTCCCTTCCAAAAACTGCTTGCCCTCAAGCAATTGCAAATTTTTTTTCCTTGACTCATCTATTTCGTCCAACTCTGAAATGCCTTGTTTCCACTGAAAGCTTAAAAATTTGTATTCGTTCATACCAAAAGTATTCTTCTTCGTCCTTGCCTCAGAGAGACACTTATGCAATTAGAGTGATAGCCAAATTTGTCGGATTGCCCCTGAATTTTACTTCTATCACTGGTCGGAAATTTTAATGTTGAAGATACAGTAATAGATGTTTTGACTTTTCCTATATCTAGTGCTTTGAGCGAGTTCTCCCTAGAAACAGTGGACTTTGGATTTGAACTTAAAAAAACTAGGTTTGAATTATAAGTTCCAATAGCCAACTTTTTGGTAGCAGGTCCAACTTCAAAAGCCTCAGCTTGTCTTTTTGTAGATAATAGAGAGCTAGGAATACCTTTCACGAATCTTTCAGGTACTAACTTCTTATCCAATTTCGTGGAAACCCTGGAAACTGTTGTGCCATAGGAATTTTGTTTCCTTCTATTTAAGCATGTAGGCTTAGAGATGATTTTTAAGCTTGGAGGTGTTCTAATCCTTTTAACATTAACATTTTGCTTCAACTTACAACCTCTACATAGCCAATCACTTTCCGGCACCTTATCTAGCATAGTTTGCATGCAGTAGTTGTGCTTAGCACCATCATTGCACATGTTGCATGCAAGCATTTCCTCGCAACCTGTGTTCCCACAAATATCTCAAACTTTAACATCATCTTCTTCAGAAAGACATTCACAAGATTTGTAAGTTTATTCACACGGAAGTGACACTCGTGAAGGGCTAGCAACTTCAGAGAGATCAACCCTCTTGTCAGCTTCACCAATACCAACATAAAAATCCTGGTTCAATTTGTCTTTTCAAACAATATAGAGGAGAAGAAATGTTTTTGTTTCCTGCTTTTGCAAGCTCCATTTTTCCCGAGACACTCGACTTATATATTTTGCTTGAAGGCCTTGACGTGGTAGGAAAGTTTGATTGAAAAGTTGGATCATACCTGCTTTTGCAGTTTAATGGGGATGGGACAATAGGAGCCCCTTTTTCATCCTTAACTTTGTGCCCTTTGAGTCCAAAGTTACTTTCAATTGTTTATGAATGGCTTTCCATCATACTTACATTCGATTTCTCTGGAATGACAAAAACATCTCCCAAATAAGAGCTGGTTTGAGAGTCTCCAGACATAGCCCTAGAATTGGTAATATCAAATTGTTCCAGAATAGTATCTTCTTGAATTTTAAAAAGCCTTTATTTATAGAAATCTTGCAGGTATCGTGATATTGTTCTACAATTTTTAATTTCCAACTCATCTTCATTGAAACTTTTTATGCCATAATCATTTTTTGTTCTTAAAGAAACAAATTCAACCAAATGCTTTGGAATGTTGTCAAATGATGAACAGTTTCTTTCCACAAGATGGTCACACAGCCAATAAATGTTGCCACTGATGGCCAAAAGAGATTCATCAATAGAAGCACCCCAGTTATCATTGCCATTTTTTGGTCCAAAATTCATTGTAAAATGTGGGTTGAAGGTACTTGATGATGAACAATCCTGATCGATGGCTATATGATTCACACCATTCCTCAGGTTTGGCATTTTGTCCACTCCATTATAGTGTGGCTTGTTAATTAGTGTTAAGTCTTCTGGAAAATCCATGAGTGTAGCTTCAATATCCTGTCTAATAGATCTGCAATCTTCCTCTTTTGATTCAAACTCTTTGCACAATGTAACAAGACTCCAATATGATTTAATCTTTTTCTTGTCAGCTTGTTTACGCAAAGGTGATACTTGCAGAAGAAGCACCGTCATTGACTTTGCTAAATCCCGACACATGAAATCTAAATTTCCCTCAAAAACCTCTTGTAAATTTGATTTCTCTTCATATTCACAACTGCCATAATGATGAGTCAAGAGCTCACCTTCCTCTTAGTCCCTTTTTCTATTATGTGACTCACTCAACTCCATAAAGTCTAAAAAAGAGATTTATTTTCGAATCTCTGTTGAAAGAGTTTTGTATTGATCAAAACTGGCCACAATATTCTTGTGTAGTGACCCCATGGTTCATAAGTTGGCAAGAAAACAGCTCTGATACCACTGTAATATCCCTAATCGGAATATTATTTGATAATTTGGATTCCTCGGAATTCCTTTTGAAATAATATTTTATAAATGTAACTTATACTTAGAATAATATTTTAAATTAAAAATGTAATTGTATTAATAATAAAATATAAATCCTCAAGGGATTTTGTCCTTGGGATATAATGATTACAAGGGTTTTTGTCCTTGCAATCAAATTACACAATTAAGAGATTTCGTCCTTAAAAGTGGTTGTAAAGCATAATGTTTGTACATGGTTTATATATTTGAATGCATAATTTAATGATTTCCTCCATAGCCACCAATCGGGGATTATTTTACCTTCAAAGCTTTCAAACAAAAGGCATGACTCCTCCCAAATATCTTTTCCCAAGGGGTATGTCTTCCCAAGGGTGGCATCTCTTAATACTTCCTTTTCATGATGGTATTTTATTAATTAATTAATAATTAATCAATGACTGTTGGTCTTTGGCGCTCCCCACAATGGGCTGTGATTTCATTTATTAATGACGCGCTTCTTTTCCAGCGATTGTCTTTTAGTTAGTGATTTAATTGCAAAGCCTGCGATTTGCTAGTTATTGGCGATTTTCCACAAGCACTAAGTTGGGGATATTACACTCATTGAATCAAATAAACGAGGAAACTATTACAAAACACTCCCTAGTTCTACTTGGAACCTCTTCCTTCAAAATGGTAGCAAGACACTAATACAAGACCAAGAAATCACAAACAAGACAATTCTGGTCCTGTTCCCCAAATTACCAAAAGAGCCAACAGCCCCCTCGAAAACGGATGTCATCTTACTTATATGGGCGAAATGAATGGCCCATGGTCTTCCCCAACGTCTCTTTGTCTTCCCCAAGCATTCCCTAATCAGCTCAGGGATTATCATATTAAACACATGCTTAGACGTCTTCAAAAAAAAGGAGAAAGCACCATATAAAGTGTTTCAACAATTATAGGCAAGCAAATCCAATTTTCTGAGGAGAAACATAATGCATTGGGTCGTTTTTGTCATTTTGAAGGCCTTATAGGGCCTTTGAAATCGGGTTTGGTTTACATAGACCAAAATTGAGCTTTGTAAAGCCATCCCATACACTATAGACCAAAATCGGCCTCTGTAATATTCCAAATCGGAATATTTTACATTAATTAGGATTTTCTAGAATTCTTGTAAATAATATTTTATAAAATAATAATTCAAATAACAATAAAGTCAAATTGGATTAATTGTTTATTTCCGAATATAGATTTTGAATATTACAGAGTTACACCACAAGGGTTTTCATCCTTGGGTTCAATTAAAGGGTTTTTGTCCTTGTATCTGGATTACGCAGTTTAAGGGGTTTCGTCCTTAAATGCACTTGTAAGCGGCTACTTATACATGTTATATATTTAATACATAATTGAATGTCTTCTTTCATTCTCATAATGGCTTATTTATACCTTCAACCTTACATTGAAAGGTGTGACTTCCTCAAGGGTGGGTGTCCTTCCATTGAATGAATGCTATTAACAAATGAATCAAATAATTAATGCTATTTAAAGATTGTTGTTTAGTGTGGCGCTCCCTTAATTAATTGTTGTTGTTCCTTAGTAAATTGCAACGCTCCTCTTAATGGCAGTGATTCCCTTGTAACGATTCTCTTCTTGGCAACGATCTCCTTGGGAATATTACAGACCTCCCTTACTCAAATTACTTGTCCTCAAGCAATGGTAAATTGAGGACTTTAAGAATTAATGCTCCTTTCAACATTGTATTTGTGATCAAATACCTTAAGACAACAGTCGTAGTAAGAACCATCAAAATGTCAGGAGGTTTTGTATACTTTTTCCATGAGAAGATCTTATAAATAACCAACACTCTATAATCTGTAGTTTTCTCATTTTTACTCAATAGCAACGAGTAACAATAAAAATATGAATAACTTATATCAATCGAAAGGTAGATGACAAAGGTATTTTGGACCGTATAACCATGAGCAAATTTGATGTGATCGGTAATCATTTCAGCCACCCATAAATTACACACACCACATAAGCCATCTCATTTTCTATGAACACTTGCAAAGGTGAAATAGGAAGCACCTGATTAAATTATGTTCACATGGACTCAATTTGCCGCATGATTCCAATCTTAATAGTTGCATCCACAACTAATGAAACATATTCATCGAGGTTATCCATGCTAACCAAGATGTTGCTCCCTCCTGGTTTGAGGGGATAGCCAGAGAAACCAGGAAGAGTGAAATCAATGCAAAGGTCTTCAATTCGTGCTCCACGGTAATGTAAACATGATATTTCCTCTCTTTTATCACTTGGAATAGATTCCAAGAATTTACTTCGATGAACAAGAGCTTCCATTTTTTGCATTGTTGTTCCTAGTTCAAGATCAAACGATTTAATATCATATAAATCAAGCTCATTTCCAAGAACAAGTTTATAAGAAGCCATTGAAACAAGCAAGTCCAGAAGTTGGTCATCTTGAAAAGCTTTAGCCATTAGACATCCAGGAAGACAAAAATTCTCTATCACCTTCAAATATTTGCTTCCACTAGAGGAATTTGTATGAGGTGGGTAAAGACTAGGAAATAATCCATGAGATGTTTGAACAAACTCTCCATTTTGAACAGTATCCCCAATTCTAGTGGACGACAAATTTGTTCTCCAAATGCCAAATGTAGTCCTTTGCAATTCATGACTGATAAGTGTGTAGAACTCAAGAGTTGGAGCTAGACCAATGCCAACCTCATTATAGTATTCAACTTCTAAAACAATATTTTGGCCACAGCACAACTCCATCACTTTTGCAGCTAACTCCAATATATTTTTTTGTGAAACACGAACCTTTTACCGTTGTAGTCTACCAACATGACACCCTTGATTGTTTGTCGTATTTGGGTTCTAAGCAATCTGTTGTTGCTTCAAACAATGTAATGCATGATGTATTCCTAATGCAGTAGAATAAAAATATTGCCTCCTTATCTTGAAAGGAAACAAAAATGGACAGACTTTAATCCACTGGTGACACCAAGGTGGCAGACCAATACTACATAAAGTTGTTGCATCTTGCAGTTAACATGCTAACTTCGGTGTCAATTTGCCACTCAAAAATTCTTCGTGAGGAACAAGAGGACAGTCAACTTTCAATTCATCTAGGCTTTTCGATTTTCCTTTTGCAAATGCATCAGATAAGCTCAGAGATCTCAAACAAGGAGATAAACTGTTAAGCCCTTCTACAACTCGTAGTAGCAACAAAATATCATGTCTGCTATCTGACTTTTCAAAACCATAAAGAATATTTCTATGCAAAATATTGTCAATAAAATACACATTATTAATAATTATAGTTGTAGAACACATTTTATGGAATTCTGTCAAATTTATTTTGGTCGGTGCATCTACCCTTCGATATGTAATTGTGTGAACTTTATCCCAAAATCGCTCCCTGCAAGGATATTTTGACCCTGCATACCTTGGCTCATCTCCCTCTTGTACCACATTATGTCGACCTTGCATATTCTGACACTGCATAACTGTGACATGCCTGGGAAGATCAGTTCTTCGTTGTTCACAAAGATGCACAAATTTATGATATGGCATGTCAAACAACAACATAATTTGTTGTTGTTGTTCAATTTCTTCCCTTAACTGCTTCTGAACATATTATAGACGGAGCTTGCGTTCTTCAATTTGGAGTGTTTGAACAAGTTCGAATCAAATCTGCGTTCCAACTAATGCCATTCCCAAATGTGAATTTGATACTTGCTTCTTCTCACCATAATTCACCGAGAATTTTTCTGCATATTTTTTATGAAGCATGATTTGGCTTCTACTTGAATGCATGCATAGGTGTGCATTTCCATCTTTGTTAGCAATTATATGCCTTGTCTCTCCATTCAAAAATAGAGTGTCGGGGTCTCTTTTAGCTGCCACCAAAGTTTGGCCTCTAATATCATTTTTTAAACCATTTGTTAGTTTGATATGTAGAGTAAATTTATTAATTGATAGTACTTGATACTATTGCTGAAACAACTTGATCTTGATGTTGGGTAGATGGTGGTGGCTCAATGCATCGGAATATATCTGGCGGTATGGTTCGTCCACATTTAAATTGTTCGGAAGCCAATATTTGAACCCTAAAAACAATGAGTTGTTTTGTAAAAACATAGCTCTGATGGTGCATTTGAGCAGGGTAATCGACCCGCAATGTTCTATTATTACTAACCAAGCTCAAAGGGGTTGGATCCAACTATTCTAATTGATCCAAATTTTGCATTTGTAAAATGACTGGGGGCAGATTATTTGATACATCAATGATTGTCAGGTTTGATAGACTTGATATACTAAGAGACAGCCCCACTAATTTATTGCTTGCCACTTTCAAAGGTTTCAATGGCATTAAATCAACAACATTGTTGGGTATAGTGTCCAACGTATTAAAAGATAAGTTAATCTCCTCCAATTCATCTTTTGTTGTGGATAGTTGAGAATCATGGCTAAAATTCAGTTTTTTATTAACCTCCTCCATCATTAACTTTTCTGCTCCAGTATTCTGTGACTTTGACTCCTGATTTTCCCATATTCTATCAATTATTTGGGCTGGCTCTCCATCTTGTTTATTTTTAAGACCGTAGCCCATGATATCTTCTTGACAGTGTGCATTAATTAGACAATCAATTGGTTTATTAAACTTAGAACCTGTGTTCAGGGAACAATCCTCAAGACCTCTCTCTTGCAAACACTGAAGTTTATCTTCACTCTGACACAGACAACACATATCAACATCATCATTAATGTTTTGGATTGATAACTCGTGTTCATCTCTAATATCCAGCATTTTTATGTCATTCTTCCCAATAGACGAGTCTCCATAAATATCAACTTCTTGGATAAGTATGTTTGGGCATTCCCTTAGCTCAACGTTGGATGCCTCATTTGTTTGCTTCTAGCTAGGGAAGTCAATCTTGGAATTTGTCATCTTCCTTTCTTTTGGGACCTCTTGAAAATTGAATCTCTTCATATTCAACACTACCATAACTATGATTCACAAACTCGTCTTCTTCATAGTGTCTGTTTCCATTCCATGACTCTTTTAAATCCAAAAAGTTTGAAAAAGAGATTTCTTTTCGAATCTTTGTTGAAAGGATGTCATATGGCTCATAATTGTCCGTAATTTTCTTATGTAGTGACCCCATAGTTCACAAATTGGCAAGAAAAACAGCTCTAATACGACTTAATATTCCAAATCGGAATATTTTACATTAATTAGGATTTTCTAGAATCCCTTCAAATAATATTTTATAAAATAATAATTTAAATAACAACAAAGTCAAATTGGATTAATTGTTTATTTCCGAATATAGATTTCGAATATTACAGAGTTACACCATAAGGGTTTTCGTCCTTGGGTTCGATTACAAGGGTTTTCGTCCTTGTATCTGGATTAAGCAGTTTAAGGGGATTCGTCCTTAAATGCACTTGTAAGCGGCTGCTTATACATGTTATATATTTAATACATAATTGGATGCCTTCTTCCATTCCCATAATGGCTTAGTTATACCTTCAACCTTACAATGAAAGGTGTCACTTCCTCAAGGGTGGCGTCCTTCCATTGAATGAATGCTATTAACAAATGAATTAAATAATTAATGTTATTTAAAGATTGTTGTTGAGTGTGGCACTCCCTTAATTAATTGTTGTTGTTCCTTAGTAAATTGCAATGCTCCTCTTAATGGCAGCGATTCCCTTCTTGGGAGCGATCTCCTTCTTGGGAATATTACAGCTTCGGAATATTACACAAGACCCTAATACAAGACCAAGAAATCACAAACAAGACAATTCTGGTCATGTTCCCCAAATTACCAAAAGAACCAACAGCCCCCTCGAAAATGGATGTCATCTTATATGGGTGAAATGAATGGCCCATGGTCTTCCCCAACATCTCTTTGTCTTCCCCAAGCATTCCCTACTCAGCTCAAGCATTATCATGTTAAACACATGCTTAGACGTCTTCAGAAAAAAGGAGAAAAGACCAAAGAAAGTGTTTCAACAGTTACAGGCAAGCAAATTGAATTCTTTGAGGAGAAACATGATGCATTGGGTCGTTTTTGTCATTTTAAAGACCTTGTCAAGTCTTTGAAATCGAGTTTGGTCTACATAGACCAAAATATCTCTTTGTAAAGCCATCCCATACACTATTGACGCTATCAGGTCTTTCCTGTAGCCGTTTTGCATTGGTAAAATGTAATCGAGCTTCATGATCACTTAGAAACCATTCACATATGCTGAAAACCCATTCGGCCCTTCAATGCCGATTAACATTGTGAACTGGGCACGGTTGACAAAAGTTGCAACCAAGACTAATGCAAGCTTATATCTCCAAGAAGCATTGTGAAATGGCCTCGTCCCGTTCAAGTCTAATTCGGGTTTTTGGGCACTTGAAAACCATTTCAAACTGGATAGACCCAGTAGGGCCTATACATGCCACTGCCACTTTTGTAAAAACAATCACGGCCACTTCTTACCTAGTTGGGTTGAAGATTATGACAAATATTGTAGTTCAAAAACAAACCATTGAAGGCCAATCAGAATAATGAGTCTCAGATGGCAAAAAGAGAGTCTTCAAAGATTAAATCACGTTATAACTAGGAGATAAACCCAACTCCAACTGTATATGAAGAATGGTGCTTGCCAAGACCATTTGAAGGAATGAAACCTAATGAATACTGCAATCACCAATACAATAATCAACATGACCCAATCGGGATAAAAACTCCATCTACAAAAGCATGACGCCGAAAGTTGTTCCACAAACCAATCAGATATAGTGGTCCCAATTGCAACTACCATAGAAAACTTTGAGAAGATGAAGTTTGTCACCAAAACACTAAGGCAACACAACTCTTCAAGGTGAAATATGAAAGTACAAGAATGATCTAACATGAAACTCAAAGGACTTACTCCAATGAAAAACACACCAAAACCAAATGGAAAGCAAAACCTACACTCTGCTTTTGGTGATGCAAGATTGCAAAGGACTTTGGATGCTCCTTCATCAAACACTCAAGGTTCAAAGAATGTGAGCTCCAGCTAACATGGACGAGATAAGTAACAAAGCTACTCTTTTAGTCAAGAGGCAAAGAGACCATGGCATCCCATTCCAACATACCAAGTAAATCAGCTGCTTGTTCTTCATTTTCATGTGCCATTTACAGAGCCTACATGCGGGATTCCCTTCTCTTATCTTCACATTTCTGCTCTCTCTCTCTCACTCGTGGGATTTGACCACCCACCATACTCTCTCTCCTTTGTGGGATTGCACCCACCATAGTCAATCCTCCTTCGCCAAAGGCATATCAATCTCTCAATCAACTCACATGTGGGTTGAAACCCATTCTCATTCATCCACCACAACTAAGATGTTCTTTCATGCACTTCATTCTCCCATGTGGGCTCAAACCCACCATAAGACCGACCACCTCCTCCTAAAGCCCACTTGACTTTGTTCACACCTTGTCTAAACAATTGTTGGATCACTCATACTATCACAAACCACCATTTATAGCTACTCTCTCATTGCTGCAATCTCATTATCCACATACGCTATCACTGCCATACAAATCAGCGAATCCTCTATACCTTTGGTGAGCTCAAAGAACTCACTCTCCACACCTACAACATCAAGTTCTTCTTCATCACATACCATAGCTAATCTCAAACTCAGTTGCACTCTCTCATCCATCACCACACTACAAGCTTGCTCCATGTCAAACTTTGGCTTCTCAAAGCCTTCATCTTTATTCTACCCACTCTCTATGACAATATTCAGTTGTTCTTGGGACAGCTCTCCTTCCTCAATTGGCTGCAAATAAGCCTCTATCTTCACATACACTTGAGAACAAACATGTTCCCATGCTTCATCACACTCCCTTGTCTCCATATCAACTTGAAGACACTCCTCTATGACAGGTTTATCAACACCAACCAGCTCTTCATCTACCGCTACCATATCACTCTCTTGGTCAGCTTCTTCACTCCGCTTCTTATACAAATGAACATGCTGGACCGCTCCACACTTAGTCCTTATCTTCACTATTTTATCCATGGCTGGACCTGCACAATGCACAAACATATTACGGAAAACAAGGGTTCCCTTATTCACCTCGAAAACCATCTCATTATGCTCCAACAGCATGTTGTTCAGCCCTTCACCAATGCTAGCATGCTTCTCATGCTTTTCACTCTCACTATGGGTTGCCAATGACCCATTCTCCACAACTCTCAAGGCTGTTTTCACCTCATCTATACCTCTGATTTCAGCTCTATCACATGGCTAAACTTTCACCATCATCTCCTTGTGTGAACTTGCTTGCCCAACCTCCAAATCTAGTGTATCTTCCAAAAACTTGCAACTCTACTCGGCTGCACTCTTCATATACCTACAACTCTACATGGTTGCACTCTTCATATACCAACAACTCTACAATGCACAAACATATTACGAAAACAAGAGTTCCCTTATTCACCTCAAAAACCATCTCATCATGCTCCAAAGGCATGTTGTTCAACCCTTCACCAATGCTAGCATGCTTTTCACTCTCACTATGGGTTGCCAATGACCCATTCTCCACAACTCTCAAGGCTATTTTCACTTCATCTATACCTCTGATTTCAGCTCTATCACATGGCTGAACTTTCACCATTATCTTGTGTGCACTTGCTTGCCCAACCTCCAAATCTAGTGTTTCTTCCAAAAACTTGCAACACTACTTGGCTGTACTCTTCATATACCTGCAACTCTACATGGCTGCAATCTTCCTTCACTTCCATTGTTTTATTCATAGAAAAGTGCATCATACCTTGGTTGTCCTCAACCTCACTACCATCCAAAAGAAAAGTGACAAGCTCATTGCCATCTCTAACCAAGGAAAAATCAGAATTTGCCCACTCATGGGTCTTCACAAACACTTGCCCATCATCACACAATGGTTCTCCAACTTCCAGTGAACAATATATCACCTCCACATCATCATTCACAAGGATTTCTTCACCTATGGGCTGCTCACAGCTCACATACACACTATTGTTCTTAAAATCAGAAGTAGGCTCTACAAAAAGAAGCCTCTCTTTGTTGCTTTCTAAGACAACTTGCTCATTGGTGCACCTATGCACCTCCATGCTACTTCTCAAAATAGTCTTTGGCTGCTCACATGGCAGCTCCCCATCCATATTACCCTTCTTGACAGTATGCTTCTCACCAACACTCTCAAGCCTCTTCACATGAAGCTTCTTCAACCATCCCGGCTGCAATTTGGGTGAACAAAATGCCCCAACATCTTGGAAACCATATGTTCCCACTTACAAACTTCCGTCTTACCTATCCCTCGTCTCCTCGCTTGAAGATCTTTCCAATACACTGCTGCAACTCCACTCAACCACTTGCTTGCAACCTTCACCCTCATGGGATCAACAATCTTCTCAATCACAAAATAAAATTCAAGCTCAACTACCCAAGTCATGAGTTGTTCTAGATTTTCTTGTCCACAAAACAAAGAAATATCATTCAAAGATTTACCTCTTTTCTCCACCATCACCTCCACTAGTCTCTTTCGTTTGTTGGTCTTTTTTCCTCCGCTTACTTGGACTCTATCCAAAGCATCTATCCGCACTTGTAGGGACAACAACCCCACCATCAACTCTTCCTCATCAACATCACACTCAGTTACACCTTCTTCCTGGCCTGGAACAATTTCAACATCTTTGTCAACTCACCCATCTCACGTGCTCTTCCCTTGTGTGCCATCTCTTACTACGAATTAACAAGCTCTTCTTTCATAACCTACAATGGACTCCACACAGAGTCTCTCACAAACTCCCTCACACTCTTGCAAGGCTTCACATACCTGCAACCACCAATGCAAGCTTCTCAACAACTTGCAACTCTACGTAGACTTCTCTTTCACAGCCTACAACACACATTGAGGAGTTTTCACAACCACAAGGACACTACCTTGCTTCGATACCAATTGGTGCAAGCATGAGAAGTGGAGGTCCAATTAAGGATAGCCATTAATACTTGTGTTGTAGGAATCACCAAATCGAATAGATACACTTGGACATTTTGTCGAACAATTGACATTCATTCAAAACAAAGATCAATTTGCATAAATACGCAAAGGAATTTGAATTCAACAAAGCCACTATTGGGCTTATTAGATTACAAAATCATGGAGGAAACCATTACAAAACACTCTTTGGTTCTACTCAAAACCTCTGCCTTCAAATTGGTGGCAAGACCCTAATCCAAGACCAAGAAATCACAAACAAGACAATTCTGGTCATGTTCCCGCAAATTACCAACAGAGCCAACAGCCCCATCGAAAATGGATGTTATCTTGTGTATATGGACGAAATGAATGGCTCATGATCTTCCCCAACGTCTTGGTCTTCCCCAAATTTTCCCTGCTCAGCTCAGGCAGTATCATATTAAACACATGCTTAGACAACTTCCAAAAAAAGGACAAAAGACCAAAGAAAGCGTTTCAACAGTTACAAGCAAGCAAATTGGGTTTTCTGAGGAGAAACATAATGCATTGGGTCATTTTTGTCATTTTGTAGACCCTATGGAGTCTTTCCTATAGGCATTTTCCATTGGTAAAATGTAATAGAGCTTCCTGAACGCTTAGAAACCATTCACATGTGCCAAATACCCAATTGGGCCTTCGAATACCGGTTAACATTGTGAACTGGGCACAGTCAACGGAAGTTGCAACCAAGACAATTGCGAGCTTATATCTCCAAGAAGCACTGTGAAATCACCTTGTCCCGTTCAAGTCTCATTCGATCTTTATGGGCACTTGAAAACCATTTCAAAAATGGATAGACCCAGTCAAGCCTGTATATGCCACTGCCACTTTTGTAAAAACAATCACAGTGACTTCTTACCCGGTCAAGTTGAAGATTCCGACTAATACTGCAATTCAAAAACAAACCATTGAAGGCCAATTGGAATAATGCATCCCAGATAGCAAAAAGAGAGTCTTCAAAGATTAAATCGCGTTATAACTGGGAGATAAACCCAACTCCAACTGTGTATGAAGAACGGTGCTTGCCAAGACCATTTCAAGGAATGAAACTTGATTAATACTACAGTTATCAATACAATAACGGACATGACCCAATCGGGATAAAACTCTAGTTAAAAAAGCATGAAGCCAAGACTTGTTCCACAAACCAATCGGATATAGTGGTCCCAATTACAACTGCTATAGACAACTTTGAGAAGATGAAGTTTGTCGCCAAAACACTAAGGCAACACAACTCTTCAAGGTGAAACATAAAAGTACAAGACTGATCCGACATGCAACCCAAAGAACTTCCTCCAACGAAAACACACCAAAACCAAACGGAAAGTAAAACCTACACTCTGCTTTTGGTGATGCAAGATTGCAAAGGACTTCGGATGCTCCTGCATCACACCATGAAGCAAGGATGATTGCTGCTATTTTTTGGTACTACAATAACTTACCATTCAACGTGACGAAAAACCCATATTGGTAAGCATTGGTAAGATGCATTCACCATTGTCGAGAGAGGATTCAAAGCACCAAATCCTCATGATTTCAATCAGCCCTTGCTAGAGGAAGCCGTTAAAAATACGAAGAGGATAGTACAAGAACAAAAAAAATGTGGTGCAAAAAGGCTGCGATATTTTGTCCTATGGGTGGACAGATGGCAGGAATCGGGCATTGATAAACTTTTGGGTAGTTTCTAATAGCACATTGGTGTTCTTGAAGTTTGTTGATGCCTCCCACTAAGTAAAGCATGCAAAGACTTTATTGTAACTTGTTGGAGGCGGTGGTCCTCAAAGTAGTAGCTAAGAATGTCATCCAAGTTGTGGGTGACAATGCAATAGCATATGTAGTAGCAAGGACACTTCTTCAAGAGAAATTCCCTACTATTTTTATGGGCCCTTGCACTGCCCATTTCATCAATCTCATACTTGAGGACAATTGGAAAATTGGGCAAGTGAAAAGGGTGGTTGAAAATGCAAGGAACATTACCAAATTTATCTATAGTTACACCTAGGTGCTTAATGAGAGAGCACACCAAAGGAAAGGAGCTTGTCTAATCAAGCATCACACAATTCGCCACAAACTTCATCACAATTTAAAGGATTGCAATGACACGATTATTTTAAGGAGATATTTATGAGCACCTTGTGGTTAGAGTCCATAATCCAAGAAGGTGGAAGGGGAAAACGTCATAAAGACAATATTTTAATAATGTGTTTTTAATTAGTATAAAAGAATTCCTCAAGGTAACCTACTAACTTACGAACTTACTTTATTAATTCGTAAGCTCGTAGAACTTACGAGTTTTTAATTCTTTGATTTTACATTTTTTTTATTTTCAAAATTATATTAATTTTAATTTTCAACATATACACTATTTTCGGTGACGAAACCTTTGGTTAAGGTTCTACATTTCGCGGACATGGCCAAGGAGGCCCTCGACCATTATTATCGGGGAAATGATAGAAAATAATAAATGTGAAGCCATTTGGCATATAATTGATCGGAAATGAAATATGCAGCCCCACCAACCAAAACATGCAACGAGGTACTAATTAAAACCCAATTTGTTTTCGCAAAATCCTTTAAGGCTAGTGAGGAGGTTCTGGCAAGTCTCAACACATCCATAGAGAAGATGGTTCCCAACAAAACCCTTAGAGACAAAAATTTAAATGATATTCAAGTTTACAGAATATCGCTCTTTTCTTCACTCTAGCAACCAAGTAAAAAATTGAGTCCTTCAATCATAAACTTTTTAATAAATACAATTTTAATTTACTTGGAAAGTTATAAATGTCCTATTTGCATTTTTGAGGTGGGAAGATTATGGTGATCAAATGCCAAATCTCCAAGACATCCATGTTTTGTGTCAGCCATGTAGCACTTCTAGGTGCGAGCACAATTGGAGCTTGTTTGATAGTATTAACACCAAAGAGTGCAATAGGTTGACCCAAGCGCACCTCAATGACCTTGTCTTTGTGCCATGCAATCTTCACCTTCATGTCAAAAAGGTGGAGGGGAAGAGATCTACTGATGTGATTGACTTGGATGACATTGATCCATAACCTCGTTGGATTATCAAGGATGTGGATCCCATGTTTACAAATGAGGAGACCGCAAAATTGGAGAGAGAAGCAACAAAATTAGTGAGAGATGACATGATGATGCATTTATTGTTGAGGATCCTTTACATTTCAGCTTGAAGGAAATGAAGAAGGTGAAAAGGTGGTAAAATTTTGGGGGATTTGTAATATTCTACGATGATGATCAATTATCATATGATATTATGTGTGCATTGTACTCTTTTTTTATATAAATCTATCAAAAAATAAACTCATGCGTTCTAAATTAATTTCTTATGCTTTTTACATGTATTTTACATGTTATTTAAGTTTTTTTAATGAGTTTATAGATTTATTTTATTTTCCAAGTCTTTGGCTGCGTTTTTGTTCAGCATAAGTTCGAGTTGCAATTTTGGGCTGTTGAGTTTAGACAGAATCTGAGTTTTTGAACAATGTTCTTCTTCTAAGATGCGATTGAAAGATTGGTCATCTTTTCCTACTACTTGGCGCCCACCTTTAGAGCAAGTTGGTAAGCATGTTCAAAGGAATTGATGATAAAGAGCTCTATCTCCTATCGAAGATGAGAAAACAACCCAGAGGCGAATTTGATGCAAAGGACTTGACTACGATCAAGCTCCTCCAACTTGATAGAGAACCAATTGAAATCATTGATGTCTTGTTGGACAAACTTGCATGATATTTGGCAAAGATGGAGCCAATCTGCCAATGGCTTCTCTCCATATCTGAGGGCAAAATCATGCCGTAAGAATTGCCTTGAACTTGTTCCAAGATGCAATTGCCATTTTATGTGTTGCTTCCAAAAGCTGAATGTGATTGCCACCATGAGGGATTGATAACTCGAATAGACCCTAGCTATCATGATCTGTTGTGTCAATTGTGTTCTGACATATGTCGTCAGGCTTCGAATTTAAGCATTCACCTTACCCCTATCAATTGTGCATCAAAAAGGGAATGGATATGTTGGTGTCCAACTTAAAAGCTGGCTAGACAATCTGGACAGCCCTAGTGGTAGAACTCAGGGACTGATGTTGTCCCATGAATTGAAATGTGCTTGTTGTATAATTTGTGAGTTTCAACTAGAAACTCATTTTGTTGTTTCCGTTGATTAAGTGTTCTTTGGTAATTAACTGGAGTAGGTCGGGGCTTTGAGTGGTGCTTGGCGGGGGGCTACATGAACAAGCCAATTGATTTTTTTTTCCTGAAGATAATAAAGGAGAAAAACACTACAATTAAGGGAGGGAAAAGCAAAGACCACTTAAATAAATAATTTGAAGAAATAAAATTCAAGAAAAATTCATGTATGCATCTGATCTGCTTTAAACAGAAATGATTGACCTCACAGTGTTGCTGCTGGAAGCACCAAATGTCAAACAGCAAACTGGACAACTACTCAAATAGCACAGAAAAAAATTGTGCAGATAAGATAAATATATTAATGTCCAACTAATGACCACAAAAAGTAGGTCAACAGGACTGCAGATTACAGAAATGTGTCAGGAAAAAGCAGGAAACCAAAAAGGTCTCCGAAAACACGAAAAACAATGCTGAAAGCAGAGAAGACCAGCAAAATGTAAATGTCAGCATGTAGGAAAGATCAGCAGTTCAGCAAAAAGTGCAGACAATTATCTGCTACTGTATAGGAGCAATAGATGCAGATAATGTTGGAAGTTGACAACAAGGTGGCAAGGTGCCACAATCAAGCACAACTTGATGTTGATTAAAATGGTACTCAGCACAAATGGGTCCCAATCAATCCTAGATGCATTTGGATTACACCTCAACAAGAATCTAATACAAAAGATATAGCCTCACAAACTGCAGACGGTAAATGACACCAAAAACTAAAATGAACATACATAACGAAGAATACTAATGATGACCACAAAAACTGTTAATGTACACTCATCATTATCGAAGAATAGAAAGATTTACAATGATTAGGTTAAATGAGGCAGACAGCCATTGAACTGAGCAAGCATAGACACCTCAATTAGTCTAACATTTGTGTAGTTAATGATCTGTAAATGTGCACGGGCACCTCATTCCGTCTAATTGAGATGCAGTGTACATGCAAACTAAGTTACTCTAGTCTACTAGGCCAACTGTACAAAGTGAAATTTATGATGTGGAGATATTTACAAGTAACTAATTATAAAAAATTCTCATCCATTGCAGCTTTCCTTTTAATATAGCATTATTGAATATCTCATTGGTCTAGATAAATGCAACTTATTTAGCAAAAGGAAAACTCTCCCAAGTTGTTTGTTCTATTGGTTTATCCTATGTTCAATACGCTATTCCCTAAATTCTTTGGTTCCTAAGGATGTTCTTCTTTCTTTGAATATCCTAAGACATACACTTCTCTCTTCTTATGTGACTTCAAAGTTGGAATAAGTGGGAAGCTTATTACCCTATCCTCATAATATGTCTTTCAGAAACTACATGAAATACCAATCATTTCTTTTTTGGCATATAACTCATAAGCCAATTAAGAGTATATGTTCACATATTTCAAACGTTCTACAGCATCTCGGAGAAAATTTGTAGCATTTTCCTATTGAAGAGGGTTATTCATTTTATTCGTTGGTAAAGGTTCCTTTATATCCTCAAATAATCTGCTTAACCCTTTCCAATACTCTTTAAGGCAAGATCCACAAATACTCTAGTCCATTAGCACTCCATAGCATTCAACATAGAAGCGTACATAATAGCATTGCAATCACATAGCCAAGTAGAGAGAGACACAAGATATGATGGTACAAGGAATGTACCAATTATCACTTTAGCATATGAATTATAAATGATAAATAAGGCAATATCCCCATCTATTTATACAGTATGAATGTCAAGCCTTAGGGTAACTTATCTCATGCCAGCCTCCTATTATACAATCAATGTATAACACCATAAGGTAATATTTGCAAATGTCAAACCCAAGGTGTAGCGTTCACCATAGTTCTGATGAAGAGACCAGAAGGATTATTACAAGCAAAGTCCACACATCAATTGACACAGAATTGATAGAAATTCTGAATTATCAACAAATGACTGTCATCCACTAAGCTACCTCAAGAGGTCTTATGTGGCCTCTGATGGCCTCTTTAAGATTTCCACACACTCTTCACACTCTCATGCTGAAATGAGGGAGAGGGAAGTTCTTTTGAATGAAGATTGTTGGCCGAAACCCATGTGAGTAAAAGACACCTCAGTGGCATATTTGTCCTCTCATGTGAGTGGAGAATCTCATGTGCATCTAGAAGATGCACAAATATCCAATGTATTTTCCTAATTTGGAAAAACAAAATAAACTTAACCCAGGTAACTTACCTAAGTAGGCTTAACCAAAGGTGTATATCTACACCAACACCCCCTCCTCCACCCCTTTGCCCTCCAAATGCTACTTAAGGAGGTTACAAAAAGAGGGGCTAATACCTCAAATATGGAGCCTCTGCAACTAGGCCTAATCAAGTACCCATGTACAATATATTTAATGAAGAAAGAAGTGCAAGTTAGAATACCCCTCTTCAAGGACTAACTCCTTCAAGCCAAATGTTGAAAATAGTGAAGGAAAGTAAATCAACAAGTGAAGAATATCAATGACGGACTCTCCCTTAAGGTTGAGGAAGGTCTGCTTGGACTAAATGACAATGTGTATCTTTAGCATGAGGAAGAGAAGATGTTGTGTGCTGAAAATCCTCCCACTCCGAGAATAGATAGGAGGAAACAACAAGAATATCTTTGAGACAGATCCCATCTGAAGTGTGACGAGGAAGGCTTGGTGACATAGTGCACAATCACTGGAGTACAAGGACCATTCACAGGATGAATTTCCATTAGAGGAGGGTGCATCTCATCAACCCTGGGTACAATCAAAGAACAAGAATCCACATGAGAGGTGAATCATCATTACAATGAGAAGCCCCAAGAATCTCAGTGTAGTAAATTCCATCGAACAAGGTTACATGATTCTCAGTACAATCAAATGATGAATTTGCAGAAAGGAAAGCAATAACATCCAAAGGAGATGGTTCTACGAATCGACAACTCGTGTCCAGCAAATAATCATCCCAATGAAGTGGCTTTGCAAATGGGAGAACAATGCCCTATAAAAAAGACTCATCTAAAACTATTGGGGAGATGAAGGAGAGGCAAAAGTCTCAAATGTTGGTGAAGTCCAAAGAGTTGTAGAAGGATTCGCCATGCAATGAATAGACACTCAATATGCTCAATGTGTTGGTGCAAATCCATGGAAACACTTAGTATGATCAATTGTATTGGTCACAGTTTATAGTACTTGTACTAAAAGATGAGGGTGGAGATCTTGTTGGGTGAAAAAAGTCCCCATGTATGGTCGTAATGAGTGGTAGTTTGTTCCATCCAACATAGCTATTGAAACTGTCATGGTATGAGGTTTTAGATGTGACTTAGCAACTTGTCTCATACTAGATTAGTTGTCCACTTAGTTTACTCGGAAAGGTGAGACAACCAACAAAGAGAAAACCACAAGTGTGCCTAGAGTTGCCAACACATAAGAGAGAGAGGCACTAAAAGGCCTTATCAAAATGCCCCAAGAGGGAGCACAACATAAACCTCAAGTGCGCCAAAGAGATGTACCCCCCAAAAAGGTGGCACGAACACAAGTGGGCCAGATACAAGTGTCTCCAAATAAGGGAATGCAAAGCACGAAAAACAGGACCTTGAGGGAGGCTAGGCACTAGAAACAAGTGTGTTATGAAACAATCCTCACATAAAACATGTAAGACGCATATCTCAAGAGTGCCAAAGACGATGTCCCAAACAAGAAACAAGGCAAGCGCATGAAACTCAAGTGTGTTGAAGAACTCCCCTAAAAAAGAACAAGGCATAAAAGATGAAGATGCCAAATAAGTGCCGCCCCCAAGGCACTTTATCTTAATGTGTGTACTAAACATTGCCACCAACTGCTTATAGTCACACATTTTTACAAGAAATTCTGCATTTTTTTGTTACAAACCTTGTAAATAGGAAACAAAAAAATATAAATTTGGTGAAACATCAAGTCATTTAACCAACATATTTGAGATCTACACTGGAAAAACACGCAAGTTCAAAAAATTGCCCTGAAAAGGCCTTTGTATGCCGAAGATATGCTTAAACCAATTTTAAGTGGCAAGAACAAGCTAGATACAAGCTCAAACACTGTTAAAAAATAACAACAAATCGAGTAATCTCCAAAAGCCATATAAACTGTTGCAAAGCTCTTGAAAAATGTGCATAGTCAAAAAAAAGGCAATGGTAAATGTGCCCATATGACCAAGATATGTTTGTTGGAAATCACATGTCCTAATACGGAGTGCATTGGAGACGGGTCTTGAGCAAGGCGTTGATCATGCAGGCATTTGACCTAGAACGCTGACTGGACTCACTTATGTTAATGTGGGAAGTCTAACCACCTGTCAAACCAGACCCAATCCTTCGGTCTTCAATGTGATCGGACAAGTACAAAATAAAATGTTGTGTGCTTAATATAAAGGCAAGTCATTAAGACTTAACCATGACCTCTCAAGATCAAATGCTTTGGAGAGGCCACCCTTTCCAAAAAACCACAAAACTTTTACGCGCATGCAACAATATCTTGTTTTTAAACAATCCAAAAAATGTACTCCTTAAGCATTATGAACATACAAAGTTTGATTGTTAAAAAAGGATGATGTGCATATTTACATGCACATGTGGATTTGACCAACACAAAACATAGTCAACAACGGCTGATTTTTTAAAAACACTTGACCGGTGAAGTTGATAGTAACACACAAAGCCTTGCACAATTTTCAAGAGCCATGTTCTGATCAAAGTTAGGTGGTTTTTAGCCAGTGTTGGGCTCAAGAAGACAAATGGAACCTAAGTAAGTTTAACCAAAGGAGTATATCTACACTAACACAAGGTACATGAAGGGTGAACCTAAATTGAGTCCACTATAACATTACCAAAAGACGACCACATAAATTGGTGTCTCCTGAGATAATAAATACAAGCCTAAAATCAAGCAACCCAACAAAGGGAGATTACAATAGAGTGCAAAATATGCGCTAACATTAATTGATTTGCAATGATCATTAAAAAGGCTAATAAAAAAAAAAATTAACAAAACAAGGACTATCTGATTTGCAATGGATCATTAAAAAGGCTAATTAAAAAAAAAATAATAATAAAATAAGGAGGACTATCCAATGGAGACAGTCAACAAAGTTTATCTACATTCCAATCTGAAGGAGAGGCGACTACGGCACATGTCGACGCCAAGGCATCATTCCTTTTCCCTTGTTGCCACAACAAGGACACATAGGGAACAATGATGAAGTATGGTTCAGTTTCAAGCAGACACAACTATAGAAAACCAAAGAAAAATAAGTGAAAAATATCCAAATTCTTCCAATTTCTAACAAGGTGGCAGTTATTCTTGGACAAAGAAATTGGAAGGGACATAAGGCAACTAATGCAACATCGTTCGCACCACGACAATATAGGAAGACAAGTTACGTAACTGACAAAAATGGTTTGCCTTCCATTAACAACCCAAGGAACTGAATAAAAAACAATCTCAAATCATCCAATATCAAAGGCCAGATGATATGCAAATAGCATAGACATTCCATGGCCAATTCAACAACAATTGAATAAATCTAATAGTATGAATTATGTGTGCTTTTCTCTATACTAAGGTTAAAAAAGCATAGATGTTATGCTTATAATTGTGATGCTTATTTGCTAAATTGATGAGGTAATTGTGTTATATGAACATTAATCAAGAATTAAAGAACAAATAAAAAGAGGAATCGACGCGAGGATTTACCATGGAGAAGCCCATTGTGGGAGAACTCCAAAGGAGTGGGCTTGTGCCTCCTTATCTCCACTATAATCGAGGAAGATATAAAATTCAATTGCTTTAATAAGTCTCCAAAAACAATGGGGGATTTTTATAACCTTAGTACAATGCTCTCCCATGTGTGTCTTGCTCTTTAATTTGATCATACAACTTGTTTCTCAGCTATACATACAAGCTAAAACTCCAAAGCTTAGAATTCCCTCCAAATACATGATCTCAAGGGGTGTACTTATACAGAAATATGAGCAAACAAACCATATTAAGTTCTTAAACGTCAAAGAGCTCGAAAAGAAGCATTTCAAATTTCTTGGAACTGTACGAGTCTACTATTTTGTCTTATGTGGGACAAGTTCGAATGGGTACGACCAGCCTACATAACTCTATTCAAATTAGGAAAGGTTTGGATTTGTTTGAACATGTTGATGAGTTTGGCTACAGGTTAAAGGGTGTTTTAGTCTCGATCGAAAAACGTCTCCCCAATTGGAAGGTTGATGCAGGAGCATTTGGGTTCACAAGCAATCTCGCATCAACAAAAAACATGGATTATGTCTTTGTGCACGTGTGAATATATTTTGCAACTTGTTGACCATGTCAAAAACATTGCATGCATAGAAGAAGATCAACAACAATTTTGATAACATTGTCAAGACTCCACTATGTCAGAAAATTCATGAAGATATGGTTTCAATCATCTCCCAGAGGTCAAATGACTTCTCCTTTGGATGGTGACGAAATTGGTGGGTAATGTAGTTTCAGTCATCTCCCAAAGGTCAAATGCCCCATTATAGAACAGTGACGAAACATTGATTAATGCAGGAAACAGTATCAAAATTGTCAGTGTCCGTTAATCAACAGTTACAAAACCATCATGGCAAATTCGTAGCTAACAATCTCTAGTAACCCACAGTTTTGCATGCAATGGAAGCACTAGTAAAGTAGCTGCCTAGAACATCATTTTTAGGCATGTGGATTGCTTAAGCAAAGGTAATGCAAAGAGAGTTGTGGGATGTCAATGTCAAGCAAGAGAGATTTGAATCTATTTGCAATAGTTGGAGGTCACTTGGAAACAATTTAGCTTTGGAAGGGGGAAGAGTTTCAACTCCAGACAGAGTAGAGCAGAGGAGAGATAAACAAAGTTTAGCTCCAAGAGAGAACAAAATAAGCAGAACTAGATATCCTAAAAGTGTGATGTAATTCCATAAGCCAATCCATGAGACTAAGTTGTAATGTCTTCTTCATTGCTCAATAGGGGAAAAAGTGTGTGTGTGAATCTTTGTAATATTATAATGTTCATTCAATAAAGAGAATGTATTTGGTTTCCATTGTGAGTTCTTGTATCTCTCTGTGTGCCCATTTGAGAGTGGGTGTAAGTCCTGACTGGATGGAAAGTATGACAGTTATTAATTTCCACCCCCCCCATTCCCATCCGCATCAATTGGTAACAAAGCAAGGTTCGCCTTGCTGATTTCAGTGTGTGAGGCTCTTGTTGAATCAATTGCAAGTTGTGAAAAAGAACCCTGCATTGTTGAGAAGATATGGCATGCAAAGGAATACCTCTTAAAGGAGGAATGACACCTAGAGTTGTCAACATGGCAGAGATGCTGAGAGAAATCCAAGTGAGAATTGGATGCAATGGAGACTCCACAAAGAAGAGGAACTACAATCTCAGTTGTAAGTGATGATGAAAAGGGAGGCACTCAAGAAGTTCACACTAAAGAGTTGGTTGATGAACCAGAAGATAGATTTTTGAAAGCCATTGCAAAGATAGGAAGCAATCCAGTGTTGGACACCCTAGCTATGGAGAAAGGTTAAGCCCTAAGAATATTATTGATTGAATCATAGAAGTGGAGAAGTATTTTGTTTAGTCGATGGAGAACCCCAAGAGAAAAAAAATTTGCTTGCACCAAGCTGAAGAGACATGCATCCTTGTGGTGGAATAATGTGCAGCTGGAAAGGGGGATAAAAGGCAAAGACCATATAAAGAGTTGGGACAAAATGGTTGCAAAGCTGAAAGGTAAGTTTCTACATTTTTATTATCAGCTACATTTATTTAAAAAGCTGCAAAATATGAGACAAAGAGAAATGGGTGTGAAGGAATACATTGAGGAGTTCTACAAGCTCCTCATTAGAGTTGATCATGTGGAGGATGACCAAAAGGTGATATCAAGGTGTGTAAATGGACTTTGTATGTCCACTCAAGATAAGTTTAGAGTGTTCAAGTTGAAGTTGGTTAAAAAAGCCTATCAATGTGCATTGAAGGCCAAAGAAAAATTGTCAAGGAGGCAACAAAATACATCTAGAGGTAGAGGAAGAGAACAAGCGACAAAACACATATTCGTGATGGTGAAGCTAGCACTTCTCAAAATCAGAATCAGACCCAAAGAGGAAGAGGGTAATCTTTTATTGAAAGAGAAGACTTTGGTAGAGAGGGGGGTAGAGGACTCATGAGTAAGTGCCTCGAATGTGGAGATGTTGGACACACATCTTTTGAATGCCTTAAAGTATTTCACAAGCAATCATATTGCTCGTGTGGATGAGGAGAGTGTTGCATCCCAAAATGGCATAGAGGAACCTATGCACGGCTAAGCTCTTATGATGAAGAGAGTTGCTGAAACCAGCCAAGAAGGAGAATGAACTGATGCAAAGAAAAAATCGTTTCTAAACTATATGCAAAACAGGACGTAAGTGTTGTAAAATTAATGTTGATAGTGATAGCACAAATTATTTGGTTTCAAATAATATGGTAGGGAAGCTTGGGCTGAAAAGAATTGTGCATCCCAATCAATACAAGGTTTATTGGTTACTTAAGGGTCACCAAGTGTTAGTAAATGATCAGTGTATGATTAGTTTTTAGATTGGGTCTT
Organism: Torreya grandis; assembly: GCA_037957365.1. Taxonomy (NCBI): domain Eukaryota; kingdom Viridiplantae; phylum Streptophyta; class Pinopsida; order Cupressales; family Taxaceae; genus Torreya; species Torreya grandis. The sequence goes on from JARHVA010000532.1 coordinate 1,461,694, forward strand.
ACAAAGATGAGATTTTGAGTAGCGTAATGCCCATAGATGTATGTCATTTGTTGTTGAGAAGACCGTGATAGTTCGATAAAAATGTCATGCATAATGGTAGGCCAAACACCTACATGCTTGTGAAGAATAATAAGATATTCACATTGAGCCAATTGAAGGAAAAAGTAGAAGAGGTGGACAACAATCCTAAGGTTTTTTTGGTTTCCTGTAAACAGTTTTTTAAGGAGGCAAAGAAGGAGATGGTATGTTTTGCTTTCATCCACAAAGCGATGTAAGTTGTGATCACAAAACAGGGGAATGAAATTCTATTTGACGTGCAGAATTTGTTCAATGAATTTGCTAAAATCATTTCCAAGGATTTACCAAATGGATTGCTACCTATGAGAAGCATTATTCGTCATATGGATCTAGTGCATGGATCTAGTTTTCCAAACAAGGTAGCATAGGTTGACACCTATGGAGTATGAGGAAGTAAATAAGCAAGTGAATAAGTTGGAGAAGGGTTTAATAAAAAAAAGTTTATGCCCACATGCAGTTCCAATAATATTGGCACCTAAGGATGGTGGAGAACGTGGATGTGTACAGATTCAAGAGCCATTAAATAGAACATTATTAAATATAGATTTCCATTACCAAGGATGGATGATTTGATGGATTGTCTAAGTGGAGCAAGATACTTGACAAAGACTAGTTTAAAGAATGGATATCACCAAATCAGAATTAGTGAGGATGATGATTGGAATACCACATTCAAGACAAAGGATGGGTTGCATAAGTGGTTTGTTATATCGTATAGATTGTCAAATGCACCTAGCAAAGTCATGAGACTCGTGAATGAAATATTTAGACCTTACTAAGTTTGTCATTATGTGTTTAGATGACATTTTGATTTTAAATCATGCAAAAGAAGAGCATCTGTAATATCCCCAATTAAATCGTTGACCACCATGCAAGCAAACACCAACATCAAATCGCCAATATTCAATCATCAATTTGTAATCACAACCTTGGAATGAAGTGCCACAATTACTAAGGAATCTCCATTATGTGGAGCGCCAAAAAGAACAACAGTGATTAATTAAACCACAGTCCTTAATCATTCAAGTGGAGCGCCCATGTAAACAGCAACAATTAGTATAGTATTAATTAATTATTATTTATTTAATTAATTAGTAGTTAGCATTCATTTGATGAAAGGTCACAATCCTTAGAGAAGACATGTCGTTTGACGAAAGGTCACAATCATTGGAGAAGACATGTCATTTGAGGTAAGGTCACAATCCTTGGAGAAGACATGTCGTTTGGTAGAACACTGTGAAGGTATTTATATTCATCATTTGGTGAGAAGGAAAGGCATTCATCCAATTATGTATTAAATATATAACTTGTATAAGCAGTCGCTTTACAATGGCTTTTAAGGACGTAACCCCTTAATTGCAAAACCCAGATACAACGACGCAAATCTTTGTTATCGAATCCAAGGATGAAACCCCTTGTGGTGTAATTTTGTAATATTCAAAATCCGTATTCAGATATAAACAATTAATCTAATTTGACTTTGTTATTATTTAAATTATCATTTTATAAAATATTATTTTCAAAAGGAATTCTGAGAAAACCAAATTAATGTAAAATATTCCGATTTGAGGTTGGTGTTGCTAAGGTTGAAGGAGAAGTTGTTGGTCAACTTACAAAAATGTAGCTCCATGAAGAAGGAGCTGATCTATTTGGGATTTGTGATCTCACACACTGGGTTGAAACTGGACCCAGAAAAAGTAAGAGCAATTGTTGAATGGGCATTACCTAGGAGTATATTTGAATCTATAAGCTTTTATAGTTTATCTAGTTTCAATAGAAAGTTCATAAAAAAACTTTAGCAATATAGGTGCACCCATTACATAAACAATGAAAGGTAATTAGAAAGAGGTTAAAGTGGACTGTTCAAGCAAGGGTTTTCAAATTTTGAAAAAAAAGAGTGATGGAGCGGCAATTAACTAAATAGTTTTCAACAAGGTATTTCAAGTTGATTGTGATGCTAGTCTAGCAGCCATAGGAGCGGTTTTAAGTCAAGAAGGTAAGCAATGTACTTTAATAAAAAGTCAAATGAAACATAATGAAAGTATTCATTTATAATCAAGAGTTTATGCTATGATACAAGATCTCAAGAAGTGGAGGCATTATTTGTTTCCCAGGGAGTTTGTGTTGTACATGTATCAGTGAGCATTACAGTTTATAAACAACCAAGGTATGTTGAATCAAAAGCACATGAAGTGAATTGGGTTTCAAAGTTTTTAATTTGTAATGAGGCATAGAAGTTGCAAGTAAAACAATGTTGAAAATGATTTGAGTAAGAGAGTTCTTGTGATGAATGAGATGAGAGTGGAAGTAGTTGGGTTTGACTCAATAAAAGAGTTTTGTGGAGAGGATTTGGATTTCCAAGATGCATGGGCAGCATACATGAATCCAACCGGCATGGATAGAACTCCATGGTTGGAACATTTGTTACAAGATGGGTTGTTGTTCAAAGGACAGCAATTGCGCATACCTCAAGGTTCAATGAGGAAAAATTTGATGAGAGAAAACCATGGTGGAGGCCTACCTTGTCATTCTAGTGTTGATAAAACAGGCACAATTGGCCAAGGATAAGCATAGATGTGAAGAAGCTCATGCACTAATGTAATATTTTCCAACATGTTAAGCGAAGAAGTCAGAATGCAAGTTTATAACGATTCCAAAGAGGCCATGGGAGGAGATAAGCATGGATTTCAATTTCGGGCTGCCAAGAACTCAAAGAGGTAAAAAATTCTATCTCCATTGTTGTTTATAGATTTTTCAAGATGGTACACTTCAAAGCATGTAAGAAGACAAGTGATACCACACATATTGCCAATTGGTTTTTTAAAGTAGTGGTGAGATTGCATGGTTTGCCGAAGAGCACAGTATTGAATAGGGACAAAAGTTTAGTTAGGCAATTTAGCAGGACACTGTGGAGGACACTGGGCACAAGGTTGTATTTCGGTTCATTATATCATCCTCTAATGGATGGACAAACAAAAGTAGTGAATAGAAGTCTTGGTAACTTGCTGAGATGCTTGGCAGGAGACACACCCAAACATTGGTATATTACTTTCGCAGAAGCTGAGTTTGCTTACAACAACTCAATAAATAGACTAACAACAATATGTCATTTTCAAATTGTAAATGGTTGCAAACCTAGAGGCATTTATGAATTGATAAATACACTTGGTATGGGATGAAAAAGTCTTGTCAATGTCAGTGTCAGTAAAATAGGTCAGGGTCGGCCGAAAGCGGAGGAATATGCAGCATGTATGCATGATGTGCATAGAGAAGTCACGAGAAGGTTGGAAGAGAATATCATTAAGCATAAGCAATGTGTAGATCAGACAAGAAGAGAACAAGAATTCCAAGTAAATGACTTGGTTTTGACGCATTTTCTTAAAGAAAGGTTCCCCCAAGGAACATATAATAAGCTCAAATGAAGACTGAACCTTCAAGACTTTCAACAAGATTTTCAGAAAACACTTATGAGACATAACTACCAGCTGGGATTGATATATCACCTACCTTCAATGTACGGGGATTTGTACCCTTACTATGAAGGGCAATAGAGTGTTGAAGGAACAAGTTCAAATTCTTCAATTGTGGATTGGAGACAGTAGTTGCCTAAGAAGGCAAGGGAATTGATTGAGGCAAAGTTGGATACGAGTCAGCACAAAGACAAGAGGTAGTGAGTACAAAGAGTAACTCATTAAGTGGAAGAACAAACCAGCTGAAAATGCAAATTGCATGAGTTCATCCAAAATTTCCCAGTATGAAAAAACTATAGATGAGCTCATGAACGGTTCATAAACAAGAGCTCATAAACAATTTCATTTACCCTGGGTGTCTGATGTAGGAGCATTTAGGTTCACAAGCAATCTTGCATCAACCAAAAACATGAGTTTGGTCTTTGTGCATGTTTGTGCGCATGGTTATGTTTGTGCGACTTGTCAACCATGACAACAATGTTGTGCGCGTACAAGAATATCGACAACAATTTTGAGAACATCATTAAGACTCCAACATGTCATAAAAGTCATGAAGAGATGGTTTCAATCATCTCCGACAAGTTAAATGACCCCTTTGTGGGATGATGAAGAACCTGTCGCAGTAGTTACCATCAGTCTCACCTACAATGGAGGCAAAGATAAAATAATTGCCCAAAACTTCATTTTTGGACATGTTGACCATTTTCAAAAGCAATGGGAACTCAAAGAGACTTGTAGAATGTCAACATCAGGTAAGAGAGATTTGGATCCATTTGCAAGAGTTGGAGATCAATTGGAAAGGGTTTAGTTTTGGAAGGGGGACAGTTCCAACTCCAAGCAGAGTAGAGCAGAGAAGAGATAGATTAGAGTTTAGCTCTGAAAGAGAACAAGAGAAGTAGAGCTAGAGAGCCTGCAAGTGTGATGTGTGTTCAGTAAAGCCAATCCATGAGACTGAGTTGTAATGTCTTCTTCATAGCTCAGTAGGGGAAAGGGTGTTTGTGCAAGAATCTCTATAATACTGTAATGCTCATTAATTTGGCCTCCTCATTCCCATCTACATCAAAGGCTTTTAGCCCCAAAAGCTCAAGGACTCAAAAGATGAGAGGACATTCCCCCACTTTCTCCTTGGAATGCCACTTGAGTTTTTTTGGTAATTGGCCCTTCAATCCCCCTTACTAACATTCTTGATCTCCCCTCCTTGATGTTATTGTCGCCTTATGCAAAATAACATGCTTTTCCAACTCTTCTAGAGCATCACATGTAAGATCCTCAATGGAAGGCAACAATAGTCCTTCATCCATCATTTAACATGTGCTTCGGGTACCAATACAAATAGACATGCAAGAAAAATATTGTTTGTACAGGTGAAGCTTAAGACCCCAAATTCACTCCGACATGGATTTCACCTATATCTCTTCTTTAGCCTAAGCCTAGAGGAATGCATGCAAGCTTGGAGCAAAATCTTTTGACTCATTCCAAACTGCTCTAGAAAAAGGACGATGAACCAAAAGGTGATCAACAGTGTCTTCTACAAATTTGCACAATGTGCATCTACCAGGCCCCTATGAGGCCCTGCTTCATAGGTTGTTGCAAGTTGATATATTTTTCATTGGAGCTAACCATAGGAAAAATATATCTTTGAGTTGTGCTTTGATTTTCCAGATGCTTCTCCACCACTAGGTTGGTTACCCTTGTGCTTCCTTTGTAAACATAGCTTTATAACCAAACTTTGCTAAGAAGTTGACTGAACCCAAGTGTTTGGACCATATTATGTCATCCTCCTCAGCTCTAAATCTGATTGAACTTATTGGTAATCTTCAAATGTAAACAATTCAACAAACCTTTGAATCTCCTTGCAAACTTATTAATCTTGCAAATTTCCAACCTTGTCTCTACATGGTGGTTGATTTTGGATCCACAACATCAGCAAGAGTGAAGAGACCATTATTATGCAAAATTTCAATGGTTTCCTTGGGCATCCTATAGATAAATTTGCACCCTACTCAGGGTATTCGCCTATCCTCACTTTCTCACCATTGCCTATAGTCCACATAAGCTAGTTACCCAAAAGAGGAAAAGATTGTATAAGAGCCTTCAATACATTGGAGGCATTTGAAGTAGGTTTTACTAGAAGTCCGATCCAAACCTAAAAGGATAGAGGATCCATATATTTTTGCCAAATGACCTAATATAACAGAACATCAACTTTTATTACTCTCCATAGCCTATTAGTTGATAGGAACTTCCCAAAGGAATAAATATTTTTTAAACCCCAACCTCCATCTTCTTTTGGTTTGGCTATTCCTTTCCACTTAATGAGAGGGAATCCTCTTTTTTCCTTACTACCTATCCAAAGAAATTTGAAATATTTTTTTTTTCCCTTCCAAGTAAACCTTTGGGAATCAATAAACATGAATGGCCTACAATATTGTCATAACCAAAGTCAATCTACCTCCAAGTGACAGCCTTTGGTTACACCATACAGGTACCATCTTTGAAGTTATAGCCATCGGGTGTTGAAATCAAAAGTATTGATAAGGCAACAAGGTCTGAAGGAATCTTTCCTATCCTTTTGGGATTTCACCAAAGGAGATTGAATGCTTTTGGTTATTTACTTCCATACCTATAGCTTTGCGAAAAAGAACCAGAATTTCTTTGTGCAGACACATAATTAATCATTAATGTTTTTTGACAAATTTATTCTTGGCATCCTTACCCTTAATTGGTCTATCCGTCATTTCACTAACTTGCAATCTATAAGAGAGCCTTCACTATCTTGTAAGCAGTGTAAACATCATATAGCCCTTGTCCAAATAGTGCAACATGTCCACTAATGCGCCCTTGTCCAAATAGCTCCAATGGCTACTATTGGAATTTGTAACAGTTCATAGTGGCTTTCCCACTCTTTTGGAAAAGTCGGTTAGCGAAAAGATTCGAAATATTTTTTTATAAAAGCACATCAAGGCTACTCAATACTTCACTTGATAGGACCTTACAAAAAGCATTGCACATTAAGCAAAAGAGCACTGTTTTCTCCAGTTTCAATTTTGCCACTTTCTAATAGACATAAGCCAAGTCTGAACATCATTTATTGTAGATCTAAGGCATCCATTGTCAAACATTTCAATCAATCTATTAGCTAAATCATTCTAGTTGCATAATCATGCATTGCACAATCACTTTAGGAGGGAGAACTACATCGACCTGAGGTCCATTTGGGCTATGTAAGCAGTGTTTAATCACAAGGAGTTTTTTAGGCTAACTCGTTATCCTTGCTAATCCATTTTTATTCACTTTTGTTATCTAATTACCAACTAGTATATGTGCAGGACTAGGGTTTGATATTTGCAAGTCTTTCGCACAACACCGTGGCACGCAGAGCTTAACAATCGGCCCTCAGAAACAGTCGCACGCATCCAGACTGAAAAATCATCTATAGAATTAACCCAAAAAGTTCCACAAACAACAATCCCATGGTGCAGCCCTCTCCCCCTACTATAGTCCTATCGCATTTTATTCTAAAATTCTGATTTCAGATGCAACAAGATTCACCAATTATTCTTATCAGTTTTCCATTGACGGCCAGTCGCATAATCAGCATAAGTCAACATTTAATTTGATTTAGGGAGGTTTGCATTCCTATAGGCTCATTTATTATTCTTAGCAATTTCCAAATTCTGTAACATATTGTCGATTATTGTATTTTCCATATCAAATCAGTACATATCAGCATTTCCATTTTAATAGTTTAATTCAATTAATTTAAGACGTCTTAATTTAAAAGGGTTAAGCATTCTAACATTGCTTCTATTTTTAAGACATGGCTTGTTGTTTTTACTTGATTTATAGAATAGGATTTATTTCAATTTTTTGTAAATTCCTAACACTGAAACAAAATAGCCTTCGACCTTGGATAATATCCAACACAACAATTCAATCTCTTCGACCTTGGATTAAATCCGACACTGAAGAGATTGTCTTGTCACCTTGGATCATTCTGACACAGAAGCTCTTTCTTTTGACCTCGAGTTGAAATCTACTTGATATTTGAATACAAAAATATTTCGCCTTTATTTTCACTTTATTTTTCATTTGTTTTTATTTGTTTTAGAAATTGTGTATCGACAGTTTATAAACTACTTAGTGATTGTCGTGAAGGGCTACACAGTGTTCTATTTATAGACATCGTGGCATGAGGGGTTTATCCCAATACTCATAGCCATAATACAACACTAAACATGGAGTTTAGTTTCCCCATACCTCACAGTATATTGAGAATGCATGTGGTCCCTTGTTTATACCAACAAAAAGCCTCTTTTATACGTCTGATTTGTGGTGCACCTAAGAGGAACATATCGCCCAAGAAAGTTACTCTCAACTTACCCTCAAAAACAGGGTTAATGGACTACAAGCATGGTTCTACCTCTATAGTTAGTGCTCTAAAACATTGGACCGACACTAATTAACGAACAAGCAAGTATATCTTAAAGCCTACAAATTATTCAAACCCTTGTCTAGATCACCTTCATACTAGTGGTTTTTGCTTCTATTGTATTCATAGTCCTTAGCATTGCTTGTTTCATCTTGTATTGTATTCATATGCATTAACTTTTTTTTTACATACTAGAGTACTTGTTTACAAAAAGCATTTCATTTGATGCATGTATATCATCACTAGTCAAATTAAATATGTTAATGGTGTACATCCTCTAGATCTATTGTTCTCTTCTCAATCTAGGCCTTTTGCTTATGAACCTGAATGGACAACTAGTAGGGAAGATGCTCTTAGTAATGTTTATGTTGATGAATCTGACTTTTCCGAACCTTGGCCACAAGTGTTCACTCGACCACATACATCTATTGATTCATCATTGGAATCTCCTATAGATTCCTCTTTGGTCACATCCATTATTTCCCCTTTGGAATCTCCTCTAGATTCCTCTTTGGTCTCCCTTTTGGAATTCCTATAGATCCTTCTTTGGCTACACCTCCAAACCCCTCCTTGAAGGTATCTTTACCTTTACCTTTAAATTTCCCCGTAGTCATACCGCTAGTTTCGCCTTCAGTTCCTTCCCCAATCCCTTCTTTGACTTTACCTATTGTCATACCCCTGAATTCCTCTTTGGATTCATTTCTAGTTCCCCCTTTGGATTCTTCTTTAGATTCCACCTTGGAGTCTTCTTTAGATCACTCTTTGATCACCTCTTTAGTTTCCCCTTTGGATTCTTCTTCACATTCTACCTTGGAGTCTCCCCTAGATTCCTCTTTGGTCACCTCTTTAGTTCCCGATTTGGAGTCTTCCTTGGACCTTCCTTTAGTATCAACTATAGATGTCCCATTAGAGCACACATAGCCTCTCAATGATGACTATCTACTATCTCTTAGATTACCACCGCATCTCGACATGGAGGAATCTTATCCTTGCATACCTAATTTTACTATCCATTGTGCTATTGCATTACATTCTCTTTGCACTTATGAATTGAACTCACGTAAGATATGCATAAAGAGGGATAATGAGCCTACAAGCAATGCTACTACTCTTCCCTCTTATTGCAAAAATAACAACGTTGCTATTTCAAACGTTCAAAATGACAATTATAGTGATCATGATAAAGTTTGGAATGATAATGATTATTATGAGGAAAATGCTTCTACTAGTTCAAGTATAAGTTCTTCTTTACTTTCCTCTCATGTTCATAACACATTACACAATGGTAATATGCTTAATAATGTTGTTATTACATCTCATGATGATGTTTCTAGTTCCCCTTTAAAAGGCAAAATGTGCAAACATGTTAATTCTAGTGGTCATAATGCCATTCCTTCTATCACATCTTGTGATGTTGCTCCTACTCCATCTCCATGCTTGACTTCATATAATGCTACTCTTGCATCACAATGTCATAATCTTAACATAAAGTCACCACATAATGACAATGCATCCCTTGCTCGTGCTCATCCTTTTAATGTTATCAATCAACAAGAAGCAAGTGACTCATCTATAATCAATGAATCCCTTAATCTAAAAGGAGAGCCTATCCTTCCACCTCCTCTTGATGGTGTGCATATTTCAATCAAATATCCATAAGGTTTGTGCTTGTGAAGCCCTTCAGAATCAAATCATCACCATGCAAAAGTCAATAGAAGAGTTGCAAAAGCAAAATCTTTATTTAAATTCAAATATTATATCTCTTGAAAATAACAACAAATTTATTAAAAATCCCAAACATGTTAGTGTTAATCATGCATCTACATCTTCGTCTAGCTATCATGTGTCTCATAAGCAACATACATCTACACTTAATGTTTCAAAAATATTGAAAAGGTTAACGAGTCCAAGTGAACTTCTAAGAGAAATGTTTCGAAACAATTTAATTGCATTACCTTTTATGCCTCTAAAAAGATAAAAATACTACTGTGCATATTAGAGATTTCATGGGCATTATACAAATAATTGTTAGGCTTTAAAGAACAAAATTCAAAGTATCATTGATAGTGGTGATCCTATACAAGATAAACCTATTAAGCAACTCACTCATATTGCATCTCTTAAACTACAAGTGCAAAAAGAACACATAGCAAATATGAATACAAAAGACAATTCAAAACAAGAAAAAATTCAAAAAGCAAATTTAGAATGAGCAACATTACAAAAAAACAAGATAAAAAAGCAAAATTGCCAAAAAAAACACTTGCCAAAAGAAAAGTTGCAAGAACAAATTCAAAATATGCACAAAAGCACTTTTTAGAAAAAAATTCTCATAAATAAATATCCAAAGCAAATTATTCCTACAAAGTCTAATGATACAAATATGATTGCATAAAGCATTATATCTACTTCATGCATAAAGCAACAAGATAAGATCGACACTTCAAAATCTATGATACACCTTTAAGTCAAGAAGTTAAAGCACAAAACACTTCTCCTAATATTAAACCAAGCATGCATGATCATTCTCTAGCTCAAGATAAGATGCAAGCTCTTAACAATAATACACATTCAAAAATCCACTCCAATATATAGTGCAATAAAGTCCTCCACTTGACAATATTTATTCTTGGCATCCTTACCTTTACCTTGTCTAACCGCCATTTTGCTAAATCGCAATCTATAAGAGAGCCTTCATTGTCTTGTAAGTACTAGAAACATCATACAGATCCCCATTTCAACTCTAATCATTCATATTCTACTCAAAAATCCTTATCAGCAAGTTTCAGAAGTTCTTAAACTTCTAGGACAAGTCTGCACTAGGCGGACAATCTCATGGTGCAGCCATGTCCCCTAGTGCGCCCTTGTCCAAACAGCTCCAACAACTACTATCAAAACTTGAAACGGTACATAAAGACTTTCCCACTTTTTTGGAAAAGGTTGGTTAGCAAAAACATTTGAAATATTCTCCTATAAAAGCACATCAAGGCTAGTCAATACTTCACTTAAAAGGACCTTACAAAAAACATTGCACATTAAGCAAAAGAGCACTAATTTCTCCAATTTCAACTTTATTGATTTCTAACAGTCATAAGCCAAGTCTAACCATCATTCTTTACAGGTCAAAGGCATCCATTGTCAAGCAATTCAATCAATCTATTAGCTAAAGCATTCTAGTTGCATCAGCACGGATCACACAATCATTCTAGAAGGGAGAACTACATCGCCCTCAGACGCATTTGGGCTATGTAGGTAGGGCTTAATCACAAGAGGTTTCTAAGGCCAGCCCGGCTATCCTTGCTAACCCATTTTTATTCATTTTTGTTCTCTAATTACCATCTAGTGCATGTGCAGGACTAGGATTTGATGTTTGCAGGGCTTTCACGCAACATCATGGCACACAGAACTCAATAGTCGACCTTCAAAAACAGGAGCATGCACCCAGACTAAAAAAGCCTCTGTAGAGTTTCAGTGGACAGTTCCACAGACAACGGATAGTCCCATGGTGCAGCCTGTTCTTCTAGTGTGCTCATGTCCCAGTATATCCTAAAATTCTGATTTCGAATGCGACAAGGTTCATAAATTATTCTTATCAGTTTCCCATTGATGGACAGTCCGCACAATCAACATAAGTCAACATTTAATCGGTTGTAGGGAGGTTTGCATTCCTGTAAGCTCATTTACTATTCTTAGCAATTTCCAAATTCTATAACATACCATAGATTATTGTATTTTTCATATCAGATCAGCACATCTCACCATTTCCATTTAATTAGTTTAATTCAATTAATTTAAGACATCTAAAATTAAAAAAGGTTAAACACTTTCATACTTTCAACGTCCCTAGGGGATCCATTACCAAAGAGCATTATATCATTAGCAAACAATACATGAGTTAGATAGAGAGTTCTAACAATTTTAATACCTTTTATAAATCCTCGTCTTGTGGTCGACTACCCTGCTTAAGCCCTCAGCAACAATTAAAAAAGGATGGTGAAAGGGGACATCCTTGCCTGAGGCCTCTAGTTGGACTAAAATATTTGGAAGTTGATCCATTGAAAAGAACAAAGGAGGAGATAGTTGAGACACCATTGGAGATCCAATTCACAATGTCTAGCCGCATCCCTAAATGAATCAACATCAACCTTAAGTATAGCCAGCTTACCTTATCAAAGGCCTTGGGCAGATCCAATTTAATGATCATTTCTGGTTTATTTTTTGCCTTTATGGTGTTAAGTCCCTCTACTGCTTCATGAATTTGTCTATCCTGAAGAAATCTGAACTGTTCCCCAGATATAGAGTCTGATAGAACATTCTTGAGCGTGCTGGCAATAACCTTAGAGACTATTTTTAAAATTGAATTGCAAAGGGAAACAGGTCTGAAATCTGCAAAAAAGGATGGATTGTTTTTTTGGGGGATTATGGCTATGAAGGAAGAGTTAAATGGCTATGAAGGAAGAGTTAAAGGCCTCCAGCATCTTCTAAAAAAATATGGATTCTTCCACCACTCAGATTAAATCCTTTCCAATAAGATCAGAGAAACCTATTAAAAATTCTACAGACCAGCCATCTGGGCCTAGGCTTTTGCTCTTTAGGAATAAATCCAGAAATGGTTTTAGCTCTTCTTTCAAGACTTAGCCATTAGGTCTTCACTTGCTTCCTCATTAATCAAGCTGGGGAAGGAGGAGGTCATTCCAATGATCTTGGCTATGTTATCCTTCAGAGGCTCTGCATAAAGTGTTCGGAAATGTGCAACCCCTAGATCAGCCAGGTCTTAGAATTTCCTGATTTTGCTTCTATCTTCCTTGTTCATTTCCCAAATAGCATTAATGTTCTTCATGTACTTTGCGTAAGCATGTAAAAAAATTGAATTTGCATCTTCTTTGGCTAACCAGGTGTCCTTGCTTTTCATTCTCCATTTGCTTTCTTCCCATTCCAGCAAGTGCTTCTTTTTTGCTTCTAAATCTTTGAGTTTATTTTTATCCCAGTGAAAACATGAAAGAAAACTGGTTGAATAATTTGGAGATTTCAAATTCCACAGACACGAGATCATGTTGCGAGTTCCTGAATTTGATAGTGCCCAAAATGTAGTTGCTTTCTTAATTATTTTAAGATTCTCATTGAATTGAACATGGTTGTGCCCTCGATATCAGAACGATAGGGTCTCCGTTTTTCCTTGACCAAGGAAATAAATTCATCATCCTCTAACCATTTAGGATTGAATTTAAATGGGCCAGGGGGCTTATTTTCATCCTTTTCCAGTTGCAGCAGAATAGGAAGGTAGTCAAATGAACCCCTGCTGCCAATCCAAGTTCTGACTCTGTCGGCTTCAGATAAGATTTTTTCAAAAACTAGAAATTTATCGAGTCGCCTGGAAATATTATCGTCCCCATTTCTACAGTTCCTCCATGTTGGCTTAAATTTGACAGGTTTTATGACACAAAAAAACCCTTCTTTCCAGTTTATGAAGGAGAAAAATGAGGAAAGGGGTCCATTCTGGCAGCTAATCCCCAGGTTTCCGATCTTTTTGTGATAAAATTTAAATCCACCCCAATGATTATTTTCTGGAGTTTAAAAAAATTCTGACTAAAGAAACCTTCCTAGAAGGCTGTCTATTCTCATATGGTCCATATCGATTAATGACTAAAAAATCTTTACCTAGTTCCAATGCGTGCAAGACTAAAACCATTCCTGCATCAATAATAGAGGAAGAAGTCAGACTGAAATAAAGGTTCCAGCCCCCAATAACTCCCCCCAATCTGCTATTTGCATCCAGTTAAAAGAATTTCTAATCCTTAAAAAAAGATGACAATATACATTCAATTCTTGATCCTTCCCCCATAGGTTCTTAAAATAGAATTAAATCTGGTTTGTAGGTACTACAGACTCTCTTGAGGGCTAGTTTTTTGTGGGAACTGCCTAAACCCCTTCTATTGAGAGAGAGAAATCATTAGGTACCTGCCCTGGGGCACACCCTGCTCTAAGGGCCCCTTCAATAGTTTTTTGTTTCCCTAACCTGAACTCCCGCTCTGCTCTCTTTTGTGCCTTTGACAGAAAATAGTTCCTTCCAGGTGTGGTAATACTCCCTACAAATCCTAGATCTAGGCATAGGCCACCTTCTACTTCCACCAGATCACATGGGGTCTCTTTCTTTCTAGAAAGAAGCAGATATCTAGCAGGTTGGGAAAGCACCAAGTTGTCCTTCAAGGAGTGCAGAGGAAAGCTAACCTTTTTGGTATCAGTCTTGTTTGACCAAGGGAGAAAGCAGAGAGGTTGGGAAGTGCGCTTGGAACATTGGGGGGTCTCAGGATCCCTATCACATATCTCACGAGCCAGAGACCTACCCCCCTCCTCCCTCGGGGAAATAAAATCAGCCTTGGTACCATCTGAACTTGTAGAAACCAACCTAATGATAAAAGTTGAAGACAATGGCTTACCCAGTTCATGTATCCTCTCGGAAAGAAACAATTCGTCTGAAATCTTGGTCAAACCCGCTCTTTCATCTTCAGAAGAAATGACACCCTTTCCTTGGTAGCTATTCTCCTCTAATGGATTGGGGATCATGCCTTCTACAGCCTCGCCCTCCGAAAAACCTCTGTTGAAAGATTGTTCATTTGCAATCTAGACCAATAATATGTCAGTATAAGCAGCCTGAATTTTTTCCTCCCCTACATCCTTCGTTGGCTGTACTGCTTCATTCATAAACTCCCTTCGTTTAAGGCTGCTCTGATCAACTTTGCGCCATTCATAAATCCTCTTTTTATCCTTGCATTTGGCCTTTAGATGGCCTTGAATATGGCAGTTTGTGCATCAAAATGGAATTCTGACATAATCCAGAAGTCGGTTGTACTTCCATTGACCTGCTTCAATTTCAATCTTTTCCAAAAGCCCTTCCCTTAGATCCATCTCAACCAGAATTTTGGCCACTGCGCTATTGGTTTGATTTATTTCCCTATTGTCATAGTCCAGAAAGGAACCAATGATGTCACCTATTGCCCTAAGGGTTTGATCATTCCACAGTTCAAGTAATAAGGCCGACAGTTTGACCCAGATGGGTTAAAATGAAGCTTTCTCAAATTGAGGGTCAAAGCAGGGTGTCCAACCCTTGAGCGAAAGCAAAGTCGAGCATTAACACCAGTGACCAACTTTGATTTGATCCGCATTCGCAGCTGAGTTGAAAACAAAGGCTAGCCATCCTTTAGCCAAAATAAGGAAAGCTGGCCTGTAACCTGGCAAACTCCCCCATTCCTTGTCAATCCAGAAGGCTAGGGTTCCTTCAAAGATACTCCTTCCAAAGAACCTACCCATCGCAAATTTTTCCTGAAGAGGTAAAACTTCTGCCATTGTTACATCAGGCTAGGAACCAGTTTAACTAGGTTTTTCCTATGTTTTACACATCTTTGAGCTCTCCAAAGAGCCCCTTTCTTTTCAATCTACTGAAGCCCTCCTTCTTCAGTGGTATCTGATGTCATTCATCCTAAACTAACTGCTTTCAAATTATCATCACCTACGATAACATCATGGGACCCTATGTCAGGCAGCACTACAGAGCCTGGAGTGAGTGCAGAGGATTCTGCTATGGGAGGATCCATACCATTGGAGATTGCAAATGAGACAAACTTTTGTTTTCCAGTGGTTTTCAAAGCTCCGCCAGTACTACCCACAGTGATCCCATCGTCACATGGGTTGGTTCTCCCTTCCATCTATTCACATTGATCCTCTCCTCATTGATCTGCCTCCGAAATGGAGTTCCGTGACCTGCATAAAACTCCAAACTTTTGTTGCTTGCCTCTTCCATCATAGAACTATGATTCAAAAACTTTCCATAGTGAAAGTGCCATAGGTTGTCTAACCCTAGGTTGTGACCTTCCAAAGCTTTCAAACCCTTCCACTGTATGCAAAGTTCTTCATGTGATCTGAAGATTGATTCGTCCCCTATCCCATCCAAATCTATGGAGTAGTCTACTAGCACGCACATTCATTGGTAAAAATCTTCTAGCACTCCAAAAAAACAGACTTTAAGTAGTGTATCATTGATGTTCATTCGGCTCTTGGCAAGGTAACTCTTTAGAAGAATGCTTAAAAACTCATAAAACTCATAGGGCTCTCCCCTGTGTAGTCTCTTGGGCACTATGGATAGCCAAAAACTCCATGATCTTCCAGGATAAGGAAGTTTCGAAATTTCAAGTCTTACATCAAATCCGATTTACTTATGAGAGTATCAGGACTGTCGCCACAATTAAACATTCAAGTATTATCCCTGATCTGATCATAGACAATTCCAAGCCATAGGGATTTTTTGATGCAGTTAGTCAAGGAATACCCTTGATGAGTGGAGCTGGTGGCATTCTTCACTCACTCACACTCACTATCTAGAAATCAAAGCTGCTTTGGGGTCATGGACAAACAACTGGGCAAAATTAAACTCTCTTCTAACCCTGCTAAGGGTATCAGTGAAAATATATATTCAAAAACTACAAATATATGGCGACTCCCTCCTTGTTAATGATTGGACAAAAGGCAAAACCATCTCCAAACTCTACTGCTGGAACCTGTATTTACCCAAGTAACATACATCAATGGGAAACATACAGCTCTCTCATGCAGCCAAGTATTTCAAGAACTCAACTCCCATCCCAATTATTTGTCCAAACAAGGGCTTGAAATGACTGTTAGAAGCATCATCATATCTGAAATGAAAGATGAACAAAGACATCCAGCAGTTTGCAGCTCTCTCCAAGATTGATTTCATATTCTTTGTTGACAGGTTTTCATGATTTTTGTTAAGTCTTTATGGACACTGATTGATTTTCACCACCGTTTGCTCTAGGACATAGCCTTTTTTGTCAGTCTTTAGGGCAATTACACTAATAGACTCAATGGAATGTTTCTTTGGATGTGGTGTGATGTGGGTAGCAATGCCTTTTCAGTCCTATCATAGACAGGCTTGAAGCACTTTTTGCTTTCGCCGGTGTGGCAATTTTGAATGTATTTACATTTCTGCTTGAAATACAAATACTATTTTTTCTTTGGAAACAAAGCTGGGAGCAAAATCCAAACATACCACACAAAGAAGAGATTTAAAAAATAATTAGGAGGCTTCACTTAAACAAGGTTTCAGGTCATTTTGGAGTAAAAAAGAGCCTTGAAGCATTAAATAGTCAGATGTTGCAAAATACACCGGATATTGTAGTGCATGAGCTACAACCAAAACGATCAACAAGGAATGTATACTCCTTACATTCCTTTTTTGTACCAAACAAACCTCCAGAATCAATGATTGTGTATGTAGTAGTAGATAGATTCTCAAAGGTTGCAATTCTTGCACTGTACATAAAGGGTATCTCAGCTCAGGGAACATCTCACATATTCTATTAGAATGTAAGTGTTCACTTTGAATTACCCTCCACCATCGTATCTAATAGAGGTAATAGATTCTTGAGCAGTTTCTAGAAGGCACTTTGGTCAATGATAGACACAAAGCTAATAAATTCTACCACACCCCATCCTCGGACTGATAGACAAACAAAACATGAATTGGATGATAATGCATCTTATTGGGATGTACAATTCTAAGAAGCATCACAATTGGGATGAAAGAATACCTTTCAATCAACATAGCTACAGCATAGTTCTTCATAGCTGAACAGCCTTTTGTGTTGTTTTTTCATTTCAAATCATTGGCACCTATTGCTGTAGCTTACCTCATGTCATCATCATTAGCTTACCTCATGTCATCATCATCAGCTTACCTCATGTCATCATCATCAGCAACAACTCCCTTAGCTCAAAAGGAAGTTGGCAATGCAACTAAGTTCATTGAACACATTTGAAAACAAGAAGAAACAATTATGTAGAATACCAATGCTAATTACAAGCAACATCATGATCAATATCGGGCATGACTCCAGTTCAAAGTTGGTGACAAAGTATTGAATCATTTGCAGAAAGAGACTCATATGACCTTACCACAAGATCCTGCCCTCTTCAGTATGGCCACTAAGAAAGTTAGAGATAACACTTGTGAGCCTATTCTTTCAGCATATATTGGTCTTCATCCAATCTACAATGCAGAACTCGTGCGCCATTACTTTCCACCACTATTGGGCACACCAGATGCAGCAGAAGAACCCCAGACAGCTTAAATTGATCCTGACTGCAAGATGCCAGCAAAAGTAGATCAATCTATTAATGCATGGATCGAACAAGGAAGGAATCAGGAAATTCCAATACACCACATTGTCAAACTTGGTCAAGTACCTAATCAAGGGAAATGGTACACTAAAGCTCAAGTTGCAAAATACTGAAATGGATACCTTTGCTTTTGAAGGAGGGGCAACTGATCCAGGAGGATCTAGAGCTTTGATAATTGGCAATATCATGGCAAAATTCCAGATAGAGTTTCGTATGCATCACGAGTTTTTCTGCAAGTATTCAGTTAATTTTGGGACAAGTTACTGGCTAGAATTCATCTACAAAACCCTACCATTGTGGCATCTGAGGTTTCTAGAGCTTGACAAGGGTTTTTTGAGCTTATTTTGCAAACTAGGGTTTGCTCATTTCATTTTCAAAATTGTGGAATTTAGGGGAAAACCCCTTTTGTATGAAATCGTCCCATTTGGGGGCATTACATACAGTCCCAATAGGTTTTGTTGATGACATGCTAAATGTTGGTCATTCTCATAAAAATAGTCGTGAACTCAAGAAACTTGTTTATGACCACATGTTAGGAGAAAATTTCAACTATGAAATTATAGCTAAAGAGCATTATAAAGAATACCTCAAAGCCTTTAAACCTCAATTAAATCAATCACATCAATCCAATCAATCCCAATCCCAATCCCGACATCAATATTAAAAGTCTCAAAACAAACCTCCACAAACTTCCAATCCTAATATCGACCATATGAACAATTTTGTAGGTGCAATTGACAGAAATGATGTTCAATACTACATCAAATCTGAATAAGAAAATGTGGCAAAGGTTAACTACCGACATAAGCACACTCATAAAGATCACATAACCAATCCTAAGAAACCTTCCCGAGAAGACATGACTCTCAAAGATACAACTACAACAACTACCAATGCAACATCCAATAATTCACCCACTCTACCAATGGAGTCTCAACTTAACGATCAACCTCCTACTACTATCAAAGCTCCCAAAGCAAACCCTAATTATCAACCTAAATATCGTTATGATTATAACCAAAAATCCTCTCAATGGAATTTCCTATAAGAGCTTAAAACTATGCCTTGCAAAATTCCCGTAATGGAACTCAAGAGAACATCACCCTATCGGAAATTACTCATGCAACAATTGCAAGATATAGAAGAATCACCTTCACCAAGTGAACTGAACCATCTAGTCAAGCTCCCGAAGTTCCAACTACCAAAGTGCATGGCATTGAAACAATATCTCA
The DNA here is from genome assembly GCA_037957365.1 of Torreya grandis. Lineage (NCBI taxonomy): Eukaryota > Viridiplantae > Streptophyta > Pinopsida > Cupressales > Taxaceae > Torreya > Torreya grandis. The sequence goes on from JARHVA010000532.1 coordinate 1,481,100, forward strand.
TCCTCAACCAAATAGCAAACTCTATATAGAGTTTTCTATAGATGATATTATCACAAATGAAATCCTCTTCAAAACCAAAAACCGACATCTCTTCATTAGTGGCATGATCAATGATGTTTAAGTAAGGAAAGTTCTTGTGGATGACGGATCAAGCATCAAGCATCAAGCATCAATGTCACTTATGTATGGTTAATCAAGGAGCTCGGATTTTCCACAAAAGATTCCAAGAAAAAAAGACTTAATTTTTGTGGATTTGATATGAACAACCAAAAGCCTCTTGGCTGCATTTGGCTTCCTCTTACTGTAGGACCTAAAATCGTACACACCAAGCTCATAGTTTTTGATCTTCCACCTTCATATAACCTACTCTTAGCCCATCCTTAGACTCACTGCATGCAAGCAGTTGCTTATGCCGGTAGCCAATGCCTAAAGTTTATTCACAACGGTTTCCCTTACAAACATGAAGCTAATCCAACCCATGGGATCTTAAATCACCAAATCCAAAGACACAATTTTGCAATCCCACAACTAATACTATCAATTGCGCTCCCTTACCTAAGTTCATCAACATGCATCCTTATTTGCAAGTCACTCTTGTTAATATTAAAGTTATAGTTAGCTATTAGTTAATGACTAACTAATGGACAATTATGAAACTTTCCCATCTAATGTAACCACTTTGTGCTTAATAAAACGATGCTCACACAAGTAAGTGTGTCGCATACCTCCATTTCTCTTCATTCTCTAAACATTCATTTGCTAACATGGGTATTAGAGCCACAATTCGACGAAGCCTTGATTAGATGGATACAAACATCAAATTACTGGCACTGACGAAGCTCTTAGTTTAGGGTACAAACGGTGTGAAGAGGTCGCATAGGAATCAAATCAGAACAAAAAACAAGTTTTGAAACGACAAACAACAATAGGGCACAAATCAAGGTCGTGAGACCAAAACACCAAAATGTACAAGTTCATGAGCAAAGCACAAATCAAGGTTGTGAGACTGGAACAACAGAATACATAAATTTGTGAGCAACAAGAGCAAAAGCCACGAAAAATGTGAGCAAAAAGGATGCATGAAGGACGTAGAATGGCAAGTAACAAAGATATCCACACAAGTAAAACGTGAGCAAGATCAAAAACAAAATCAGGCCGAACAAAGAACAAAAGAAGGAAATGTGAATTCAATACGTGTTTTTGTGGTCGTAAAAAAGAGAATGACATGAACATGAAGCAAACCAAATAGCAAAAGATTCAAACGCAAGCACATGAAGCAATAGAAAATGCAATTTAGTTAAGGTAGAAGAAAACCACATGGCAAAGACGTAGAGACCAGTTTGAAACATCACGATTTGCAGTGTGTTGTCCAATTTGAGGAAGAATGTGACATGAAGTTGGAGTTCTTTTTATGGCATGCAGCACCAAAACTAGATTGAGACTAGTTTGAACACACTTGATACGAACAGCTAGGGCACAACAAACAATAGACCAATGTTTTCAAACTGTAAGTAGTGTTTCTTTCATAAAAAAAGATCTGAAAAACAGGGAATAATCGATAATTTGAAAAATTGTACAAATTTGTACTTCTCTGGTCACTTTAATTTTTGGATCAAAAAAATGTTGAAAAAATCATGCTTTCCAGGTGAATTGATTTATGAGTCACATGTCATAAAAGTGTATTTTTTTGTTGCCTTTATTTCCAAGTCCGTCAAACAACTATACTTTTTCTATTAAATTAAATTCCAGATCAAAAAGTTCATGTAGCATAGATTTTTTGCATCTGAAAACAGTACTTTTCTGGTTGCATTAAATTTTGGGTTGAAATTATACTTTCCCTATTTTATTGTTTTTCGAGTGTAAAATGCCCAACATACAAAACCTAGTTATGTCAGAAGAGCGGAAGTTAACTGGTCATAGCTATAATGTGTGAAGTCATAAGATTTTGACAATCGCAGAATATCGTGATCATCACAAAATCATTACAAGCACTAAAGCAAACTCTGTTAGAAACTTTGCAGATTATGACAAATGTCATAAGGAGGCCTTGGTGTTATTGAAATTATCTGCGTCAGATGACATGATTTCTAAGTTGCGGAATGCAACTATGGCAAGTGTGTTGTGGACTAATTTGCAAAATAAATACCAAACTTTGAAGAAAAGCCAAGTTATATACGTGAAAAATCTATTATTTTCCACATAGATGTCAGAGGATGAATCTTTGTCAGAACACCTTCTTCAAATTAAAGATCTTTGAGACCAACTATCAACCATCAGCAAAAAGGTGGATGATGATGATGATATGGTAACATTGATTGTAAACAGTTTACAATCCTCTTATGAAACTTTCATGGAAGCTCTACACTTGACGACGAAAAATAACAACCTGACATTTGATCAGGGTAGTAATTATTTGTTGCAAAAAGAACGCAAACAAACACAAAATGAGCCCAATGTTGGACAAGAAGAGAGTTTATTAGCTACTCAATCAAAAAGGAAGTGGAAACGTATTCTTGTTGATTCATATTCTAAATATCAAGTAAAATGTTTTTATTGTCATAAGGTTGGGCATCTCAAAAAGGATTGTCGGAAGCGACAATATGCACTTTCCCAACAAAACAATCAAGCAACGAATGTGACAGCAATTAATGAAGGATGGGATTCTATGAAAGATTATGCCATTGTGGCATTATACTCAAAGCATAGTACTACGAGTTACTAGTTCACCGATTCCGGTGTGTCCCAACATTTCACATGTTGTAAGGACTGGTATGTCAAATTTACTACAAGTTCAAACCTTTCTACTTCAATTTTATTAGTTGATGCACAGTCATATGCAGTAGAGGGGATAAGGGATATTAGCATGGTTTTGAATAATGCTAGAAATATAACAGTAAAGAATGTTAGATACATTCCTAACATGAATAAAAAACTCTTATATGTTAGTCAATTAATAAAGAATCCCAACAATGCTTTACATTTCTCTAGAAAATAGTGTAAAAACAAGACAGCGTGGTTGCCCTCGGTATTGGGCAAGGTGGCTTGTATAAGCTTGTTGACCTAGCCACAGTCAATTTAAATGCACATTTCAAGGGAGACTCCACCGTACAGGATGTGTAGAAAGATGACATTTCTTATAGGCTTGTTGACCCTGATCCAGCCGACTTACATGCACTAGTGGTGGAGGGATGCAATTCCTCAATCTAAGTTACATGCACAGGTAATTGTGCAAGATGCACAAGCAGATGTGCAAGTGGATGATATATCGAAGTCACCAGCATTGGCTCATCTTGTTGCAAATGGCTTTTCACAAAAGGCAGGAATAGATGAGGAGATGGTTTTCTCTCATATGGCAGAGTTGGTTTTTAATCCCATTGTTATTAAGGAGTTGGATTTTATTCCTATTACAAAGATAATCACTTTTTGGTTGCTTCTCTCCACAGTAACTCAGTTTGGTTTCTTTGAGGACATTTGGATAAAGAGGTCTTCATGGTGCTTCCTCAAGGTTTTTGGGTTGGTCGTCATCATTCGGTTTGCAGAATGATCAAATCTTTGTACGAACTTAAGCAGGCTCCACGAGCCTGGCATTCTTTGTTTGAGCCGCATCTCTAGGACTCTAGATTCATAACTATGGAGATCGAGCTGAAGTTATCAACCAAAGATGATTCATCACCGTTCAATGAATCACCCTACAACGAATTGGTGGACAACTTGATACATCTTATGTCCTCACGGTCGGATCTTTGTTTTGTAATTGGCTATCATTTTCAGTTTTTGTCTACAATAAAGTTCTTACATTGGACAACAACAAAATGTCAGAGGATTGTGGATTTCATGTTGATATCTTTAGAATAATCTGTAAATGTAATGACTAAAATCTTTGGTCTCATTGTGTTTGTAAAATTTTAGGACAAACTTGGAGTAGTCTCCAATATAGTCATTAAGGGAGGGTATTAAAGTTATAATTCACTATTAGTTAATGACTAGCTAATGGACAATTATGGAACCTTCCCAACTGATGTAGCAACTTTGAGCAGCATACGTCCATTTCTCTTCATTCTCTCAACATTCATTTGCTAATAGTTGACTCGGATGATGATGAACCCAATGAGCTTCGAAACATTTGTAACACCATTTGCTTACCAGTAACACCAAATATCTCAGAATGGCTATCTTCATTTCTTCTACCAAGAGATCGATCCCTTCCCTTGATTGATGATGATAGTGCTCACCCAACCCTTACAAAGCCAATGAAGCATCATATCACAAAGACTCTTATAAATGCAATGACAATGGGGTTGCTAAGCTATTCCAAAAACCACTCTGACTCTACCCTCGATCCTATAGTCAACTTGGTGTGTCCGCCAAAGATACTTCCAATGACAACCCACAAGACCTTAATCAAGCGTGCAAAATTTCATCTTTTTATGATGAAGAGACTATAGTTTCCAAACTCAAGCAGGACACTTGGATGTGCTTCATTATCAAAAGACCCTTGCTAGAATGCATGTTTTAACCGAGATATCAACTTAGTACACATTTCTTATGAACTTAATACCCAATTTGATTCAAGTGATGAAGAAGAAGGTGATGACATAGAAGGCTCATTATCTCCCGCCAATTTACCCTTGGAAAACGCTAGATAGGTGCTTCAACACATTTCAGATTTTTCCTTAAAACCTTCGAAGCAACCACTTTCATAAAATTTTCCTAAAAAAATAGATAAATTTGACATCAGCGGCTTGGCCGATGATGTTCAATTTCCTTCATACAATTCTCACTTCATCGGCCAAGCTGATGATGTTCAAGCTCGATAAACCAATTCTGATGTTATCAGCCATGTTGATGATAATCAAGTTTGATTTCCTAATTCTAACTTCATCAACCCTTTCAATGATGTTCAGGTTCGATTACCCAATTATGACTTCATCAGCTAGGCCGATGATGTTCACATTTAAATTCAGAACAGAGCAAAAAAATCAGACTTTATCAGCATGGCCGATGATGTTAAACAAAAAACAAAAAATTCTAACTTTATCAATTTCAAGCAAAAATTAGAAACACCTACAGATCCAAAAATTATTTTAGATGCCAAGGCTACTAGTGTGTGATAGTTTCACACAAAATATGACAAAAAAGGTAATAGATATGTCAATCTCGAGATTGATGTCGAATATTATAGTCCTTCACCCACATTGCCTAGTGGCGAAGTCATTTTATAACTCCTTTGTGCAAGGGAACCTCAACTTCCTCGTCAACATCACAAACATAGACACTTCAAAAGCACTCTTTATTTTCAAAATTTTATCACTAGTGTCGCTCCAACAAGTGATCCCATCTCTAACTTACCTCCTACACCATATCACTTCCAAGAAGGCAGTTCAATGCTAACTAAACAGACTATGGAGGTTAACTTAGGGACATCTAATGATCCTCGTCTTGTCTTTGTCTCTTCTCTTCTCTGTCTTGAAGAGTAAGATAACCATACTATTGTCATTGACAAATATAAGAAAGCATTCACTTGGTCATAGGAGGGCATTCCTAGCATTGACCCTAGCATCATTGTTCATAATATCGTCACTTGTCTTGACACAGCATCCATCTGCAAAAAACAACAAAAATTCCCCAAGGAAGTCCCCAAACTTTGTCACAAAGAAATTATCAAGCTCCTTGATATTAAGTTCATTAAGCCCGTACATTACACTAAATGAGTTTCGCAAGAAAGTCACCATGGTCATTTGCATATAAACTTTGTCACAAATAAATTATCAAGCTCCTTGATACTAAGTTCATTAAGCCCGGGGATTACTTTGAATGAGTTTCTAACACTGCTCATATTTGCAAGAATGTCACCATGGTCATTTGCATATGTATCAATTTTCATAATCTCAACTTAATGTGTCCTAAAGAGCAATTTCTTGAATCCTTCAATTCATGCCATTGTTGATTCTACAACGGGTTATGACAGGGCTTCTCTCAAGGATAGTTTTTGTTATATGACCAAATTCATATCACTCCCAAAGATCACTATAAGGCCACATTTACTACCAAGTCAGGCACATATTGTTATGTCAAGATGCCCTCCAGCCTTAAAAAATGCCGAGGGAACCTATCAACATGCCATGACTCGTCGCTTTCACGATATCATGCACAAAATAGTTGAGACTTATGCAAACAATCTCCTTGCAAAATCCAAACGCTGCGAAGATCGCCCTCATGTAATAGAAATCATCTTTGAGCACTTGATCAAGTACATTGTTAGAATCAACCACAAAAAGTGTGTTTTTGATGTCACATTGAGAGAGCTTTTACTGTTCTTGATCTCTAGATGAGGGATTGCCATGGATCCTTCGAAGATCAAAGCAATTATGGACATGCCTAGATTGGTAGTTATCCCTCAAATCCATACTTTTCTTGGGAAGCTCGGGGCAATTCAAAGATTTGTCCCCGAATTGGCTTATCAAACTCATTCAACAATTCCCTCCTCAAGAACGTGTCAAGCTCGAGTGGAGTGATGCTTTCCAAAATGCCTTTGCCAACATGAATAAACCCTTATTCAAACCTCCTACATTATGACCACCATCCAGTAACTGCCCTCTCATCTTGTACACATCTTCTACCACCATCTCCGTTGGGGCAATGCTTGCACAACAAGACGAGTCCGCAAAAGAATATGCTATTTATTACATTAGTCATGCATTGATTGAATAAGAGACCTACTACACCAAGGTTTAGTGTGACTGTCTCACCATCTACTTTGCTGCCAAAGTTTTTTGGCATTACATATTTTATCAAACTACTTAATTCATTATTCATTTGGACCCTCTTCGCTATTTCTTCTCCAAGGCTTTCTTGCCCATTGATAGAATTGGCAAGTGAATGACTCTCTTGATGAAATTTGACTTTAAGATCATTACTCAAAAATCGGTCAAGGGGGCAAGTGATTGCTGATCAACTTGCCACCGCACCTATTCCTGCCGAAAGGCATATTCAAGATACCCTTCTTGATGAAGATGTCCTATTCATCGAAGGTGTTGATCAAGCCATAACTCTGAAAGATTACTTTCACAATTTCATGGCTAATCTCAAGGCCCAAGCCCGCCCTAGAAGAACGTGAAGTTCAACCATCTCAACCTAAACCTACCAAGCAAATCAAATCATAAGAACAACCGAAGTCACAGTTGAATTGCATGAAGATACTTGGACACTTTACTCAAAAGGAGCCAAGTGCCTGCAAGGAGCTGGGGTAGGACGTGTCCTCTTCGATCCTTTTGCCAAGATCATCCCTCTAGCTTTTCAACTCAACTTTGATGTTACCAATAACATGGCTGAATATGAAGCTCTAAATCTTGGTATGCAAGCAACCATTGATTGACATATCTTATCTACATATTTATCTTTTCGATTCAACTTCAATGTTACCAACAACATGAATGAAACAAACCTCTAATTCTTGGTATGCAAGCAACCATCGATTTACATGTATCTTATCTACATGTTTAGGTGATTCCCAACTTGTCTATCAACAAGTCAATGGAGTATATCAATGCAATAGTGAAAACCTTAAAGCATGTCATGAGTTTGCCAGCAACCTTGCTAAGGAATTTGCATCATTTAATATGAGGTAATCCAACAAGAGAAAAACACTATCGCCAATTCTCTTGCCTCCTCAACCTCCCTCTTTCAACCACATAAAGCATTACATGATAACCAATTCCACGTTCACATGCGGAAAACCCCGTGTATCTTAGCACCTAGGAATGGCTCTCTTATTTGCCATATCAAGGTTGTCACTACTGGATAAAGCCCTTGGTACAAGGATATTATCCAATTTCTATAAAATTGAGCATACCCTCTCGAGGCCGATTCTCATGAAAATACAAGTATTCATAAGCTAGCCTTCAAGTATGTCCTTAAACATAACATCTTATACTATCACAACATCGAAGGCACCATTGTGTTGTTGAAGACGAGGTCCCTCCTCTTCTTGAGCAAGCACACGAGGGCACTTGTGTAGGTCATTGTAGCAGACATGTTATTGCCCGCAAATGTCTACTTATGGGTTATTATTGGCCAATACTTGAAAAAATGCCATCACTTTCGCTAATAAGTGTAATCCTTGCTAGCTACATCATGATCTTATCCATTCTCCTTTAGCCAGGCTTCAAAGACTTGAATCGCCATGGCCTTTATCTATGTGGGGATTAGATCTTATCGTCAAGCTATCTCAATCTCAAGCTGGGCACACCTTCATTATTACCGCAACCGAGTACTTTACCAAACGAGTAGAAGTTATGCCCATTGCTAATGTTACCCACATTACGATATCTAAATTTATCCTCAATCAAATCATTTGTCGATTTGGAATTCCACACATTGTCATATTTGATAATGGTAGGAATTTGAAAAAGGACATGAAACTACTTCGTTCAAATTTTTTATAAAAAAAAAAATTCTATACTCCTAATCATCCTTAATGCAATGGCCAAGCTGAAGAGACCAAAAAAGATTCTTAACAAGATCTTACAAAAGGCTATTCGAGATTCCTGCAATGATTGGCATTGCCACTGGGGCAATTCCACTCTCTCCAGTCTACGGTTATGAAGTCATCCTACCACTAAAAGTGGAGTTACCTTCATTGTGCATCTCTCTTCATGGCACCATTCCCAATGAAAAGCTTTGTGAAGCCCGTCTTGACACTTTAGACCTACATGACAAGAGAGACAAACACTTTCCAACCCAATCATCAATACAAAAATCACATCACTAAGCAACATAACAAGAAAGTCAAAAGTTAGAAAATCCGATGTCGGAAATTTAGTGTTAAATTTGGTTTTACACTCATAACAAAGAGGCTAAATATGCCCAAAAGTGGTGGGGTCCTTACATTATCAAAGACATCCTTGGACCTAGTACTTATCAATTACAAACAAACAAATGACACATTTTCAAAGATCCAACTAACAATCAATTTTTAATAAAGTATTTTGCTAGAGGTATGTTCTTCAAAGCTAATTTGTCCATGCTTTTCAATTAATGTACTTAGTTAGACATTTGGTATAGTTCATATTTTATGCTAACATTCTTTGAAATTTTTCTTCTCTTTTGTGTTGCAACTTAGCTTACTTTCCCATTGTATTTACACCTTCAGGTCCTTTTTCACATACCTTAGCATCGCCTTCGAGCTCCAATATTTTCTTTGTATACCTCTTGGATGTTCAATTTATGAGTTGCGTTGTAAGACCTTGGAAATTACAACCAGGCCCTACTCACAAACACCCATCCCCTATGACTTCCCCTTTGGGCTCCCTCCTATTTTGCATGCCTCGTGGTTCTACCTCTTTAATTTTCACATCTCTTTGCTTTTACCTCCTATCACTACGTTTTTTACCTCATGGCTTTTCCCCTCTATTATAACTTCATTGCACCATTTGGCTCCACCTCCCTTTATTTTACCTGGTTTTCTTCTCTTTACCCTTTGCCTTCAAGCTCCCTCTTATTTTGCATGCCTCAAGGCTCTATATCTTTACGTCGCTTGGCTTTCACCTCTAATTACTACTTTTTACAGCTCATGGCTTTTCCCCACTTTATTACTACTTCATTGCACCGTTTGGCTCGCTCTCTACATTTTCGTCTTTGAGCTCCCTTCTACATTTTTTTATCTTTGGACTTTATCCTACTTATTTTTGTGCCTCTTGGCTTTCAATCTATGAGTTGCATGGCAAGACCTTGGAAAATATAACCAAACCCTCCTCACAAGCACCCACCTTATTTACTACCTTCTCTGCTCCCGCCCCCAACCATAGCTAGGCATTTTCTTAGAAAAATAAAGTAATGGTTGAAAGCAGTGTTTTGTCACTTAGAGTCAGTTATATTCTCTTATGGAAAAAGTATTGCAATCTATTATATGTCTGTCATCCATATTTTAACCTATTATGATGAAAGTCTCAACTCTATCTATCATTGTATCATCTCCCTTTATACAATTTTTGCTATTGGAGAAACCCCAATGTTCTCATGGTTATCTCTTTTTTCCCTATTATCACCTCCTTTTGGGCACACCAAGGTTGGTTCCAAGACCGCACTTTTTTCTAAAGTGCAAGTCTAGGAGTATCTAAGTGTCTTTGTTTTTAGGTTATCTTTAGCAGCTAGGTGTAAGCTCTCTTGTGCTAGTCATCTTATACACTCATTGTTGGTCTTTCGAATCTGTATGGAGGAGGAAAATAGAAAAAACCAAAAAAGTAAGAAGTCAAGTAATCAAAGCAAAAAGAAAAAGGTGAAGTATCTTTCAAAAGTCAAAATCACCAAAAGACATGATCATATCATTGGCACACCCCCTATCCTAATTGAAGCTCAACCTCCACATTTGACCTCATAACAAAGCCCAAAGTCAATTGGAGTGCAATAGGCCAATAGACTCAGGTAAGAGGCTTCATATACATCATTTGTGCCACCTGCCTTTTCACATACGTATCCAAGCCTCACAATTGAGCGATGGCTCTATCAAGGTCATGAGGATCAAGGAACACGTCCACACGAGAGAAGGAATGATCCCTTTACTTTTCATGCATATAGTTTTCATGGGATGATCTTTATACTTCACTGGTTAACCTAAGCTCTATGCTTACTAGGTCGGGTTCCTTGTGCCATTGATGTCAAAAACTCTTGGTTTTGTCACACTGATTAGAGTGTCTTGTTTTCATAAAGAACATGTTTTCGTCTTGGCAGCACCCTCTTTAACCTCCCTTCATTATCTCCCCTTGACAAACAATATTGTTTCCAAATCTCTCCCATTTTCTATATTTCCTTTTTCTCCATATCCTTCAACCATGTTAGCACTATGACAACATTAGCATTCAAAGGTTTCCCCTTTGAACTTTTCATTCTTGAATAGACAATGCATCTTTGAGTTGTTGTGAGATGTTATCTTGGTCATTCTCTTACTCTTCTAGGACTCCTCTTAGTTATGTTTGGGACTTTAAACTTTTATTCTTCTTTTCGGGTCATCCAAACAAAATTTAGCATTTCCCTTATGGCCATCTTGTCTTGATTCATCATTTAATCTTTATTGCTATCCTTTCCTTTGGGTTATTTGAACCTAATCTAGCCTTTACCTCTTGGCTATCAGACCCTTTTATCTCTTCTCTTGCATTTCGCTTTTTTTTCCCTTGGATCTTTCGGACCTAATTTTGCATTTACCATTATGGCTATCCAAATTTCCTCCCTAACATCCATCCTTTCTGAGAGTTTCACATACTTACATTTTTAGACTCACTTGCATTCACTCGCATTGCTTTTATCCGTTTCCTTGTATCATTAGGGTTACCATATGCAATTTATGTGCCCACCACAAACAAGACTAAAGTATTTGCATGCATTATATTTCAACAGAAAGGTAAGTCCAGGTATGTATATATTATTTTCAGTTATTTCATTCATTTATTATCATTTATTAAAGCTCTTTATTTTATATCGTGTTGTTATGATCTTTTCCAAAGCACCATCCCGCATTACACTATTTTGATACGTGATGAGCTTTGAGTGGAGCTTGTGTATCCACCTTATTTTTTACTTACTGACAATTTCTCTAGCAAGACTCATCAGCCATCAAACTCACTGAATGCATGTCCTAAGGAGTGCAACGGGATCATGGTGGACCGGTTCATGGTGCTTTGTGAGAGATTCACCTAATGATCATCTATTACTTTTGCTTTCATCCATCATCATCTACTCAGTTTGGCCTCCACTTGTTTCCATTCTTCCTCTTCCCCCCTCCTCTTCTCCCTGCTTGTGTGTTTCTATTCGATCTTCAGCAATCTTGCAATGCTCCCCTTATTGGTTGACGTCATTGGCTAGGCCAAAGGCATACTGTGTTTTCTCTGTACACCCACAATTGGGTTGACGACATTGGCTAAGTTCGACTAATGGATTTCAGGTTTTGATCCATATTTATAGCCCCTAATTATCATTTTTCATAAGCAAGACATCTAATCTGCGTTGCTTGCACATGCAAATCCACCTTAGTAATAAGAAAAGGAATTAGGGCTCAGAAGCTTACACTTGTGGAAGAATAGCTTGCATAAGGTCTTTGACGATTTAAGAAGAGAAGTTGAACCGGCAACGTACACCTAATCTTTGGAGTCCCCAACTAAAGATTCTTAGGTCTTGATCTTTCCATCTTGAGCTTCACCTACAACATCTCTCCCAAAGTGTCGCTTGAGCCAAGGGGGAGATTGATGAAGACCAACGCTTGGGGAAACATTTAACAAAGCGTGGCAGTTGATAAGTTCTGGCAAACAAGTAAAGCGTGATGCTCATGAAGGTGTTACACATATACAAGGGAAGTTCTTCACCTTCCCTCTCTCAAACTCCTTGGGCACCAAGGTATCTCCCTCACCAAGTTCCACTACATCTATTGTGCCTCCGTCCATTGTTTTAAATCTTATTGGTCCTATCCCCGGCATGCTGTAGATGCCATTTCTCAAAGTATTACCACTTCTCTAGATGCATCCCACCCTTCCCAAAGCAAATATTAAGGATGGTGACTCAGTTTAAAATCAAGGATAGATGTATTCACTTGTGTTGTACTTAAAATAGAAGATATACCAACTTATAACAAAAGAGTTGTGTTATGCATATAATGTGCGAGAGTTGTGTAAGGAATAAGAGTGTTGGGAATTAACCATAAGAATGGGTTGTTCATGATAGGGTAAGGGGTGGTTCCCCAACTGTAAAGCCTATTCTTCTATAACTCCTATGGTTCTAATAGATGGATTGGACATAAGGCTATTGTCATGGGTTTCCACTAGTTTCAATCATAGTCAGGTTCATGCATTATAGATGAGATTAATGGCAAAGGCTTTATTTCATATTATTGTGTTTTCAGTGTTATCTATGTTATGTCATGATGTTATATTACATGTTCAAATCTAGAAGGTGGAAGGTATGTACACCCAATATGAACAATATAAATGTAAACGGAAAACAAATTCCCTCGTAGGCTTCCACAAGAGAGGTCACATACACCAAATTGGCGTCTCACAAGATGTTGACCTAAAAAGTTAACTTTACAATGCGTGCGTGAGACATTCTCACAAAATAGTTGTGTGGGAAGTTAGTGTACTACAAAGACATCAAAGAAAACCTTCCAAACCAAGAGTTAAGTATTTGTGCTAAAGTGGGTCACTATGCTAAGTACTGATTTCACAAGAACTGCCAATAGTAATCAAAGAAGGCTTGAAGAGATGTTAAATATAATGACTTTGAATGTAATGCCTTTGTAGCTCTTTCGAACCCTCGCAACTTAAGTATTTATTAGTCTTTTGGTTCTTGTCCTTTCCAACATTTCATAAGTGATAATACACTATTTAAGAATTCTCTTTAGGTAAGGTTACACCATACAATACTCCTTGATCTAAAAACATTGGAAAATACAATGGATAACATGCTAAATTGTAGGAACTTAATGTATTATGAATGTAGTGAACAAAATGAAAGAAAATGCACATGAACACATATGATACTTCAATGTAAATGAAGCTTTATTGAATGAGATAGTGATTTTACAAAAAGGTAGCAATCTTTGAGAAGACATGGAAATTTACATCAATCTAATATTTTACATTTGAATGACAGTTCCTTGATAGCTATAACCTATTTCTAACAAAAAAAGGACCTAAAATTGAAAATGGAGGAATTCGCCTTGGTATCTAAAAAGCCATGTGACAAGTATTCCCTAATAACATTATGTCATTAAACTCATAAAAACACATTATTTTGGTTTTCCAAAACATCAGAATTTTCCACATTTTTGTAATTTGCAATTTCAAGGCCCTTCAAAGGGTTATTTTGGAGGTCAAACTTTTATGATCATAATGATTGTTGATGGCTACGTTACTAAATACTACCTTGGAGGCGCCCATACCCATAAAAGTACGATTCTGGCACTGGCGAGTCTAGGTATTTCTCGGGAACCACCTGAGTTATTCTATTATCATGGGTACCAAACTATCTTAATAAAAACATAATTAAAAAACAGTGTTGGTTCGGGTAGTCATAATAAAAACAAAATGACAAAGGTTAAAAAAATAAAAAACATTAAAAAACACACAACTCACTTAACTGTTGCTTGTTCTACTACCTCAGGTTCTAATGAACCAATTGTTGATTTGGATGCTCTTGATGAAGAGCAATATGATGATTTGTTCACATAGTTCTTGAGTTTGACAAATGTTGGCTATTGTCCTATTTTGGACAAATAATCTATGCCTATAATATGCTTATGTAATATATCATATGTCACAAATGTAATATATCATGTCATGAATCAATTAATATTTTGAATTATTAATTATCAGTAAAGTTTTGTTATGTTTTTTTAATTTTAAGCATATAACATGGATATTATGGTTAATTTTGTTTATTGTCTATAATTTTTATCTTTTTATTAATTTTTGTACAGATACCCAAGTATCATACTTTGGGTCCAAAAAATAATGACAAACCCTCGTACCTAAACCCAAATCCGTACCGATAACTTAGGCCAACGAAAACCATTTAAACAATCTGAAACTACGTTGTTTGGAAACGGGTATGGGTACAAGTATGGAAACGGAAACGTTTCCGAAACGCGGAAATGTGGATTTCCAAAAACCCTTGATTTGAAACATCTATACTATATATAAACAATGCATAATACTCATTTTTAGTCTATAAAAGATAAAACACTTAAAAATATATAGTATTCATTCATTCATTACTTCAAAGACAAAATGTACATTCAAATCTAGAATAAAACATCTAGATTGTCCTCAAAATCATGAACCACTCCCACTATTTTTTGACTTTATCGTTTATTGACTATAAATCATCTCATTTATAGAGGCTCCCCGATGCATTGAAGAACCTAAGTGCATGCCTTAAAGGGTGCACCGGGAATGAGGTGGGATCAGCTCATGGCACTTTGCGAGAGATGTTTTCATACTATTCTAAATTTATTTCATACCTACATCCCTTCATGCAGCCTTCATACCTCCTATGATGTCTCCTTGAAATCTTGAAACCCTAAAACATGGCTAAGTTTGAAATCTTGAAACCCTAAAATCTGACTAAGTCTGAAAAATGATAGGATCCTCCAACACCTAGAATTTGCATTATAGCTCCTAGGGGTCTGAAACCACTCTCAAACATCCTGAAAGTATACATATATATATATATATAAAACTTTAAATGCTTATTTTATATATAAACAATCTGGTTCATCTTTTTTGGGGGGGTTGACTTTGACCACCTTTTTCTGCCGTAATCCTTTGGAAACGACTGGATGCTTCCTGGAAACATCTCAGACGTTTCCGGTAGGTTCCCCAATGTTTCCGTATCAAAAACATTTCTGGACAGTGAACGGGTGGGGAGAAGGGTTTCCTACAACACATCTCAAATTATAATCAAAAATGAAGTAGTTGTGCCCCTGACAAGGTGACCCGCTGGTTTTTTGGTATTTTTCCCCCAAAAATGTCCAAAACAACCACCTGGATGAATCGTACCTCCTTGGTAAGCAATGGGCCCCATTGCTTCTAGTTTTGATTTCTGAAGAACATAAGAACTACTTATTGCAGAAGCGATACTCTTCCACTTGCGCAAGATAGCCCATCCAAAGTTCCTTTTACAGATTTTAAAGATTTATGAGTAGCAATGCCAACAAACCAAAATGTGCCTTTAGTGGGTTAAAATGACTCTCTTGCATACCCAAGACCGAAAGTTTTGGACCTCATTTAATGCTGCAAGAGGTTTCTGAATTCCTTGACAATCTTTGTCAAGACCTTGATCAACATGTCCCATCTTCTTCAACAACTTTAAACATCCTAGAAATGTTGACAGCATTTGTGGACCATTTCTAAGAAGAGCCCTGACAATTTTGTGGTGTTTTTGTTTATTTTTGTTGATTTTTGTTGATTATGCACAAAATGTTGCTACCATGTTTATTTTTATTTATATTTATATAATTTTTATGTACAGAGGTTTACACCCTCTTTAAGGGAGTTATATGGAAAAGATAGGAATGACTGCGTGTGCAGCCCTTTGTCTTTATCTCTCTTCAAGCTGGCACGTGTATTCCTTTACTATCAAAGTCCTAAAGGGTGTCTTGTCAAGCTTTTGGGTTGTCATTTCCACATAAAGGTGAAACTAAATTTTATTTCCACTTATGATCTTGCAGGCCCTTTGAGTAATTGTTCTTATCATGACATGAAATGAGATAGGAAGAAGAAATTCAAGTGTTGTAAGTTTCAGATCAGAGACAGTCTATTTTCTAATTGCAAAATGAATTTTTTTTAGGATAACTTCTTCCACGAGATCAATAGGAGGTGACAAAGTGAGAATCGAACCCTCTACATGTGAAGGACTTAGACAGAATTCTACACTGTGACATATCTGACATCGAGTTGGTCTAACAGAGTTTATGGACAGAAAAAGGGAGTATGATCCGGTGCTCTCTAGGGAATTTGCCAAATCTTCGAAAGTTACAGTTAGAGAATTGATCTTTGATGTGCTTGAGGAGAGTATAGTTATGGAAACGGGGTTGGCCATGGAAGGAATGAAATTCTATAAATCTAAGAGGACTAAGGAAGAAGCTATTAAAGCGATTCTGAAAGGAAAGGCGAACTTGAGCAAGTTTCAAGCAGGATATGTTAGAGAATCTCTTTCAAGGCCTTGGAGTGAAGAAATACCCCTGCGAGCTTTAACTGTGCTTTCTCCTATGATTTCACTTTGCTCAATCACTTCAGAGTCCAGACACAAGAATTTGGTAAGTATCCCATTTTATTTATTGATGTCTCTTGAAAACTCTGCCATAGATGTTCAACTTGGTAAGGCAGTGATTCCCTTGTATCAAGCCCTCATCTTCCTTTTGTTTCAAGAAGCCAACTCCTAGTTTGCTAAATCTTTCCCAGCTCCAAAGGTTATTTTAGTAGATTCGGGTCCTTCTGGTTTTAGATTCCTCAGGTCCAGTTAGGGTTGATTTAGGGAAAGATTTTCAAACATCTAAATCTGTAATTATTAGAGTGCCCCTTTCGAAGGAGTCCTCAGAATGGGAGCCAAAGAAAGGATGCATTAGGAGGCCTAAGAAAGTTTGTTTTAAATACAATTTGGGAGAAGAAGAGTATCCAAGAGATGAAACAGAGAAGTATGCCCCCAGTTGTCCATATCCTACTTCCTAGAGAGGATACAGTCGGGCTCAGGAGTCGCATTCAAAATGAAGGTGATGGGAAGCAATCTTCTTTCAAGGGAAAGACAGCTCGAGAGACTAAGAACATTCAATTGTCTGGAATGGATTTCATTGAAAAGGAGAAGTATGGCCAATCTGAATACAAACAAAGTCCAAAAGAAGAGAAAAGGGAAGATAATTCTATGGATAAGGGAGAAGAAGGTTATTATGAAAATTTGCAAAATAGGATTAGTATTTTAGAGAAGGATTATAATCTCCAACAGAGCATCCTAAAATGGTTCAAGACAAACAATGACAGGCAGAGGACTAGGATCAATCTGTTGCACCAACAGCTCAATGGTGATCAACCCCAACCTCAGATCAGGATTCTTTTTGATAAAGATCTGTGGACACTAACAGGTAGTATTTATGAAATTAAAACTGGGGTGACAACCTTAAAAGAGAAAATGGTTCGAGTGGAAAGAGACAAGAAATCTCTTAATGAAACATTAACGAAGGTGCTAAGGTCAGCAGAATTACTATTAAACATTCTGCTGTCAGTATCACTATGCTACGTGAAGGTTTGAAGAAAAGGAAAGGCAATCCAAAAGAGAGAAGACCAAGTAAAAGAATTAAAAGTCAAAGAATAGGTCAGGAGATAGACAAGAATGGCATGGATCTAGAAATAGCGGAACACCTGAGTTTTTTGAAAGAAGAATGGGAGGCAACAAAAACATTGAATGAACTCTGCTCGTCGCAGTCTTAATCGTGCTTGAAGTATATTTTTTTGTTTGTTTGTTGCATGGTGGTTGTTTTTTGCTGTAGTTTTAACTTTGCTACAGCCTAGGATATAGTATAACCTAGTTTTGACTATTGCTCTTGTTTCTTGGCTTTTATTGTTGTTATATTTGTAGATCTTGTTTGTAAAAGGGTTTAGGCCCTTTCAAAACCCCACTTTTACCCATAAATCAAAAAAAAATATATATATATATATATATATATAGTATCGAAGGTACCAAAAAAAATCAGCATTCATGTACACGACCCTTTTTCATTTCCTAGTAATATAGGTTAGAATAATAAATACAAATAAACATTTGTATTCACACCCATCTTGATTATTCATCATCATTGTATTCAAATATGGTCTATAAGATTTTATAGGACAATTCATTGTAATTATATTTATTTCTTTTTGGTAAGCTACATTTTGGGTTCCTATCAATTGCTGTTAGGGTGAGTTTTTTGTGCAGACTTGTAATTCGGAGAGAAGGCTTTTGTTGGTTGAGTTTGTTGCTAATCCACTGGTTTGATAACTTAGTTGCGGTTCCTATCACTCTTCCCTGTTGGCAGAATTTTCTTTAACACTCTTAAGGCATCACTACTGGAGCAGCTTTGTGCAACAGTCAAAGCCCCGACCCATTCAATAAATGAGAATGAAAGTGAACCTTCAGCTTGCAAGAAGAAATTATATCAAAGAAGCCTAAAGTCAGATACTAAATACACCTATACAAGCATTAAAAGTTACAAAATCAGCCAAAAAGAAATTACATCTATCTCATTAATTTCCCTTTATTGTATGTCGTCGTGACAATAATAACCTAGTCAATTTGTACTACAAGCTCTCTATAATAATATTATTTCTCTCCTTCCTTCAATATTTTGTTTTTGGAAGGAAATGTATGGTCATAAAGACAAGCATATCCATCTTTGGCTCCTCATTCTTGTTATTATTAAATCCTTAAAGGGTAAAATGGAACAAATACAACACTACAGTCAAAAATTTGAAGACGACATTACTACAGTAATAAAACTTTTACTGACATTAGAACCTTAAAAACAGTGCCAAGGCCAAAAAATATATTAAAAAAAATCAATCGACAAAATATTACACCTTACATATAGGATGTCCAGAATTCCCAACCTATTAACATATATTACACCTTACATATAGGATGTCCAGTTCAACATCTATTCAAGTTGGACGATAAGATTAGAATTCTAATTGTGTTCATACTCTAAATGCAAAAAAGAACAGATGCATGGATATAAAGTCTAGAAGTGCATTTCCAAACTAAACAGCTCACCAATGCCTAGAAAACTGCAGGTGCCAAAGAGCGGATGGAGAATCATTAACTCACATGGTGACAACGCGTAGTGCACCACCTAGAAGCCAATAGTAGACCCACTGATCTGAGCACATCCAGGGTGGATTTGCAATCCACTGCAAACTCCACAAACAATTCGCAATCCATCATTGGCTACTCACAATTGAGAAGACTGCCTCTCAATTTTGAATGACATTCTAACTTTGCAATCCATTGCAAACTTGATTGTGAAGTACATCTCAACACTTCAAGTCCCACGTGCACTGTTAGGACAAAATTGGGACACCGAACAAACATGTGCCCTAGGTAATTGGTCTAGAAGCATTCCCAATACTTGGATACAAGACCAAGAATCACCACCTGAATCAAAAATCAGCTTGGGAAACCAAACAGTTGAAATACAAAACAGATCAAGAAACTAAATCGTTTAGTAACTAATTTGGAAGTCCTCACTTGTCGTGCATTCAATTTAATCGAGCCAACAACATGTCAGCAATATGTTAATATGTTTTGAAGCATTTCGATCCAAGTGGCATTTCGGGACAAAATTTTGGAAGATTGAGAGATGAGAGTGTTTCCATAATCCATAACAATTAGAGAGAAAATCATGGATAAAACTATGCATGTATTTTTTTAATCAACATTTCGGATCGCACTCCATGATCCATCATCAAGAAGAAGATAGGAAAATGTTAATGCATTTTGGAGCATTCTGATCCAAGTGGCAGTTCGGGACAAAATTTTGGAAGATTAAGAGAATAGTGTTTCCACTGTCCACGACAATTATAGAAAGAAACTTCTGCATAAAACTGGTTATGTAGTTTTTTGGAAGATTACCGAGAAACTAGTAGGTCACCTTGCTGGGGGCACGACTCCTCAATGCTGCTCGGAATTCAAAACCCTTCAATGTGTCAGAAAGTTTGGGTTGTGCTCTACGACCACGAAAATGGTCGTTGAGGCATGAATTTTCGCTAGAAATTTTTGACCCTCAAAAAACACTCTGAAAGGCCCCAAAATATAGAAATGTCCAAAATTTCTGAAAACCAAAATTGTCTTGTTAGAGTTTCCAGTCACAAAAGGTACTCTCAACATCTTGGGGGAGCGCTTGTCACATGGATTATAAAATTCTACAGCAAATCGTTTCATTTTCTATTTTGATTGTTCATTTCCAGCTAAAAATCGATATAAAGAAAAACTCGTCTAAATATATAAATCTGAGAAAAACTCCATAGCAAAACATCTCTTCTTCAAGATTGCTATATTTTTGTAATAATACAGGAGAGAGATTTATATCTTGTCAGAGATAGCTGTATGTACCTCTCATACCAATGCTTAGTATAATTCCTTTATTCGTAGATTGTTCTCTTTGTGTATATTCTTATTTCCATTTATTCATGGTTCATTCAGCTACAATTCTGCAATTGTAATACTTAATTAATTGTCTCCACTTATAACAAATCCAAATTCCTACAATTTAGTGAGTTGTTTACCAGTTTCCTAATCCGAATCCAGATCAGTGATCTATCAAAGCATATTTTGTAGCACCTAGCAAGGATAGCATAATTCTGCAAACATCTTGCGGCAGTCATGGGAAAGGCAAGCAGAAAAAGTGCCAGAAGGAGAAAATCCAACAATGTGGATACGTTTTTAGCACCCTATAAACTAGTATGTCACCTTGCTGGGGGCACAACTCCACCACTGACCAGAATTCAAAACCGTTCAATGTGTCGGAAAGTTTGGGTTGCGCTCAACAACCACCAAAATGGTCATTGTGGCATGCATTTTGCCCAGATATTTTTGACCCACAAAAAACGTTCTGAAGGCCCTGAAAATGTAGAAATTTCCAAAATTTTCAGAAAAGTTGTCTTTTTACAAGTTTCAAGTCACAACTAATCCTCTCAACTTCATGGGGAAGTACTTGTCACATGGATTTTCAAATTCTACAGCAAATCACTTCATTTTCTATTTTGATTGTTCATTTTTTGCTAAAAATAGATATAAAGAAAAAATCATCTGAATATATAAATCTGATAGAACCTCTGTAAAATAACATCTTTTCAAAGAAAGAAAGAAATTATATTAATGTTCACAAATGGCCAAAAGTAGGTCAATGGGACTCGAGTATACAACAGTTAACAATAGAAAGTTCAAGGAAAAGAGAATCCAAGAAGCCAAAAAGGGAATGCAAGTACATGAGACAAAGTAGAGCAGTGTGCCACTAACAAAGGTGATGATGGAACCAATACAAACAGCAATGGAGGATGAACAAGAGCCTGCAAAGCATGTGTTAATGAAGATTGGAAAACAACATTGAAAATCTCTATCTGTGCCTGAAGTGGAGGAGTCATCTGACGCATCATCAATCACTATGAGAAGATCTGATAGTGCTCATCAGGTAGTATTTAATGTTGGAGGGGGTTAAGTTAGGAGATCCTAGGGGGAAGCAAAGCACTTCCTCTAGAATCTCCCCTAACATCCAAGGCTGATGTACTTCCCATAATACAAAAGAAACTCGTAATGTGAGTCTACCCTTGTGGTCTAGGTGGCAGTGAGTAAGTAGTAGATCGATGATGTTGGAAAGGGGAAGAGCCACGCCAATGGGAAGAATCCAAGCCACGATGCCAAGGGGGAGTAGGCAAGGGAATCTATGTAATCTAAGTAGTAGAGATATGTTGAGAGAAGCACTGCGTAACTGATCTATCAACTTTAATGTGTGATGCACTAGTGTCCAAAGGATGCTTAGTGCTACCAATTGTCGAGGTGTGCTAGAAGAAAGAGGTGATTAACATGGGGGCTCTAGAGCCTCTAGTCTCCTCCTATAGGGATCTACATCTAAGGGTGACAGCCTCGCGAAGATAAAGAGCCAAGCACCACTAGTCTAGATACGTAAAGAAAGTAGATAAAGTGTTGATTGAGTCCCTATAGAGGCATAAGATATCTTCCCCTAATCTCATAGTAAATGGGGCATCTAAAATGAAGCGTTCCTCAGTCCACCACTTGGAAGCCATGTCACAAGATTTGACGAATTTCTGAGATAAAATTCGAAATTCGCTGATTTTTATTGGGCCATAAAAAATCGTTGAAATTCGTCATTTTTTTTGGCTCTGATTTTTTTCGCATTTGTACCTGACTTTCGCTGCCGGCGATGATAGTTTATGTAAAACTTTAATGAGGAATGCATATAACAGAGCCTTGACACTCTTCACTCAAACCCTTCGTGGAGATAACAATCGTCAGAGAGATTTTTTTTCCACTGCCCATTTGACCTAGCACGACTCTTTCCTTCGATGCAAACAAATTGCAAGGATGGAAATCACATAGGACACGAACAGGGCAAAGTCTGCTATGATCTTTAGCATCGTCTCTCCAGAACCCTGAGCATTTTAATGTTGGATCGTAACCCTAAATTTCATACTATATTATACTTTATGGGATTTCAATATCCCAAAACTTAATGTTTATCCTGAAACTTTCTATTATATTATATTTCCTCGTATTATATTATATCCCAATATGTTTGCATGTCTGTGGGTCTAATAATATAAATTAGACTTTGGATAATTTAATTATGTTTTTAATTTAATTTTTTTTTAAATTAATATTTTTATACTTATTAATATTTTATATTTATAATATTTTTATATTTATTAATATGTTTATATTTATTATTATTTTAATATTTTTATATTTATTAATATTTTATTTTTAGTCAAATTTAATGGCGACTTTTTTTTCGATTTTTTCCCTAGACTCGAATTCGAATCGATTTTTACCCTCCGAACTCGAACCTTGTCACTTAGCCTGAAAGGAACGAAGACGACAAATCCGATCCTAAAGAAGAATGTGGCGATTTGTCTTAACCCATAACTAGTGAGAACCCACTCTCATTTGACCAAGGGAATACCTCAAGCCGTGGGACCAATGGCACCAGCGATAGTGAGAGCGACAAATAATACCATGACCATCCACTACTTGTAAGAAATGTTCAACTAGAAAGCAAGCTTGGCGTCGA
Organism: Torreya grandis; assembly: GCA_037957365.1. NCBI lineage: Eukaryota > Viridiplantae > Streptophyta > Pinopsida > Cupressales > Taxaceae > Torreya > Torreya grandis. Next base: position 1,504,420 of record JARHVA010000532.1, read on the forward strand.
GTGGATCAATGGGGGAGATCCAAGTGGCCTGTAGATGTCCTCTCTGGCAACTCTAGTGATGGCATCCTTTGCGAAAAGGAGTCCAGGGAATACATGGAAGGGGGTAGCCGATCAATAGAGATGCCAATAAAAAAAAGGAGCAATCTAGTCTCAAAGTACCCACAATGTCCGCACCTGGTGGGGACCAGTGAAGCAATCCTCTCTGAAGAGCAAAGTGCTAAGTATGGATATCTCTTACGACCAGAAGTTGAGTCCCCCTAGGACCTAAGTCTGTGGATGTAGAAAGTAAGCCTAAAGATAGTCTCAAGGCATAGTGGTTGGGCAGCAAATTCAACTTAGACGATGTGTTGAGGAATTGTCCGCTTACAATGGATCATGCGTTGTAACATGAGAGTCTAGACCCTCCTAATACGGGCCCAGTTAATGGCCCCCAAGCTAGGTCCCCACACCTCTAAACAATATAAAACTGTAAGTTTAATGATTGCATCAAAAAGACATAACTTGGAAGGAATGCCCTAGAAGTGGATCAAGAAAGATTGACATTCTAAGACAGAAAAAGAGACATACCCCTTTCAAAAGCATGGATGAGAGGCAAACTTCATGCTAAAACATGGACCAAAAAATCAAACCCCCTTATAAGTGTGGCCGATGTGATCTCTAAAAGTTCCCCATTGTAAAAAAATTGGAAATTGGGGAAAGAGTGCTTGGAGATATTGACGATCACAAGCTATCGATGTTTCCAGAAACGAACAAAGGCATCAAGTTGCCGCTATAGGCCCTCGACAGAGTGTGAGAGAAGGGCAACATCGTCAGCGAAAAGAAGGATAGCTATAAACACCTCCTCCAAGATGCAGCTATCAACCATATGGGTATATTGCCGAAGAAACTCCTCTAACTCATCAACTCATATGCTGAATAGGGTTAGTGAGAGAGGGCGCCCTTGCTTGACCCTAACGGTACTATTCACAAAGTCAAAAAAATCATGAGAAGTACGAAACTGCCCAATAATTGTCTCATAAAGCCTCCAAGCAGCAGTAATTAGAGAGTTTGGAATGCCGATATCTCTTAACTTCTGGAAAAGCAAGTGTCTCAGAACCGAGTCAAAGGCTTTCTTGAAGTCAACAAAACAACAAAAGACATTGCAAGACCTGTGACGAGTTTCTTCAATAATATCCCCAAGTGTAAAGATGTGGTCAATACTCTGATAGTCCCTTTTGAACCCGACTTGCCCCTAGCTCTAATATTGTTCCTTTCCAAGTGCTTCGACAACTACATGTCTAACACTGTAGCATGAAGTTTGGCAAATATATACCCAATCATAATAGTCCTGTAGTTACTAGGGATTGAGAGATCTCCGAACTTTTGAATAGGGTGAATAATGTGCTTGGACCATGACTGAGAGAAACCTAAATACACAACCTTATTAAAATGCATGGTAAGGGCAAAGGCAAGGGAATTCACACCATATTTGATGAACTCAACTTTGAGACCTTCACAATCAACTGCTTTGCTAATGCACAATTTCAAAATAGCTCTCTTGATGGAAGAAGTGGAGAAAATAGAGAAGGATGGTGGAGAAGTGTGAGCAATGGCAACAGGATGGACAAGAACATCACATAAGGATCTAGCATAGGAGACCCATGCTTCAGAAGTGATGTCAAAAATACGGATTTTCTCGAGAGAAGAGTACGCCAAGAAGTCTTAGGGCAGTGGTGAAGATTGGCAAGGACTGTAAGCTATCTAGATGCAAGAAACTTATGTTTTTTATGTCAAAGAAGACAACAATATTCCCTACAGAGGGTGGGTATGGATGGAGGGTCATGGTTTAGAGAAAATCTAAGTCTCTGATGAAGGGATTTGCACTCATCATCATACCACCGGTTCATGGGACAAGTTCCATGGTAGGTAGGGGATCTCGAGTAATGTATAATGTGGGGGCAAGAGTCAAGGGTAGCGTCCCAGAGGTTTTGACATAAGAATTCATACATGGAATCAGTAGTGGGAAGAGGAAGGGAGTAAAATCCAAACAGAAGAAGGGAGAGACGGGACGCATAGTCAATCATGTAGTCATCATCAAAGTGGATTGTGGTATGTCTAGTACTAGGGGGTGTGGTGGAAGGGGAAGAGTGGGAGTGAGAGGGTTAATAACCAATATGGAGGGTGAATGTTAAGATGACATGTTTAGCAAGGGGGAGCTGAGGAGAAACAAGGAAGTCACACATGTGGGGCATGTGGGATATGTTGGTGAGAACATAATCTACAATGCTCACACCACCAATATGGGGAAAACAAGTGAATCTACCAAATTCAGGGAAGTGAGAAAGCCCATTGAGAACATGGAGACTATGAGATTCACCCAACCAGAGAAGGCATCTCCCATAGGTTGTAACCGTATAATCTTGTCAGCAGAAGCAACTTGTAGACCAAACTCCACTAGATGTAACTCATGAAAACATAACTCATCCTGAGCAAGGTCATGGATAGTTGTCTGGAGGTTCCTTGTACGGGCATTAAAACTGCCTAAAAGAATGATATCGCCAATAGTGGAGTACCAAGAGATCTTTGGATAGATGTCAAGGTACAAATCCACATCAATGCGAATGGAGATTGGATGGGGATAAGTAGCATGCAATGATGAAGACATCCCGAAAAGAAGGTGGACCCTTTTCAATCTATATCCACAAGTATTTCGAGTGGGCATTAGCCACAAGTGAAACTCTAGACATAAGGCTATCCTAAATGAGGCAAGCCACACCACCCCACGAACACCACCTGATCCGTGGGTCTCACGATGAGAAGCCAAAACCCATGAGATGAGTACCCAGTGACTGGAGGAAGGGCTCGTTCAAGGCTCTCATGGGTCTTTGTGAAGAAGATGAGATCACGAGAAGCAATAAAATCTTGGAAGGTACCTAGAGAAGACCATAAAGCACCACTGTAGTTCCAAGAAGCAATGGAGATGCCATCACAACCCACCGAGACCAAAGGTTGTCATCATGCTAATGATCTAGGATGTGACCATCCAGGAGGGGGAGAATCACAAATGACAGCCTTACAATCTCTGATAACAGCCCACTTGTTCTCCTTCCTAGCAGCTATAACCTAAATACAAGCTTTTCGAAGCTCCTCCACCTAGAGTAGTGTGAGATCTGCATCTACATAGATTTTTCATGTAATGGATAAGAGTTTTTTTTTTTTTGCTTTAACAACTTGCAAATGTTCTTCTGTAGTTCGGAATTAGATAACAAGGGTGTTGTCTAACAAAGTCCAAGCTTTGTTGAGGGAGATATCTTTCAAGTCCAAAGATTCACGCAAGAACATGTGACCTCCCTATAAGGGATCAGCTGGTTTAGGAATGCCACAAACACAAAGGTTGAGTGCCTTGGTTTGACGTGCCTTTTCTTCTTCAAACTTTGCTTGAACAGCCAATTCCACAACTAGAGATTGCTACAATTCTGTAATAATACAAGAGAAAGATCATATATCTCTTATCAAAGATAGTTGTACCTCTCATATCAATGAGTAAGAAATTATTTTATTCAGAAATTGTTCTCTTTGTGTATATTCTTATTTCCAAGGATTCAAGATTCCTTCAGCTACAATTCTGCAACTGTTATACTTAACTAATTGCCTCCGCTTGTAATGCATCTAAATTCCTACAATTTAGTGAATTGTCCACTGGTTTCGTAATCCAAATCCAGATCAGTGAGGTATCAAAGCATGTTGCATAGCAATTAGCAATGTCATCAAAGCAAGGATTGCATACATTTTGCAAGCAGCTTGCAGCAGCCATGGAAAAGGGAAGCAGGAAAAGTGCCAAGAGGAGCAAATCCAAGATGTGGATCTGTTTTCAGCACCCTAGAATGAGCACCAATAACTCCTTGAAGAATATCAAAACCTGAAGGATGGGAACCAACAATTGCAAACCAGTGTCGGCCTCCTCATGGAGTGGATGATGGAAATGCAAAGGAATCATTCCCAATTTGAGAACCCTGTTGTTGAAGGACTACACTGAGCAGAGGAAAGGTGCAACCAAGCTATGCACAAGCTTCAACAAGAACTAGCTGAAAAAGAAGCAGTTTGTGACCAAACTTCAATGAGACCTAGCCATACTACAAGATGAATTTGAAGAGATAAAAAAGAAGAAACCACATCACAAATGTACATATAGTGACAAAGGAAAATATGGTTATGTTATTTTCATTCCTCACAATCTGATCATTCTTCAAATTTATTTGGCAGTTTTTAAAAAAACCACAAGGGGATCCACTTCCATCGATGCAGAGATGTATGCAGATGTAATAGACGTAAAACAGCCTGCTCAACATCGATGTAGATGGCATGCCTACCCTAGACCCATACAAAAGAAATATGTTTTACCCTATCACTTGCAATTATTGTGGTTGAAAAGGTCAATATTTTAGTCAGTGTTAGAGTCTTCATCCTTGTGGATTATGCAGGAAGTGCACCCACAATGGTTCTACATATTGGTTGTAGATATCCCTACTCAGAGATCTTCACAATAAATAAAAATGAATTTTGGATGGGTCAACCCACTCAATCAAAAAAGAATCACTTCTGCACTCAGAAAGTCTTATATTCATTAGAAATCAGAACTAGAAGCAATGGGGCGTATTGCTTCCCAAGGAGGGGTGACTGATCCAGGTGGCAGTTATGGGCAAAATTTTGAAAAATAACAAACAACTAGTGGGTCACCTGCTGAGGGCAAAACCCCTTCGCCATTGATAAGAGTTTGAAACAATTTAATGTGTAAAAAAGCTTGGGTTGTGCTCTAGAACCACCAAAATGGCCCTCATTTTGGCTGATAACATTTGAACCCAAAAAAACATTCCTAAAAGCCCCAAAGTCGCAAAATACAAAAAGTTACAGAAATTTCCAAAATTAAATTTTTTTTTATGAGTTTCAGGTCATGAAAAAAAATCTCAAACTTCTTGGGGGAATGCTTCTCAAATGGCTTTTCAAATTCCAAGGAAAATCACTTATTTATCTATTTTAGACTGCTCATTTCCCACTAAAATAGCTATAAAAGAATAGATCCAAATGCAAAAATGGTATGAAGGGAGAAGAGTTTGGTGGCAAAACATCTCTTCTTAGAGATTGCTATCCTTTTATAAACATATATGCAAGGTAGCAAAAACCATAGAATGGTAATTTCATGTCTCTTCTCAAAAGTTGCTACCTTTTTTTGTAATAATATGGGAGAAATAGCTTACATCTCTTCAAGATAATTGTAGATACCTCTCATATCAATAATGTAATAAAATAAATTATTTTATTCAAAAATTTAAAATTGTTCTATTTGTATATATTCTTAATTATGTTTATTCATGGTTCATTGAGCTACAATTCTGCATTTATCTCTATGCTATAATTGTTGTAATTAATCACTTCTGCCAATAACACATCTAAGTGCCTACAGTTTGGTATGTTGTCCACCAGATTACCAATCCGATCTGGATCACATCCCCCCATCCCGATTGTTCATACAGTCACTCGCAATTCTGTATTCACTTCCTCACAGTTAAATTTTGGACTAGTCTCACAGATACGCAGTATTGCATTTCATTTACAGCATTCTAATCATATGTATTATACCTTCTTCATAAAGAATAGAAGAGCTATTGTTTGTTATCTCTTGTTTCCATTGAATGTGTAACGGTGCTTCTGCTGTTGTTTACATTTCCATTGCATGTTCAGTTATAACATGTAGAAAAATTAGATAGATCCATCTACTAGTTAGCCTGCAAGTTGTCCTTCATGGCACTCCTAGACCCAGTACGGATGGTCCACTATAAAATAGTCAGAGACCAGCTTTGTCCACTTGGATAACACAAACAATTTGGCAAGTAAATATTGCATTTTTACCAGATTGCTGGACATAATGTTCAACAAAGCATTGATCAGTTGAACAAGATGACCATCAAATTCGATGCCACAATCTCTAACAAGATCTTTAAATCAATTCAACTGGCAGATTCTACTAACAGTTGCAAAGGGAAATTAATCTCTTGCCACCGAATTTCTCAAAAAGACTTACGCTGCTATAAAAATTAAAAGCAAATTATGGCAACAAGCTCCAGCTAATCAACCGATTAAAACCATTAGCAAACAAAAAGTAGTTCAAAGTATCCACATAAGTCTAGTCCTTGTACATTAGCAGATTGCATATTTTAGTACTTCTCATCTTTAGTAAACCTTGTCCTCAGGGCATTCTATCTTCTTCCGAATTGTAACTCAGATGCCATTTTCTCATTCTATAGAATGGTGTAGATGAGTTTAGTTTTATTACGTTGTAAAGCACTTATCAGAAGAAATCTTAATAAATAAACCGCATGTTTAATAAGGGCATGCAATGATAAAATTTAATGAGTAGGGGCCCCTTTTAGAAAATTGTCTGACATGTCGGGTCTCTCTAAGTTTGAAGCCAGTTGATTCCAGCAAACCCTTCACACTATAGCACACTGCCAAATTGTCAATTACCACTCAAAAAGAGAAGTTTTTGCATGTTTCTGACTTAGTGCAAACCGTTGCATCAATGAATGCACTCTCTCTCTCTCTCTCTCTCTCTCTATATATATATATATATATATTTATTTATTTATTTTTAATGGCATGAACAAAGTTCCCCATCCATACTAAGGGTGTACCATATATGTAGTCCAGGTATATTGCAGACGACAGCTATGAAAGCATTTCTATTTATCAGAATTTTGGGCAATGTTCTCTTCTGTAGATAAGCGTTATTTATTGTGTATTGCATACAACAGCTATGAAAGCATTTTTATTTGTCAGAATTGTGTGCAGTGTTCTCTTCTGTAGATAAGTGTTCATTATTGTGTATCAGAAAGTCTATTAATGTGTATATTTACAGCTTTAGTAAAATAACGTAAAGATGGACATCCAAAAATAGGCATTTACAAAATGTAGCAATATGTATTTCCTGGGCCTTATCCCAAATAGGCATTTAGAAAATGTAGCAATATATATTTTTTGGGTCTAATCCTGTCTAAGATCATCCCTTTCATGCTGGAAAAGCAGGGGTTCATTTGAAAGCTAAGTGCTCTTGAATTAATACAATTCTATGTTTGTTTCGGAAAATCCTATTCTCCTATAGGAAAGTTTTTCCAGCTTCTCATTTTACTCCATTGAAGCTCATATCATAAACTCAGCCATGCTAAACAGAATAATAACAAATTTAGTCAAAATGGGCATGGAAAATGCATAACATAAAAATTTAAAATCTTCGTTGTTCATGGTTTAAACAAACACAGGTTTTGTGAGAAATGGATCAATTGGGTAAGCTCTTGCATCACAAATCCAACCTTAAAATTTATCATCAATCAATTTCAAACACCCTTTTTAAATGTTTCCAAAGAATTGAACCGAAGATACTTGCTCTATACAAGCTTTAACAATCTCCATCTTGAAAATTCACGAAGATTACTCGAATTCATAATGGAATTGGGTATAAGTTAATGTATGGATGTCGGGCACACGAAAATTTCTGATGATGCACTTCTGAAATATGTCAATTACATTATAATGAAAGAGAGTAGGGACCATAAGAGGGTATGCGTGGGTGTATGATATTTTTGCAAAAACAGTCTGCACCTGCAATCTTGTTGCAGTTGGATACTCTGGCTAGCTATGTATGGTTCCTGCACGAATATGTTAATTTATGGGCATTTCGTGAAACAGGAAAGCTATCGAAATGGGGATGACAACCAACCATAAGCTGCAGCAAAGCTTATCTCAAGATGCTCTTTTATTGTCATTTTCTTCCAACCAAAGGATTACAATCAATGAAGACCACCTAATTCAATGAAGAGTTGGAGATTTCATTTAACTGTGAATGGTTAGCTTTAAATCCCTTGAAAAAGTCCCGTCCTCGGCACCAGTTTGGGAAAGACTCCAACTCTTACCCTTAGAGTTGGCATAATTAAAAGTGTCATTGAGCTTATCTGGCATGACATTTCATCACGGTTAAAGGAAACCTCCTCAAACTAAGCATGAACATGGACATAAGTTGGTGGAAAGCCTGTAATTCCTAGTAAGAATTTGTTCTGACTAGAATGTCTAAGCCTCCCTTCTGTTGCATCTAGCAAGTCCTTGGATATCATTATTTCTTTAGAGATATAGTGAATATATTTTTGACCCATCAAAAATAACCATGTTATAACATCTTATCAAAATTATGATCAACCTCTAGTAGATCGATCAAAAAGAGCTATGTTATAACATCTTATCAAAATTATGACAAATCTCTAGTTTAACTTCATAATGCCATTAATAAACTACAGATGAGAATTCAGATGTTATAGATTTATACATGGGAGATTCTTTCACATCCTGAAGTGCTGGTTAGCCTTAGTGGGCAGACTTTAGGTTACCAAGAGTGTAATTAGCATAAACTCAACCTCTTTGCATTCAATTCTCGCAGCTTCAGCCTCAGTGCCCAAACCTCTAAAGACAATGATGAAATCCTTTTTATAGAGAAGACCAAAACGATAAAAAAAACAAAAAACATTTCTTAAATGGTTAAGATTTTATCTCCAAAGGTAGCTGAGAGGTGACAACATTAGAAGAAAGGGAACTAAAATCAATTTCATCATCCCTCTTGTGATTCATCCTATTGTCGAAATATCCTGAACATGTTTCATGCTACCATCTAAAAGACTAAAAATACGTCATGAAATTGGAAAGGATGACTCTAACTAGAAGTATATTCCCTGAATGTTCAAAGATGATGCCATTTTGTAGATTTCTATGGGAAGAGAGTCCCGTAGAATCAAACTATGGAGAATTAGCTTTACAGTTTGTGTCAAAATGGAGTTAAAAATCTTATAATCTCAGAGCAGAGTATACAAACAACGCCCAAATGTTGCATACCTAGCATCTTATTGGAAAATGGAAACTCTAGGCAAATAAATTGAGCATAATAAGAACTTTTATTACACTTATTCCCAGCATTTGTATGGGTCTTAGAACACAAGCATTTTGAAAAGCTCATCTCTCTACCACAATAAAAAGTTGAATTTTTCTCTCTACTCCAATAAAGTTCTGATAGCAATCAACGTTACTCCTTGTAATATCCCCAAATGGGATATTTCGGAATTTCACATTAAAATGCACATCCAAAGTGCAACACAACTGCAAAATATAGATTATATTAAAATACTGAAATACACATATAAATATAACATCTTATAGCAATTTGAAGCGCAATCACAATCTTTGAGTGAGATTGTCCTATTGAACCAAAGGGGTTTCGTCCTCTGATCTTAGAAATCAATGGGGTTTCGTCCAATAATCTCAATCTCCCATGGGTTTTTGTCCATAGAAGAGCATGAATGAACAGAAGTTCAAACAATGTCGTGAAAGACATGAAAGAGTTATAATATGGCAAAAGATAATTTACAAGGAGAGCAGGCCTCATACTTATAGAATTTTACCAAGAAGGACTGGGAGAGGAATTGTGAAGAGAGAGAGAATGTGGAACCACATTTCCATGTGAGCCAAAATGTAAACTATTGGGCATGCTTTAGCCCATGTGCAAGGGTCAAAGAGAAAGGAATCAAAGGGGACAAGATCATCCACCTCCTTTATATTTGTTTCCCCCCTTCATGTGCTCCCAAAAAGGACACCTCACTCACACATGTGAGAGCAATCGGCAATAGAAACTTTGCCATCTTCCTCCCATGTGCACACATACTCCCAAAATTGTTTTTTGACTTCTCCCTACCTTCCAAATCATGCATCTTCTCAAGGGTGGCGCCCCAACTATTCACCCATGTGAGAGAAAGCAATGTGGGTCACTTAAGGAGAAAGAAACATGTCCTTTAGTGCAAGCTACGCCCCACTCTTCAAATCAGCGTTTCCCCCATGAAGATTCTCTATGAGTCATGCCACATCATCCACAAGTCACCTCCTCTGCTACATTATCACATGCATCACTTGCCACTTCACCATGAGTAGTGACATATGAATAGTGTCAGTGAATAGTACATATGAATAGTAACTTATAAATAGTGTTCTGACACCCAAATTATTCCCTTACAACACCCAACTTAGCCTACAGGAATGAAATAGGCTAACGATCTTCTTGCATGTGTCACATTCGGAGGAAGGGGACATTACATCCTCCCTTCCCAAAGATTGTTTGTCCCAAAGCAATCCGGTTAACTTTATGGACCCAAATACCAAGATCCCAAACCAGCTATGGGAATTGGCAATTCCCAATCCTTGATCTTGCTTGTGGCTTCTGTTGCGCTACTTTGATATTCATATGCACCTCATCAGAAGACCTCTTGGTGAAACTAAAGGCATCTTCTCCAACAGTAATGTCTTTCTTGCAAGTCATCCAAATGCCATCCACAAACTTAATGGTTGCAACTACTTGCATCGCAGCAAGCTTACAATTTGGCTCCAAGTCAAGATTTGGCTTCTCAAAGCCTACATCTTCATTCTTCCCACTCTCATGGACAATATGCAACTGCTCTTGGGACAACTCTTTTTCCACAACTTTCTCTTCCGAAGCCAATTTCAAAGCTTGCAGTTCTTTAGGCCCTTAAGCAATATCTGCAAGGTGACTTTGATCACCACACAGCAACTCCACAACACTCATGGTTGGTGGCTCATTGTGTGCACTTGCATGCACAACCTCCATGTCCAATACTTCCCCCATAGAGACTTGCTCTTCTACTTGGTTTCTCTCTTCCCACGTCTGCATATCTTTCTTATGTGGCACGGAGTCGATCATTGGAATATTGATGGGTGCTCCTTGAACAAGAACATCTTCAACTTCCTCTGGGACGGTGGATCCCTCTGCACTTGCCTGCAAATCTTTTGCTGCCATCTTTTGAAGTAGCCTAGTGAAGAGTTGTTGTTGTCGTTGGACAAGTTGATTGAGTCGTTGCATCATGTGAATCATATCCATGTTGCTTATCTTGAAGATCTGCAAAAGATTAGTTCCCCAAACAAGCTGGCAAGATACACGGCTCTAATACCACTGTAATATCCCCAAATGAGATATTTCGAAATTTCACATAAAAATGCACGTCCAAAGTGCAACAAAACTTCAAAATATAAATTATATAAAAATACTAAAATACACATATAAATATAACATCTTATAGCAATTTGAAGCGCAATCACAATCTTTGAGTGAGATTGTCCTACTAAACCAAAGGGGTTTCATCCTCTGATCTTAGAAATCAATGGGGTTTCGTCTAATGATCTCAATCTTCAATGGGTTTTCATCCATAGAAGAGCATGAATGAACAAAAGTTCAAACAATGTCATGAAAGACATGAAAGAGTTATAATATGGCAAAAGATAATTTACAAGAAGAGCAAGCCTCATACTTATAGAATTTTACCAAGAAGAAGGAATGGGAGAGGAATTGTGAAGAGAGAGAGAATGTGGCGCTACATTTCCATGTAGGCCAAAGTGTAAACTATTGGGCATGCTTTAGCCTAGGTGCAAGGGTCAAAGAGAAAAGAATCAAAGGTGACAAGATCATCCACCTCCTTTATCTTTGTTTCTCACCTTCATGTGCTTCCAAAACGGACACCTCACTCACACATGTGAGAGCAATCAGTAGAAACTTTGGCATCTTCCTCCCATGTGCACACATACTCCCAAAATTGCTTTTTGACTTCTCCCCACATTCCAAATCATGCATCTTCTCAAGGGTGGCACCCCAACTATTCACCCATGTGAGAGAAAGCAATGTGGGTCATTTAAGGACAAAGAAACCTATCATTTAGTGCAAGCTACGCCCCACTCTTCAAAATAGCTTTTTCGCAATCAAAATTCTTTGTGCGTCATGCCACGTCACCTCCTCTGTACATCATCCCCTGCATCACTTACCACCTCACCATGAATAGTGACACGTGAATAACACCAGTGAATAATACCTGTGAATAGTACATATGAACAATAATTTGAAAATAGTGTTCTGACACACAAATTATTCCCTTGCAACACCCAACTTAGCCTACGGAAATGAAATAGGCTAACGGTCTTCTTGCATATGTCACATTCAGAGGAAGGGACATTACACTCCTTGGAAGAATAAGAGTTGTTTCTTCAACTACACACCAAGTCCCTCGCCTTGTAAAAGACGGTTTTTAAACAAGATCAAAAGCACTTCGACCAAATTCCTTATCAGTATAACAGGTTCTACATAATGAGGCTTCTAAGAGGAACTCAAGCAAAGGTGGAGGTGGTGTCATTCTAGTTCATAGAGTGAAGATTTCCTTACATCAATCAAACGTATTAAGATCTTATTAGAAAGATGGGATTTCTTTATATACGTCCAAGACAGCTCTAGCCTAGTACATGTGTTGCCATGCAGAAATGAAAAACAATTAATTTTGTGTTCAAGGACTCAAATAATAGGTCAAAAGAGGAATTTTAAACAATGGACATCACATATATCTATAAGAAATATAATACGTGCGAACTCAACAGCCAAAGCAACTGAAATTTTAAAAGAGTGAACAGCATTCTAATAAATTTGTTCTCTTGCTGCAACCCTGGTGACTCAGGTTTCTTGCACTTAAACAAGTTTCACATCAAGAATGGTTTATTTCTTGTTGCAAGTGTTTTTTTTAAATATTTTACATGATTTTTAGACTACCGGGTTTTTCTCATAATTTTATGATTGACTCGCATTTTGGCTTGTTGAGATCTTTCCAAGTCCGTCTCGTGGGGCTTTTATGATGTTTGAAGTTTAAACTATTAGCAATGTGCAATATTGATGAATCTCTAGAAAAATTGTAAATTTCATATACGTGTATGTGTGTGTGTGTGTGTGTGTATAACTATTTATGTGTAAATATGCTTCTTGTCATGTAAATATGAAACTTTCCCAACTCCATTTCCCATCACCTCGTCTATCATGTTTCATGTTGCTCATTTCTGGCAACTACGACTGCAACTTTAACAAATATCTAGCTGATCAAAAACAATCTTCAAGTTCTATCATTCATGCATTCCATCAGTATTTAATTCTCTTTAATTTGAATCTTAGACCAAATATTTATACCATAATAACTGCACATGCAAAAAACACTTCAGGTCCTCAAACAATATCAACAATATGCTTCTTCTTCGACATTTCTATTGGCATATGCATTTAGATATTTAACAAACCTGCAAATTTCCAAAGGAGTGGTAAATACACCTTTCCCTTGAGCGACATCATCCCAAATGGTTCCTTCATACCTGGCCCAACACAGAGAAAAAGGTATGAGAAGAAAGCATCAGATAAAAGGCTTCAAATTTTCCCTTCCAAAAAATGATTTTCAAGTTGCAAATAGACAAGTTAACAACAATACACAACCAAATACTCTCTATCATGTACAGAAATCATCTCAACTAAACTGTAACAAGAAATTAATCCCAAAGACAAAGCATTTTATTTAACATTTAGATAACTGGAGTGACGTTGTGCATATGGACAGAAAGTAAACATGTTTATCATTACTAACAAATGTCGAATAAAAAAATTTAAGCTCAAATGAGCTTTGGATATTATTCATAACACTCAAACATAATAACACAGGTAACAGTCACCAAGTTTGTACAGTTTATCAAAAAAAAATGGCCTCTATGCAAATACAAGCTCTTCCAGTTCAAGATTAACTAGCATATATATCTTAGATAAATCTATGCAAAATACACCAATAAATATCATTTTCGAGGTAGTCACAATTCACCTATCGTATATTTCAACATGGTAGCTTTGTATATTATTCATAACACTCAAACATAATAACACAGGTAACAGTGACCAAGTTTGTACAGTTTATCAAAAAAAAATGGCCTCTATGCAAATACAAGCTCTTCCAGTTCAAGACTAACTAGCATATATATCTTAGATAAATCTATGTAAAATACACTGATAAATATCATTTTCGAGGGAGTCACAATTCACCTATCATATATTTCAACATGGTAAATAAATAAATGAATGAATTCTTTTAATTTAAAGTAAATAAAATTCCCACCTATAATATATTTCAGCATGGTAAATAAATAAATTCTTTTATTTTAAAATAAATAAAATCATCATAATAACAAATATAATTTACCTATCATATATTCCAGCATGATAAATATATAATTAAAATTCTTTATTTTGTAAAATTAAAATTATTATAAAAAATTATAATTCAGCATGATAAATATATAATTAAATCTATACATATCTACAATTTTAATTTTAATTAAAGCAATGAAAATTGAAATAAGTAGATTTTGTACAACAATAACTAAAATATTTGTGACTCCTATATACATACCAGAAATTTGAATTAAAAACTTGCAAAATTTTTTTGACTTTTCTCTATTGTCCTCTATTGTTTTTCTTGTTTGAATTAGTGAATGATTTTATCTTGTGTGTGTGTGTGTATTAATTTCATTTTTTTAAATGGTACGTCAATTCATATTCTCCAAAAAGTCGGCTTCTAATTAATTATTAATTACACTCTTCCACACCTCCCATGTTAAATTATTTTTTTATTTTTTATTAAGTTGGCTTCCAATTAATTAATTGCCAACCAACTCACGCCATTACACCGTTTCACTTCCCCCCAGATGCCACTATAGGGAACACCTATCGATGTAACAAGTACTTGACAATTGATAGGCATAGTAAAATGAAAGTAAATGGAATAAGTCCAGCTAAAAAAAATCAGGGAGTTAAGAAGCCAGACACGAGCAAAGAATAATGGGAAAAGAACAAAAAGCCAAAGTAAACCAATAAAGGCCAACCTACTTCACGCCCAGTTTCATTAGATACCACAATGCAGCATGCCGTTAATCACAAAGCCACTATTTTGCACAAAGTATAAGCTCTGTCAATTATGAGTCTTTTTTATAATCTCACATAAAAAATGCCCCCTCTCCCCCAATTGACCTGGCACACAGGTAGAAAAAATACAGCTTCCTTTCTTGAAAAATTAAACCCCTCTTAGAGAAAGTATAATTATCTTCCTAAAGCCCAATGTCCCACATAGAGTGGAAGAACGGATGCCATAAGTGGGAACTGCGCAATGCAGCATGGAAAACCTTAAATAGCATAATTTTATTTATAAGCATATTATAATTTGTGAATGTTTCTATTTCATTAAAAATATATATAAATATTATATGAAAATATGTACAACTGCAAATACAAGTTACCACTGCTACTTGTAAATTATGACTAATATAGTCAATTTGGTAACTTTTATATTAAAAATGCAACTTACGTTTCCTTCAAAAATTCTACAGATTAGACACTTTTCTCTTCAAAAAATACATTTAAACAGCCACTGGCAAAAAAATACACATTTAAGTTTCCCTGAAATGCAATGTTTCTAGACAAACTTACGTGCATCCATCGTCGAAAACAAAGCTGGCCCATTTGAGAGCTTCTTCAATACGATCCAATTCCTCCACCACTTCACGTTCATCAGTAATTTCAAAACAATTATCTGGAACAGATGGAACCGATCTATGATATGGGACATAGTTAACTAGTTCTTCTTCTTCTTCATCTTCTTCGTCTTCTTCTAGTTCTATTTCTTTTTCTCGCATCCTCTTTATCTTTCTCGAATCCTTGCCTGCTAAATCAGGGTCCCATCCAAAGCCTGTATTTAAATCTATGCGTTCATATTCTGAATCAGTGTCCCTGTCCCTGTCCCTGTACCTATACCTGTCCATTTCCTTGTCTGATGCTTGGTAATTGTCTGATAATGTATCATCGTCTGATGAAGTATAATATGATATTTCTTCTTCTATTGAAAAGTGTATGGACACATCAGTGTCTGACGATGTCACTGATGACCTGTCATCATCTTCTGATGTTTCATGCTCAGATATTTTTTCAGTGATCCAAGCCTCTCCCAAGTCTTCTACAGTCCATCTCTCTGGATCCTCGGGGAAGTTGTAGCCCTGATCCAGGGTTACAAGTTCCACATCTGAATCATCCTCGTCATCCTCTAATTCTTTCTTATCAACATCCTCATCTGGATTTGCCATTCTTCAAAGACTCCTAACAATACAAGCACCTGTGCAAATTTATGAGAAATCTCAAATGGGTTTGCAAAATGCAAATTCCTTGTATGCTTTTTCCTACGGCATTAATTAAACTGGTGATCTCAACCCCGAACATTGTCACAAATAAATAAATAAAGAGAAAACTCTGTGCAAGGAGTCCCCTCAAAAAATCTTCTCTAAAGCTTTAAAAAAGTCAAATATGATACAAATTAGAACTCTCCAATAAAGAAGAATAAATAGACTGTCTATCACACCGTTGAGTTGTGCTCTAGCAGTAAGTTGAGCCACTTACCGCAACAATGATCCAACTTCTAAGCCGAGGAGGCAGGGCAATTATCACAACAATGGTGCAGGTTCAAACCAAGGAGCCATTAAGATGAACACTACAACCATGATGAGGAGGCAGGAACATGGAACACAAAGTCCAACAATGACCTAAGTTCAATTGTTCAAAACTTGGGCGATAAGATGGGCACTCAGTGCAACAATGATAAGGAGGCAGTAATATGGGACACATTGCCCAATAATGACCCAAGTTCAACTGTTCAAACTACGGCAGTATGCTGGGGCACTCAATAGAACAATGACCAAAGTTCAAAGGTGGAGCACTCAGCCCAACAATGACCAGATTTCAAAGATGGGGCACTTAGCACAATAATGACTAGGAGGTGGTAAGAAGGAACACTTAGCCCAACAAT
Organism: Torreya grandis; assembly: GCA_037957365.1. Lineage (NCBI taxonomy): Eukaryota > Viridiplantae > Streptophyta > Pinopsida > Cupressales > Taxaceae > Torreya > Torreya grandis. The sequence goes on from JARHVA010000532.1 coordinate 1,521,189, forward strand.
GACCCAAGTTCAAAGTTGAAGCACTTATCACAACAATGATGAGGTAAGATGGGACACTTAGCCAACAGTGACCAAAGTTCAAAGATGGGGCGCTTAGTGCACACTGTCCAATAATAAGCCAAGTTCAACTGTTCAAACTGCAGCAGTACGATGCAGCACTCAATGCAACAACCTATGTTCAAATATGGAGCACTTAAACCAACGATAACAAAAGTTCAAAGAGGGGGCACTTAGAACAACAATAACTAGAAGGCGGTAAGATGGAACACTTGGCCCAACAATAACCCAAGTTCAAAGTTGGGGTACTTAGTGCAACAATGAAGTTCAACCGTTCAAACGGTGGCAGTACAATGCAGCACCTAAGTTCAAAGATGGAGCACTTAGACCAACAATGACAAAAGTTCGAAGATGGAACATCGACCAAGAGGCGGTAAGAGGGAACACTTAGCCCAACAATAACTTAGTTCAAAGTTGGGGCACTTAACACAACAATGACAAGGTATGATGGGACACTTAGCCAACAATGAACCAAGTTCAAAGATGGGGCACTTAGCGAACAATGACCCAAATTCAAAGATGAGGAGATGATAAGATGGGCACTTAGCACAACAATGACAATGAAAAGGTGAGATGGGACATCGTGCACAACAAATACCCCAAGTTCAAAATTTGAGGCAGCAGTTAGATAGTCCAACAAAACCCATATTCAAAATTGAGGAAGCAGTAAGCTGGGGCACTTAACCCAACAATGATGCAGGGTTCGAAAATGAACACAGGGCAATTGACACATCAATGACCCAGGTTCAAAACTCCGGAAGCAGCAAGATAGGGCCTTAGCACAACAATGACCCAGGTTCAAAACCAGGGGAAAGCAACTCCTTCCTGATTCAAGTTGAAGTGGCCTCTATGGTAATGCCACTAGCTTCTAGGACTGTAAAATATAACAGAAGTGAATCAGGCTTAGCTGGATAGCTCACCTAAACAACAACCAAAAAACAATGAATGGACAATTACCTGGCAACAAAAAACATTAATAACACAGTAATACCCAATGCTTCAATATTCAGATTCGACCTTATTCGTACACAGATTGTCGAGAAAACTCAAAAAAAAATTGACCCGCAAATATATAGAATAATAAATGTTTACTGAAGTTTTCTTTCATGCTTCTTAAATGTCGTAAGGAGTAAGGAAATAAATACCTTGACTTTGCAGAAGAAGAAAAGAAAATGTGGGTTTGTTTTGGATTTAGAAGCAGAAAAATTCTGTGCAAGCAAATGAATCCAATGTTCTTGTGGACGAGCGTAAACATCCGAATGAAAGGGAAGGGATAACGCTGAGATAAAATGAAGGAAGCATAAGAAAAAACTCTATTAACGTTTGGGTTTATGAGAGCTGCGGATATATCAATCTGTCGTTTAGCGAGTATGTTTTTTCCGCCCTTAAGATTGAAAACCTTCTCCAAAGGAAAACTTGCAGAGCCTCCCTCCACCCGAAAAAATAAAAGAGATCAAAAACGAAAATAAAATAAATAAAACAAAAAACGAAAATAAAATAAATAAAACAAAAAAACTCCTCGCATAATTAAAAAAATAAATAAAACAAAAACCAAAAAATTGTAATCTTATATGGGAGGTGGATGGTACGTTATGTTAGGTCATTTAAATTATATTAAAAAATTTGAGATATTCGATGTAGTGAGTATCAAGTTTTATCCGTGTCTAATTTTTATGGAATAGATTGAGGGAGACTAAAAGAAAAAATAGATCTATAAATTTATATAACAGAAGTAATGTTAACATTTTTAAGCTATAACATTAAAAAAAAAATGGCGAAAAAATAGATCTATAAATTTATATAGAAAAAGTAATATTAAGAGTCTTAAACTATAACATAAAGATAAAATAGTACACACATACACTATACACGATATTTTCACCTTAGAAAATTGTTTTGGGAAAAAGACATAATAACTACTTAATTATTTGTTATATTAATCATTATAATGCAATAAGGTACTTAATGGGTACAAATCATAAACTTAGAGACCTTGGGTCATAAACCATGGGATGAAAGCACCCATACAAATCCAAAACTACATACAAGGTCCCAAAAAAATAGGGACATGAGGGTTATTGGCCCTCGGTTCCCTAGGTTCAATCGATGTCTCAGACCCCACTCGATGTGTTAAGTTATAAAATCTATAAAGGATGTAAAACATGTAAAGTATACAACACATATCCAATAAGACTAAAGGCCCTATCTTATTGAATAGGTGCCTAAAGTTTCTTTCATCAAACAAGTGTTTAATTTTCAAATGTTAGGACACTTCCTATGAGGATGAGTGCTTAAAAGTCTTTTCATTGAACGAGTGTTTAAATTTTAATTTTGAGAAGTCAAGGCTCTCCTCTCAGTGGGATGCCCTATGTCGTAATTGTCAAACTTAATATAATACTTATAATACAATTCTGATTAAAACCTTAATGACTGATACCCTTGGTGGAAACCCAAAATAGGGATTTTAATTCAAATTGTAAATGGATTGTACCTTAGGTGTAAGTAGATTGGCAAAGCTCAATTTACTCTCGATCTTGGTTATGAGGTTGATCCCTATGGTTACAAAAATTATATTTTAGGTGTATATGGAATGTACATAACAAATACTAATATAGACTGCAAGCTTCTGTAATCAATAATATTAAGGAAACAACCTTCCAAAGGCACCAAGGAAAAAGCATTATGCAATGTCTCTGGAAGGTTGTTTCCTGAATGAAAAAATATTCGAAGTGTACATGGATTGTACTTTGGGTGTAATGGATTCACAAGACCTAGATTAATTATAACCTTAGTCATGAGGTCAAAGTCCACAAGTACAAAAGTTTTACTCCACGTGTAAATGGATTGTACTTTAGGTGTAGGTGGATTTCAATGTCTTGTTTGCTCTTAATAGTGTAGTGGATTAGAAAAGCCTAGTTTACTCGTGACCTTGGTGATCAGATCGAACCCCATCGATATTGTTGTAGTTACGTAGGCCTTTCGAGTCATGGGCCTAGTCACGTGCCTAGATGGTTATCCATATCAGATTTAGGCTTGTTGCGATGAGGCACAGGCCCTGACTACTCTTAAGGCACTTAATATTTAATCACTCAATGATGCAGGCATCAATATTCATAAGGCAGAGCCTTATGTTCTCACTCAAAGCACAGTAGAGAAGGGACCGAGGTCTATTGGGCTAGTTGTGTCATGGCACAACTTGGTTCTAAAGGGGTTTGGGTTAGAGTAATGATGGTTGGATATTAATAGGTACAAACCTTAGGTTTCATAGGCTCGATAGCATTCAGGTGCTAGAGGGTCGACTAGTTATCGGGTTAAGGGGCTTAAGCATGGTCTTATGCTAAGGCACAAGCTTCATTTGAGCATAGGGTCATTACCACATGTTGGTGCATTTATTTGTTTTATTGCATTTACTTGTATTTATTATTTATTATTTTGGTGCACTAATTACTTATTGTAATTAGTTTATTATGTTTATTAATAATTTACACCATATACGATAAGTTTGCTTAGCTAGTAGTTAACTTAGACACTTATCTTGTTATAGTGGAGTTCTACTCCACTATTCAGGGTAAGATAGGATAAGATTGTTTAACTAATAGTCAACTTGTGTTGATCATTTACACAAGTTGGACACCTATCTTGTTAGTGTCGAGTTACACTCCACTATTCATGTAGACAAATATCAATTAAACTACACGTGTTGTGTGAGTTCTCTGATCTTTATCATGCACACCTTGTTCTATATAAGCAATAGTTATTTATGTATTCCATATCAGATTAATATTGAATTATTAGAGTAATTCATCATATTTGAGTTATTTATTTATTTTTGTTATTATCTCAGATATTTAGTTATTATTTATTATTATTACTATTTTATCTCTTATTTATGTTTTCTATTAGATTCATTAGAACTTATAGCTAATTCTAACATGGTACCAGAGCTATCTTGAATCTATAGATTGCTAAATATTCAAGAGAAAAATATCCAAATATAGGATCAGTTTTTAATTTTGCATACATACACAAATTGGAGCTTTGTGAAGAATTTTTGAGCTCACCATTGAGTTCAGAGTACCCTAGATAGTCAAAATTGTATACAATTTTGTTCAAATTAGGCACAAGAGGCGAAATTGGCAAGGGTTTGATCTAGAAGCACCACACCCAAATCCAATGGGTGCCTAAAAATTTAAGCATTTCTAAGCAAAATGGACCTCATGGTTGCATTTGGAAGATGTCAAAACCTATAAATACATATAAATTTTGTCCAATTTGGACACAGTCACCCTGGAAGACAACTTTTTTTTGCTCCCAAGTACGGTCGTATGGACCGTACAGACTGTGCAGACCATTTTTTTTTAGGCAGGTCTCACGGATCAGCAAGGAGATTTGAAAGGCCAACTTCAGGAGCCCACCATTTGAACACTAGAAGGTATTTTTAGCGATTTTTCTTTAATAGCTTAAATTTTCATGCTCTTTATTGTTGTACTTTTATTTATTTATTTTTTTAATTTGAAATTTAGATTTTTATATAGCAGCTCTTGCTCGTCCTCATTTTTGTAACTATAGAGGCTCATAACTTTCACATACGACCTCGAGTTGAGGTCCCCTTTTTTTTAAGTTAATATTTTTTCGAGCACAACACATTGGTGCATAAATTTTTGTAATAAAGTGTATATTTTTTGTACTTTTAGGCTATAGGACCTAAATGAGCTTTTTATAAACTAGAAAAATTATAATCCATCCTTGTAATTACACTCAATTATAAAGTGCCAAAAATAATTGCTGGGTAGGATAAAACTAAGTAATTTAAGGGGGTTTTGTGGTGTGTTTTGTACTTTGATTTATGCTTTGTGACAGTTTATTTTTGATTGTATCATAGAGAATCTTAAGTTCTCACTATTAACATCATACAAATATAATACATGGAAACATAATGTTTAGAATGCATTAATGATGCTAGGATATATGCCTTACATAACAACTCTTCTTACTCCACCTACTAATGCAAGAGAGTTACACACTTTCTCTTTGAAACTACTAGAGTAATTAGATGCATTCGGTCTTACATGTCTTTATATTTGAATTTCCATCTTGACAAATGTATAACTCCAAAATAGGCTTGGGATAAATTAGCATCATTATTTGGAAAAATATATGAGGTTTGTGGTTATCAAATTGACAACGAACTCATTAGTTTGGATCCTAAAAATTATGATACAATACAAGACTACAGCACTAAAGTCATAGATCTTAGAGCACAAATTTATGAATGTAAAATTGATGAAAAATATATTCAATTGACTTTTAGTGCCTTACACAAATTAGGTCCTGAATATTCATCTTTTGTCTATAACTTTTAGACTCATCGACTCACATTGGGCACATCTTATCAAATGCCCACCTTTGAGGTATTCTATGAGATTCTAATGGTTGAAGAAGAAAAGTTAATAGCTATGGGTCTAATCAAGTCATCCAAATCTCAAGTTCTAGTTGCAAGTCAACCTCAACATAAGTAAGTTTCAACATCAGCATCAAATACAGGTTCAAGTAAAAAAAGCAAAATAATCAAAATAAGTCACAGAAATATAAGAATAAAGGGCAACAATCTTCCTCACAAGGATATTATAAATCCACTAATAAGAAAGGGGAGTCACAAAAAAGGACTGACACTCCTTGCCCTTATTGCAAAAAGGGGTTTCATAGTGAACAAGATTGTTGGAAGAAAGAGATTTATGAACTCAAGGGTCTTCTCAAAAAGAATAACATCAATCAATCCTCTTCAAAGGATTCTTCCACTCCAAATTCAGGGAAAGGGAAACCTTTGACATTAGTTACACTAGCAAATTCTCCCAAGTCATGGGTCATTGACTCAGGTGCTTTACACCATATGGGTTATGATCAAGAACAATTTTCTAGAATAGAACCAAGTTCCTTGCCTCATAAACTCATAGGTGATTATTCTAAGGTAGATGTTACAGGAAAAAGTACAGTTGATGTTGATAGTGGTGTATTTGAATATGTCATCTATGTGCCAGAGTTATCAACAAACCTTCTTTCTATCTACCAAAGCACTCACTTTGATACTAGTAGGAAAGTTGAGTTCACATATGATTCTATATCAATCAAAAAATTGAAGGACAATGCCTTAGTTGTAGTGGGAAAAGTCGACAATAATACTCAGCTTTATTAATTCTCCCACTTTGTGCCTTAGTCTTCCTCTACATCTTTGCTCTCACACACTAATTTAGTGAGCAAGTTATGGCATGAGTTGTTTGGTCATCTGAACTACTGCTATTTACAACAACTTAGTCAATAGGAGATGGTTATAGGACTTCCACAAATTCATTTTTCAAGGGGTGTATGTCATGATTGTGCCTTAAGCAAACATCCAAAGGATAATTTTGATAAATGGAAGGCTTGGAGGGCTACACAAGTCCTAAAACTTATTCTTAGTGATTTAGAGGGTCCATTACCTACTTTATATTTTAGTAAAACCCGCTATGTTCTCACATTTATTGATGACTATTTCATATATACTTGGGTTTATTTTTTGAAACTCAGGAGTGAAGTATTTGATAGATTTATAGAGTTTAAAGCTCTAGTAGAGAAACAATCTGGGAAGTATGTCAATATTCTCCACACAAATAATGGAAGGGAATATGTGAACAACAAGTTTGAATAATTTTGTGCTCTTGAAGGAATTGTTCTTCAACATTCAGTTGCATACACACCTCAGTAGAATGGTGTAGCAGAGAGGAAGAATAGATTCTTAAAATGGATGGCAAGTTGTATGATCCATGCAAAAGTATTAGTACCTGAGTACTGGGCAAAAGAGATTAATTGTGATGCATATATACAGAATAGAGTTTCTCATAAAACTTTAAAGGGAATAACGCCTCTTGAAGCTTGGTGTAATAGGAAGCCAGATGTGTATCATTTCAAAGTCTTCGACAGTCTAGCATGGGCTCACATACCTTCAGACAAGCGTCATGCTTTAGAACAACAAAGCTAAACTTACATATTTATAAGATATCCTGATGGTGTTAAGGGATATTGGCTCATTGATCCAGATTCACATGAGCTTATTATAGAGAGAAGTGTTTACTTTGAAGAAAGTCCTTTAGACTTATCTTCTAACATTTCTCATTCTTATTCCTTAGAAGAATCAGATAGCAGTGACGATAATACTCCTACTTCATCTGCTCATAGGGATGATGAGGTAATACCTCCCCAACAGGGTTTAGTAGGTCATGTTCCTCCTCTTCCTCTTCTAGATCCTCACATATTGATGTCTTTGTGGGCTAGATAGACTTTGGTGGATGTAAACCCTCTTATTAGGGATCCATTAGATAAAAGGAGAACATGGTCATAGCTTGATCTTTCACATTCCTACATTGCCACAGCTTTTGACCCATAGTCTTTTCAAGAAGCCCCAGGGATAGTTGAGTGGGATTCAATGATGGAAGAAGAGTATGACTCATTGATTAGGAACAACACTTGGGATTTTGTTCTTTTTCCTAAGGGAAGAAAATTGATATGATGTAGGTGGATATATTAGACTAAATTTACAGCATATGGAAATATTGATAAGTATAAAGCATGCTTAGTGGCCAAAGGTTTTTCCCAAGTAGAAGGCATTGACTATATAAAAACCTTTGTGCATGTTGCTAAGATGAATTCTATTCACTTGATAATAGCTATTGGTGCAGCTCATGGTTGGGTTATACATCAAATGGATGTGAAGAGCGCATTTTTTCATGGGGATATTCATGAAGAGATTTATATGGAGTAGCTACAGGGGTTTATTCAGGATTCTTCACTAGTGTGTTGCTTGAAAAAGTCTCTCTATGGTCTAAAACAAGCCCCTAGGACTTGGTATTCTAAGATGGACATATTTCTTCTCTTCGTTGGGTTCTTGAGATGTCACTCAGATTTGAAAGTCTACATTCTATGGTAGGAGGATTCACTATTATACTTGGTGCTCTGTGTTGACAATCTTATTATTACAGGGAACATAACATCCATCATCAATAGTGTTGAGTGCATTTCATGATAGGTTTTCTATGACAGACATGGGATTATTGCATTATTTTCTTAGGATTTAGATAGCACAATCTTCTTCTGGGATTACACTTTCATAGCCCAAGTATGCCATGGACTTGTTAGCTCGATTTCACATGAATGATTGTAGGCCTGCACCAACTCCTTTCTTGTCTAGAGTTAGACTCGAGGTTCATTTTTCCACTCCCTTGGTTGATGCCACATTTTATCGCCAGCTTATAGGCAGCCTCCTCTATCTGACTCATACATGACCCAACATTTCATATTTAGTTGGTATGGTTTCATGGTTTATGCAGATACCACATGAGCTTTATTGGAGAGTTTCCAAATGCATTTTGAGCTACATTCAGGACACTATCAGATACAAGATTCACTATATAATAGGTATAGGTTCAGACTTGATGGGATATATAGATTTTGATGGGGTTGGCAATTATGATGATCATAAGTCCACTTCTGATTACAACTTTCACTTTAGATTTGACCCCATTTATTGGTAGAGTAAGAAGCAACATGTTATTGCTTTTTCATCTATAGAGGTTGAGTATCATGGTGCTATTAATGCCACTACTGAGGCTATTTGGCTTCAAAATATTTTTAATGAGCTTGGTGTTCCATTTTGGAATCCATCAGTCATCTACTGCGATAACTAAAGCACTATCCAAATCTCAAAGAATCTAGTTCATCATTAGAGAACCAAACATATAGAAATCCATGTGCACTTTATCAGGGAACTTTTTTCACCAAACCTTTTATTGAGAGCAAGTATCTTCACTTGTGATCTCTTTTAGGAGTGTGAGACATTAGTTATTCAGGGGACATCAGTTCTTCAAGGTGGGCCTCTTAGACCTTCATTTTGAGGAGGATTTTTTTCCCTTCAGGTTTTCTCCTTTTCTCATCTATTTGTATAGGGTACCTAATATGACTACACATTATTGGAACTCTTATCTGCATAGCCCTACCTAAGCTTCGCTTATGGGGGGTGTTGGTGCATTTATTTGTTTTATTATATTTACTTGTATTTATTATTTAGATTGGTGCACTAATTACTTATTGTAATTACTTTATTATGTTGATTAATAATTTGCACCAGATAGGATAAGTTTGCTTAGCTAGTAGTCAACTTGGACACCTATCTTGTTATCATAGATTTGCATTCTACTATTTAGGGTAAGATAGGATAAGATTGCTTAACTAGTAGTCAACTTGTTTTGATCATTTACACAAGTTTGACACCTATCTTGTTACTGTGGAGTTGCACTCCACTATTCATGTAGTCAAATATCAATTGAACTACATGTGTTGTGTGAGTTCCCTGATCTTTATCTTGCACGCCCTGCTCTATATAACCAATGGCTATTTGTGTATTCATTATTAGATGAATATTAAATTATCAAAGTAATTCATCATATTTGAGTTATTTATTCATTTCAGTTATTATCTCAGATATACAATTATTGTTTATTACTATTACTATTTTATCTCTTGTTCATGTTTTCTATTAGGTTCATTAGATCATGTATGCTAATTCTAACAATTCTCCTAATAACTCCTATAACATTAAGTGGAAATGTTTCCTTTAAGTATAAATACATGCTCGATAACATATGATGATATGGTTAAATGATATCAAAAGTCTTTTTATGGTTCCCATCAATTATTGGGTCAATATAACCTTTTCCACAATTCTAGTAGTATAGCCACCCATTTTTACGATAATGAGCCATTGCCCTCACCACACACCTCAATTATGAATCGCTCTTCCCTTTTATTATCTATTACTTCTTTATATACTAGCATTTCTAGCATTATATCTTCCATATATATTATATGTTCACTATGAAATATTGATTATATTTATAGCATAAAAATCTTATATAATTTTTTTAACTATATAGTAAAATATAATGCATGGTCCTATTTCATGGTCAACTATAATACTTAACCAGCCATTAGAGTTTACATGATGTTTATAGCTAAATCTTAGTGAGTACTTCAGCTAGCAACGCAACTCAATTTCAAACCAAAATACAGAAATCCAAGGAAAAAATAAAGTTCCACCCAACATTCGATCTTGCATTAAAGAGGAAACATAGTTTCTTTCATACGTTTACTAATTCTTTCACAACTAGAGTATATGGAGCATTCCAACATTGATTGCGAAACAAGGAGGAAAATATAGTGTTTCCTTTGTTTTAACTTGTTTCCCCCCATAGGCATTCAAAAAACACCTTTCCCCCTAATGATAACTAAATCTCAGTTATACTAAAAAGCAAATGCACCAAAATCTCTTTAGCATAATGTAATATACATTGCACATATTTTAAGTCGTTGTATTATTAAGTTGTCAAGTTATATATTTCAAATCGTTGCTATGTTAAAACATATATGATAGATATTTTAAACCATCTATAACTTAATATATTTCAAATCACTACCTCTATTTAGCTTAGCTAGGCATGCTAATAAAATCGTTACTTTATGAATGCAAGTCGCTGGACTTAAATTTTAATTACTACCTGTAAATATAGGTCATTGTACTGATGTGAATCATTACATTATTGAAGTGAATAATTGCATCTATTAAGTTATAACTGAGTCATTACTTATGTAGGGCGCTATTATAAATCATGATAAAATTATTATCATTGAGGCATTTTGCATTTTGTAGAATTCTAATGTTAGAAGTCACTATACAATCTTAGAACTCTAATAGTAGAGGAAATAATAAACAAAACTCTGTATTCTGATGGTGGGGTTTGAATTATATTAATTTAGAATTGCTAACTAAGATCATTGTATGACTTTTAAATTACTACGCAACCTATCTAGATATGCGACTTCATATTTTAATGTCTTAAATTTATTTACCTTGCCATATATAAATAATGAATTTATACATATTACCTGTCTTGGTTTCTATCTTAATGATTTCATGTTTCTTATAATCGATTTCATTACGTTTTCATAATGAATAAAACACCATTTATATAATTTTATATATTTAAGTGTTATATATAAAATCATTTAACTGAACCATATTTTGTATACTAATTGGTTATGGCTTTTTATAGGTTTCACCCTTCATAATATACAGATCAATATTGCATATCTAACTTGGTTTTAAAACTCCTTTTAAACATAGAGATTCCAATCAATTAACATGATCTAATAACATACATGAAAAACCTACGCATCGCCTACCTGATAATAAGATCGGTTACTCTTCTTCTATAAAAACTATGCCTCTTTCCTTCCGCTTCCCTCTTCCCTGTATGATACGCCCCCCACTCAGGGTATTAGGATGTAACAAGCTTCCTTTGTTATCTAAAATTTTCCTTAGAGTTCTTGCAATAATGTCTCATATTGTTGTGTCCAATCCAACAACCACATGGGAAAAAAGTCTACTTAAGTGGCAAAATAATCCAACACTTCCTTGTGTTCTTCAAAAAAGAGAATGATAGACTGTAGTTCAACCTTACGTTTGTGCACTTGGGTAATGATTTTATTTAGTTTTTTATTATGCTCCCAATTCTCTACCATAAAGAATTATTTTGACATAACTCGTTCATTGATCACATCCTTGACCAATTAAGGACACTTTATTTTCTATCATCTTGCGCACCTTCTTTAGCGTGTCCTCCAATGCATTTTTCTTGCCTTCTAATTGTGCCACTAACCTAGATACGACAAACTTGAACTGATGAAATATGTGCACTTGCAAGGTAGTTTTCTCTAGTTAATAACCAACCTCTCTAGAAGTGTGATCATACTTGATTTTGTATCTGGTTATAATTAGTATATTGTGGTTGAGTAAAGTTGCAAGGTTGATATAAAGAATTTTGTTCCATGATGTTTTGTAGTCTACGTATCCAATAGTCAAGGGTCATGCATGTATCCACCTTATGTTTCTTCTCCGCATCCTTGCACCTTAGATTGTGTTATAGAAAATCCAATGGTCATTAGCTCTGCATTTTTTTCTATATCATCCCATGTTTCTTAATCTTTATCAACACTGTCTCCTTTTCCCTAACCTTGATCTACATCATCACCTTGTTTTGTTCTTTTCATGCTTCTCCCTATTCTCTAATGTCCTTTGGCTCTTGATTTACCTCTCAAGAGAATTTTCCTTGTGTTGTTTATCATTAGTCGATCCTACAACACTATCCTCTAATTTAGTTTTCTTACTCCTCATAGCCTTTTTTATGGGTCCCTATCCCCCAATGTCCTTTGGCTCTTGATTTACCTCTCGAGATATTTTTCGTTGTGTTACTTGTCATTAGTTGATCCTAAAACACTGTCCTCTAATTTAGTTTTCCTACTCCTAATAGCCTTTTTTATGGGTCCCTATTAATCTTATTCCTCTATGTTTTTTGATGAATTTGGTTAATTAGGAAGGGTTGGAGTTGGTGGTTTGTATGGGTTTATTTATTGTTCACTAATGACCATCACAACTACCTTAGATCTTTTCTCTTTCATAATATTTATCAGTGCGACATGTGAAACTATGCTAGGAGAGTGAATGGAGGAGGGGAGATCATAAGGGTTTGACTAAAGAACAATGGTAGAGGGCTATTTGGTTCTTCTGGGGTAACTTGGTTCTTTGAGACTAACCCTTTTATCCTAGGAAATATCTTGGTATATGACCTTAATTTATTGCACTCATGTTCCATTTGGTTATCTCTCATCCATTTCCTTTTCAATGGTTTTAGATTTTATGTTGATTCATTCTATGTATTCATCCCTTTTATCTCTAAGGATGTGTTTGCAAGTTTCTTAGCATGGAATATTTTTGAGTGGTTGTTGAGCATCATCCAGTGATATTTGCATTATAAGAAATACCTTGCTTGCCAAAGTTTCATCCTCTTCACTTGATAAGTCTACCTCTATGTGAATAGATCATGGGCTTATAGCTACTCATGTTGGGACTTACCTTTGTCTCTTATAGATCAATGATTGTGTTGGGATTTTGATCTCTTTCCTTTCTTTTACAATGCTCATGTGCATCGATGATGCATGTGCTTATACTCCTACAAGTGCAACAAAATATGACTTGTATGATGACCTCCATTTCTCATTCTATACATTAGGTATCCACGTTAGAAGAAATAGACATCAAAAGGAGATCAACCCAGTGCACTTTGTGTTTTGTTAATTTAGTGCATAATGGAAATTATACTATGTAAAACTACGACATAATGCAAATCTATGTAAATACAACAAATACGTTAAAGAGTATAAATTTGTAAACTTCTAAAATAGATATTTAAATATTTTATACTTGACTAAGGAACTGACTTATGACTTATCCATGCATTGTTGAAGGCTAAAAAAAGTGGAAAACTGGTCCAAACAACAATACAAATGAAATCCATAAACTATTTTATGAACAAAGAATGTTTAGAAAAGGGTTAAAATTAGTGGGTCACCAATAATGGTTGGGTTAAAATCATGGAATGATCAATTATGTCCCATAATTATGACCCATTGCTATGATCATGTCCACCTATTTTTTGGATCTTAAATTTTTTGAGGCTACTTTGATAGAGGCAAGTGATCGAGAATATTAATTTGTCTGATCTGATGATAAGTAGAACTATCTAAATCACAACAATATAGAAATGTGCAAAGTTAGTGGCATGTGCACCCTCTAAAGGGGTCATAACTGTATATTTTACATGCTCAAAATCATGGCTCAATGTAGTTATAATGCTTATGAATGTTCCCAACTCAAAATGAGAGAAAGGACTTTGGCTTCTCTCCCTAGATAACCATATTCAAGAATATGCTTTACTATGACCCTATTTTGGTATAAGTTGTTGGAAAAAGATTGATGAAAGTAGAATTAGATCAATATGCATATTTATTAATAAATTATGTAAACTTATTGATAATACTTGATAAATGTGCATGAGAGACTTGGATTTTAATAGATTCAAATGTGTAGACACCTATTTTTGGTATAAGATAATTTTTTATTGTGTCTTTTCCCTATTTTTCCACACTTGTTACATTTGTGCATAATTGACTATTTTTTTACACTTCCTACCCCATCCAAGGCTCTCTCTAGCCTTTGAGATCTCTAGATGTCTTCAACATTTTATCAAATTTATCTATTTTAAGCTTTTAAGTCTCTGTAATTCATTTTCCAAGTTGTTTTCCCTAATTTTGAACATTTATTTCTCATGGGATAGATTCCACGAGCCGTCGAATCCATCTCTATGTTTTTATGGGTCCTTCTTACCTTTTCATGATTTTTGAAGCTATGATTTTAAGTTGTTGCAATCTTCCATGGTTGGCCTTTGCATGTCATATCTTAGAGATCAATATATATACAAACAATTCCTAATCATTTTACCAAGTGAGAATCAAATAGAGAGCCTTCCCTAAGTTAGAGACTTCATTGATCAAATACATTGCTACATTTGAGAGGAAGCCTACACATTTTGCCAATATTAGTCTTTCATCACTTCAAGCTTGGTGATGTAGGAGCATTCTTAATGAAGAACAATATTACATCACCCAAAAAAAACTAAGTTTACTTTTACAAATAAGGGTACAACATATGTGTGTTGTGTATAAGGGGCACAATTGTTTATTTATTTATGGGAACATAATCTAAAAGGTACATAATCCTACATGAACAAAAGAGATCACTCAAATAATTGCATAGAAGTTATAAATGTGTTATAATAAGGTTTTTTTCAAGTTTTGGTTTTTGTCGAGTCATGTAGGAAACTGCCTGACATCGATGATAACTCTTTGGGATCATAAACTTGACAAAAATTTATGGAGGATGAAGAAAGGATCTAAGACAAATGCAACATTATGTAATGGCACCTTAAATCATAGCAGATGCAAATATCATGTTTTCATAAGCAATTAGAGGATTATGTGTGCAAGCATTATCCCACAAAAGTAGAAGCAAAAAGGATTACATCGGGGAGATTTTGTGAATGGGAATATATTGGTGAAACTTTGAGAAGGTTGAATCCAAATACCTTGTAATGGACCATTGAATCTAATATTATTAGAGACAGATTCAAAGGACACATGTTACTCATATGGACTAAAGTGGATAATAAACAACTTGAAGGTGTTTGGATTCAAACTTGTAATTGTAGGATTATGTGTGCAAGCATTATCCCACAAAAGTAGAAGCACAAATGATTACATCAGGGGGATTTCATGCCTGGGAATAAATTGGTGAAACTTTGAGAAGGTTGAATCCAAATAACTTGTAATGGACCATTTAATCTAATATTATTGGAAATGGACTCAAAGGACATATGTTACTCATATAGACTAAAGTGGACAACAAACAACCCTTTAGAATGTGTGGTAGCTTGTTAGAGCACTTGCATGGACATTTTTCAATATGTTTACACTTGGAAAGGCCTATATAAAAGCATGCTCAACAAGGCATTAAGCAAATTATTAATAAATAGAGCTCATAAGAAGCAACACATTAAGAAAGAGAGCTCATATAAAGCAATCTATTAAGAGAGAGTGGGGTGGGGGGTTGACTCTAGTAACTTCAGCGTGGATGGAAATATTAGAGGCTCTATCGTAAAAATTGTTTTATCAAATTTTGGGAACTAGGATAATGTTGGACCCTAATTAGATAAACTATTATGAAAAATTAGAATGCTACACATATGCAATAAATGACACAAACTAATTTAGAGATTACTGAAACTAGAAATATACTAAATATTGAAAGTATAAAGAAAAATATAAACTTAATTGGAAAACTGAGATACATAATGTCTCTAGATCTGAGATTGACAAGGAGGTTGTATTAGTTAAGTGTGGATCTAGAATAGGAGTTGACATGGCTCCTAGACAATAGCGATGGAACTATACAGTAGTAGAAGGCACTATTATCCAAATAAGGTAGCCTTATTCCTAAGTAAAAGAGATCTAAAACTTTTGGGTTATGTTCCTCTTCACCTATGTGTTATGTAGAATGTGTGTGAGCTTTCAATCTAATGCAGGAACCATTATGTAACTCTTTATTCTCTCAAAACCCTAGCTTGATGACATAAGAATATGAATGCAATCACATAAAAAGGGGTTAGTGAGTTAAATTGTGTTTGACCTTAACATCCCCTGTGTTTAGCATTACCTACATACCAATAATCTGAAGAGGGATCAAACTCCATGTAGTTATCCCATGCTACAGTGGTTCATCTTTAAATATTAGTGAAAAATGCTAGATTATGGTGAAATCTCCATGTGATTAAGTGTTTCAACCATAACTCATGACCTTGGACGTGTATTCAAAATTTAGCTTGGGGTTACTATGGTTGTGTGTAGTTAAAATTGAGAGAAATAGAGAATTTGTTCTCAATGTGTAGTTATAATTTGGGTTATTTTCAATGTGGAAGCCTCTTATGTGTAAAATGGTTTGAAATGTGGTTTTATAGTGGTATTTTGAGAATTCATTCAAATGGGGCTTTCTAAACTTATGAACCAACCCTTTTCATGAATTTGAATTTTGGAAATTAGTTGTTATTTGGTAGGAGAATACTTCTGGTAGTACTGGACAATAGCATGGAGTGAAACTATCCAAATAGGGCATTATTATTTTAAGAGTAAGACTTGTTAATCTAGAAGTGTGGGTCAGCCTGAGAGCGAGCTAAGGGTACTTAAGATTTTGGATAGAGATATTTTGGGGTCATTAGTTTACTTAGAAGAATCATTTCAAATGATAAAACTAGATTATAATTTTCAATAGACCCTAACTAAAAATGATAATCAGGCAATGCAAATTCTAATATCTTATCTGCAAAGTTCCCCTCAACCACTGTATTTCTTCTACAAACCCTCTACCTCCATATATCTCCATATCAGTTAGCCACGCTTCTACTCCATCTCCCAAATTCCATCGAACTTGGGTGGACTAAATTCTTCATGTATCATATTATCTCAACAACTACACGTGCTCTTGCATCTTAAGGTACCTCCTCTTGCCCAGGTTCTTGAGGAACCTCTTGTTAAATAGGATGATCTTCAAGTTCATTTTGATTATTTTCCTTGAATCATTGCTAAACTTTACATCCTAATTCTTGAATTAATTTTTAGAGTTTCCACTCGTTTTCCAATTCTTCTTTTTGAAATTTGTTTTAGGACCTCCAAACTTTTTCTTAACTTTCTCTTTGACTTGAGCAAGTGAATTTAGTTTCTACTCTTACTTTACTGCCTTTTTGAAGACTCGGTCCATAGTAGATGGCCCATGCACATCCACCTTGCATATAATTTGGGGTTTTAATCCCATAATGAATTTTTTAATGTGAAACCTCCCATATGTTTGATACTGAAGAAATACTTTAGGATCTTTGTGAATTGCTCTCAATATTCATTCACTAAGAGGTTTCCTTATTTTAGATTCTAAAAATATGTCAACTTCTAATCAATATAGAGTTGGGGCAACCATCGTGATATGAACAAGGTCAAAAATTGTTCCCATGTGGTTGTACTAGAGTCAAGATTCATCTCCAATTTCTTGTTTGCCAACCACATTATTGCTTCACTAACCAACTGGTAAGCTCCCTAAACTACTTTTGTCACATCCTAATTTTCCTCTAAACTCGTTAATCTATTAATTTCTAGATTCTATGGTTAATTTATTTTGTTAAATGTTTGAATTAGTAATATGTTGATTATAGATAATATTTATTACTTATGTTCATGGTTGTTAATTTGTTAGTTATTCATATTTTGTTATGGTACATTATGATCATGATTATTTAGTTTATTTAATTACAACAGTGTATTATGATTATTTCATGATACGGTCTAACTATTATCTATTGTACTGAGGTGGATGCATGATAGAGTCCACCTTCCTGACTATGACTGAGGAAGGGTATCATCGAAGAGGATGAAACAGATGGAGATGAGTGGGGGATGAGAGAATGAAGCTAAAACCCTGAACACACTACTTAGTTTAAATTTTTACGTGTGTTTGTGATTGGTTAATAATTATTATTTGCAACATGCATTATATTACTTATGTGTTTCCTTGATTAGTAATGATTGATTATCATTTATGTGTATTGCTTTATCTTTTATTGAAGTGTGCTTGTATATTTCTAACATTTTGTTGGGATACAATTTACGTATTTAATTATCATAACTTGTGCATTGATGTCTTTTTATGATTTTGATAGAATGCAAAGTCAAATATTATAATTGTGGTGAAACAATATCTCTATTTCATTTTGTTATCTTGGCATTGATTGAACTTGAGACTAGTATTACCTTGTTTGAATACAGTGTTTGGCATGTTATGTAAAGGTAATTAAAATGTCGATGTTTATAGGTGGCATGATGATGTTTTAAATAGATAGCAAGTCTTAAATCTTTGTTATGTTTTAATCAAGGTGACTAATATATATATTTAAAATGGTTATTTTATTAACTTAAGGCATGATTGATTTGCATAGGGTTGATGGCTAATCTTAATACTATGTTTGAATTAATAAGGTCATAGTTTTTAAAATAATGCATTATTATTGTTGGAGGTAACAACCTAATCGTTGGACTATAATGTTAAAATGATTATTTAAATTGTAATATACTAATAATTTAGGGCTTCAAACTATTAAGTTCTAGACTCTTATAAGCCATAATGGGAATAAAATGTGTACCTTTTAGAGTTGCATGCTTTTTCTATGATGGTGTTTGATGTTCAACTAACTTGATTGTTGAGGGGTTATGGTGTGCTGCCATGCAAAAATTTTGGAAAATAAATGAAAAACTAGAGATTTGTTAGCAAAGACCTAGTTTTGTGGGAGTTTTTTGAGGGTTCTGGCATGCAAATTTTGAGGTAGATGAAGATATATGGAGTCAGAGGGTTTGGAAAATAAATACGATGGTCGAGGAGAGCTTAGTATAGAAGATATTGGAGTTTGCACTATTTGGTTAGTGTTTTCCAGTAGGGTATATTGAAAAATATATTATAGTTTTATCATTTGAAATGACTTATGAAATGCTCTGGGTTATACCATTGTTTGTTTAGATATTTAAAAAAATGGGGGTTATATGTGATCGACCCTGAGCATGGGTACATCCCATCCACATGGATGATCACATATAAACCCCACCCATTCATAAATGGTTGTGTTCATTTTATTATATTGGATATATATATATATATATATATATATATATATATATATATATATATATATATATATATATATATATATATATATATATATATATATATATATATATATATATATATATATATATATATATATGTATGTATACAAGTGTTATTTGTAAATGACCTCGAGGATGGGTTCAACCCATCTATAGGTTCAAGTATAGATAAGCTAACACTACCAGTTACAACTGTGTTTAGTGTATTTTAAAGACTGGAAAATATTCAGTATTTTATTTATATTTATGTGTTTTTGACGTAGAATAAAATGAACGAGTGAAAACTTGTAGTTTTTTAAAACTTGATTTATAATTTGTAGAGTTGACTTGGAAATGGAATTACATAGAAAATAAATAGAGGTCAAACTTGTCTCTGTGTATTGGTGATTTTGTTTACATAAATTTTTTGAATGGTTTTAGTATGGAATGTTTTTGAAATGAGTTTTTGGATGAATGTTTATTGAAAAATTCACTCTTATCAATTGATATTAATATAGTCACAAATATTTTGGGTTAAAGTTTGAATATTATCATAAAGAATATATGACTATATTTTTGTTAAAATAAATTAATTTCTTGAATTAAATTTTGATTTCATAGCACCTAGAGGATCGACTTAGTTGATATGGGGTCAAGCCTGTAGTTGATATGAGGTTTTCATGAGAAGTTTGAGAATTATGACAGTTACATAGGAACATTAATTTTGTTTTGATATCTGAAGGTATTTGAACAATTATTTTAAACTTATAGTTTTGAGTGAATTATTTAAAAAGACTAATCAACTCAAATTGTGCTATTACACACACACACACACACACACAATCTCTCTATTTGTGTGTGTGTATAGTTGATTTATATACAATAAGTTGAGGCTGTACATTAACTAATGTTTTACTAGGATTGTATATTCTTATATTTTCATATATGTCTTGCTTGTATTATGGTATTGCATATGTAGATATAGTTTGAGTACTTAAATAAGGAAAATATAGCTATAAATTTATATATGGATTGTGCTATATTAATTGACTGTTATGTGGTTACTACGGAAATAAAGAATTATTCAAGTACTTGATTAGTATATTTATGGATAACCTAAACTTAGCAAAAGTTGGATTTTTAATTATAAGACCATTGTTTAAATGGAGGAATAATTGATTATTGTTGTTGTTCATATGTTATAGATAAATTAGCTATTTTGTTTTTAAAAGCCATGTTTTAAGTCAGTTCATTCATTTACACTATTTAGTTGCATGTGATGAAATATATGATATTAAATGATTTTTGCGTATTAATATGTGCGGTGGTATTTTATATGGAAATCTATTATTTGAATATGTTGATTTAAAAAATTTTATGTGTAAACGAATCTGGTATTAATTACTCTAAGCAAGTAGGTGAGAGGGACTTCACTACTTAGTGCCACTAATAAACAAATTGAAGTTATTCAAATGAGTTATGTGTGTAAATTTGACTGATCTTGAGATCTAGAAAACTATATTAAAACTTTAGCTAGAGTAGTGTTTATGGTTTGAACATTGTCAATTCACCTATTTGATTTAGTTTGCATGATTGCATGATATCACGTTAAAATATATTTCTTTATGATATGATGTATGTGATAGTTATCTTACAACATATGAGTTTTTAGTTGATTTTCTCGGTTCTTGCACTATCACTATCTGTCATCCGTGAAGGGAGGGCCATTCCCTTGTTGAGAGATTGTGCAAGGGATCAATGGTCCATGGTTGGTGTGAAAAATCACTCATATGATACTACCCCTCTTATGTTCATTTGTACCGATAGAGGCTTTACTCAGGATTACTTATGGATATTAACGAGTTCATTTAGACTCATATGTTCTGTGGAACATTATATAGTTTTAATTTGATATTCAGATATGTAATATTGTATACTTGTACTATTTGATGTTAATTTTATAATAACAAAAATTGGCTATTTATATTTGTACCTATTGTAATTTGGGTAATTTAGTACTATTTTATGTTTTAATTGTGAATGCAAATCAATATATTTATTTAGTGATCATTAGATAAATGAATCATATGGTTAACCTGATGGTTAAAAGATTAGTTGTCATCAATGATGCATTTATTTAAAGATCATTAGTGCTTGTAATCAATAAAGGTGTTTTGTTATCAAGTTAAAAATAATTAACCTAATTCTAGTTTAACCTTGAAGGGTTGTTACATTATGGTATCAGAGCTAAGGCTCAAACTCTTAGATGTAATGAGTCCACCATTGTATTCTTATTCTTCTATTATTATAAAAATGAATGTTGTGTTGAAGGCCAACTAGTGAGGGTACATCCAATCCCAATAATAATGACCCTCCAGTTGACCCAAATCAGTTCGTTACTAAAAAAGCTATAAAGCTTTATCAAAATTTGGCAACCATGAATGGGACTAAGGATTGGATATATTCCCTTGAATAGGAAGTTTATGGCCATGTATAAGAAAATAATCAGAATGAACCTAAACATCATCCTATTGAGCAAGAAGTTCCTCAATAACCTAGGTAAGAGGAGATGCTTCAAGATGCAAGAGCATGTGTAGATATTGGTCTGGCACAAGACATGAAAGTTAATCCACCCAAGTTCCATGGAACCATTTTGGGAGATGGATCAAAAAAGTCGATAATTGAGATGGAGAATTATTTTAAGATACAAAATTACTCTAAAGTTACAAAAATAGCTTGGGGAGCTTATCGGTTGGTTGGTGAAGCAACAATGTGGTGGGAAAACAAGAAATTAGAGATAAATCTTGCCTCTATTACCACCATGTGGGAATAGTTTATGACCTTTTTTAGATCATGATGGTTTCCCCAACTCTATTTTTATCAAAAGCTAACAGTTTTTTAGAATTTGAAATAAGGGGACATTTTAGTGAATGAATACTGGGAGCAATTCACCAAGATCCCAAAGTATGTTCATCAATATCAGACAAATGATAGGTTTTGCACCACAAAATTCATTAGAAAATTAAAACCCCAAATTGGATGTGAGGTGGATGTGCATGGGCCATCTACTGTGGATCAAGTCTTGAAAAAGGTAGTAAAGTAGGAGCAAAAACTGAAGTCACTTGCCTAGGTCAAAGAGAAATTTAAGAAAAAGTTTGGAGGTCCTAGAATGACTTTCAAAAAAAAGAATTGGAAAAGGAGTGGAAAATTTAAAAATCAATTCAAAAATCAGAATGCAAAGTTTACCAGTGATTTAGGGAACAAGAAACTAGGAAATAGTTTTAAGGTAGGTTTGAAGGGAACCAACAATCTGATAGGAAAGGACCACCTGGTGTATGTTTCATTTGTGGAGGTGATCATTACATTATGGGATTTACTCAAGGGAAATCAGATGGTAAGAATAAGGGTACCACTCTACAACAAGGATCTTTTTAGTAGGGAATTCATGCAGCTATTGACAACTATCAAGTTGAGTTTCAAGTTTATCCTATTGAGTTATCTTGTACTTTATTTAATTATTTAATTTTAATTTTGATTGACACAAGAGCTACATAATGTTTTATTGCTTCTAAAATACTTAACAAGTTATCTAGAAAATCTATATTTTTGGTAAATGCATTTTCTGTTCAATACGAGAATGAATCTAAACTCAAGTTTGGAGTGTTTCCCATTTTTATCATGTGATTTATCCCATAACATGACTAAGTTTAATATCTAAAAGGATTTAAACCTTTGCCTTTTTATCGAACAATCTCTTGATTTTCACTTGATGTCTACTAAAGTTCTATAGAGCCTCTTCTCATGCATGTTCTCAACCTTGAGTTTGCCTTCTTTGTGTCCTTCATGTAATCTTGCATAAAATTATAAGTTATCAACTTAAGGTTCATTGGGAAGATGGGATCCAACTTATATACCTAAATAACCATGTATCATTGCATAAAATTGTAAGTTTTCAACTTAGGGTCATTGGGAAGATGGGCTCCAGCTTGTATACCAATAAAAAATGAGATCTTTTGAGAGCGTGCGTATATATGGTGTGGTTGGCCCAAATAGCATATTTTAACAGTGAATGTCAGTCTCTAGGATTTTTTTCTACAAACTTCTTGATGGCATCAATCAGGTTATTTTTGGTTGACTCTTATAAACTATTCCCTTGTGGGTAGTAGTTCGATGATAACCTCAAGGTAACCTATTTTCACAAATATATTTAGTGAGATCGATTAGCTGAGATGCACTTCCATTATCATAGACTAAAGAGGTTGTGGTGCCAAATCATGTTGTTATGTTTTCATCAAGGAACTTGATGACTTCATTAGCTATGTTTTTCTTAATCACCACCACCTTTGTCCATCTTCTAGAGTAATTAGTGGCTTCAAGTATGAATTGATGGCCAATTGATGAGTTTAGGTTAATAGCTCCAATGAAGTAAAGTCCACATTGAGTGAAATGACACTTTTCTATCATAGGTTACAAAGGCATTACATTTTGAATGTATTTTTTGGTGATGGTCTAACTTTGATGGAATAAACTCACATGGGTGTGGAAATTTCTAAATGTATGGGGACAATAGTACCTAGTTCATATAATTTTGTGCATAATTTATCCCTTAAAGGATGGTCATTGCCTAATTTTTAATGGAAGCTAGTATGACTTTATTATATTCTTATTTAGATAGACATCTAAGATACATGACTTCATAAGTATTTTTATAGAACACTCCTTTATTTAGCATGTAGTGGGATATCTTCAGTCTAAGATCTATTTTTTGTGTTTGATTGAGTCCTAGATGAGGAATTACATAAAGGAGGTAGTGGATAATTGGATCATACCATTCTTGATGGACCATTTCTGACTAGTCCAATTTCACCACCATGATTGTTGGGTCAATTTTAGTTATCAATTGAATAAGGCTTTGGCCTCAAAATAGATTGCCAGGTTTTATCTCAAGTTCATACTCTTACATATTGGCATCCATCGACCTCTGTGTTCTCCTAACTCATTATGCCCCAACATTAGCTTTATGACTAAGTTTGGGATGATGGTGTGCACCTCACTTCTAAGAATGTAGTGCCTCAATTTATTTGCAACCTTGGTTCAGTCTTCTAGGTTTACCATAACCTTATTATATCTTTTTTTTCTCAAAAAGAACATCATTTGGGATCTACTTACCATCTGTATTACCTCATATAAGAAAGGCAAAGGATATTTATCTTTGTTAGAAGCTCAGTTTAGATCTATTAAATCCTTACACAATCATATTTCTCCATTATTTTTAAGGAATAACACTAAGTTAGCTACCCAAGTAGAGTGATAATTTAAAAAGATGATCCCAAATGAGAGGAGTTTGTGGACATCTTTATGAATAAGTGGTTACAGGAATGGGTTCACTAGTCATTGTCTCTATCTAAGGGATTATAGTTCTTCTTGAGTGGTATAGTGTGGGTTATCATCTTCAATTTCAATACCTTAAGTTATCCATAAGCCCAAGAAATAACATCTCATTACTACAACAATAATTTTTTGAATTGTTCATCTTCAACAATAGTGTAATTTATAACAATATGAATATCATGGGGCTAGTCTGATGATCCTAGATAATAATTATAGACTTTTTTTTCTAAGTGTATTAGACTCTCAAGTCTGTGCGTGGGCTTGCCAAGACACTCTCTCAAAAGAGATCATCCCTTTTAGAAAGTTGTTTTCTTTTAAGTTCATAGTGCCATCCTGGTCACATTCTTCATTTCTAGGGTCATCTCTTTCTACCTCATCTATAACTAGGGTCTCAAATATCCCTAAGTTATTAAGGAGTTATAAAATGTGGTGTTCATATTTAAAGACCTAGAAGTTCTTCACATTATATGACACTAAGGGGCATGGTATGAGCTCTATTGAAAAATTTTGTAGCCTTGAGTCATATAGGGGTGTGAGGTTTGCAATGGTAGTTGCCAATGAATAAACCACTTTATTTTATTCTCTAGGAATGGGGGTGACATCGAAAGCATTGACCATTTCTATCAAATCCCATGTCCTGTGCTTGTCCTTCCTTAAATAAAATAATTTACATTGGAACTTGCTCCTGACTTGGTTCACTACTAGTTCAAAATCTCCAAACACTCTCAATTATTTGACCCTATGTTTCAATTCAAATTATGGTCCTAAGATCAAGGCTTCATATTCTGCCAAGTTGTTGGTGAAAGGGAATTAGAGCCTATAGGTAACTAGGTATTGTTTCCCTAATGGGTCAATGAGAATAATTCCTACTCTAAAACCTTGTTTGCAACAGGGCCCATTATATTACAAAGAACATAAACCTAGTAATTTGGGATCTTTATCAACTTGGTTTTTAGTACATTTTATAGATAAATTATAAACACCTATGTCAGAGAATAACAAGTTCACTCTTTCATTAGTGTGTTGTATTTATTGATCATGTGTTTTTCTAGGGTCTTTGTCAACATAGATCTGATTGGCAACTACACATGGGATTATTTTGTAGCCATGTATCTATTCAAGGTTTTAGACCAGTCTCTACTAAGTAACACCCCATAAGCCTCTAATATCTCCACTACTTGAATATCCACAAATTGTTAGACTCTAGGCTCAAATTTCAACTGTATATAGACATTCAAGAGCTTTCCCACTACCTTAACTTTATATTTATCCAATTAGACCACTATTTTGTATAACTAAATCTATGTTAGTCCAAATTTAACAAATTATGACATGCATGACATTCACAAAGGCTCCCAAGTTAAATAGATAGTTTTGAAGATTTTTCCCAAATAGCCTAACTATAAGGAAGAAAAGTGGGACCTCAGACCTGTTCTTGTGTATCATCATGTTAGTGTGTGCAGGCTTGGGTTCGGGATGAACTGGTTTTTCTGTGAAGGATTTTAGGAGAATTTCTATTTGCTCAGTAATCTTGGAAAGATCATGTACAGTGATGTTTGCCTTGATCTTCTTCATTTTCTCTACCATGTTGTACTTAATCTTGATAGTAGTAGGCTAGACGTCTTTAGTTGGCTTAGTATTATTTACTTTTAGGGGTGGAGGGTCATTTCTTGCTTTTGTGTCAAGAGGAGTGGCACCATTGTTAGGAGGGCATGATGTGGTAAGGGGTTATAATTGTGTTTGGTTCCTAAGAGCATAATTACTCATTTGGAATCATTAGAAATCATTCACCTCATTAATGGTGTCTTATTATTCATTGTATTTATGGCTAGGGATGTCTAATGTCTCTAGTTTCATGGTAGTGCTTAGGGATATTAAAGCATTAGAGGTCTCATCTTGATTGATAGCTTTGGGGTGATTTGGGACTACCTCATACTCTTACATCTCTTCCTAAAAGATGGAAAATGTAATATAGAAATCAATGCAGTCAAGTTTGGCATGTTGGGTTGTATTATGCACATCACATTAGTTAGGCAAAACCAACTCACATATGTTGATCTCGAGGAACTTATTAGGTGAGGGTTTGGGTTGGTTATTAAAGAAGTTATGGGGATGATTGTACCTATGATAAGTGAAGTTTATGTTTTAACTCTCACCACCATTATTTCCAACCTATTTCTAGAGGCCTAATAAGTCATTGATGAGCTCTTATACCATGTTTTATATAACATCCAACTCATTCTTTGTGGACTCCTAGTGCACACTTTGGATATTATTCATAATGGGGACTAGTGTTGGATTGTGAGATTGAGCCATTGGTTCATTATTAATTGGTCTAAGGAAGCCTAGGGGATAATTAGGAGTAACATGTCTCAAAGGAAGCTAGTTAGTCCCTAACATAGGTTTGGCATGTGTATATTTTGGCTAGTGATAAAGAGGGGGTTCAAAGTAGGCATACTTAGAAGTAGATTTAGAATGGTTGGTGCCAAAAAACCTTAAGCCTTCAATTTAATATCTACTTTGATGGCCTTAGCATAAGATAGGGGCAAGTCTATCATTAATGAGTCTCTGTAAAAGAACATAACAATTCAAGGATATAGTGAATTCTTGTATATTTTAAGGGCTAGTTTTCAATCTAGTCCATACAACATAGTGATTCAGCTATACATATTTTGAAACATAGCATTGAAAGTTCTTATGGGCTCATTGGGTTCCCTTTTGATGCAGGTAAAATATTAATATAATAGATTTATATCAATGAATTACATAAAGTGGGCAAGGAATGTGTTAATTAATTGGTCCCAACATGTGATAGATCCTTCAAGCTAGTTTAGGAACTAGTCATATGCCACATCTATTAGAGTGAACATGAAAATCCTGCAGGAAAAATTCTCATATTTGACATTAATTATACTAAGAGTAATTTTTTATGAGGTTACATGTTCTTTAGTGGTACACCCCACACCCAATGTGAATCTTGGGAGGTATCTTTTTGGGTTCGTAAGTAAATCATGGATAACTCCAAGAATATCGATATTAAACCTAGCCATTCATTCCATAAGTGTAGCCATAGATACATGTATGTTAGGGATAAACTAAGGGAATGAGATAATAGGTGTAATTACAGATCTTGGTCTCCCTCTACCGGTTTTAGCTCTCCTATGGAATTATAAATGGGATATTATTAGTCATCCAAGATGAGCTCAACATCTAGTATTCTACATATTAGGCTTTAGGTTTCTTGTAGGTAGGATAGTAGCTTAAATATTTGTTGGATGGTGAGCAGGAGTGACCTCCTTCTAGTGCTAACTATTGTTTTGCATTTAAGCATGTAAAAAGATGGGAAAGCATAAATTATGGGTAGTAATATTCTACTCAGGGCCCTCATTCTAGCTTTAACTATTGTTTGGGCCAAGATTTTTGTCTTAGTTTTACCTATTGGATGAGGTGCAATCAAGCTCAAGAATAATTTGGGGACTTACATCCTCTTGTTTAGGATTATAACTAAGATAATCTAAGGCATGAGATGCATGTGTGGGGCTCCATTAAATAGTCTGATTGGAATAGAAATATGAGAGATGCAGTGCTACCAATAGAGGTCTAATACTAGTTTTCTCACTGACTCATATAACTTATACACTTCTAGCTAGACCAATTACAACATATTAAATTTCAGAGCTCTACTTTGCTTCACTTCACTATTTTTAAATGAAGGGAAATATCACTTGTTCATAAATAAACATCAAAAGAGAGGGATGGCAAGGCAGAAAGAAAGTCTTATAATTAAAGGGGCAATGCAAATGATTATATGACCAAAATGTGACTAGCTATAGTTACACCATTGTACGATAAGTTTCACGATGGCTCGGGCTTCAGTCACACATGGAGAGAGTCTAAGGAAAAAAGGAAAATGCTTAATTCTAATACTACTTTAATGGATGAACTACAAACATGTATGTAGTTAATTACTCATAGATCCTTATATAATTCAAATAAAGTGAAGGGAATCTAAGATCCCAACTAAAATAGTAAAAGCACATCCTAGTTAATGCATAAAATCTATAGTAAAGTGCAAATTATAGTCCTATAGCATTAGTGTTAATCCATTAAAGTAGAAATAAAGTGGAAGACCTTCAAGGCAACCAAATATATTTACAAAAAAAATCAAATTTTCATTATTATGATAATATTTGTTTGTAAATAGAATTGTCCCTCATAACATAGTAGACAATAGTATATATAGAATAGAGATATGGATCTAGCCTCCAAGAGGAACAAGATCCCACTCTTGACCATCATGGCCTAAAGTGGCAAAATATAATTATGTCATAGGATTCCTCATTCCAAAGTAAATAAGACATAATGGAATTCCATGGCCCACTAAGGAGCACCAAGGACACGTATGATGTGAACTACATCCTAATGGTTCTAGCAGGCTTTGTTGAGCTGCCAATGATTAGTCAAGGAGGTCAAATATATGTAAGATAATAAATTACTCATAGATGAGTGTCTTTTCAAGAGTTATTATGTGTAGGAACTATGGGTATCACACTCCTCTTTTTCCTCTATGGTATTATGAATGATTAAGGGACTAACCACATGGCACTTTTCTAATGACTTTGATTACTTAGTAATTTTTAAAATGACAAATGTATTTCCATACCAGTTTTAGGGCCCACCTTCATGTCTCAGATCTGATTTATCCTAAGGAAAACACATGGCATAATGTCATTGATTATGACTTCTTCATTACCTCACTGAGTCATCTACCTTGCCATGTGTATATTTTTACTACCTCCAAGCCTTACTTATTTTGTCCAAGATGCTTTACTCACAGTGTGACACTTTGTTTTCTCTCACTTCTTTGCTTGGAATCACCTTTGCTTACTATAATATTGGCCTTTCAATCATGATTTAGTGAGATATAAAATGTGGCTTAATCCCATTAATCCATGGGCTTGTTGGTTCTATTTTATCCTTTGCTCAAACTACAAGAAGTGATTTAATCAGATGTTACCATGCAGAGTGATCTCAGAGTTTGGGGTCTCAAAAAATCCTTGTTGCCATTTGAGTCGCTAAATGTGAGTAACTAGGATAAAGACACGTGGCATAATCTCAGTTACTTGAGCACTCGAGTGAAATGGACCTAGAACCATTGCCTCTTAAGTTATATATAAGTGAGATGAAGACATGTCTGAATCCTATGAACTCAAATACTTACCAAAGAAAAATACTTAGTCATTTCAAAAATCCTTCACGATGAAGCTAGGTGTCAACACATGGAATGATCCCAAAGCTCAAGACCTAGCCACTGTAATTTGACCTACAAGGACATAGTAGATTCAATATTTCCTCTAGAGGAATAATATGGAGATACATGGAATGATCTAGTTAATTTAGATGCTTGTAGAGTCCTTGAGTTATTCATTTGAGTTGATATAAGTGAGTAACCAGGATGAGGACACATGGCACAATCTTGATTCCTCAGGTGCTCAGCGGAAATGGACTTAGAACCCTTTGCCTCATAAGCTATTGAAAAGTGAGATGAAGACACGTGTCTTAATCTTGTTAACCTAAATACTTGTCAAAGAAAAAGACTTAGTTGCTCTTAAATTTGACAGTTGCACTAGGTGTAAAAGAGACGTGTGGTAACGGTATGTGTAAGGAAAATTCAAAAAATGACTAAGTATGAAAAGTTACTCATACTATAGGGGATACTTTTGAGGTGGATCAAGTAAGCTTTCAAAAAGTTGCTCTATGAATTCAGAATAATCCTAATAAGAATAAACAACCTTAGGAAATAAATAAAGTTAGCTTAGTTAGTCCATAAATCCAAAATATGAATTTGATGAATATCATAACACTAAAAGCCAAACAAATGCATAAAATAACTTTAATAAATGTGTCCATTTAAGCCTTTAGACTCTGGTATCAATCAAATTACTCAAGTAAATATGGAAACACTCAGTCAATTTAGAATCAAATCAAGACTTAATTTTAAATAAAAAAACTTAGACTTAAGATAATGACTTCTAGCTTAGACTTGGTCTAATTCATTTCACAACAAGAACTGAACATGGAATTTAAGCTCAAAGAGGGTCCTCTTTTGAAAAATTGAAATTTTGAAAATAGGGCGTCTTGGTCACAACTTAATCCCAACATTGACAACATGAATACCTTGATATACATGTATGAAAAATATGGGAGCACACACAAGGCATGTGATTTTTTTGACAAAATATCTCAGAAACATTTGCACAAAATATGGGTATATATGGTGCAAGGCACATAAACAACTTATAAAATTATCACGAAAAACTATGCAAATAATGCAATGTATATTTATTTTTTCAAATAGTTCAAACTAATGAATCATATAACACATACCATAAGAAAATTTATAATTATAACATGAATACCTTCATAGATTTTTGTTGTTATATATCTGATAAGGTGAATAAGTCATTGAGTATGCTTTTATATATACAATTTAATCCAATTTAAAAAGTAACATTTTTACAATTGCCTAGCTCCTATGTAATATAACTATGCAATAATTTTCCATTTGCTTTAATTAAATTACTTCAATGATTTCAACTTGGACACATCCCATATTTTGGAGATAATGATTTCACAAACTATGCCTTTTAGAACTTGAGACTTCAACATCTAGTACAATCCCAACATAATACGTATTGATGTAAAATAGGAAAGATTTTATCTATAACCTAAAAAACATTATAAACATCAATTATGCTACAAGTAATATATAATTTTAATCTTCCTCTTGATGTATAAATGCATAGTTAGCAAACCCAATTGATTTTAAATGCAATTTTCATATGCTTCTTATATATGTGATTATAAATAACTCAAATGAACACTAATGCAATTGTTCATATGCTTCCAAATACAACTATCATTTTTTGTAATAAAATGATGTTAAACAAAATCTGCATAAATTTAATTGTAATGATGCACTTCTTAATCTAATTAGAAAAGTAACATTTTTTGTTAGATACTTAACATAAAAAACTAGTTGAGTATGTATTGATGTAAAATAAGGCAAATATTATGTATAAAATTTTGATATCATTTTATAACATATGTTTTGCTACATTTTTTGTACTTGATGGATATGTATTGGAATATTTGGAGGCATGGGGTATACACACTTTATATTTTATTATCATTACAAACCTTGATTAATCAGTTCAGTAGATTTTATTTGTATGCATGGTTATTTAGCATGATTGTATTGAATAGATATGTTTTGTTATCTAGATAGTGATACTAAATAGCATGATGATCTATTTTTTAATTTTATAGTTGATTATATTGAACTAACTAAGATATATGATTTAGTCTTGTGATGCTCTTGTAGTGATAGTTTTATATATACTTGTTTCATATTGTTCTAGATATCGATTATTTTTCCATAGATGTATTTGATGTTTGCATTGAGTGTGTAGGTTATAGGGGGATAAAGGTAGGACTACAAGGGACTCATATGTGCCTTGATGGATCAGATGCACACCTAAGACCCTTCCTAAACCTTTAACTTCATATCTATCATTTTTTAGGAAAATGTTAATGTATTATTTTGTGATCTCTTTGTAGACACCTAAATTTCATTTAGTGTTGAAATGCACCTAAATATATTTAATAATTTTTATTAAATTAATAAATAATATTTCATCCTAAATCAATGATCTGGGCAACAATTCGGGTGACGGGTCCACCCCAATTGATGATGGAACTTCCGGGAGCCATAACTTTTGCACTATAGCTCCAATTGAATCACCGTTTGAACTGTTGGAAAGATAATAATGAGGGTAATGTAATGAGATGGTATGGATCTCTAATCAATAAGTTTTTTATCCCTTAAAACATAATGAAAGTGCTCCAAATTTTAATTTTAGTAGTGCAATCTAAAAATAGTAAATTTCTAAAAATAGTAATTCCTTGAATTTTGTATTGTTGTAAATCATGGAAGTCAAACCACTTAATCTCCCTCGAGATTGGTGACATTCCACATCATCCTCACACCTTAAAAACATGTATAAATGAAGATGTAACCCAAAATGTAAATGAGACATCTCTTCTCAAAGATAAGCATATGTTTGGGTATGCAAATTTGATCAATAAAACATCTCTTCTCAGAGATAGCATTATTTGAATTGTCTTGTTCTTGTTTGTTGAAATATAATTCAAGAAACAAGAACAAGACAATTCAAATAATGCTATCTCTGAGAAGAGATGTTTTATTGATCAAATTTGTAGACCCAAACATATGCTTATCTCTGAGAAGAGATGTCTCATTTCCATTTTAGGTTACATATTAATTTATACATGTTTTGAAGGTATGAGGAGGATGTGGAAGGTCACCAATATCAAGGGAGATTAAGTGGTTCGACTTCCATGATTTACAACAATATAAAATTTGAGGAATTACTATTTTTAGAAACTTACTATTTTTAGACAACACTACTAAAATTCAAATATGGGGCACTTCCACTAGGTTTTTGGGGGTAAAAATTCGTTAAAAAAATCTCCATACCATCTCAAGACATTACCCTCATTATTATCTTTCCAACGGTGAGTCAATTGGAGCTACGGTGCAAAAGTTATGGCTCCTAGAAGTTCCGTCATCAATTGGGGTGGACCCATCACCCGAATTGTCGCTTAAATTGTTGTCCGGATCAATCAAATAATTGAATAATTCAAACATATTTAATAAGTCAATTGTGTACCTTTAAATCCTTATTTTAAATATTTAAATCTGAATTTTCTACCTATTCAAACCTCTCCCACCTTTTTCTCCCTCATTCCAGCCAAATCGACAATGTTTTTCACCTCTTATGACTCCTCCCCTGAGTTGTCAAGCAAATTGGTTAAGTCTTGTTGAGTCAGCTAACCAACCCCACTCTTTTCTCAACCAGATTGAAAATGTCTCCATCCTCATGGGTGAAGACTCATCCTCAACCATTGATCATTTAGAGCATTGAAAAAGTCCAAATGATCCTCCACCATTGGATCCTTTTCCAAGCTTCTATAAATAAGCTTGTAAATCTCCATTTTTAAGTATAACAATCAATCCTTTGTAGTCCCTTTTGAAGTCAAAATCACAAGATCTTGAGTTCTTGCATACAAAAATGAATCAAAGTGAATCAAAGTCATCCTTTTTCACCAGAATGTTGCCTCTTCTCTCTTTGCATTAGAGGAGTGAGCATGACATAATTGAAAGTGAAAATCGGATACACATCGCAATGGAGGATTCTTGTGTTCAAATTGTGAAGTTTTGATTATTGTTTTCTTTATTTGTTACTCTAGCTTAATTTAATTTTAGCTTAGAATAGGATTAGTTTACTTTCTTTATATATCAAAATTTAGATCATACATTTCTACCACATCCGACAAGACTTACCCACATCTTTTTAATTTTCTTATCATCTTGTTTTGCACTTAGATAAAATTTATCTTCTGGCTTTTGTTATTCATGCTTACCTTTTGTGTTTAATCTCACTTCTTTTAGTGCTAGTATGAACTACAAGTTGATGTCACTAGTTTTCTATTCGACTGAGTATGTTTTCCTGTGTAACAATAAATTTGGAGACTTTAGCAATAAAATTATGGGATTTAACAACAAAATTGTCCTCTTTTCCTATGTTTTATGTGTTTTATGCTATCTTTTTAGGTTAACAACATTTTCATTTATAAATAATGTTTTTGTTATAGAATAGTGAAATCGTACTACTCTATAATGAAATCATCAAACCTTACATCAAAATCATCATTTCTCATAGTGAAATCACCTTTGTGTGCAATGATTTCATCATTTCTCGTAGTGAATTCATCCCTGTTAATAGTGAGTTCATCAGTTCTCATAGTGAATTCATCTTTGTTGACAATAAATTCATTAGTTCTCATAGAAAATCATTACTTTGCGTTAGAAAATCATTTGGTAAACACAAGTTTTTCCATTTTTTGTTCTTTGTGTTTTTCCTACATTGTCATTTTTTTAATTTCACTTTTTTGACTTGACTATGTAGCAACATTTTTGTAATAAATACTTTTATTTGCTTTTTTTTTCATGGTTTTTCACTTTTTTCTTATAGGTTATCTCATTTTTTTGTCAAAGTAAACAATCCAACACCTTATTTACATGACACTTTCTAAAGAGAATTAACAAAGAATCAATATAAAAGCCAATTCTTCTTGTTGTTAACATTATTGTTTTTATTTTTCAACTTCCTAGTAATTACATCACTTTTTTTTCAGTATCTTTGTTTATAGTTGTGAAATATGTGTATCCTCTTTCCTTGGCATTATATTGGTAATGATACCTAGAAATTAGAAATGTTTTACAATTTATCTATGTCACCAAATTGATATCTATGTATGATCTTTCCTCAGCGTTATATTGGTGATGAAACTTGGAAATAAAAAATGGTTATTTAATTTTTATTTTTATTTTCTTAGGGGATATATTAACTGTGGATTTCACCACCATGTAATAGGCCAAACCCCGTTTACCGATGGGGTATATAAATCAAGACCTACTTATATTAATTGCCTAAGTGGTTGTGTGTTTTAAGCACACCATGACATGAGGGGATGTCATGCTCCAATACTTAAGATTTCAATAGCTAACTTGAGATCTGATATTGTCGATTATCAACACACTGAGACCCTTACGACTATGATGGGCACTTTGGGATAAGACCCAATAATGTGCGTATGCTCTATCAATTTCTTCCATGGTTTTATTCCTCCTAGTTAAGCCTGTATAAACCTTAAACCTAGGATCACCTTTTTACCATTCAACTTTGGTGCATCGATTAATGATTAGCATTGAGAAGTAAATTTCTACACACCCTTAAAAATAAACTTAATGGGCCATGGGAATGGAAGGATCCGCTAAGGTTAGTGCCTTAAAATATTAGGCCACACTTGAGAGCATGAATGAGTGAGTCACAACGGAAAACCCAAAAGTTGTTTACAACATTTTAACCTAGCTTTCACCCTTTTTGTGTAATTACTTGTTTATTTAAAATAAGATTATTTGTTGTTTCCTTGTGATTTACCACATTCTAAAAACCCTTATTTTAAAATTATTTCTTTTAAAATCACACCCTTAAAAAATTGGTTCGAAGTTTAAGTTTTTCATTCAAATCTTTGGTTCGTATTGCTAGTTTAGATCATCCTTTTGTTTTAAATCTTTTCCTTTTTTTGTCAAGTCATGTCTAGTACACATCAAATGGCAATGTTGAATCCTCTTTCAAGGGAAGAACCTTTTGGCAATGACCCCTTTCAGTTTCCTAGTCAAGAGCATCATGTAGAAATATAGGAAATAACTGAACACGAAGAAGAGGAGGGCGAGCCATATAAAGATGAAGGTAGACCCAAAGCTACCCAACCTCTACCATCCATATATGAATATACCATGTCCAATAAGAATGAAGTATTGCTTCAAGTCTTCGGTTTTGGTGCCAAATTTCCTTTTGATTTTGATGTGCATAACTTGTAATACATTTTTGCAAGCAAAGAGCCTTCTTCTAACAATGTTAATCAACAAAATATATAAATATCTTTGTAGGGTAGTAATGCTCTCATTCCTTATTCACAATATCATGCCCAAGTCTCCCAAGATAAAGGGAAATATTTTTGCATGAAGAGTCATTCCAAGATAGTCATGGTTTTCCTACAAAAGTCCATGCAAATCATGGAAACCAAGAGATTTTGAATTTTAAATCTTGATAATTAAATAATCCCTTTGGTAATCCTACCATGAATGTAAATACAAGTTTACAACATCATCTTAGCAATCTGAGTTTGAATGTGACTTCAAACTCACCAATCTTACAACTAACAAATCAAAACTTTTCTACTTCAAGTTTACTCATCGTACAACAAAATCACCCCAATTTGAATATATATTTCCCATCTAATTCAAGTCTAAATAATCAAAATTTGATTACACATAATTTAGATATACACCCAAACTTACAGGGTTATGATCAAACCAGTTAGAGTGTGAATATTTATTCAAACTCATAAATCAATCCAAATCAGATTTTTCAAAACTCACCCATCCTATCGAATCTAACCGAAACTTGAATACATGTTCTAGTTTGCCCAATCAATTACCAAATTATAGTTTGAATGTTGCTTCAGGCACATTCAACAATCTGAGTATAAATCCAAATATATCAAATCAATTATTGTTGGGATCGGTTCCTCTGAATCCCAATCTAAGTCAAAATCAATCTAGTTCTAACCCAGCTTTTTCATTTAAATCCATCCCAAATCCCAATGCTAATTCAAGCCAAAATCAAATATAATCCAATCCTAACCTTAACCTTAATAACCCCAATACTAACTTTAACCCAAACTTAAGTTTCAACCAATTTAGATCAAATCCTAAAAATCCTCATAAAAATAATCCAAATACTAGTTCCAATCTCATGAAATTTAGCAGTAACACATCAAACAACCCAAACTTTAACCTAGATTTAAACCAAGTAGGTTCAAATTTTATGAAAAATCCTAATCTTGGTTCTACCCAAAACCTAAACCAATTTTAGTTTCAACTCAAATTCAATTCAATTGAATTTTGGTACTAATAAAAACCTCGGTTATAATACCAATATTTTTTCCCAACCTCAAAACCTTAACTATAAAAATCAAAATCCCAATAATTTTTCAAACATACCCCAACAAAAAAACTAGTTTATAAATCAACCACCTAATGATTTTAGTCAAATAGATCAACTAACCCGTTTTCTCATGGAAGAATTTCAAAACATCAAGGATAGGGTCCAGGGTTTGCAACATGGCTCCTGCAACTGGCAAAAACAATTTAAGTTTAAATAATTTGTTCATATCCCTATGATGTGAGAAAAATAACTACACCATTCCCCAAATATTTTGAGCTCCCTAAATTTGACAAATACAAAGGAAAAGGAGATCCTAGGGAACATTTAACAAGTTTTTAACATGCATGTGTAGATGTTGCTTATAAAAATGAATTCATGTTGCGTCTATTCCCAGGAAGCCTTAGAGGCCAAGCCCTTGAATGATACTTAAGACTCCTGAAAGGGTCTATCTTTAGTTTTGAAGATCTATCTAAAAAGTTTGTTTGTCACTTCTAGGCATAAGGTAAATAGGGTTTTTATAGATAATGGTTCAACCTATAATCTATGTACACTAAGACTCATAAAACATATTGGATATCCAGTAACAACATTAGAGGCAAATATCATAATAATAAAAGCATATGATAATAATCAGCGACAATATGTCAACACAATCCATCTTCCTTTGATGGTAGGGTCTATCATTAAAGAAACACTTGTTCATGTTCTTGATCTTGACCTACCATATAATATACTCCTTGGATGCCCATGGATTTACTCCATGAACACAATTCCATCCACCCTCTGCCAATGCCTAAAATTTTCCTATGCATGAATGGAAGTAACTATTCAAGGGGATCCTCATCCCTTCCAATATTGTAAGCTTTTGGAAGGTAAATATAAAAAATCCAACTATCTCCCAGTAATAGAAGATAATTTCACCCCTGTTTAGGATTACCCTTCATTTGAAAACTATGTCAATCTTGAAAGTTTATTTCAAACACCTCCCCTTGGTGGTTTGATTAATACTCCAAATCCATTCGTATCCATTGGAAAAGCATTAACCAATTCACCATCCATTGAGTAAGCTTCCAATAATCCATTTATTGAGCAAGCTTCCACTAATCCATTTGTTAAATAAACATCCACTCCATTGTCTAACAAGCCATCATCTTCTACCTCTTCCCATTTCAAAATCATAGATCAAGGCATGAATGATTACATTATTCAAGATTTTTATACAAGCACAATACATGCCAATCCTAATGAATATGACATACCAAACCATCTAAAGGATCAAAGATTGGTTAAAAAGCTTGGATAGACAAATTTGTTTGAGGGAAGGCTCCTTTATGATGAACATATTGATGATTTAAATTCTTCTTGGCTTTACTTAGATGAATTGGCTACTTGATTTTCCACCAATAGATACCCTGTTGCAAAATCCATCATGTGCAAAATAATGGATTATAAGGGCAAAGGTCTTGGTATCTGTAAACAAGGTGCCATTGAACCAATAAATTTAAAATTTAATGAAGGGAAGAATGGTCTAGGATTTAACCTGCTTAAAGTACATCTAAAAATTTCCCAAAGTGACTCTTCTAGTGAGTTAGAAGACGATTCATCGAACAATTAGATAGGTTCCATCATTAGTTGTTTTAAAGCTCTAACCTTTACCAATATTTTTTATGAAAATGTCCTTTTAACACTTGACCTTGCAAATCCTTCTCTAATCCAATGGGACCAATAATCTACACCCCAACTTGACCATTTTTAAAATGATGAAGCAATATCTAAGTTCTTAAGAATCAGGGATCAAATTCCTACAGGTGATCATAAGAAAGGTTTCTTAAAATAGCTAACAAATTTAACATATTTTGGAGAACAAAAATTACATCAGTCTATCAGTTCTACATCTACATCAAAACAATAAGAGGTTAAAGAAGATTTTCATCTTCCTACACCATCTATAGCTTATAAAGATGAATCTAGTCTACTTGTTAAAGAAACCATTCCTATAAACATTGGCACTAAAGTTTATCCAAAGATTATAAAGCTTGTTATATCACTCATTCTAGAGGAAAGGGAAATATTTACACTATTGCTTCATGAGTTTTCTAGCATATTCTCATGGTATTGTGTGGATATTCCAAGTTTAGATGCAAATTTAGTAGTGCACCATCTTTTGGAGCATCTAGATGCAAAACCAGTCAAGCAAAAGTTAAGAAAAATGCATCCCAAAATAACACTCCTAGTCAAGGAAGAGTTGAAGAAACAATTGGTTGTAGGTTTTATACACCCCATAGACTACTTAAATTGGATATTAAACATTATGCCAGTATCTAATAAACCTAAGGGGATCATAGTATGTATTAATTTCCATGATATCAATAAATCATGCCCAAAGGATGACTTTCCATTACCTAATATAGATATGATTGTTGATTCCACTGTAGGCCATGAAATGCTATCTTTAATGGATGTATTTTCAGGCTACAATCAAATTAAAATTACTGAAGAAGATCGACATAAAATAGCCTTTACAACTCCATGGGGCACATTCTGCTATCAAGTGATGCCTTTTGGGTTGAAAAATGACGGGGTGACATATCAAAGGGCAATGCACATTATCTCTCATAACATGCTTAATGATATTATGGAAGAATATGTGAATGACATTTTAGCTAAATCTAAATCTAAAGCAAATCATCCTTAGGTGCTTCACCATATCTTTGAGTGAATATGAGAATATAACATGAGGCTAAATCTAAAAAATGTGTGTTTGGTGTTACATCAAAAAATTTGTTAGGATTTATTGTTTCACAGCATGACATTGAGTTGATCCTTCAAAAAAATTATTTATCATAGATATGCCACCACCTAAAAATAAAAAAAAGGTCAGAAGCTTATAAGGAAAGATACAAGGCATCAAAAAATTTATTTCTTAGCTTGCAAATATCTGTCACCCATTCACCTTTTTTTTGAAAAAGGATATAGATTTTACCTAGATAGAATATTATGAAAATTCATTCAATAATATCAAGTAATATCTCTCTAATCCACTAGTATTGATGCTACTAGTTTCTGGTAAACCCTTTTTGTTGTATATCTCAGCGACTCAATATGCCCTTAGAACATTGCTGGCACAACTTGATGATCATGGAAAAGAAAGAACAATATACTACCTAAGTAGAACATTGATATCCTATGAATTAAATTACTCTCAAATAGAAAAAGCTTGTCTTGTAGTTGTTTTTGCTTCTCAAAAATTATGACATTAAATGCTTAATAATTAAATAAAAATCATTGTTAAAATTAACCCTCTTAAGTATATTCTATCCAAAATATCTCTAACAGGTAGGATGGATAAGTCGGGTATGTTACTTAGTGATTTTGATTTAGAATATGCTAATCAAAAGGTAATCAAAGGGCAAGTTCTAGTAGATGTCCTAGTGGAGGCACTGCTCCATGGAAATGCACTTATCATTGTAGAATTCCCAGATGATGTAATTATGTTGGTCAATGAATCCCTAATTTGGAAACTTTTCTTTGATGGATCTTTTACAAATAATGACTCACGGGTAAGCATCTTGTTGGTAACACCTGTTGGGGATTGTATTCCTAAGGCATTACACATTGAATTCCTATGTACAAACAACATAACAGAGTATGAAGGTTTAATAACAGGTATCAATATGGCAATTTAGTGGGGCATCCAACATCTCCTTATTTTTAGCAACTCCAAGCTCATTGTCAATCTGGTAACTAATGAATTCCAAACACGTGATGATAAGATCATACCTTAAAAAAAATGGTAGATAGCTTGATAACATATTTTGAATACATCCAGTTCAAGCAAGTGATTTGAGTCAAAAATTGGGCAACGAATGCTATGGAAATAATAGGATCCTTACTTTACTTAAACACAAAGCACAACAAATTCTTGGTTGAGTACTTGTGGATGCCTACTTATGATACATCGAAATCAGAAATGGTTTTTGAGGTGGTTGGTACCACTTCTCCATAGCACTTTGATATATGTACATACCTTAACAACAATGCCCTTCCATCCAATTTTACCTCCAACCAATGCAAATCCTTTATTCAAATAACATCCTGATATATAATCTTTGGTAACACCCTATACCATTGTAGCTATGTGATGGCCTATTAGGCCATATTTACATCTTAAATTGGCTCTATATGAACTATCCAACTTTATAGAGCTTCAACCGTGACTAAAGATAATTCTCAACTTAACAAACGAGTTCGTATTTCTCATAGATTGTATATGACTGTATCATATTATGCCCTATATTAAACCTGAGGATTAATTTGTTTTTATCCTCCCATGACCCATTCTTGATATCTTTCTTAATGAAGACTACCTTACTCTTCCTTTGTCTAGTTTGCTTGTACTGGACTTGATCGACAATCCTTTACTATAGGTCTATTTGATATTATTTGTTTAGAGACCAATGAAATATCTTATAGTTCTTTATTGATGCAATCTATACACTATCTCATGATCCTTTAATTTAACATGCTCAATACAAATTTATATTTATTATCTTCAAATTTTTATAGTCATTTACTCAAATTATGAACAAAAACTCTCAAACAAATTTATAACAGTCTCAGATTTTTGATTTATTTGACAGGTCAAAATTACTTATCATGAGAGGACTATTCTGGGCTTTTCTAGTTGACTATTACAAAATTCCCTCTTTTCTATCAATACAAAATTTCATCTAATATCCTTCCTCTTTTCACTCCTCAATGTTTCTCATTCATAATTGTCATTTAATTCATACATGGCTTTCATAAAAAAATAAAAATAGATTTTCCCAATACAATAGTAATTCATCCCAACTAGAAAACTATGGAGTATATGAATTTTGAACATATAAAATGCAGTATTGGTTTTATGCAAGACCAGTCCAAGTATCTCTAAGTGATAAAAGAAGATCTAAATCAATTCGAGTCTGATACTTGCAACAAATTGGAATATATATTGATGTCCATATGTCACTCACACTAATATATTCACCTTGTCATTATCATGACACCATTATATAATTTACACAATAATAATAACATGTTAATATGCATTATCATATGCAAGACTATGCTCCTCTTATCTTGGTGCCATTACAAACCTGTACTATATAAAATGGTGATTGTG
Source organism: Torreya grandis (assembly GCA_037957365.1). Taxonomy (NCBI): domain Eukaryota; kingdom Viridiplantae; phylum Streptophyta; class Pinopsida; order Cupressales; family Taxaceae; genus Torreya; species Torreya grandis. Next base: position 1,563,675 of record JARHVA010000532.1, read on the forward strand.
TATATTACCTCATTTATTCAATGAGCTTCATGCTAATTATATCAATTCCTTCCTTCATATAATTTATCCAAGCCACTGCTTCCAAAGTAACAAGGCACAATAACATTAAGTACAAAATATGACAATTCTGGGCCTAAACTTTAATCAACAGTTAACTCAAAGTTTTGAATAATGCAAACTAATTTTTGATAACTTTTCAATTGATTATTCTCATCAGGTCAACCATCATTATAAACATAATAAATCAAATAATTTTAATTTTATTACCAACTGACTAGATCCCTTTGAAATTGAATATTAATTCCTTTTTATAAACCTCGATAGATTTCACTTTTTGTAGACATCGAGAATATTTTTTTTAATATTCAAGAATGGTGGTCGATAAAACAATAGACTTTGCACAGTTGATTCAAAAAGTTCTGACTTCCATTGTGATTGAATAACATATATTCAAAGCATAACAATCAATTATTTATTCACCTATATAAATTCAAATGGTGGCTTATCACTATGAATTTTCACCTTCTACCAGTCTTGAGAGGTTAGGAATTTTTCTAAGAACACATGAACACAAACCAAATGGAAAATCATGTGCTTCTATTCAATTCTTCTTAAAACATGTGAAATATTGACCTGCCATTTATTTAATGATATTATAGACCTTTGTTCAAGCTTTTATTCAAATAATTTTCATATCTATACATACTCACTCATACTGTTCACAAACATATACATATATATATAGGCTTAGAGGCCTTTATTCTATACTACTTCTCATCAATCTTCCTACTGCAGATCAAAATAACCATTTTTTCTATTTATCCTCATGACTTATCCATCTTTTATATTCTTTATTATCCTTTTCTTCAGTTTTATCCTTGTAATCATTTTTTTTTAACTTATTATTCTTTTGAAGAATCTTCTCCATCTTCATAGGTCTTACATCTTATCACTTTTACTAACTTTAAAAGTTAGTTTTCTTCTCCTACGCACATGTTTCTTACTAAATATTGAATTAGTTTTCTTATCCTATGACCACTCAAGGCCATGAACAAATAGAAATGTCCTATTTACATAAATACAATTAATGATTTCTTGATGCTTCTGCATCAAACTGCCCTAGTGGGAAAGATTTGAGCTCCTGCTCAAATGCAATATTATCTTCTTCTTTCGTCTCCTCTAATTTTTTAGTTCTTCTTACTTATTTTTTTATGATGTATGAAACCAAATGGTTTATTCTTTACTTTAGCTTCCTCAATGAATTCTATTAAATAGGACTCCATCTCTTCTTCTTTAAAACCTAAACATGCAAAACTAAAAAAATAGTTAGATTAAAAAACATGAGGCATTGTTGCCTCTCTGCCAACATCTTCTTCACTTAAGAGCTTCATTAACTCCACTACAATTTTTTTAATAGATTACTCATCTCCTATGAGGCTTAGATCTTCTAATTATATCATGATTTGTTGTCAAATCATCTCCTTTTCTTCAGTATACTTTGCTATCTTTTTGTTTGCAACTTCACCTTCTCCTTCATAAGGTACTAGAAATTGTTGCATAATTTGAACCAAAACTTGTTTATTTTCAATTTGTGTCAATGGAAACACCTTTTCTTGCTGAAACTCAAATTTCATAGGCAATTTATCAAGTGCTTCATCATTGTCTATTATTCCAATTGAAGTTACAAATATTTTTATATCTTCATCTTCATTTTCTGTAACTTTTCAATTGATTCTTCTCATCTAGGTCAACCATAATTATAAACACAATAAATCAAATAAATATAATTTTATTACCAAATGAATATTCCCTTTGAAATTTAATATTAATTCCTTTTTACAAACCTTGATAGATTTCACTTTTTGTAGACAACTAGAACAATTTTTTTAATATTCGACAATGGTGATTGACGAAATGATAGACTTTGCACAGTTGATTCAATAAGTTCTGACTTACATTGTGAATTAATAACTTATATGCAAAGCATAAAAATCAATTATTCTTTCACCTATATAAACTTTTAATGGTGGCTTATCACTATGAATTTTCACCTTATACTAATCTTGAGAGATTCAAAAGTTTTCTAAGAACACATGAACACAAACCAAATGGAAAATCGCGTACTTCTATTCAATTCTTATTAAAAAGTGTGAAATACCAACCTACCATTCATGTAACTATTTTCACTTATATTTTTACCCCTTGAGGAGATGCCTAGCACTCCTCATCCAAGTGTCACAATGGAAACATTTCTTTTGCTATGGGTGACAATTTGTTGAGTTGAATCTCTAGAAGGGCTAGCTCCCTTGATGCAATCTTTGAAACACTTTATTACATTTAAACTTTTGAATGAAAAGGGTTAATAAAAAAATAAGAAATCTAAAAAAGGTGATTCACCAACAATATATCTCCTCATATTGATTTAAATTTTACCACTTAGATCAAAATAAAGCTTCTCTTACACAAAACTCACAACATAAGGCAACTAGTTACATCAGTGTTTCATAAGCTAGGTTCAAAAGGAATTTTGATGATTAAGAGGGTAATTAAGGATTAATTTATAGGATACATTCATAAAACACTTCTAAGACACCTATACACCTATAAAATAACACTAACAAAGACCTATAACATTTGCTCTTTTGTACGTTTGGTGAACAATCAAGGATAACATTCTAGAAAAGATAATCTTTTACTAGACAAGACCAACAAGATTATATTAAAACTCAATTAAATAGCACGTGCATAGGAAAAATCACTTTTCAATTTCTTCAAGATTCCTTCAAGTACAAATTTGGCTAGAGTTTCTACATTAGCCAACAGAGGTTACCCTAAAAGAGCCAAAAAAGTTCATATTTATAGCAATTGAGAGAGAAACAAGGCAAAGGAAGTCTAAAGGTCACTTGGACATGTGTAAATATAAAAAAATGGTTAAAATTTTCATTATGAAGAGGCATGAGTCAAATTGTGCAATGTCAGGAGGTCCATTTCTCCATACAAGTCATGAAAAGTGTCACAAAATTCCTTATCCTAGCTTATAAAACTACCTTAATCATTTGGAGTTGTTTTAACATCCCACCATTTACTATGGATATGTATGATGATAGGAATAATATGTAAGTAATTTAGGCATGTAATTCCATGCATTGGTTGCATTCCTACTCCTTTGGAAATTCTTGGAATGAAGCAATCACTGTTTGTAGTTCTAAAACTCCTTGTTTCAGTTACCCCTCACACTTGGCCTTAAACGTGTCTTCAATTTTCCATGAAAAAACACATGATGGAGTGAATTAAAATTATAAATACCATCCATGGCCTTATACTACTTAGGTACACCTTAAAAAGGCCCATACTTATAGTTTTCACCCTTCTCACCCTTGTGTTCACTATGCCAATTTTGACTGGCTGAAAGTAAGACAATTTTTTGAACACTTAGAAATTTTTTTAAGGAATTAAATGACTTTGGGGGGTTATAAAAAGTCTTGATATTTTACCATAACTTTATTGCATCTTCTCAAACCTCTTAGAACCTACATAACACAAAAAATGGTGAGAAAAACACTATTTTGCATGTTGTTTGTACAATTTCATATGACTCCTTGGCATGGGTGAGAGCCTGAATGAGTTTTCTCCATGATACAATAGGTTTTATTGCTAAAATATTCCATTTGGGTGGCTCTCCAAGTTTATTTTCCTCATCAAGTTCTTCTAAGGGTTTTACTAGGGTTTTAGATAATTTTTGTTCTTAACCATTGTTCATATAGATGACATGTTTAATTCTCTTACCAATGTCATAAATTAGTTTTTTAGGACCTTATCCAACTCCCCCTAACTCATTTTTCTTCGATGTAGAGCCCTAACAAAGATATGAGCTTCACAATTTGCCCTATCGATCTTGTTTCTCCACTTTCTTGCATGCTTGAGCTATCTCTAGGCCAAAAACAATCATACTGTAAGTTTAATTGCATAAACAAAGCTCATACATGTCTAAATACACTTCATAAACATGATACAATCATCTAGATATCTCATCAAGGACTAGAAATGAAAGTAGACCCCCAATTGGCTCTAAGGTTCCTCAAGGCCTAATGGGCTTAGCATACTCCCTGCTAGTTTGGACCACTTGGACTACTCTAACATGCTTAGGATGGTTTATTATGCATTTTATTACCTATTTCATACTCATAAATCCATCACCTAACCTCGCAAACACTCCTTTTCATCTTTTCTTCTCATTTGCCAATTAGGCCTAGTGAAGACTTGCCTAATTGGGCTATGTGCCTCAATAATTAGGTCACCCTAAGGGGTTGGAGCTTGTGTGTGTGTTCTTAATAATCCATCCATATTCCATACACATCCCCTAATGTTATTTTGAGATCCCAATGTTAGGACCCGGGAAGCACAATTGATTACCAAGTAACTAAACACATAATTTAACCAGAAGTAAACAGTAACTAGAATTCAAAAATAACACAGAATATGAGAGACAATACCCAATTGTATTAATACTCTTCCAGAAGGAAATACAACAAATAAGATGCCATAGTATTCTTCCTTACACTCCTCTAGGGCTCCCACACCTCTAGGGCATAAATAGTAAATCTCTTCAAGAGCTCACTCTCTCAATTACGGTCCCAACAATCAACTCAAACACAAAGTTGTTGTTCACCTCCACCAGCTAGTAACAATACTGCCAGTCCACCAGTCAGTAACAATAGTGCCGATCCACCAAGTACTCCACATACTCTAAGTCTGAGTATACACACATACTCCAAGTACACAACGTACTCCAAGTAGATCTCACCTGATCTTGCTACCTGTTGTGTTGCTGACCTCCCTGATCTTACACACCTGCAAATCAACCTAGTTTTGCACACCTGTAAACCTAGATCTCACACACACACACACCTACAGATCAACTGACCTTACTTACACATGTAGATCTCCTCTCTGATCTTGCACACCTGCAGACCAACCTGATCTTACATACCATGAAGAACACTTGTCCTCCAAACCAGCACCCCTGTGGGTCTTCTACCAGACCTTGCTCTCTCGCAGATCGACCTGATCATACACACTTGGCACTATGGCACTATGAGGAGCCAACCTTTCTCTCTCTATCTACCTCACTCTTTACAATACAGCCCATGAGTCTATTATATAGATCCCATGCAAACAATAATTAGACATCTAATTACAATAATTAGATCCAAAGCTCAAGACTAAAATTAGCCTTTAACATGCAAATAACTAGTTCGTCAAACTAACTATTCATCAACTAGCATTTTTGGAACCGCACAAGCGACCGACGTTGGTCCCTGTCTGGCTGGAGATGACCGACATCAGCCGATACCTGACCAATGTTGGTTGCTCTGCTCACTAGATATGACTGACGTCGATTGATCAGATCGACGTCGGTTGCTCTGAAACTCAACAACCTCTCATCAACCTCCTCCATGTTTGCATTAGTGAAGCTTTTAGCTCCACAACCTAACACCCAAGGCCTCATCTTAGGTCCTTTACTCATTTTGGCACCCTTTACCTGTTTTGTCAAAGTTTTGATTTTCATGAGTGGTTGATCTCTTGGAAAAAATAGAGAGATATATCCCTCATCCCCATGGAAAAATTAAAGTCTTGGGAGTTTTATAAGGTCTTAATGAAGATCTATAGCAAATTTCAAGGTCATATTCCCTCATTTAGGTACCTAACCAACTCAATTTGTCTAAAAAAGGGACTAAAAACCTTATTTTCATACATTTCTCTCTAAAACCACTTGACAGTCACTCTTCCTAGCCAAAACCATGCCTATGAGTTGATTAAACATTTTTATCATCCTCATTTTATGTTTATGGAGCTTTTAGGACCATATATAACACTTCTTCCTTCAGATTCTTCATGCTTACCCCTTAAACGAAGAGGTTTCCTAGCTTGCTTGTACTGACTGTTGTCCATTTGGCCAAGTAGGGAATGAATATAATAATTTTGGTAGGATTTTAAGCTAGTATAATCACTTAAAAACCTACCATGATCTATTCTACTTTGATTGAAACCTTCACCTCTTCCCAACCCCTCATGTTCATGTTTGCACTTGGACTGCTAGGTTGTATCCTACTGTAGGATTGAGAACAAGGGTCTTAAAACCTTGTAGATGTCATGTTTCAAGGCCTATTTATTACTAATGACCGTTTCATCCTTTACATTTAGGTATTTAATTGCCTGAGATGTCATTTAATTCATCTTTTGGGTTTTAGATGCATTCCTAGTTCAACTGGGTACCCTGACTAGGATTTTGACTGAGACCCCTACTGTAGGTTTGCCTATAGGTATTTTAGGTTGATTGAGGTGATTGAGTGATGAAAAAATAATTTTAAGAACACATTTATAACCTAAAACATTATATATCACCTTCATTCATCTTAGGTTACCAAAGGAAAACCATAACTCATGTCAATACCTCTATTTGCATCAACCTACCTATTTGACCTGTAGGTGCATATTTGAGACTTGAGAGGTGATATGTAAGTGGTTTACAGGGCCTTATGAATTCCAATTACTTTATACTTCACGTTTTTCAAATTTTTCATGTTATCTTCCTCATGTTCATCTTAACTTTGAAAATTGTGTCTTTATTCTCTAGCTAAGAAACTTCAATACTAACCTTGCCTGTAGGTCAATACAGGGGTATTATGCATTTTTTTGTGATGTTTAAAATCTCCTTGGGACACCTTCTAAGGCCACACAATTCATATTCCATCTTTGACTCACATATATGCCTCATTTTAACTCAATTTGTGCCTTTTTTCCTTGACTGAGACACTTTTTCATAATACTCTATTGTAGATCATCATAGGGTTTGGCTAGGGTGATTATGGTGAGAAAAGACCTTCCTAGGTTTCTCTTTGAAAAATATAGCACTATCCCAACTTCAAAATCACATTGTATTGGCTAAAATCATCCAAACCATGCACAAATCAATACTTCTTCATCTTACCTATCTGATTGGACTGAGACACCTGTAGGTTGCCATTTTTCATGTCTAAGGGGTTCCTATAGGTGGCCAAGGGATGAAAAGGACTTCATCTCAACCCTTTATTGATGCCTTTGGTTATATTTTTTCTCATTATACTAGTCTATTCATATCCTTCATGGGGTTATGCTCAATATTTCTCCTCAAGGTAACAAAGGCCATTCACCATGACGGGCTTGTAGACATCATTGAAGCTTTTCAATGGGTTCAAAAGCATATTTGAGGTTTTCCAAAACCATGTTCCACTACTCTTTTTCCCCTCAAACTTGGTAGGTTTTTTTTTCAAATGGTAGGTCTACAAGGTTCACCCATTTAGGTGCCTTGAAAATTTTAGGAAATAAACTATGGAAGGTCATTCAAAACCCTTTGACCTCTGTCTTACTCCTTTACGGATGACATTCTTAGACACAACCAAACTGTGTTTCCAAAAGATTTCACACCTTTTTTTGCCTTTTAGGAACATTATAAAGATTTTCCATGGCTTCCTTATCAAAACAAACAAGGTGTAAACAAAGTCTCACATTACAAGCCCTTCCATACAACACTTGAAATTCTTACTCAGCCACCTATAGGTGGGCATTTTGACATTCACATAGTGAATTAAACATGAGCAACTTGGAAGCATGAGTGAAAATGAAACTCTTATGATTTTTACAAACCTCCTAATGCATCTCAAGTAGAACAAAGAAGTTGTAACACCATCAACCTGCTCATGTCTTATTATGACATCATCAAATGGCCCTGTGGGTGTGCATTGAGCAAATTATGGTGGTAGAGCATGAAATGTGGAAAAATATGGTGTGAATAACTTATAAATGACATGAAATGCATTTTCAACCTTGAAACACATGATATCCATTATTTTCACCTTGAAACCAGCTTCAAAAGTCCTGTTACAAAATGGAAATCACCTGGATACATGTGGAAAAGAGGAGACAGAGGCACCAAATGACTATTTGACATGACAAATATGATTGGGGTCACTTTATTACACCTTTTATAGACATATAAATGGGATTTATTCAACTCTTGATGGTATTAACAATTTACACACCATTAATGCAATTCAAAGAACAAGATAAACAAGCCCATACACGTAAAATAAAGTGAAACTAAGCATGAAGTTGACCATGCAGGGAAAAAAGCTAGTAAGTAATCCAAGAATGACATGGTGAAGTTAAAACATGAAAGGAGATGGTCACATGACCTAGGGGATTATGGAACACTCTTTCCCAGTTGAAAGAGATATCTATAAGAGAGAGACACTCATCAAACCAAAGCACTCCAACTGAAATTACACATGGTGACACCTCCTAGCATCATAGACATTTTTTTCTCATCCAAACATCATGAATAATTCAAAAAAGAATGGAGACCATATGATAAAGAAGCCAACATCCTTTGGGGCCAACATAAATAATTGGTTTGTATGAATTTGGTAGAAATAGAGCAAAACCTATAGGGTGCACCAAATAACTAGAAAAAATACACAGTCAACTTGTTAGCAGTGATTCATAAAGCATATTTTACCAATATTCAAACTCGATATATGAAAATTAATATATTGAAGTGTACTATCATCTCCAAAAATAATTTGTCCTGAAATAGCTTGTATATTTCATACTGAGGAAAAACCTGAGGGTCACTTTAGTTTATCTAGAAAAGTGAGAAATGTGTAGAATAGTTTTGGAATTAAAATGAATATTTAAGATCAAACCAAGCATAGAGATGAGTTTTATAAAGATGAAGAGACCCCCATTGATATTACCCATGTGGCACACTTCCCAAAAATTCATACAAGTACCATTTTATCTCTTTTTCAATTGATTTCTACAATTTTAGTTAGGGAACCTTCAACCTTCTACTATGACTAACATCTCTGACACTCCTACTAACCTCTTTCACATTTTACATGAAGGTAAGACACCTAGGCACCTTGGGAAATGTGTCATTTACATTAATGACTCTTAAAGGCACATAAAATGACCCCTAATAGACAAAAATGACTAATGCAACTAATACCAAAGCTAATATGACCTCAAATGACATCAGATGACAAGTAATACTTCCTATGACAATATATCAGGACCCATTAAAACATTTTAAATCTAATTTTTTTTCCTAGGGTGCCCCAATTTGACCAAAAAGTCAAATTTGGTCAACAACAAGAACATTACAAACCTTTGTTCAAGTTTTTCTTCAAATAATTTTCATATCTATACATACTCACTCATACTATTCACAAACATATACATATATATAGGCTTATAGGCCTTTATTCTATACTAATTTTCATCAATCTTCCTACTGCAGATCAAAATAACTTTTTTTTCTATTTCTCCTCATGACTTCTCCATCTTTTTATATTCTTTGTTATCCTTTTCTTTGGTTCTATTCTCGTAACCATCATTCTTAACTTAGTATTCTTTTGAAGAATATTCTCCATCTTCATAGGTATTATATCTTATCACTTTTACTAACTTTGAAAGTTAGTTTTATTCTCCTACGTACATGTTTCTTACTAAATTTTTAATTAGACTTAAACATAAAATAATATTTACAACATCTCTTATGACCACTCAAGACCATGAACAAATACAAATATCATATTTACATAAATACAATTAATGATTTCTTGATGCTCCTGCATCACTATGATGGAACCCTTCTACGTTGGTTAAATTTTGAAGAATCTATTTTGTCTATTCAAGAAGTTCATGAAGGAATTTATGGGGCACATTCAAGTGGTATTGTCCTCGCCAAAAAGCTTCTTCTCCAAGTTGGATATTATTTCCCCATAATGGAATATTATTCATGCGCTTATGTCAAAAAATGTATACCTTGTCAAAAGCATGTAGATTTTATTCATAGTCCTTCACAAGCCTTACAACCTATCACAACACCTTGACCATTATCCACATGGGGGTTAGACCTCATTGGGAAAGTAAACCCTATTTCATTTGATGGGCATAAGCACATTATCTCTACCACTAGGTATTTTACCAAGTGGGTAGAAGCAGCGCCACTAACTTATGTGACTGGAAAGTAAATTTCCAAGTTTATCCTTAATAACATTGTATACCATTTTGGTATTCCATCCATTCTCATTTATGACAATGGAAAATCCTTCAAGAATAAAGATGTTAAAACTCTTTGCGATACATATCATATCAAGCATAGATGGTCTACTCCTTATTACCCACAAGGCAACGACCAAGCTGAGGTGAAAAATAAGAACATTATACTCATTCTTAAGTGAGTTGTCAATGAATTTGGTTATGATTGGCATACCCAATTATATCCTACCCTTTAGGCATACTGCACATGTATCCATACACCCATGGGGGCAACTCCTTATTCCCTTGTTTATGGTAGTGAATCTATTTTACCCATCAAGGTTAAGATTCCATCTCTGAGAATATATTTGCAACAAATCATAGATGAGGAATCATATCAAACATCATACTTAAGTGAACTTGACCTCTTAGATGAAAAATGACTCAATGCTTTAAATCACCTACAAGTTTACCATAATCACCTTCACTGTAGCTATAACAAATGAATTAAAGCCAAATAATTTGAATTCAGAGATCTTGTTATGAAATAAAATCAACAAAACATTAATGCTAAAATAGAGAAGGGGAAATTTGACCCTAATTGGTTAGGTCCGTTCATTGTTACTATCAAATATGGATTAGGAGCTTACAAATTGGCCACAAAAGATGGAGAGGAGCTTGATGAACCTATGAACATCATGCACCTTCAAAAATTACATGCTTAAACATTTGATTATATATGTTGTTATTAGTATATCCAAGGTCTATATATATATATATATATATATATATATATATTAAATAAAAAATAAATGTATACATAGATCATCAAACAGTGAAAACCATTTATATGGCACTTTGGATAAGTGCCATGGTGACAAACTAGTTTACAACACCATGTGTAAAACCATTGTCTATGACTACCTCTATCACTTGGGGGCATCATCCTTTAGTCATCCATTGTATATTTCCAAATGTGTCATTTTGTCCATTGTTAGTCATTTCATCCTATAACATGTTAGAGTTCAGGGTTGATATTGCTTTTGTAAACCTGCTTCTTGCTCATAATAAACATCAAAATACAAAAGCATTCATAGAAAAACATTAAAATCCAAAAAACAAAAAACAAATTTGAAATCCAAAAAACATCCAAAAAAATTATTAAAATAAAAAAACATTAAAAATACCAAAAAATGTTTAAGAAAACAAAACAAAAAATGAAAAACAAATCCACGTATTCCAACCCGTCAAGTTTAACACAATTACCTTCCATTCATTTGTTCTTGGGTGGGTCACTCACGCATCCTTGTCATTATAAACACTTTGACTGCTTCATCAATCATCCACTTTCTCATCACTTCTCACATTGGGAGAACTACATATGGTTTGATATCCACATATAGACATTGTCTAAGTGGGTTATGTAGGCAACGCTTAGAGACATGGAGTCTCTAGGGTCAGCTCAGCCACTGCCTTCCCCATCATCCATTCCCCCAAATTTTCACTTAAGTTTTTTCTTTGGTTTATCCCTCACTTATTTAGTTTTCAGCCTTGCTCTTGGCTAAAATTGTTTTGTCTTTGTTTAGTTTTATCCTTGCTTACATCCATTTCACACTTTTTCATTTTTATGTATGTGATTGTTTTTGGGTGTTATATTGTTTGTTTCTATCCTTAACCATTTACTTGGTTGTTTTTATCCTATCTTTTTCTTTAGCCTTTAAGTTGGTTCTTTTACTTCATTTTTATGTCTAGCGATTTCCAATGGTTATATATATATTTTCTTTATTAACTTGTTTTAATCCTTTAGAATACATTTGTTTGCATAATCATTCATATACATTTGTTTATATTTATTTCAATTGTTAAATGTTATTGTGTGTGTTTTTACATTGCATAAATTAATCTTTTTGTTTTATTTATTATTTTCAGTGTATTATCAAGACTATTTTATAGCAATGCATACATAGTATGGTTATGACTATATCATGACGTACTTTGCAAATAACACAATTTATTCTTTTATTTTGTTTGAACATGATTAAAACATCAACATTCATCATGATTATTCAATATCATTGGTGGTACTATGTTTTATGCTATATTAAAAATCAAATTGCTCAAAATAATCCAAATTTTAGAAATACCTGTGCAAAGAATGGAAATAAATACAATGCAACAATGTCTCATCCATAAGCATCATCCACTCATATGTCAATAATGTGTCCATAATAAATCAAATGAAAAATGCTACATATAATACATGCTAAGGCACAAACAATATGCAGGAAGTATACTCAGTGATATCATCTACCCATATATCCATCAAAACCATGTAAACCAATAAGTAATGTCCATAGTCCATAGTATAAAGTCATCATATACATATATATATATATATATATATATATATAATGTGTATCTACAAAAGGTACATCTCAATATATGTATACATAGATGTAATCCATTTATCATAGTAAAACCTATAGCTCTATCTCATCCTATCCCTCAAATTCCTCCCTACCTTCAGAGCAAAAGTCTCGTTAACCAAGTCTTAAGCCCCAACCTTGAAAATTATTTGCACAAATGATTTTATAAATCACCAAAGCTCTTATATCACCAAAGCTCTTATTTATACTTTTTTTGAACCTCCCAACTATTACAGCCCCCATCCAACCTATTATTTCATTAATTTCTAATCCATTAAAGCATTAATAAATGAAATTACTCCAAGATTGTATTCAAAATCTTGCAATAATTTATAAGCATAAAATTAACACAATCATTTGCAAAATCAATACCTTTTTATATTTATAGATCCAAAATTTATTATTGTTGGGATATATCATTCCCACACCTTCTCACTTGACCCTTGAGTCATTAGCAACCAACAATAAGTGTGGAATCTTTGAGTGGTTAAGTTATTGATTTTCAAATCTATACTCTAGTTTTAATTAACTAGGGGCAACCCTTTTATGTTATCAACATCTTGAAAATTTGACATCAATTCAAAAATAACTTGATTTATCATTCTTCACCCTCATGTTAATCATTTTTATTTTCATCAATTTTGAGTATTTGTTCATTTCTCGTACAAACCCTTGAGGGGGCATCATCACACTTATTTTCATTCATTTGAGGCAATTTTTTACTTTTCTATCATCAACAATTTACTTCTTTTATTCTTCAAAATAGTATTACTTCACAACACCATTTTAAAGAGGGGCCAAATGTAGATATCTAAATTTAATTTAGTGTTGAAATACACCTAAATCTATTTAATAATTCTTCTTAAATTAATCTCCTAAATCAAATAATTGAATAATTCAAAATATTGAATAAGTAAATTGTGCACTTTTAAATCCTTATTTTAAATATTTAAATCCATATTTTCCACCTATTCAAGCCTCTCCCACCTTTTTCTCCCTTATTCCAACCAAATCCACAAAGTTCTCCACCTATTATGACTCCTCCCTTTAGTTGTCAATCAAATTGATTAAGTCATTTTGAGTCAGCGAACCATCCCCACTCGTTCCTCAACCAGGTTAAAAATGTCTCCATCCTCATGGGTGAGGACTCATCCTCAACTGTTGATCATTTGGAACATTGAAAAATTCCAAATGATCCTCCACCATTAGATCCTTTTCTAATCTTCTATAAATAAGCTTACAAATCTCCATTTTCAATCATCACAATCAATCCTTTGCAATCCCTTTTAAAGTCACAATCACAAGATCTTGAGCTTTTACACATAAAAGCGAACCAAAGTGAATCAAATTCATCTTTTTGCACTAAAACACTACCTATTCTCTTTTTGTGTTAGAGGAGTGAACACCACATACTTGAAAGATAAAATGGGATACATATCACAATGGATTATTCTTGTATTTAAACTGTGAAGTTTTGATTGTTATTTTATTTATGTGTTACTCTAGATTAGTTAAATTTTAGCTTAGATTAGTATTAGTTTAATTTCTTTGCATATCTAAATTTAGTTCAAACACTCTTATTTATACTCTTTATTATTTTTAACTTTTTGTGTTTATAGCTAAACTTTTATTAACCTTCATTGAGGTTAACTAACCTTGATGCGAGGTTAGTTTGACCCATAAACCCATTCCTTGAGTTAAATATCAAATTGTCCCTATAACCACTTTTTACATTGAACATTTTACAAGAAAAAATTGTCTTACAAGTCCTTTTGGGACCCAAACCTATACCCATTGGGCAGGTGGGTTTTTTAAGACCTTTTGACCATTTTTGTTCATAAAAAAGACTTCATTTATAACCTATATTTTCATTCCACAAGTAAGCTTTTATTTTGTACAAATGGATTTTATTTTTTAACATGATAAATTGGGTAATTTTATTTTAAAACCCTAGATCTTAGGGCTTAAGAGATTTTAATCTGAGGGTGGTGATTGGACCCAACACTTGTAAGTGGGAACACCCTTTTTGACTTAAATTAAATCACTTTTGAATTAACTAAAATAACTTACAAATAAACCTTGCTAGACTTTATTTTTTAAATAAACCCTATAGACCTAGACCCTTCAAAGGGTGACATTTATTCTCCCAGTGATTAACTTTGGAAACAAAGTATTATTAAATTATTTCACCTGGATATTTAATTCCCTATAAAAAAATTATAAAATAAGCAATAGGATAACCTAGAGGCTAATTACATAAATTTAATATTTAATTTTCAATGAAACTATAGTGGTTTGAGTAATCCTATTTTAACTCATTAGCATATAAACTTAGTAAAAAAAAATATTATCTCATTTTATGGGTTTTATTAGTGTTTGTATTTTAGGGCATTACATTTTGGTTTTAGAGCCTAGGTTAAACACCAAGAACTCTAAGCTATTTTTTTGATAAAATCATCCTTCCATAATGTCATGACATTTGTCTTATGCTTGTGCAATATTAAGTAACTCTAGTAGAGGATGTAATGCCCCCACCACCTGAACCACCCCCCCTCTCTAGTAGACCAAGGACCACATATTCTTTAGGCCTTTTAGTAGACCATGGGGTTAATTCAAGATAGACTTGTTGTGGTTATGTATGATTCACATAGGTACTCTCCATCACCATCACAGGAGGCCTCTCATCTTAGAGATATGTCATGTAGCCCATTGCAATAGTGGGAAAGGAGATATCCTTCATTGCACATAGAAAGGCAAGAAGAGTGGCAATTACCTAGGAGTGAACCTAAAACCATCATTGGGTACTTATTGAGATTTTAACTACCCACATTTCATAGAGAGGGAGATGGTTTTACTGCAAAGGCATAACTTTTGAGGTTGGATAGCTACTTCAATTTGTAGGTCTATGAGTCTAATATCAAGACCCAATTTAATATCCTCCTTCTCAGAGATACAATTAGCATATAATAGAGGAATGAGGAGCAAAATATCCATTTGGGTTGATAGTTTGTTACCTAAGATATTTTTAGGAGTAGTTTCATACTTGGTACATATCAAATCACTTTAAAAATAAAAGGATTGAGGAGCTACACAACCTATGACAGGGTAATGGTACTATGGCTCAGTATGAGAGCCAGTTCCTAGACTTTCTTTAATATGCAGGGTTTATTTAAGATGAGAAAATCCAAGTCATCTATTCATCAAGGGCTTGAATACAGATATAGATGGATTAGTTTATCTTCTCACTCCAACCCTTGAGGTTGTTGTGGAGAAGGAATTTTTGGTAGAGGAAAATAGAGGAAATTTCTAGGAGGCTTGAGATCAGTTATGGGGAAAGTTACAAGTTCATAAAGATTTCATATCTTAAGGAATTTATCCTCAACATAGGGGTTGTCAAGGCACTCTCAGTTCTCATCTAGGCCTCCTCAATAGTCACATTATCATTCTCAATAATAACACCGTCACCCTCCATAGGATTCATAGAGAGATAGAGGACAAGGCAGTCAAGTACAAAGTAGAGATAGGAGACCAGCTAAACACCAACTAGGGCCAATGTGGACTCAATAGTAAAATCGATAAGGACCCATAGTTTTTACATGATCATGTTATTAGAGTTCAAGAGAGATGCAGATGAGCAAGGACAATACCAAGGGTATGTGTTTCTTATACGGAGACCCATATCATTATGCATGAGAGTTCCCACTTAGAGATTATTATGGTGGCCATCAAAAGGCCCCTATATTTGAGTAGATCATTGGTGATATGGCACATGCTCATCGCATGTATGCAATAGTTAATAATCAGTAGGTAGAGCAACATGCTACATTGATTCAGACTATGTGTAATATTCATGGGATTTTTATATCAGTATTAATTGGCTTAGGATATTTTGATTATTTTATTGTGCCCTCCCTTGTGGATCATTATCGATTGATGGAATCTAGTTAAGGTATCCATTGGGATGTTGAGTTATATTTTAGGACCAAGATGGTAGTAGACTCATTTATTAACGGTTGTGTTTTGGATTTAGACATCTTCACCATGACTCTCAATCTTAATATGATACCATTATGAACTTATGATAATGTTTTGGGTATGGATTGGCTTGAGGCTCACTGAGCTTAGGTAGATTGTAATATATAGGCTATTAAGTATTGTAATAACCTTGGGAACAAAGCTTTTATCATAGGGATTTAGAGTCCTCTTCATGTGATTTTTATTATGTAGCTTAGGTGAAATAAAATTAATAGATGTCGGATGAGGAGAATTCAAGGGTGAAACTTGTTGATCATCATATACTCCATGAGTTTTTGTATGTGTTTCCTAATGAGTTGTATGGACTACCCCCTTAGAGGGAGATAGATTTCAAGATTGATCCTTTGCCTAGACCAGAGCCTACATCCATGGCTCCCTATAGAATGACTAAGTATGAGATTTGTGAGTTCAAGATATAGATAGAAGAACTTTTGGATAAGGGACTCAATCATTTGATCATTTATTCATGGGGAACACCCATGATATTTTTGATTAATAAAGATTGTTCCCTTTGCTTTTGCATTGATTACCAATAATTGAACAAAGTGTGATCAAGAATCATTACCACTCTCAAGAATTGATGATGTATTTGACTAGATGAGAGTGTCCAAGGTATAATCCAAAATTGAGCTTGAGTTTGGGTATCATTAGTTGAAGCTAACATAAGTATATATTCACAAGACACCTTCTAAACAAGTTGTGAGAACTAAAAATTCATATTGGTTCTATTTGGGTTTACTAATGCACATGCAATATTCACGAGTCTTATGAATGGTGTCTTTAGGACCTTTTTGGATAAAGTTTTCATTTTTTATTGATGATATATTTATGTACTTATTAAATGAGGAGGATCATGTGGAACACCTATTTTAGGTATTTTATATCTTACTAGAGAACAAATTATATGGGAAACTAAGCAAGTGTTTCTTCTTCCAAATAGAAGTTTAGTACTTGGGACATGTAATTTTTGGTGAGGGGATCTTAGTAGGCCCCTCAAAGACCTGAGTTATTATTGAATGACCAATACCCACCAATATGACAAAGGTATGCAATATCATGGTGTTGACAAGATATTAGTGTCTCTTTATTTGTTACTTCTCTCAGACAACACATGCCATCACTTCCCTTTAATGAAAAGGGAAGAAATTTGTTTAGTCAAATAAGTGTGAGCATGCCTTATAAAAGTTGGATAAACATCTAACTATATCACTGATATTAGTATTATCTGATCTAGAGGGTGAATTCTTGGCGTGTACCGATTCTTCCAAATTAGGATTGGGAATTATTCTTATGTAAGACAATAGGGTCATTGCCTTTGAGTCTCGTAAAATCAATGATTATGAGTTGAAATTCTCACTCATGACCTTGAATTAGTAGCAAAGGTAACATTTCCTCCTTGGTAGTTAATTTATTTTGAGGACAGATCGCCCAAGTCTTCAACACATCTTCACACAACCTAATATCAATGTCCATCAATGGCATTGGATGGAGTTACTTTATGAGAACCATTTTTATATTTAGTATATCAAAGGGAATTAGATTGTTTTATCATATTCCTTAAGTAGGAGGCAACATTAGATTGTGATCATGATTATCCAGAATGCATTAAAGATCACATAACATGATCTTGTAGCTATGACCTTTTACACTAATTTATGAGGCAAAATCCTTGAGAAACTTCCTTGGGATAATATTTATCAAGAGATTTTCTAGATGTTAGAGTCATAGAGGGCCTTGAATGGTAATTTTGTGGGTTCCTCTTTGGAGTCAGATGGTCTTTTGAGACATAGATGGCACATTTATGTGCCAAATGTTAGTGGTCTAAGAGACTTGATTTTATCAAAGGTTCATTGAACCCCTATTCATCACACCATAAGGTTAAAAATATGCAAGAAAAGATTAGATAGTTGTATTATTGGCCTAGATTTCATTATGGCATTATAGAGTTTGTGTCATGATGTCTTGAGTGTCAACAAGTCAAAGTAGAGCATTAACATTCAATAGGTATTTTATATCCAAATGACATACCAAAGTGTAAATGGGACACCATTTCTATGGATTTATCATTGGTCTACCTATTTCTTCCTATCACCATGATATGATCATGGTGACAATTGATAAGTTTACAAAGGTGGCTCACTTCTCTTCAACAAATACCACTTACAATTCCATGGCAATAGTAAGGGTCTTCTTGGATGACATTGTTCGATTACATGGGATTCCATAGAATGTTATTTTTGGCTAAGATATAGTGTATACTTATAAGTTATAGATTACACTTCAAAGGGAATTAGACACTTATCTCAAATTTAACACATCATATCATTGAGACACAGATGAGAAAATATAATAAGTTAAAAAGATATTATAAGACATGTTACACATGTATGTGATGGATCAATAGTCATGTTGAGAGGATTACCTACACTTGGTTGAGTTTTCCTAAAAAAATATCTATCTCAATTCTCTCAAGATAGATCCATATGAATCTCTTTATGGTAGACCATGAAAGACTCCTCTGAGTTGGGATAGGCTTGAGGATAGAGTTGTGATTTATCCAACAATGTTGTAGGACATGGAGTAGTAGGTAGTCCTCATTCAAAAATGCTTTGAGGAGGTGTAGGATAGACAAAAAAGTGTGTTATATGAATAGTATAGATCAACATCTTATATTTATTTACAAGATCTATTTGTAAGTATGACCAAATAAGAGCCCTATTTGCTATGTAAAAGGATCTAAGCTTGCACCCTATTTTTTTGGTCCCTTTGAGATCTTATAGATAGTAATACTAGATACATACCACTTAGATTTTCCACCCAACATATATTGAGCCCATTTTGTTTTTAATTTTTCACTTTTGAGGAGATATGTTTTAGATATTTCTCATGTTTTAGATTGGATGACTTTGCAAGTCAAGGGGACAGGTAGTTGATCTTGGAACCCATACATAATTTGTCTCACCAGATGTTAGGACTTTGAAGCCATGAGTTGGACCAAGTTAGCATCTAGTGAGATAAATATGATGAGTCTAAAGCTTCCTGGGAGGACGTGTCACCCTTGTAAGCCTGGTATCTACACCTATTCCAATGACTTCCATGAGGAAGTCTAATTTTAGGAGAGAGGGTGTGAGACCCCATTTTGATATCATCTCGTATAATATGTTTTACTACATTTTATGTATTTTATGGATATGTATTGGACTATGTTAAATCTTGAAAATTTCCCTTCAACCACTTTTTACATTGAGTGTTTGACAATAAAAACTTGTCTTACAAGTCCTTGTTAGGCCCATACCTATTGTTTTATTATTTTTGGGAATCTAGTGTTTAGATCTTAAATAATAAGGGTATAGAATGATAAGAAAAATCTAATTTGATAGGGAAAAATATAGATTTTAACTACTGATTATACAAGATAAATAAAAATTAACTTATCTGTATTCAAACTGAAATAGAGGATTATGAGGCTAAAAATTGAAGAGCAGGATTGAGACACTGTCAAGAATCTAAATCTAGCTTCTATTTTTTGATTAGATAGGAGCATTGAAAATAGGACACCTTGGTGTCTGGTGCTATATTCTTTCTTGATGCTATTGTCTTGAGGATCTAATATTTATAGGTTTTGTTTGCTGGTCAATATGAGCCTACATACCAAATTTCAATGATCAGAAGTCAACAAAGCTCGCTGTAGGTTCATTTTAGTTTTTAATACTTGTATCCATCTTCACACATGCAAAAAACAAATACATCAAAAGCAATAAGGGGTAAAAATTGGGTTAGGGGAAGAATGATCACATGATTTAGAACCCCTATTGTTGTGACCACTACCTATATTAACCCTTAAGCTAGGGTCTTCGATCAAATGTAGTTATCCCTTAGGGAACGTGCATAATCCACACACACGATAGATGCATGAATGACTTTTGCCTAGGCCCTTCCTTGATCATGCATGCAAGTTTATGTGTGATGTAGAGAAGTTGAGCTGCACTATTTACTAATTTTTATTATGTCTAATGTGCCAAAGTAGTAAGTGCTAGATATAAAATGCCTTGTGTAGTCATTTATATAAGAGACTCATTATTTTGAATTTAGAAACTTTATTTTGAATTTGGTCGATAATGGAAAACTTAAGATCAAAGCAAAGAAAAGGGGAAAGACCCATAAAAAAAAGAAACTAATTGTTTAGGCTCAAATTAGCTTTGGACAGGAGCACTAGAAACTGGACACCTTGGGTTTTAGCACTTTAGTCCAATCCCAGCGCTCCTATCCTACAGTCTAGGGACTAGGGGGATGGAATGAGCATGGGAAACCTAACTTGGTTGAGGTGGAATGACCATTTGAAAGGCTCAAGGTGACTAGGAATGGGTAAAAAGGTGACTCAAGCTTAGAACCAAACCTAAATGGATAAAATGAAAGACATGGCCAAATGTGAATAAAGCTCATATTCTCCAGTTGGAGTCTCTTATAAAAGGACCATGAAAAGACATGATATATGTGGTTTCTTGACCAATTTAGGGTGTGCACATTTGCCCCCATTTTAATCTAGTGATGCAATGAAATGAAGTACTAGAGTAAAATAAAGAAAGAATATGCATACCTAAACTTACCTATGTGGAGATAAGTGTGTTGAAAAAGGGTCCAACTTCCAGGCTAGGGAAGTGGATAGAAAACTAAATAGTGCCTAGAGAAAAAAGGAATTCCTGAAATAAATACCCCTATACTAAATATGAATAGTGCTTGGAGAAATAAGGAACCCTTGAAATGGATGCCCCTTGTACTGAATTTGAATGAAAAATGAGAAATGATCGGAGGCCCAAAACTAATGTCTGCCCTCTATCCCACATAAACTCATGTAATCTATAATGTGTGTATATAATCTATATGTTGTGAAGAGCAAGATATGTCATGCCCCCCTCTGAATAATCTAAATTGGAAATGAGAAGTACTCAAATGTCCAAAACCAATGTCTACCCTCTATCCCACACAAACTCTTGGGTCTGAGTAATGTTATTGAAAAATCATTGTAGTTGATCATACGGTCCAACCTAGTGACAATCTAGTTATGCCTAGGTGTAATCTAAAATTTTGGTAAAAGTGTAAGAAGAAAATGACATGTCTTGCCATTATAATTTGTATAATCCTAGATGCTAAAGAACATGAACATCTATGTCATGCCCCTAAATCTGGTATATGAGTGATGTATCTATATAGTCTGGTAATATATATAACCACATGTGAAATGAACTATCGTGCCATGTCCCATGTGGAAAATTGGAGATAAAAATAAAATGCTCTACACTATACCTATAATATGCTATATGGTATGTAGTATGTCATGCTATATGAAGCTGTATGTATGAGACATGTAGTGATGTACATGCCCCCAAATATGATATCTAGTCTGAATCAGTATCGAAGTCACTATGAATTCATATGATCTAAACCACTATGTATCTAAGTAATATGTGTATTTATAAACTAAAGGCATGTCCCTCTGAATGTCTTGAGTAATACTGAACGACCCATGTAATCTGAATCACTATATATCTTGACCAATCTGAGTTGAATCTGATACTTCTGATTGTTAGAGGTGTAAGAACCATGCTAAGTGACCCATGTAGTTTGAAGGTGAAACTGATAATTATGACTGTTGGAGGTATAAGAACCATGGTGTATCCAACTATGAGAGTGGCTAGGTGTGTTGGGTAAGTGTAAGAATAAGAATAGTAGGAATGATGCCCCCTTATTGGGGAGAGGGATGAAATTTGTGATAGAGGAGGTTGAGCCAAAAGTGGTGATTAGTGGTGTAATGCTAGGAACAAGGTCGGTATAGTTTCAAATTGAGTTGATAAGTTGATTGATTGTTTAGACTAGGTTATTTGAAAGTTGAACGAGCTTTGATTGGTCAGGACCAACCTGTATAAAAATTTGAACAAGTTATTATTGGTGAGGATGAAGTTGTATGTATCTGGGTAAAAAATAGGTATAGCTATATGTGTGTGCCATAGTAGGTAAATGATGTAATAAGAGAGTGAGGTTTGCTAGATATTGAAGGCATTATCGTCATGGTTCCGTGGAATAAAATATTTTAGAAAATGGAGTTATGAGGTTCAATTTATGGGCTAAATGGTATTTTTCTTTGAATGAAAAGTCATTTGATATAGGAAATTTTTTATTGATTCTTGATTCATTTGTGCATTGACTAGTTTGAGATTTTGGAGCTCTAGAGTAGTTAGGCTGAGGAGATGAACACCTTTCATGACTTAGTTTGAGCAATTGGTAGTCCAAATTGATGCTGGTGGGGAGGTTACCCTAGTTAATAGCTAAAATGCATGATTTGAGCCTGTTTAAAAGCTTGATTTTGATGATTTTGAGCTATTTTAAAGTTTTTTAGAAGCTTTTTACTAGGTTTAGTGCTCCTATCCTTCTTCCAACACTGCTATCTAGGCTCCAAAACTACTATTTAGGTTGTAGCGCTCATGTCTAATGCTGCTATCTTGTACCTAGTGCTATTGTCTTGGAGGCTAGATTTTTAGGGTTGATGCTTAGTTTAGTTGCTATCATTTTGCTTGGTTATTGGTTTGGCATGGTTGAATGATATTCATGATATTTTTTGGTGTTTTTTAGGGTGAGGTATGGATGAGGGAGTTTCATAGAGGCCAGGTGATGGAGATGCTGAGATTGTTGCCTTTATCAGCTGATGATAGGGCTATGATGGATAGGGTAGGGCTAGGTCATGTGTGTGACTTAGGCACTATGCAGTGGGATAGGTATTTGATTATTACCTTGTGTAAGAGGTGGAATGGAGACACCTATACTTTTTAGCTTCTTACTAGAGAGATGACTATTACTCTGGAGGATGTGTACCATATTTTTCATTTGTCGATTAGTGGATGGCATGTGAGTTTATAAGATGATATGGGTGCAGATGCCATTGATCATGTGTCCTTGTATTTTGTTGGTGTGACCCTAGACATACATAAGATAGGTAGTGATAGAAATTTATTATTATTATTTATTTTTTGGTTGAGTGTTCTATGCCTACAAAAGTGGTTGGTAGTGTTGTTGACTTCTTTTGTTGTAGTGGATGGGAGTGGTGTATTGATTGCATATATGATGCATAGGATTATACATAGTGTAGAGGTGTATAAAAATATGTTATCATGGGTGGTGTCACCCTAATAACACCTAAAGACTCCTCAAATAACCAAGAGACTGACTTATCGACTCATCATCAATTCATGTTTCAAGATTTGGTAAGAAAATTGACCTTACACAAGATTCAAGACTTAACTTCAACAAGATTTATGTAAAAGACTCAAGATCATTAAATAATAACTTATATACCCTAAACACTTTATATCTACACTATTTTAATCCACATAACCCAATTGAAATGATCATAATAACCACACTAGGCCATGAAGCCTCTCTTGCTTTGTACATGGGTTCATGCGCTTGTAGCCTTGTTGACCCTATTTTTGGGGTATAACTTTTAGATAACATTTGGATACCCATTATGAGTTTACATAATATACCTTCAAATCTCACTAGGTTCCTTTGTACAGATTAGTCCTACTTGGGAATATGCCAGGCCTAATTAGGCCTTAAATAACCCTGTTTGGGGTGGTGTGTGGAGAACAAGGTGGAAATAAGACTTAAAAATTATATAATAAGTGTAAAATGGCATGATAATACTATTCAATACAAAATATTAGCAAGTTACAACCTAAACCATGACCAAAAGCTACTGTCTCAGTCTAGATAGGCCTACAAGGGCTAAAATAGGGTCATGAACTAGAACATAGACTTAACCAATGAATTAGACTTTGAAACTTTACACAGTGAAGGCATATATGGAGAACTCATAAATTTCAAAGAATTACAAATTTCCACTATATAGATTCTCTGTACCAGGAAGCCCTAGTTCAGGCACAATCTGCAAATAAAATGATCTACAAGACAATCCACAAAGAGTCAAGACTTCAAAAAAAATTCATTGTGCTTGTTTTTACTTATATTAGAGATTTGGGCACTTAAAAAATTCACCTTAGTTCATTAGATATTGACCATGGAATTAGAGTTTGTTGCCCTGCTAGGGTTTCATGCACAATCCATAGGAAAGCATGGATAAAACACATAAAAATGTTCTTCAACCTTCCATATCTTCTTTGCATGTTCAATACAACATAATACAACCACTTGGGTCAAAAGAATTACTCAAACAACTGGAAAATCCTAACTTGGACAAAAAACCTCTATTCTAGACTTAAGTAACAAACTCCAAAAATGGAGTTAACAATCTTTTCTAACTAAATGAGATTCTACCAACCTAAATCAGATCGAAACAACCTAAGATCATATAGTATATGATATCTAAAACTGATTTTAATGCAAATATATGCAAACATAGCCTTTAGACATGTTTTAGGCCTTATTACAAGCTTAATAGTCATAATTTCAAACTTGAAAATTTAAACATCATAGTTTTGGAGGGAAAATAAACTGAGCATGTCTAAACAACCTAAACTCAACCAAACACAATAAAGACATTATCATGACATGAAGATGCTCCTGCATCAATGGGGTAGGACTATGCTTGCCCACTTATATAGAGATCTATATAGGTTTACTCATAAGGCATTCAGTGGTGGTTTGAGTGTGGCTAATTGATTGTATTTCTAGGCTTACGAGCACATACTAATTGTATGATTGCTAGGATTACTAAGAGAGAGGTGGGCATCTCCATAGCCATATAGGGAGTGGTGGATGAGTTCATTGGCTATTAGGTCTCTTGGGATGGTTCACTATAGATGAGTGTTAGACAAAATGGTGGCTCAGGATATCATATGAAGGCCCTATAGAGGTTTCCTTGGGTGGCCTAAGGATGGAGTGCAGTTGTATTATATTAGGGTCAGTTATTGGTCACATGATCATTGTCTTAGAGTGTATGAGTGATTTTAATATGAACACATGACTAGGTAGTTTGGGTTATTACAGGATGTGGTCCCAGTAGCATGGGTGTGGGTGATGAGTTCACAGGCACTAACGAGAGTAGGAGCTTATGGTAAGCCTACTGAGGCTGAGTTAGCACCATTACCTTTAGATTCATGAGATGTGGATATAGATATTCTTGATGTAGATGATGTTGGATGCATAAAGGCATTTACCACATGGTGGGTGAGGCATTGATGGGCCCCATTGTACCCTATTAGTATAGGGAATGCCCTCGAGTATAAGGATCCTCCGTTGATCTAGATGATGGGAGGTAAGATTTTGATTATATTTGAGTTTTTATACAAGTATGAACTTGTTCTAGTTTGTTTTGAAAGTGCATGTCTAGTGTAGTGTTTGTATCTGTGCGTGCAAGTGGAGTGGAAGGTGCTCAAGATGAAACATAGGCTGGGGTAGGACGTGGAGATGATGGGTTCTGAGAGACCATCATTGAGTCTACACTTCATGAGCTTATATGGCATGTACATGATGATGTTGTGGAGGTTTTGATTAAGTGAGTGATAGTTACAACGGGAATTTATGCTCATTTTTTTGATATGTTAAGGCAGTGGGAGAGAGAGAGATGAGTTGAGGGTTGAGTGAGATAGGCATATGATGCCTCCTAATTATGGATCAGTGAGTATGTAAATTATGGATGAGTACATAGATCTGTAGAGGTGGTATGCAGACTTGCATGAGGAGCATAGTCAGTTATTAGAGTGAGGTAGTTAACATAAAAGGCATTCAAGGGATCGAGGAGGCATGAAGATGTCGAACATGAGACTAGATTATGGGACTAATACTAAAGGAGAGAGTGAGACTGAGAGTGAGGGAATGCCACCTATTCATGATTGATTGTATTTTGATGTGATGTATATGTATTTAAAAACTTGGTTATATATAAATATATATATATATATATATATATATATATATATGTATATATATATATATATACATATATATATATACACACACACATATATATATATATATACATATATATATATGTGTATATATATATATATACATACATACATATATATATATATATATATATATATATATATATATATATGTATATATGGATACTAGTTTTTGGTTTTGACTCATGCATACTGTGTTATGGGATTTGAAATATATTATTAATTTTAGTAAAATTTATTGATTAGAATTAGTTGATCTGGTATTGATGTTGAAGGTTGTATATGCTTGGTAAAATAGTACTTGGGATATGTGGTTTGACTATTTTGATATGTTTGGTAAGATAACATTTGGGATGTGATTAGATTATTCATGTTATGTTTGGATGTGTTATTTAGGTTTGCTTTGTGATTATATGTAAGCAAAAATTTGGTGGTTTTGTAATTTGTGAAATTGATTTGGTAGAGTGGATTGGCCTAGAATTGGAAAAAGTATGATATTGGTAAGGTATAGATTTGGATAAGATGGTTTGGCTAGGGATAGCTATTTGGAATCAGGGATGTTAGTTATTAGTATGTGGGGATGTAAGATAACATTGTGTGTGTATTACTTCCCTAAGAGTGGATCAATAATACAAAGGCTAGCTAGACCTTTGGATCCATAATTACCATGCTAAGTGAAGCTTACAAACTAAAATTGGCATGATTGTAATTGTATTATTCTATGATGTATCAATTTTTGAACCCTATCTGCCAACTGAATAAGTGTCCATACTACTCATGCTATGTAGGAATGTGTTCTATATCTGATACTATCTGCTATGTGCTAACTGTAGTTGTGTGTGAAGATGCTACAAAATTTAAATTTATTGATCATGCAACTGAAACTATGTGCTATGAAAAAGGCTCATCTATCTGTAACTGAATACCCTATGGCCTCTGTTGTGATGTATATGACTAAGAAATATATCGAGATAGAGCTAAAACCTATGCTGAGGGCTCATTTAATCTTAATCATAATAGGTTGGTATGTGAGATAAGACCCAAATTTTTTTGCCATAATGAATATTTCTCATGAGCAGTACTTTGTGGTGTGGGGTCATTTAATCTTAACCATAGTATATTTCTACGTGAGATAGGACCCAAAAAATTTGCCTGTAGTGAATATTTCTCATGAGTAGGACTCTGTTGTGGTGCCTGTGACTCTACTGGATATGTATATGGAATTGCACTATGTAATATTTGGACTATGGTGCTATATGTAGGCTATTCTCATTATACGTTTCCAAACCTTCTAAGGTCGTGGAATAGGAGATCACCTATGAGATTCTATCCTAAAACCTACATTGCACTCATGATGAGTGACTAATTATTCCTATAAAGGATTGTCCTGGGATGAATCAGTCATGGAGGAATGAGGTCTAGGGTTCAATGATAGAGGATATCTCAGTGCCCCCTATGTGAATATTATGATTCCATTATCAACACATCTAGTAATGCAATCCTTGAGTCCATAATAATCATTATCTTTATGCCCATAAATATGATGATGGTTATAAAAGGGCCGATGTGGCTATCTATGTAAGAGATGTGGATTTGATCGATGCGTAGAAGGTAGTGTGATTAACCTCCTATCTAATAGTGTTGATAATATGGCATATGGGATATCTCACTTTGAATCAAACTGTAGTGGTGTCTTGTTATTATTTATAGTGCATACTATAGGTTATGTTCTAGAAATTGGCTCTTTGTTCTTGACTAGTTACTTTTCTAGATGTGGTCTCTTATCTTGTTTAGGACATTGTTGATGCTGAGTGCTAGGAGCTATAGCTAAAAATGTTATGAAATCTAGAGTGATTCGATCAATTGAATCTACCTCTATCAAACCCAATTTATTTTCCAAAGATAAAACTGTATAACACAAGTGTCTAAAAGAAGACTCTATCTGATATAGTAGATGCTCGAGTAGAGGTTGGAAAATACCCTTAAATATATGTTGAATCTTAGATCTATTGGTTTGTATATTAATATTAACAAGTGAGCCTTGAATCTTAAGATACACTCACTAACTGGCTATGAATAATTCTGATGTAGTGTGGCAACTTTCTCATATGTAACACGAGGGCCCATGTTTACGATGTAATATCTGAGAAATGCCTCCTCTAAGTCATCACATGTGTGTAATGAACCAATGAGGAGTAGATGAAAGAACCAATTCTGTGCTTCCCCTACTAATGTTTGCTAGAATAACTTGAGTAGAATCAATGGGCTCACATGAGATGGCAAATCCTTCCAAAAGGCTTGAAGGTGTACAAATGGATCTCCAGTTCCATAAAAGTGAGGTAATGATGGTAGCTGAAAATGTTTAGGCAATGAAGCTTTTATGAATGTCTTCAGAATAGGGTTACCATGTAGATCATTGGCATCTATCCAAGACTTGCAAGCTTTATTTTCCAAGGTAAGGATATCTACTTGGTGTTGTAATTCACCAACTGCATGCATCAAAGAGATGATCTCCTAGGATGGTACATTAATATCTTGGAGTGGTTCATTTAATCGTTGAATTTGATTGTTAATTTTAACCATGGGAATGCTACATTTAGCAATTGGATCATAAAGAGGGGTGCACTCACTTGAACCTTGGGAGTAATGTTAACTTAGACCTTACTAGAGGGATGTGGGCTACCATTCTCTTTAGGTGAAGAGTGAGAACTAGGTTCTACTATAGTGAGGGGTGGATTGGGAGATTCGTTGGTATCTGTATGTTTTAGTGAATCAAATTCTAATTGAGTGTAAGATGTGTTATTAATGTTAACATGTGCATTATTTGAAATATAATAATTCATAAAAGTAGAAATAACATTTGGAAGTGCATTATGTTTGAGAGGAGGAGTGAGAGAAGAGTTAGAAACATGAGATGCATATTATTCTTCACTATGTGCATAATTATCATCATCATTATCATATATGTAATATTGTTCATAATCACTCTCATATTCATATTCATTGGCATGCTCACTATCATATTCATTATCACTGCCATCGTTGCTAGGGAGATGTGTAAGAGAAGAATTTAATTCTTTTCTAATATTTAGTAAATTATTATTTGAAATTGGAATATCATGTGCATTTATGTTATCCATGGATGAAAGACATGCATTATTTTCATTTGCAATATGAGAAGTAAGAGAAAGATATTTTCATTTAAACATTCTTTTGATAAAGTAGAGTTAAGAACATGAGATGTATCATTTAAACTATGCATTGGTAATTTGATTCTATTGCATTTGTATTGTTGTAATTTGAACATTAAAGTCGCAAGAGAGAGAGAGAGAGAGAGAGAGAGAGATTAGGTTCACATGGAAGCAAGTTATCACCAATAAGAGGTTCACTTGGAAGTGCATGCCTAACTTGTTCATTTGGTACATTGTGCATAGGAGAATGAGGTGAGAAGTACTTTTCCCATTTATCAAAATTATTTTCTTTAGAATCATGAATAAAAGAGATAGGTTTGAGAAAAAGAAGTTGCATCTACTTTTTATTCGCTATCATTTTCATATGTATCATCATATTCTTCATTATTATAATAGTAATTATCATCATTATAAATGAAATCATTTTTCACATTTTTAGTGAATGTGAAATTTTGCAAATTTGTCCAATCATTGTCATAATTATAATTTTTTTTTTAGAAATTTATTTGTGGGATGAGAAGGAGGAATTGCCTTTATGGCCATTTTATTTCTTTCACCAAAGAGAAATTTGAAAATTACTTTGAAGAAAATAAATGCACAAAGAACTACTATCATTGAAAATTTGAAATTACTTTTGATAATCCAAACAATTTGCAAAAAATTCAAATTATTTTTTAAAAAATTGCAAGGGAGGAAAACTTGAGGTTTGAGGACCTAGTTTAGAAATCTAGGGTTTTTAACTAGGGTTTTAGAATTTTTGAAAATTATGTAATAATTTTAAATTCTAAAAACAAATTTGAAATAGAATAAATGCAAAAAAAATAATACAAAAATTAGAATTTTGGAAATTAAATTTTTGCACAGGAAACTACTAATCTTGAAAATTTGAAATTATTTTTGACAAAGTAATCAATTTGCAAAAATTCCAAGATAGTTTTCTAAAATTTATAAGGGAGGAAAGCTTGGTGTTT
The DNA here is from genome assembly GCA_037957365.1 of Torreya grandis. Taxonomy (NCBI): domain Eukaryota; kingdom Viridiplantae; phylum Streptophyta; class Pinopsida; order Cupressales; family Taxaceae; genus Torreya; species Torreya grandis. Next base: position 1,594,301 of record JARHVA010000532.1, read on the forward strand.
GATGACCGAGTTTGGAAATCTAGGGTTTTGAGCTAGGTTTTTAGAAATTTGGAAAATTATGCAATAATTTTAAATTCTAAAAATTATTTTGAATAGGGAAAATGTACAAAAATTTATACAAAAATCAAAATTTTAGAAATTAAATTTTTTTACAAAATATGAAGGAAAAACCCTAAGTGTAACTAAGGTTTTAGATTTGTTCAAAGTAAGTTGATTTCACCAAAATGTTTTATTATTTTTTGGAATCTAGTGTTTAGATCCTAAATAATAAGGGCCTAGAATGATAGGAAAAATCTACTTTGATAGGAATATATATATATTTTAATTGATAATTATACAAGAGAAATAGAAATTAACTTATCTAGATCCAGACTAAAATAGAGGATTCTGAGAGTGAAAATTGAAGAACAAGATTGAGATACTATCAAGAATCTAAATTTGGCTTCTATTTTTTTATTGGATAGGAGCGTTGGAAATAGGAGACCCTAGTGTCTGATGCTATAGTCCTTCCTGACATTGTTGTCATAAAGATCTAAACTTTTTTGGGTTTCGTTTGCCTGGTCAATATGAGCTTGCATACCAAATTTTGGAGGTTAGAAGTGAACATAGATCATTTTAGGTTCATTTTAGTTTTTAATACTTGTATCCATCTACACACATGCAAGCAATGAATACATCAAAAGTAACAAGGAGAAAAAACTGGGTTAGGGGAAGAATGATCGCATAATCTAGCACCCCTACTGTCCTAACCACTACCTACATTAACCCTCAAGCTAGGGTCTCAGATCAAATGTAGTTCTCATTTATGGAACATGCATAATCCATGTGCACGATAGATGCAAGAATGACTTTCACCTAAGCCCTTCCTTGACCAAGCATGAAAGTCTATGTGTGATGCAGAGAAGCTGAGCTATACTATTGACTAATTTTTATTATGTCTAATGTGCTAAAATTGTAAGTGCTAGATATAAAATGCCTTGTGTATTCCTTTATATAGGAGATTCATTATTTATAATTTGGGAGATTTATTTTGCATTTGGCTGACATTGAAAAACTTAAGAACAAAGCAAAGAAAAGGGGTAAGACCCATCCAATGGAAGAAACTGATCATTCAGGCTCAAATTGGCTTTGGATAGGAGTTATAGAAACTGGCACACTAGGTTTTAGCATTGTAGTCCAATCCCAATGTTCTTGTCCTACAGGCTAGGGACCAAGGGGGATGAAATGAGCATGGGAAACCTGACTTGGCTGAGGTGGAATGACCATTTGAAATGCTTGGGGTGATTGGGAATGGGTAAAAAGGTGACTCAAGCTTAGAACCATACCCAAATGGATAAAATGAAAGACATGGCCAAATATAAACAAAGCTCATATTCTCCAGTCAGAGTCTCTTATGAAAGGATTGTGAAAAGACATGATATGTGTGGTTGCTTGACTAATTTAGGGTGTATACATCTATACCCCTTGGTAGGTGGGTTTTTTGAGGCCTTTTGACCATTTTTTAGTCATAAAAATGACTTCATTTAGAATCTAGATTTTAATTATACAAGCAAGCTTGTATTTTATACAAATGAGTTTTATTTTTTTACATTAACAATTAGGGTAACTTTATTTTAAATCCCTAGATCATAGTGATTATGAAATTTTGATCCAAAAGTGGTGATTGGACCCACCAATTGCAAATGGGAATACTCTTTTTGACTTAACTTAAATTAGTTTTGAATTAACTAAAGTAACTTACAAATAAACCTTGCTAGACCTTTTCTTAAATAAACCCTATTCACCTAGACCCTTCAAAGGGTGACATTTATTCTCCTACTGAATAACTTTTGAAACAAAGCATTATTAAATTATTTCACTTGAATATTAAATTTTGTATAAAAAATTAGTAAATAAGCCATAAGATAAGTATATTAATGTCCAACTAATGACTACAAAAGTAGGTTCAATGGACTGCAGAATACAGAAATGTGTCAGGAAGAAATGGGAAGCCAAAAAGGTCTTCGAAAATAAGAAAAAAATAATACTGAAATAAATAGTATACAACATGGTAGAGAGTGACCACGCCTAGAGAAAACCACCAGAGGACCCAACCATGCTCAAGTTCAAATAAGGGAATAATAGAATAACCTAGAAGCTAATTAAATAAATTTAATATTTAATTTGTAATGAAATTATAATGGTTTGAGTAATTCTATTTTAACTCATTACCGTATAAACTTAGTCACAAAAAAATATTAACTCCTTTTATGGGTTTTATTAGTGTGTTTATTTTAGGGCATTACAAAAATAACTTTATACACATCAAATATAGTATGGGTAAGTGTACAAATTTGATGGATAATTTTGTGGACATTTACTGTAATGCATATGCATTATATATATTATGAGTACATGTAATATCCATAATGCATACATGTTATAATGTGTATACATTATGTTCACTTGTAACAAAACATAAAAATCCCCAAACCTGTAGGCATCAAAACATTCTTGCTTATTTTTCTCTGCTTTGCCCTTCTCTATGCCAAACCAGATTCACATTGTGCTTGGAGGAGGATAAAACATGCTAAGATATCCCATTAGCTCAAGGAATCAATAATACCACCATGGAGGGGAGGTAAGAATTAAAAAATCAAACCTATTAACACTAGATTTTAGCATTTTTTGATTTCCATATTTTTATTGTTAAAACACATTTAAAACAAAAACCCATTTTATCTATAAGAGAACAACCTACTAACCCTCCTCCTAGCCCTCCTACAATTCCACAAAACCCCCCAGGAAGTCAGGAAAATTTAGATGCACACATAGTATAAAACAAAATAGAAAATGAACAAATAATTTAGAGAATGAAGGACCCCACTTTAACCAACACCCACTGCACTTATTTGGCCAATACCCTAGAGTCAGTATTAGGTCACGTTGACTCAAAAATGAGTCAAATTGATAGATGGGAATCATGTAGGGATATATGTATGGTTTACTATGCTGATAAATTTTCAACATGTGAGGTGAAGCACAAACAAATATCAAAATACCTAATTTGTGCATTATTCATGGAGCCATCAACTAATGCACCCCTTCCGCTATCCACAAAATGCTTCCCAATCTATTGATGCCAACACAACTTGATTAGAATCAATTTTAAGGACCGATGGTGGATGATGTTTGATTACCCACCATGTAATAACCACAAGGTCCCATTATATTTTTTGATAAAACTCTCAATGATATTCCTAACTATTTTGACAACTCAAAGTTTCAGGGCTAAGAGAAAGGCTCTATGCAAGATAGACTAGGTGTACATCGTGCACCTAATTATCCTAAAAGGATCCCTACCAAAAATTCACTTCAAACCAAGATCCCCTCTATAGTGAAGGATATGATGGATATTAAAAATTTGCACGTGCTTAGTGTGCTTACTAACATAGTCATTCTGCACATGAGTAGGCTTTTTGAGACTGATGCTAGAGATACTCTACCCAATATGCATACCCGAGCTCACCATTGTAGATGATGTGGTGTTATTTGCATTGGACCTTTAGATGACAATGGTGGTGCTTCTAAGGGGTTAGATGATATAATTTTGAGCAATGGGTTTTTATCACATGCATTTGGTGTGCACATGTTGGTCACTACACATATGTAGTTATATTTTATATTTAACATGCTAAATTTTAGTTATATTTGTTTTTAAAAGATAAGAATTAATTTACATAAATTGAATAATTTAAATGTAAATTTTAATGTTTTAGGAGGATACGATGCCATCATCCTCATAGTCCATTACTACATTTTTGGACCAGTTGATGTTTACATATGCACAACTAGTTTTTGGGCCATATACTAATATGTATGTTGATGTTACTAGGCCAATGTTAACATATACATAGCTAATTTTGAGTTAATATGTAATGATCTTGATATTCAATATATGAAGAAATAACCTTAAGGTAGGGAAACACCATATAATACTCCTTTACGAAGGAATAATTCCACAATGTCTCTTCGAGGGAACAACCTCCAATATCCTCTTACAATAAAAGACTCAATACTTACTTGATATCTTTACCATGATAATCATATCCTATATATATACATCTATCTAACCCATGGATGGATAACCTCCTAATCCCAATGTAGGCCGACCATTACCCAATGCACTACTTCCACAAGTTACTCTATTATCCTAATATATAGTACCCATATAACTAACTAAGGGTATGTGTGCCACATGTCAGCATCTCCATCAACCCATATACATCAATATATCATATCCCTAGGTACATAACATTACTTCCCTCTTTGACATGTTTCATCCCCGAAACATAGGAAGAAACCAAGTAATGAGTGTGCTTCAAATCATTGCACACTTGTCTCCAATCTCGATCATCTAACCATCCATATGTGATCTTGGTAGGTGATATCTCTCTAAGCTTGTGTCTAAAATCCATTATGCTCCTCTGATTTTGTTCATGATTATAATTAGATTGCTTTGGTGTCCAATCATAATTATTCCTCTTTTTATTCCATGTACCATATTCTGCTGTGCTTCTTTGATTCCAACCATGACCATAGTAGGTATTGTTCCATGCATAGTCATAGTGATTTCCCCATTCATTCCATGTGCCACAGTATTTTTTCTTTAGATTCCATGCATATCCATAATGATTGGTAATTTTATTTTCTGTATAGACAAAATGATTGTTGTTATGACACTTCCTCACCTAGTTCCATGATTGTTTCCTCTCATGATGATGTGGGTGTCTATATACCTCAACCTTTTCTAATATCTTGACCTTATCCACCTTTGCTTCTATCTCTTCCAAATTTTCCTTCTTTGTCTCTTGAGTAGATGAAGTGCTCATTTGTACTGTGTCTTTATCTATATCATTTGAATCTTCATCATGTTCTTCATCACCTATTTCCATCTCATCCTCACGATCTACCTGGATTGTTATTGGTGCCTTTTTCACTATGATATCTTGTAAAGTGATCTTCTTTTTCCTATACCAAAACTTTATGAACTTTTTTGAACATTAATATTCATTGTTCCCAAAGTCTCTAACCATGGATATCCAAGAACTATATCCACATCATCCATATCCAAAGCATAAAAATTTGAATGCAAAACATATTTTTCCATAATGAGCTTCAGATCTTCAAACATTGAATATTCTTACCATCTACTTGAACCTCTTTGATATTATTTGCTTGAACATGTAGATACTTGGACACATTCATGTTGATGAAGTTATACTTACTGGTAGGGTTTATGGACACAATAACCCTTTTCTTTTGAATGCATCCATGAAATTGAAAAATTGACTCAGATTTCTTCGGAGCCAAATAATTTGAACCTTTATCATCCAATTCTTCTTCTTATTCTTATTTTTCTTCTTCTTCTTCTTCTTGTTCTTCTGTTGATTCTTCTATTTGTTCTTCTTCTTCTACTGCTTCTTCTTTTTCTACTTCTTGTTTTATAGCCCAATGATCTAAAAAGATATGTTCTATTTCTTTCCATGAAGAAAACCTTTCTGTACAACTCAATTGATCAAACCAATGTAGTGCAGGCCCAAACAAAAAAGAAAGTAATCATATTAACCCAAATTTTTTTGTAAAATGATTCTCCAAAAGGATCCATCATTCTCTAGCATCAATATCATCTTCCCCTAAAAATGTTTGCAACTCCATGATCCACAAAAAAATTAAAGTTCATGAAACCCTAAAATATCAATAACTCATACAAAACTGATCCAAAAAGTCCCAAATTTTTACTTTAGCTTCCTCTTATGATATTGGAACCTTAATCAAAATTTTGTGAAAAAATATCACAAATTTTGACCTGTAGATTAAATATATGAAAAACTATAAAATCACAACAATTCACTCAAAACAACTCAAAAAATTATGAAATTTTGATTATAATTCTATTATATCTTCTTACATCTCCAATAAAAATTTCAAATAAAAATTACCTACATTTTAGAAGATATAGTGAAATTAGGGTTTCGCTCCACACAAATTGCCCAAATCGAAGCTTTGATACCACTTGTAATGATCTTGATATTCAATATATGTAGAAATACCATTAAGGTAGGTAAACACCATATAATACTCCTTTAGGAAGGAATAAATCCATAATGTCTCTTTGAGGGAACAACCTCCAATATCCTCTGACAATATAAGACTCAATGCTTACTTGATATCTTTACCATGATAATCATCTCCTATATATATACATCTATCTAACCCATGGATGGATAACCTCCTAATCCCAATGTAGGCAAACCATTACCCAATGTAATACTTCCAAAAGTTACTATATTATCCTAATATATTGTACCCATATAACTAACTAAGGGGATGTGTGCCACATGTTGGCATCTCCATCAACCCATATACATCAATATATCATATCCCTAGGTACATAACATAATATTATACTATGTGAGTTTATTTATATAGATCTATGCTCTTGAATAACAATAATACATGTTCAAATTAAAATTTTAATGATAGTGACATGAATGCAAATTATATGTGTGAGATGTATTAAAAGATATCTGAGGGAAAATCCCTAACCTAAGAACCCCTTAAGGAATATATACCTTATGGAGTGAATAATGGATGTTTGTGTACTTTTAATAATGATAAAACTTCTATAGATTCTATTGAAATCACAATTACTGAGGGGGGGAGGTCAATCAGTATTTAAAAACTTTCTTTCAATTATACTTTAACATTCATGAACTGTGAAAGCAACATAGTGATCTAGTAATGCATAAAGAACCATTCAGATGAGCATGAAACAAGAGAAAAGATATGAGTGGGAAATACTCAAGGGGAATAAAATGCACTATGATATATTTAAATGGAATACTTTTCTAAGAAACAAAATACCAAATTCAGTTGAGAACCAACTCAACTTGGAACACCAACCCTAATAAATTCAAGCAACCATTTGACTAGGCTTTAGTAAGCATTTACTTGTAAGGAAGCACCAACTCCCTAAATGAATCAACACCAACTAAACCACCTCAAAATTTTGAACACCTTCCACACCTATTATCTTTTGTTATGGCCTAAAAATAATTTCAATACCTCCTTCTACTCAACCATGAATTATATTTTTGCTTACTTTCATTCAAACTTAAATAGGTCTAAACTACCTTGTATATATACTAGTCTCATGGTCACACACCACTTGGTCAACCACACACATTCAAAATCTTAGGTAATACACATAATAGGTCTTTAAACATATTATAAACATGGTTCAATCATAATTTAAACTCCTTTTGGTCTGCCACAACTCAATTAGGCCTTACTCCATCTTTAGGTCTTATAGAGACCTAATTGCATTAAGTATGCCCTCTTAACACTAAAACTTGATCTTATTGGGCCCAAAATGCCTTCTAAAATAATAAAAAAAACCATTAATCCACTTATACAATGAACTCTTATAACCTCCTCCATGCTTCATTAGACCTGCATCCTTCGTTCATACCATGAAATTTCCTTTAAGACAAACTGCCCTATTAGGCTTGTGAACCTCAAAAGTCTGTCTTACAATAATGAAGCTTAAACACCCTTAATATACTAAACCATGAAAAATTAAACATGAATATATATTACCCATCACCTCAATTTCATCACCAAATTCTTGTAACACCATTACTTAGGAAATAAGGGCTCAATAACATATCTGTAACTCGCTTACTCAAAACTGCCAAATCACCTCAAAAACTAGTCATGAAGAATTAAACCTCCCATGCATATGTAGACACTTTTCATGAATCTTAATTAATAAAAATGGTTTTATGATATATCCATAACATCCTCAAATAGAAAACTCATATGGCCTAATGGCAAATATTAGTCTTGCAGACCAATTTCTTGACCTTATGTCTCATAGTCCTATTTAAACTAGACATGCCATTTTGTGAGCAATATTTTCACCTCATACACTAAAATCCAAAGTTTATACAAAGAATGATCATGAAATAAAATTAATAAATAACTTCTTCATTCACTTTTATTGCATCAATCTATCATGCACAAACCCTCAAATCTATTTCTTCATCTTTGCTTAGGTTTTACATTATCTGCACCATTAGGTTTGTCTACGATTGGATTACTTAGTTGAATAATTTAGAGAAATTTAAAGATAAAACCTATCAAAAAAACATCATGGACATGTAAAATGAGTCTCTGGATTCTTCTACCATCTATTTTATCTTCTTGACCGATTTAACTTTTGAGATCTACAACATTTTTTTGTTAAATAAACATGTAGTTGTATATTTTCTCTCGCATTTGACTAACCAACACCCCCTAGAGGTACCTGGGAGATTTTAATACATGATCCAATAGATTATATAGTCATTTTAATCCATCTTGATCTGATTTGAACAAAATCTTTCATATCGCATCCTTATTAGGGTTTTAGGGAGGTTTAACACATGTTTTGGTGTTAACGATTGTTCATAAAGGACTACTACTTGAATCCAAAAGTAATGCCTAAATATCTTATCTAGGACCCTTAATCATCTCTAAAAAATAACTCAAACTCCCATGAAAAGGTTACCCATGCCAATGAATGCCTGAAAGTACTTCTCAATTTTGAGTACCTCATTTTATGAGCTCAAGAAGGCCTAAAATAAGGATTCATGCACTTTTACTTCAAATATTGACCTCAAACTTTGTGATCATACCTAAAATAACTTATCTCACTTATATCCATTCTCTCATGTTCATAATTTCCTTGAAATCATATCTTTATACCTTACTAGGTGAGGTAAGGTCTAGGAGTAGTCTGGGTGCATACTTAGATTGAAGGTCCTACCCGTAAAGGCTCACCCTAAAACTCTCATGAATGATTCTATACCTTACTCACATGATCAAAAAATTCCATACAACTTTCACATGTATGTGTGAATTTATTTCACCATGCACATACCTCTTCATGTCACGACTATGCTTCTTATGCACTTAACATCAATGACATTTACCTTCCATGCTGACATTAACAATGATATCAATCATGAAAACATAAGATATTAATCGTCTTAAAATTCTCTCTTTCTCTTCCTCACATGAAAACATTTTTCCATGCACTTTGTCACATCATACACTGTCAACAGTCCTTAATCACCTTTGACATCAACCTTCACAAGATGCACTTTTAACATCAATGACAATACTCACCAGAGTCTCCTCCAATGTCTAATGATTTTTTTCTCCCAATTATTTTCAAAACATATTCTTCCTTGTATTTATTCTAGATTCATAATGTTGGTGTTACTTCACCTTATCAAACTTGTTTTAGTGTTTCACAAGTTTCTTTATTATCATCTTTTTTCATAGTGTTTCTTACGTACTAAATATTTTCATTATTACCTATAATACCATTACTTATATTACAAATCCTTAAGTTAGTTCCCTTTTGTGAATCATGCATATTATGCAATAGCTTTAGTTGAATTTATCTATCAAGGATCTCAAAATTTAAGTACACTAATATTAAATAGTATGCTCTTGGTCTATTTTATTCCTAGGTCCCTTTGACTATTTTTCCTCTGATTGTCTGCTTCTCGTTTTCATATTTTTATTCTCATGTGTCTAATATAAGGAATAAATCAAGAAATTGAATAGAGTTTTAAAGGTTAGCATTTATAAAATTTTAAGTATAAGACCTTAATTGAAGTGGTTAGGGAAAATTATTATCTTGATTCCTCAAATTAAATCATTTATATTTGATTATGCAAGTGAAAATTCATATAATGATTAGGTCTTACATCAGTGTGAATTTTTTTTAGCTAAATTGCTTGCTAGTTTCCAATTTTTATAGAGAGAAAAGGGTTTTGAAAATTATTTTTAATTGATTATGGGTTTAATAAAGGAAATAAATTTGCCATATATATTCTATATTTTATAGAAAACTAAGTAAGGTCATTTGTTCAATTGATGACCACAGTAGAGACTCCTCCATCTCTATGAGCTGAGACAAACACATGCAATATTGCTATAGTATCATTTTCACAAGCACTCACTGAGGTACATGTTAATTTGTAATTTTGAATTGTAAATATAGATTTATTTAAATAATCTTACTAGATAGTTAAGTAAATATAACTTATGTGAATGTATTGTGTATGTAGGGTTTCTTGAAAACATCTAATAGTCCCATTTAGATGATTATTAATGCACCTTCTTATGTTTTATCCCTATTTCACATGCCTATTCATGCACCTTCCCCTGTCACTAACCCTATTGAGCATCAGACATAAATTAAGCATGACCATGAGATTTTAGTAAGTGCATGTTTAAATTATTTTTTTATTCTAGTTTAAAATTAATTTATTAAATTGGTTGTATGTATAGTATGTAATTTTTCTAATAATATTTGTATTTGAACATGTTCATCAACATGCAAGCTATGAGTATAGAATGAGTAGTAGTCAAACCTTGGAGAAATTCAATTCATCTGGGGGATATCCATCTATGAGCAGGGCATCACTGATAGAGTCTTCTTCAAGGGAGGTAAAGAGAGGGAGAATATTTACACATTTTGTGGTGATCATCTTTTCGTGTACAATTTGGCTGACATTATTCTTACAAAAAAATTATGGTTGTATGGCCATATTTAGATATGATAATATTTAATATTTCCTTCATGTAATTTATTAAAACTAACTTATAATATTTCAATATGTTTTACAATTATATGGGAGAAAATAATATAATATTTGACATAGAGTCATAAATTAATGTGAAATACTTCTCATTATTGGGCTACACCATTTATCACTATTCTAATGTGGATACCCTTGCTACACTAGTTTGATATCATTTAGGACTTGGTATTCATGTTTTATATACATTGAATTTATAGACATATCACATTTTTATTATAAGTACAATTGAAACAAACAATGAAATACTCATATCTTGCATACCTTCTTTAGACGCCCTTATAAATTTTACTTGTGTGATTTTGATTAAGTGATTATGTTATACGTCCTAATTTGGGATGTTATCTCTTTTTAGATTCTTTCCATTATTATTTGATGTTTCCACCTTTATTGCAAGGTTGTCCTCTTTTTGGAGTCAACTTGCATTTGCCTATGTAATCATGAAGTGATATTGTGCTATCTAATTCTCTATAGAGTTGTTACACTTATTTTATATACTCTTATTTTGCCCTTTGAAGTAGTTCAATGTTTTAATTCTCATGTCCAATGAGGCCTTGGATTATTTTAGTGGTTATAGCTCTTTGTTTTGCTTCATAAACTTTGTTTTCTCCCTCTCCACTACACTCAACTTGGCTATTTCTTATCTTCTCATCATATAAACACTAAAAACATGTATATATAAAAAATTATACCCTAGAGAAATTTAATGTAACCTTTGAGACCAATACATGGCACAAGTTTCAGTAATGGGTCTTAAAATCTAACTTTTTGTAGTGAAGAGACAAGTTCTTGAGATCTAACTATAATTTATGTCTTTGGGACCTCCAAGAAAAAATACATCACTTTGAGCACATTTAGACAGTAAAATTACACATGCTCCAATTACCTTGACATATATATCCACTTGGAAGCATGTTTTCACTATTGTTCAAAAGTTCAAAAACACTGGCAACAATTATTATCAAAGTTAAAGTTGCAATTGGAGAACTCCATTTTTGGTGCTTCATGGCTATAAAATGGCATTATTAACATGTCCAAGGTGGTGTATAATGTATAGGACCAGGTTCTTGGCTTTTGATCACACATGTTTGAGAGACCCACCACCCATTCTAGCCTCAAGAATGCCCTTCCCAATACAAGAAAAAATTAGTTTTTTAATGTAACTTCAAACATGTATAAAACATAAATCGTAAGTCATTTATATGAACCAAAAAAACCCTTTCATGAATATTAATTATTATAATTTCATCCCATACCACATTGATGTAACCTTCAATACCAATCCATGGCATAAGTTACAGTAATAGGGCTTAAAATGAAACTTTTTTGTAGTGAAGAGACAAGTTCTTGAGATCCAACTAGAATTTATGTCTCTAGAACCTCTAAGTGAAAATAAATCACTTTAAACATTTATATATATTAAAATTACTATTATCCCAAGACCTTGACATCCAAATCTTCCCTAAAGCATGTTTTCATTATTATTTAGCAGCATAGAAACACTGACAACAAATGTTGTCAAAATTGAAGTGGTAGTTGGATAACTTCACTTTCAGTGCTTCATAGCTGGAAACTAGCATAACCAACACATTTGGGATGGTATATAACATCTACGACCAATTTATTATCCTTTGACCACACTTGGTCAAGAGACCCACCACACATTCTAGTCTCAAGAATGCCCTTCATAATAAAAGAAAAATGCAAGTTTTTAGCCTAATTTCAGGCGTACATAAAATGGAAATTATAAGTCATTTGGATAAATTTGAAAACCCTCACGCTCATATCAAATAACAATAATTTAATCTTAGAGCACATTGATGTAACCTTAAAGACCAATATGTGAAATAAATTATAGTAATGGGTCCTAAAATGCAACTTTGTTTGTAGTGAAGAGATAAGTTTTTGAACTCTAACTGGTATTTATGCCTTTGGGACATCTAGGTGAAAATATATTACTTTGATCATGTCTATAAATAACACATGCTCCCATGATCATGACACCCAAATACATCTAAATTCATGTTTTCACAACTGTTTAGGAATTTGGAAACACTGACAATAAATGTTATCAAAATTAAAGTAGTAGTTGTAGAACATGTCTGAGGTGGCATTTAATGTTAAGGGCCAGGTTATTGGCCTTCCATCACACTTAGTCAAGAAAATCAATTGCACTTTTACTCTCCTCATGGGTACAATTTTTTGATTTTGGCAATCCACCACAAATGCTGCAATTTCCATCCAAACATGCTTTGTTATAAAAGAATTGTCCATCAAATCTTTCATAAAAAATGGTTAGAATAAATTACCTAGCTAATTTTGGTAAAAATTATATGCCACACTCCCAATTTTTTTTGTTAATATATAAAGTACAATGTAAATGGTAAAAAACATCATAGTGCATTGAAACTTCAACATGTTGCCTACAACAAGTGGTGCATGTTGATTTATTTTTACATAAAATTGTTTAGTCATCTCAAACTATCTTTAAATAATATAATTGTTTGGATATTTTCCTAAAACTTTGAGTAAAATTATGTTAGGTCATATCATAGTAATGTTTTATATGTGGTTTACTGTTGTGAGAACCAACTCTTCTTTTCACTACATCTCCTATATTGGTTGAAACTCTTGTATTATTTTTCCAAAATTTTGAAAGTAAATATTGGATAACATGGCTATAGTCTTGTCTTTTCTTGTAAGTCTACTAGAAAAATCCTAGAGCTCAATGGTATTGGCATCATTAAGTCTTTGGTGTCTTCCAATTAGTTCATTAATGTTTTTTTTATTTATGTCTAGTGCTTGGTTTAGACACTTAAAATTAACATTTAGCTAAAATTGTGCACTTGTGACCACTATTTTACACACTTAGCTCTAAACCTATCTTAAGGCCCCTTTTGATCACTTTCAACCATCTTGCACACTTTTATAATATAATAAATGGACATTGAATTGGACTGACACCTATCTCCATCAACCTTATAAACCTTTTAGGTCCTACCTAACCCTTAGCATGGTAAAATGACCCATTGGATAGGAGCACCCTATGGGACTACATCACATTGCTCTAGTGTCCTTCCCCCTCTCCTATCTTCCCACTAAATAATGGCTAATTTTCCAAATTCAAAATTATAGGAAGGTCAACCTATGTCCATAATTATCTCCATTCGAAGTGTTTTCAATGATATGACTATATAAATATTTTTCAAACCATTTTTCACATAAGAGGCTTTCACACCAAAAATCACCAGAATCACACTTTCACATTGAGATTAGTATACCTATTTCTCCCAATTCTTATTGCATACAACTCAAATAGCCTAGAGCTCAAGTCTGATTACAATTCATAGGTCATAAGTCATGATCAAGGCATATAATCATATAAGTATTGCACCAACATCTAACATATTACACCAATTATTCACACACCATGGTAGCATAGGAGAACTATGTGAAATTTGATCCCTCCTCATAGTATTGTTATGTTGACAATGCTCAACATATGGGTTGTTGAGGTCTTGAAAACTTCAATTGATGACCCCTTTTTCCCATTGATTTGCATTAGTCTTCACATGTCAAGGAGATAGAGTTTTAAAGGAAAATTAGTCACACAATGGTCTCTACAAGTGATCCTAAGCTCTTGTACTAGACACAAGCTATGTAGACAAAGGCATAAAGAACCCAAAACCCTTGATTTCCTCACTACAAATGGATAAGAGTGCACTAAGTTGGACAAGAGTGCCATCCCTCTAATTTCCTCTCTTCAACACTATTGTTCAGACCCAAATCCAGTTCCATATTCTTGATTCCAGTCAACAAACCTCTCTACACAAAGAATTTCAGACCCTAATTCCTTCTATAGTCATAGTTTCCACCTAAGTTTTTGTTTTCTCCTTACACTTTATTATTTTTAGTAAGATTCTAGAATACAATAGTTCTAATTTAGTGAATGTTACCATTGTTATATTATTCTCTTGATTTTGCACACTAGTATTATCTTCTAGGGTTTTTACATAAATTCCAAATTTGATAAAACATATTGGTGAACCCATTTATTATTAGAATGTTGTTAAACCCTAACCAAAAATGTTTATATGGGTTGTATCCTTATTTTTCCTATTTTCACTTTCTATTTTTATATCTTCATAGTTGATATATTATGTTATAACAATAATTTTCCAAGTATTGGTTTCATATTGTATGGATAGAAAAGAATATCATCCTCCTCCTCCTAACCCTCAAGGTTGTGATAACGAAATTTCATCTAACCAAGTTTATGCTGTCACTATACCAAGAGGTAAGGTATCCCATCCTATAGTTTTAAATGAATCTAATCAACCTATACTTCCTCAAACTCCTCCACCTCACACATTTCTTTAGGGTGTATGTAAGCATATTCAATCTAAAGCACTTAGTATTTGTGTTTGTGAGGCTGTAAAGGATCAAATCAACATTATGGGAATGTTAATATCAAAATTACAGAAGTAAAATTAGTTTTTTATTACAAATATCACATTATTGGAACATCAGATTACATGTGCAAATAATCCAAAATATATTAGTATTAATCATGTATGTGCATCTCCATATACCAATGTTTTACCTAACAATATTTCATATCAAAATGAGGAACTACAACAGAATATGTATACAATAAATGATTCAAAAATTATGAAAATGGAAAATAATATTTACAGTGAGATTCTAAGATTAATGTTTTGAAATAATTCAATCAAACTACCTCCTTTACATCCTTTAAGGAGATCAAAATACTATTATGCATATCATAGAATGCATGGGCATCATACCGATCATTATCTGGCTTTGAAAAATAAAATACAAAAGGTAATTGCTAGTGATGATCCTATAAGTGATACATCAATCAAACAACCCATAGTGGAACAAAAGCAAGTAGAAAAATTGGCAAAATTAGAATTAGAACAAAAATGGCTACCAAAAGACAAACTTGAGTAGGAAAAGGTTTAAAAGGAACAATCATAACAACAAAATATTCAACAAGCTAAGTTAGAGCAAGAAAGAGAACAAAAGTAGCAAGATAAAAAAGAGCAATTACAAAGGGAACAATGTGAAAAACAAATGCCACAATAAGAAAAAGTGAAATTAATACAAGAGAAGCTATCAAATTAAATTTAAGATAAGAAAAAAAAAATTCGTAAATGAGGATTTCTAACAAAATAATTCAAAAGCATGAAATACCTAAAAAATATTCAGCCTCAAATTTGGTCACAAAGGGTGAAATTCTAATCCTTTCCTCATATCAAGACCCTTTCACTATCACTACTCACAAATATGGTTAATAATTTATAGATGTCAAGGTTAAGGAATATCAAAAAATCATATTTTGTTATATGTCATTTCTTACATCTCTTAGGAATAAGCATCAACACTTGGATCAAACTAATGCATCTACAACATGCATGCGATCAGTTAAGTTAAAAGTTTATTTTGATTGAAAAGAGTGTTATCCAAATTTTTGTGTTATTTCAAATTCAAGTGCCTACAATGTTGTGCTTGGAGGATCATAGTTAAAATTAATAGGAACAATGATTAATAACAATAAAGATTGTATATCATTTGATCATGAAGGCAAGGTCACATCCTTTTCCAAAGAAATGACATATTTAGAGCTAAATAAATAGAAAGAAACAATAATTTTAGCTAACATACAAATAAATACAAGTAATGTCATATTAGTAAAGGCAAATGACACAAAACATATTACAAATCAGAAATTGGAAAGGTTAATACCATAGTATGAGGCAACTTCATCAAAGTTATCTTGGTATAACATTTTTGTTAAATCTAATGTCAGTAGAGAGCAAGAGGCATAATATATCAATCATTGCATCCCAAATAAGCATGAATAATCATTACAATAGCTATAATCATTCTACAAAAGCAAATTAGTAGTCAAATTCAAAACTCAATTCAATTTAGTCACAATAACATAACAAGGTTATCATCCCTCATTTAGACACATGACCTATTTATTGATTATGAGTCCCTTATAGGACTCATTAGTTAGTACCTCTCCTTCACTTTGTACATATTACTTTTATATATATGAAAAAAATACAAAAATAGTAAATTGTTTTCTAAAAAATACAACAAATCAAGACCTATGCATGTTTATATGCACTTTATCATACATAATTTTAGTTGCAAAAAATATTTCATATATGTTTTAGCTAATTTTATATTCTACATGCTTCACCAATGTATATGAGTGACTACATATTACATAGGACATCATTTCCAAAATTAGCTATAGGTGATTTTATTAGTACACACTCAAAAACTATATCTAGACAAGAGCATTGTGGAGGATAAGAGTACATTTATCTAGTGTCCCTCAACCTGCTCTTGTCTCAATGAGCTCAAATCACCACTACTTAATCCCAAACTTCACACAGGTTTCCTACAACATGTACATTCATTAACTAGCTCACTAGGTGTATGGTAATCACATGTTTTATCTTTCTTTGCCCACATTATCTTAATCACATGCTTAGTAATTTACATTATATTACATATTATGATATTACTCACTCACTAACATTGTTATATACTATTATCTATCTTAGTTACTGAATATTTATCAGATTACAACTTAACTCTTAATGATCATAATACATAATCATGCATATTTTTTATATTACTTTTCTAGATTCGTATCTTGTATGCATCTCCATATTTTATTTGAGGACATTTGAATGTCATTACCATGTGGCTCTAAGCCTTTATATGAAAAAAATTGAACATGTTCTTGTGTGTGTCTTTTTTCTATGTGTGGACATTTGAACATGCCTTTGTATGTGTCTTCCATTCAATTGAGTGACATTTGAACATGTCCCTTGTTTGTGGCCCCTTAGCCTTAGCTTATGTGTTTTGTATGTTGTGTATGTACTCTTTGATTGTGTGTGTCATGGCCATGACACTTTTCTTGTTTTTTTACTCAGATTTGGATGCCATGATGATCATCATGTACCCAACTCCTTCCAATGCCATGATGGGCATCATGCATTCCTCCCTAAGTAGTTTTATTAAACATTATATACTTAGTTGATCAAATTATCTATGTGTTTCATTGTCACATCTATCTAGACACACTTAATGTGAATGCTTATTTTCACATTCATATTACATTATTACTATGCTCAATTTATATACACATGTTGCCATGTTTTTCCATGATGTCATTATTACTTAAATTTACATTTTATTACATCATAACAACCTAATGCATAACCTTTTATTTTGGTTTAAGTTCTTACATAGGCTACATTTTATTACATCATAACAACCTAATGCATAACCTTTTATTTTGGTTTAAGTTCTTACATAGGCTTAATGATTCACCTCAGAAGAGGGGCCATTCATAAAGGTTTGTCTTAGAGATTTAACCTTTTCAAATCATTACACACACATGATTATTAGTGATCACACAATTGGCATAACTTCAGGGTCAAAAAATACATAAAAATCCACTTTGGACATGAGCACCACATTGGATAGGAGAGAAAAACTCTAGTTTCTATCTTAGCACTATTGTCCAAATGCCAAAAAAATAGACATTTATATAATTTATTAAAACTTCAATTTACTCAGATCAATAATCAATAGTTTCACAATCTCAGTTTCTAAAATTAATCATAATTACTTAGATTATCTCATATTTGCTCAGTTTGGGGGTAATCATGTGCAACATATTGTTCTAGTTTGGCACATGAGTTTTTTCCTAGAATCATGATTATATTACTCAATCTCAGAATCTATGTGCACCAGATATTAGTTAGGGGCATGTGTGTGTCAAGTTACTTCTTATTACTTATATTTTTCACTAGTTTCATAGATGGAATGATGATTCATTTCATTCTCCACACTTATATACACTAGACCCAAATTATACTCAGTATTTGCACCATTTTTCACTAGAATCAAACCTTATTCCATTTGCAGTAGTTGGTTCATTATATGCACTAGTTTTTGTACCAAAAATATCTATTAGGATTCATACAGGGACTCTAAATTACTTCATTGATCTAGGAGGATGATGATGGATTCAAGCACACCTTGATTTATTGAGCACACCCACTTATTGATGAGGATTGGGGCATGCACAATCCAATCCAAGCCTTTTAATGTTAATACAAACACACAACATGCCATAGTCACCAATTTTCACACTAATTTTAACACCAAAAAATCACAATAGTTCATGTACTCAATCAGGTATATTCATTCCTTATCACTCTCTAGTTTCTTATCTTTCACTTTTTGATTGCCCATTTTAATTAAGGACTTACATTACATATGTTTCATTGTAGGTTTGCATGCAACATAGTTTAGTGTTGTGGCCTACATCCATGATTACTTCCCATAGGTAAGTCAAAGTACACACTCTTTTTCTTTTTACTCTAGTACTTTCATTTTACGGCATTATTAGAATAAAATGGGGGAAAACGTAGACACATAAAATTAACATTTAGCTAAAATCATGTACTTATGACCATTATTTTACACACTTAGCTCTAGACCTATCTTAGGGTCCCTTTTGATCTTTTCCAACCATCTTACACACTCTTCTAAGCTAATAAATAAACCTTGAATAGACTGAGACTTATCCCTATCAACCTTAGACACCTTTTAGGACCTGTCCAACCCTAAACATTGTAAAATGATGCATTAAATAGGATATCCCTAAGGGACTACAATGTACTGCTATAGTGTCTTTACCCCTTCTCCTATCTTCCCACCAAATAACGACTAATTTTCCAAACTCAAAGCTATAGGAAGGTCAACCTATGTCCTTAATGAGATCCATTCAAAGTATTTTCAATTATTTGTCTATATAGACACTTTTCAAACCATTTTTCATATTATAGGCTTCCACACCAAAAAGCACCAGAATCACAGTTGAGCATTGAGAATAAAATACCTATTTCTCCCAATTTTGATTGCATATAATCCTAATATCCCAGAGCTCAAATATGAATACATTTCATATGTCATAAGTCATGGTTAAGGCATATAATCACATTAGTATTACACCAACATTTATCATATTGCATCAATTATTCACACACCATCGTAACATGGGATAACTACATGAATTTTTATCCCTCTTTAGAGTATTGGTATGTAGGCAACACTCAACACATGGGGTGTTGAGGTCTCACCCAAATTTAACCATTGAACCATTTTTTCCCATTGATTTGCATTGGTATTCACATGTCAATGAACTAAGGTTTTTAAGGAAAATCAATCACATATTGGTTTCCACAAGTGATTGTAAGCTCTCACACTAGACACAGGCTCTGCAGACAAAGGCATAAAGAAACCATAAACTTTGATTTCCTCACTAAAAATGGATAGGAGTACCCTAGGTTGGACAATAATGCCACCCTATAGTATCCTCTTCCCAACATCGTTATCTAGGCCCATATCCAGTTCTAGATTCCTAATTATAGTCACCAAACCTCTCTACATAAAAAGTTTAAAATCTTGATTCCTCCCAAAGGCATAATTTCCAACCAAGTTTTTGTTTTCTCCTTACACTTTATTATTTTTAGTAAGTTTATAGGATATAGTAGTTCCAAATCAATGAATACTATCGTTATTATATTATTCTCCCAATTTTACATAGTAGTGTTGTCATCTAGGGTTTTTACATAAATCCCAAATTTGACAAAACACTTGACTAATTTTTGAAATCAATCATTTTTTCCTTGTTTGTCCACTTACTGCATAAGTTGTAATTATACTACAAGTAACACTACAATCTTTGTTACATGATTTCAAGCCTATAGTATGATATGCATCATGTACTTTTTTAACATTATTTTTTGTTTTCATTACCCATGTTTTATGTTCTTAGTCCTAGGGTGTACATTATAGGTCCCATCTTAATCAATTCATCAATGAAACAAACAACTAACATTTTTGACTACCAAAAAATACTTTATCAAAGAAATTATCCCAAATTGTTTCAACTAGTCTTATTGAATGGTGGTCAGACATTTTTTATGTGTTGGTTTCAAAATGTTTTCATCAAATTTAATTAAATACTTGCCTTTTCTATGCACAATCCTTGGAGGTGATGTTAATGGTTGAATTTTAAGAGAGGGTGTTTCACAATAATTATGTTCACTACTAGTTTCTTAATTATTTAGTTATGGGATGATATTTTCTTCATTATTACTTTTAACATTATGTGTTTCCATGAAATTATCTTCATTTAAAGGGGATAAATCATTAGGCATAGATTCATCATCAACAACATTGAAAACTTTATATTTTGAATGTGGACTTGTAACATAATTTAAACTTCTAGGTACATATTCATCATCATTATTCAATTCATAATTGTCAATTTCATCATTATCTACTACATTTGGCTCATTAGGGATAATGTATGTACTTTCCACATATTCAAATGTTCCTAATATTCAAAATCCTAATTTACCCCACTTTCTACATAAGTCCTAATTATATAATTCTTTATTCACTTACTTTTCTAATCACATGTTCCCCCCAAAAGAAAGTCTAGATGCTTCTAACCTCTAGAACCTTCTCCCTCTTCAAATTTGAAATTTGAGAGGGAAACTTCCCCTCCAATTTCTTCCAAAAACCTCTTTAAATGCAAGGGGCATCCCCAATTAGGACACAACAAGGAAGAAATCCAAGTCTATGCTGCCTTTATTGCACTAGCTCTCATACCCACTAGCGTCCATCATAGCATCCAAGCATCCAAAGAATCCATCAAGTTGTCCATCTTGAATCCATTGTCAATTAATCCATAATCAATCTAGGTAGCATTGGAGAATCAATTGGAAAATCTTAGAGGGAAGACAAAGAGGAGCGAGATGATGGTAATAATCCATTGATATTTTTGATTGCTCCTTACATTCTCTCCTATTGATTTTCTTTATGAGATTTGAGTTAGATTTATCAGCATTCTACATATTTAGATTTGTTTGCTCAAAATTTATGAGGATTAATTTGGCGACCATGATGGGACCTCCTCTTGAACTGATGTATTTTATCTTGAGTATGTTTGCTTGAGAATGTAGGTCAGATTGAAGAAGAATTTGGTGGCTCCAAGTTTCATATTTTTGCTTCACATTTTTTTTGTTGATAATTTTGAAATTATAACTTGGTAATAATTTTTGAGGGTGTTA
The DNA here is from genome assembly GCA_037957365.1 of Torreya grandis. Classification (NCBI taxonomy): domain Eukaryota; kingdom Viridiplantae; phylum Streptophyta; class Pinopsida; order Cupressales; family Taxaceae; genus Torreya; species Torreya grandis. The sequence continues at coordinate 1,616,202 of JARHVA010000532.1, forward strand.
AGATTGATTTGAGGGCCAACATGTAAACACTTTGGGTTTTTTCCTAACTATATTAGGCACTCCTATATACGTTTACTACAAAATCTCACAGAATAAGCCATTATTTTTTTATTTTGATTATGTAGGCAACTCAATGTCAATGCCCAATTAATATTTGTTATGTTAATTAGTTTGGTGAAATTATTCTTTGTCAATATTCTATTATGTTAATCTACTTTAAGCATTTATTGTTTGCCAATACTCTATCCTATTAATTTGATTTATTTTACTATGCTGGATAGAGTAGAAACTTTTAAAATATGCATAGGCTTGGAGATATTTTGTCAAGTAGTTCATGAACCCTATGAAGATTTCTAAATTTTATTACCATACCTCAAATCTTCTACAAGTTTTTGGTAAATCATGGAAATCATGCTAGTATCACCCTTAGTGGTGTAATATGTTATTATTGTTATTCTCTGGACCTCCTTCAATTAGATTGGTTTCCCATCATTCAAGATATATAGTTAGAATCTCAGGTCCCTTACTATCAAACATAATAGAGCTATTATTTTTGTGACATTGATTATTATTGTATTTTTCCATCTCTTGATAAAAACTTAGGGAATTTTGTACAAAATTAATTTTAGTGGCTCTACACTTTTTATACAAATTTGTACCATTATCCCATCACTTCTAAACTCTCTACTATGTGACCAAATATAAATGCCTTCTTCATGTATTGCACCACATCCATAGATTTTGTCGCTTCATAGGAAGCTAATGCAATATACAACATAAGAAGAGATAGACATTTATTAGGCAACAATCATGTCACTTAGTTTAGGGACTAATGCATAGTTATTGTTTGAAGGGCTGCTTATACCTTCTAGTTGGTCTCCAACTACATGGACAAGTTTCTCGTTCTTCTTCTTAACCTTCTCAAGAACCTTAAGTAGTTTTTATGGATCTATACAAACATCATGAAAGTACTCTGTCACAATAATATTATGTAAGACCTTAAGATCATCCTCATTTTTTCTACAAGAGCGTATTCAAAAGGTCAATGTAGTCTTGAAATCTGCTGGATTGAAAGTAGTGATAATGTCATTAGCTAGGGTTCTGATAGTCGATAAATATCCTTCATCCTCTAGTGAACCTTCTCTTTGCATGGCCTGAGGACTCTCCATAACCAAATCAAGTAAAAATCCCAAGGATTATTTCCACCTTAAAATAAACTTGAACCCTCGACCTCACCCAGTGAAATTAAATAAAATAAAAAATAAAAATCCATATTTAAATAAGGATGAGTTTTAAATTGTGATTATACTGTAACTAAACATACATCTAATAATATTAATTTAATAAGTTAACCACGTGAATCTCTTTAGGATAATGTTAGAATAGTTGTTCATGAGTGTGTTGTCCCACATCACAGTTGTAAATACTAGATAACATAATAGGATTTTATTAATATCCATATAATTAATAAAAGTCTTTTTTTCTGGTGTGTATAAAAGGTGGATCTTCTTTTATCTAAAATGTAGGGACATGCATGTTAAATAAATCATTTCAAACTAATAATTTGTCAAAGATTTTGGCTTAAGTGTCAATTGTTGAGAAGTCTAAAATTTATTTTTAATCCATTTAAATTTTAGATTTTGTAAGTATCCTATTGAAATCGTCAGACTATTAATGCTATTTTGTATGTCACCCCTCAAAGTACACATTCTAAATTGCTAAAAAATTAAAAATAATCTATGTGCTTGACAAGGTGATTGGTCTAAGGTTGAATTGATCAAACTACTTATCATTTGTTTTGTAGGTTGATTGGTTTTTGAAATGGATAAAACATTAATTTTAATCACTTGTTTGATTTTGCTTATGCACTAAATTAATGTGTGCTTGCAGGTCTCATAGATCCAAGGCAAAACATTTAAAACTACTAATGATGTTTGTGCAGGGTTGATTATCAAATTTGATGATTTGAAAATTACTAAATCATCTATTGGCAAATGAATGATCAAAGATTGTTTATCCTAAAATGACTAATCTTTTGTTTTTATAGGTTGACCAATCCCAAAATTAGCTAAAAGATTATTTTTTATCACTTGTTTGGTTCTTATTTGGATAATAATAGCAAACACACATAAATTAATTGGTTAATAAATCCTTTTATGCTTTATTAAGTGTCACCTAGGGGTTACAATGGTGTATGATATCCTTTTTACGTCCTTGCAATGATTCCTAAAGGATCAAAAACCACTAATAAACCCTCCCCATTTTTATTTTTAGGGTGAAATGTGATCATGGAAGTGACATACATGCACTTTCCATTAGTCCTTAGGGGTCAATGATGTGGATTTCATCACCACACATTAGACCACACTCCATGTTCTGGTGAAGTATAAATATTAGGATAACTATCGTTAGGTGCTAAAGCAGGATTCCCCATAAAGGGTTATGTGGAATGGGGAATTTTAAATATAATACATAAAGTGGTTAGATAATATCTTGCATATATTTATGCCCCATCATACCTAATGTATATCAGGGACTCCCCTAGTGAGCCTATATAAACCTAAAATAGGACCTATCAGTCATAATAGGCATTTTACTACTAGAGTCAGGATCAACTCTAAAGTGATCATCAAGTGTAGAAAGGGTTGAGATGGTTCGATAGATTTCATAGTGGGTCAATGGCTTATATCCTCACCTATGAATCGTTAGATGGTGTAGTCATTGGGTTACAAACTTATTTGGTTGACTAGAATTAGGGCTTGTGATTGGGTGTGTTATGTGTGTGTTGTGCTAAGGACCGTGTTGTTTGTGAGATGAGGACATATCCTATCTTAATATCATAAACCTATAATCCCATATCACTATTCACACCTTTTGGATAATAAACCATTATCTTGAAACCAAACACTTTAGTGTTTGCTCATCAATCTCTATCTTATTAATCACTCTTATCCTTGACTAAACATTATCAATATTTGTAAACTTGTTTGGTTTTAGTTTAGTACCCATCATCTCATCATCCTACCTCTTCATATCTAGCACCCATTTAATTATCACCTTAATAACATGAAGGCTATCTAGTCATCTCATCCTCTTTGCTAGATTGAACCCTAATAGGTTTATTACTTTGATAATATTTGGTCATCATAGTCTTCATATCCTCAAAACAAATCCAATTTAAGTCACACCTCATTACCTATCTTAACCCCTCCTAGTCTTTTGTTTTAGACAGAATTAGTATCCAAAGTCACCTTCTCTCCCATTGTCCTATATCAAAGTCAGACCTAACCACTACTCTCACATCACCTTCACCATCCACCATGCTTCTTAAAACCCATGCCCAAATCTTAAGAAATGGACAAGGATCTAATCAAAAAAATGACATCATTGGGAATATAGGTGAAAAAAATCAAGGTATTAAAGATATACATAGTGACATGCACACCCTTAGAGAGGAAGATTAATTCATAAATGACTTCTTCCATAGTGATGTAGTTAGGGCCCGATTTGACCAATATATCTACAAAAATTATGACCAAATTCTATCCCAAGTCATTGGAATGGGTGCACACTATCCCCTAGCTTTGATCCAAACCTCTTGCAACATCTAATCCATCCACCTGTTAGGCCCAACACTCCACATCATCAACCTACTACCAAACAAGAGCAAGAAGTAAACAATCTTGTGGATCACGAGCAATATCTTGAAAAACCAAAACAATAAGAACCTTTACCAAATAATCAAATTGGGGATAATAGGAGAAGAATCACCTCGAAGGATTGGTTAGACTAGTTAACCCAACAAATCAATTCCCTTGCCTCACAATTTTGTGCCCAAAATAGAAAAACCCTCTTCCCCAAGGTAACATGTCATAAATACTAATCCTGATCATTCTAGACCTCACACAAGTCATGCTGAAACCTCCAATCCTCTCATAGACCCATCCTTTTCTCAAGAGTGGAAGATAATGAAGGAAACTCTTTAATAGATCGATCTTCATACACAGGAAATGAGGTACAAGTATGAATATTTTGCACCTCTGCTTTAGATATGAGAATTTTACAAGTACCTTTCCCACCACATTTTGAGGTTCTAAAATTCAAAAAATCTAAAGCGAAAGGGGATATGACTTTGTTCACTTAAGGTATACAAGGATGTTCACTTCAAGTTATATCTTTAATTGATATTTTAGGTATACAACTTTTTTCAATTTAGGTATACAAATTAAGGGGATCTAATACGTAAAATGGTTAGATAACATCCTGCATATATTTAGGCCCCATCATACCTAATGTATATCAGGGACTCCCCTAGTGAGCCTATATAAACCTAAAATAAGACCTATCAGTCATAACATGCATTCTACTACCAGAGTTAGGATCAACTCTAAAGTGATCATCAAGTGTAGATAGGGTTGAGAGTGTTTAATAGATTCCATAATGGGTCACTAGATTACAACCTCACCTGTGAATCTGTTAGATGGTGTAGTCATCATGTTACATACCCATTTGGTTGACTAGAATTAGGGCTTGTGATTGGGTGTGTTATGTGTGTGTTGTGCTAAGGAACATGTTGTTTGTGAGCTAAGTCAACCTATTCAATTTTAATAAAAACACCTAGAGACCTTACAAAATATCCTATCTTAATATCAGAAACCCATAATCCCATATCACTATTCACACCTTTTGGATAATAAACCATTGTCTTGAAACCAACCACTCTAGTGGTTGCTCATCATTCTCTATCTTATTAATCACTCTTATCCTTGACTAAAAATTATCAATGCTTATAACCTTATTTGGTTTTAGTCTAATACCCATCGTCTCATCATCCTACATTTTCATATCTAGCACCCATCTAATTATCACCTTGATACCATGAAGGTTATCTAGTCATCTCATCCTCTTTACTAGATTAAACCCTAATAGGTTTATTACTTTGATAATATTTGGTCATCCTAGTCTTCATATCCTCAAAACAAATCCAATTTAAGTCAAATCTCATCACCTATCTTGACCACTCCTAGTCTTTTATTTTAGACAAAATTAGAATCCAAAGTCACCTTCTCTCCCATCATCCTATAACAATGTCACACCTAACCACTACTCTCACATCACCTTCACCATCCACCATGCTTCTTAAAACCCATGCCCAAATACGAAGAAATAGACAAGGATCCAATCAAAAAAATGACATCATTGGGAATATAGGTGAAAATAATCAAGGTAATGAAGAAATACATAGTGACATGCACACCCTTAGAGAGGAAGATCAATTCGAAAATGATTTATTCCATAGTGATGCAGTTAGGGCCCAATTTGACCAATATATCTACAAAAATTATGACCAAATTCTATCCCAAGTCATTGGAATGGGGGCACATTATCCCCTAACTTTGATCCAAACCTCTTGCAACATCTAATCCATCTACCTGCTAGGCCCAACACACCACATCATCAACCTAATACCAACCAAGAGAAAGAAGTAAATAATCTTATGGATCACAAGTAAGAGCTTGAAAAACCAAAATAATAAAAACCTTTACCAAATAATCAAATTGGGGATAATGGGATAAAATCACCATGAAGGATTAGTTAGACTAGTTAACCCAACAAATCAATTCCCTTACCTCACAATTTTGTGCCCAAAATAAAAAACCCTCTTCCCCAAGGCAACATGTCATAAACACTAATCCTGATCATTCTAGACCTCTTACAAGTCATGCTGAAACCTCCAATCCTCTCATGGACTCATCCTTTTCTCAAGAGTGGAAGATAATGAAGGAAACTCTTCAATAGATCAATCTTCATACACAAGAAATGAGGTACAAGAATGAATATTTTTTCACCTCTTCTTTAGATATGAGCATTTTACAAGTACCTTTCCCACCACATTTTGAGGTTCTAAAATTCAAAAAATATAGAGGGAAAGGGGATCCTGGGGATCATGTCCAAGAATTCTATATAGCATGGCATGATGTTGCTTATGACAATGCTTATCTCCTTAGGCTTTCCCCCAAAAGTATCACAGGGCCTACATTGGAGTAGTTTATGCATTTACCAAAAGGGTCTATATCCAACTTTGGAGAGTTGATTGAAAAATTTGTGCGACACTTCTCCTTCAACATTGAGCATGAAATCTTTATAATAGATATCTATAATAATAAACAAATAAATGGGGAAAGTTTAGATTCATGCCTACAACGTTGAAGAAGCCTTACCATTTGATTATGTTTCACAGTTCTTGAGAAGGAGATGGATAAAATATTCATCGACAACCTCAATACTAAATTGAAATATCAATTAAAGATATAATGTGCAAAATATTTTGATGAGATCATAGAGAAAGGGATCCAAATTGAAAATGCCCTCATTGAGGAAGGTATAATTAAGCTATATACCTGAAGTGAACAAAGTTGTATACTTGAAATATCAATTAAAGATTTTTGCACCTCTCCTTTAGATATGAGAATTTTATAAGCACCTTTCCCACCACATTTTAAGGTTCTAAAATTCAAAAAATATAGAGGGAAAGGGTACTTTGTCTTATACATTAAGATAATACATTTTTGGGCAAGCCTAAGATATTTAATAAGAACAAAAATGTCATAGGGGATGGAGCGACAGATTCTAAGCATGTTCAAATAGTGTATAAAGCTTCCCCTACTAACAAATAAAATGTCTCCACTATAAGGGTACCACAGGGAAAGCCACAACCTCGAATGGGAAAAATACCTCTCACTAGTCTTGGAATACCTATAAAAGTGGTCCTAAAATAATTAATAGCTAAAAATATGATCACTCTTTAAGAAATATGACCTTTGGATGATAGTAAACCTTGACCAGATTAGTATCATGAGGATGATTTTTTTCAATATCATCAAGTTAGGGGGCATGATACTGATAAGTTCATGTAATTAAAACACTACATCCAATATTTTATTGAGAAAGGGGACATCAAAATCAAAGGAGAGAGTTCAACTAGTCAATCTAAGAATCAATAACTTAGAATCTACCAAGCCCCATTGCCTAAACATGATCAAAGATAAAGAAAACCACTCAAAGACTAGGATCATGCCTCCACATCCAGATGAACTAATTACCATGCCATTCCATACCATTATGTCAACACCAATAAAATATGCCTTCTCAAGAGCCCACACCATCACCATCCACCATTCTTAAGATTAAGTAGGCCACAACTGACTATGTAGTAACTACACAATACATCAAAATTGTAGTTCTCAGAGTACCACCAAAAGATCCATCCAATTTAACATCCTAAAAAGTCAATATCTATAAAAAAGTCTTTACATCTTATGATAATCCATATGACATAATCCAATAGGTCAAGAAGTCTCCAACCCAAATATCACTTATGGATATTCTTAAAACATCATCAATGCATTAGGAGATTCTTAATCAAGTCTTAAATAACCTTAAAATACCTTGAGATAGTGACACTAGACATTTTCAAGCATTAGTGGGTCATTTGTCTCCGTCCTAACAAATCACTTTCAGTGCCCAAGACATGCCACCTATTGGCCCACATCATAAATATCCATTATTCATTGAAATTTCCATCTCCAACCATAAAATCCCATGGGTACTCATAAACAAAGGGTCTACTTTATATTTGTGGAATATATACTTTTTAATAAGTTGGGGTACTCCAAATATTCATTAGGGCTTACTCTTATAATTATCAAAGTGTATGATGATAATGAAAGGCCATTTCTAGGAACCATTTATCTTCCTATAGTTATGGGACCCATAGTCCACCAGACATTGATTCATGTCATGGATGTTGATATTCCATATATTTTAATTTTGAAACATCCATGGAACCACAAAATGCAAGTAGTTTCTTACACCCTCCATCAGTGTTTAAAATTGCCTCATTCCAGCATAAAAGTTACATCCCCAGGGAAATAAAACACTCCCATAGCTATTAGATGGATCAATCCCATCCTACTTGTTATTGCCCCAATACACATAATTCCACTCCTAATCCAATAACTACAAATTATGTCCATCCTGATGATTTAATACATGATTCAAATTCATCCCTAGACATCACACATCTCAAGATAACTTACATAGGTTTTGGAGAGCATGAATAAAAGACCTTTTATGTCAGAGACTTACCACTCTCCCTATATAGATATGGGTCCCCAACTATGAGAAAAGATAACCCCATCATTTATCAGTTTAGATCAATGGCCTTCACTAGTGATGGGCTACTATCAAAAGAGTAATTTGATGAGTCAGATGATTCATGGATTATGACAGATAATGAGGCCCTAAAATTCCATATACAAAATTATCCCTAGCTACAAAGGATGCTGCAAAATATGCATTACATGGGAAAAAGACTAGGTAAATATGAACAAGGTAGGCTTGAACCTATAGGGGTTCAAGAACACCCAAAACATCTTGTTCTAGGGTACAAACCTCTCAACATTGATCCAAACAATATCATTTTGAATACTTATTCAGTTCTTAAGGAGTCTTCTTCTGATGAATAAATTGAAACAAGTTCTATTTATAGTCTTTATGAAGATCTTGTGACCACCAATCTCTTCCATGACACCACCATCTCCATCATTAATATGCCCCTCTGTTACCCTACCCTGATAGATTGGGATCAAAATCATGAGCCATCCTTTGATACATTCCAAAATGATGAAGCCATTATAGAATATTTGGGAGCATGAGATTTCATGCCATCAAGAGTTCAAAGAAAGGGTTCACTATTAGTCTTAATGAGTCTACCTATTTTAGAGATCAAAAAACATCTCCAAATAAAATTGAATAATAAGAGTAAGAAGAAGAAGATCCATCTCCAAACACAAATGAAATTCAACCAATTCTTGAAGAATCAAAATCCTATTCAAAATTAGATACAAGGCTCCTTGATGTATTTGCTTCAGAAATCTAGGACTTACCATCACCCCAATATATCTCTAGGACTAGTCACCCTCCCTCATTGAGGAGGTTAATAAAATAAATCTTGGAACAAATGAGTCCTAAAATTATCAAATTGGGTGCAATCCTTACACCAGAGGAACAACAAATTCTTGTTGAGACACTTAAAGAGTATATAGATGTATTTGCATGGAGTTATTTGGATATGCCAGTGATTGATCCATCCTTGGTAGTACATCATTTAGTATTCCATCTTAATGCAAAACCAAACAAGTAAAAACTTCACAATATGCAACCCAAGGTGGCTCTATTAGTCAAAGAAGAATTGCAAAAAATCTTGGAACCTGGATTAATCCATCCCATTAATTATTCTAACTAGATATTTAACATTATTCCTATGGCCAAGCCACAAAGAGGAATAAAAATTTACATTACCTTTTGGGATATCAATAAGGCATGCCCCAAGGATGACTTTGTAGGAATGCTTGCCGTTGCGCCAAAAGGTCGACCTTTTAACGCCCGATACAAACCCCAGATAAGTACCCACGGGAGGCTGTTAGTCCATGTCACGAATCCCTAAGGGGGATGCTGGCGATTAGTCCAACAATCCCCCCCTCAGCATCACCCGAGGGGATTCGAACCCGTGACCACGGCTCTGATACCAATTGTAGGAATGCTTGCCATTGCGCCAAAAGGTCGACCTTTTAACGCCCGATACAAACCCCAGATAAGTACCCACGGGAGGCTGTTAGTCCATGTCACGAATCCCTAAGGGGGATGCTGGCGATTAGTCCAACAGACTTTTCCCTAAAAAATATAGACATGATCATGGATTCCACTGCAGGCTATGAGATGTTATCCCTCATGGATGGATTTTTGGGATACAATCAAATTAAAATTACTCTCAAAGATCAGCACAAGATAAAATTTATCACTCCATGGGGAAATTTTTGTTATCAAGTGATGCCTTTTGGTCCAAAAAATGTAGGCTCTACATACCAAAGGCCTATGACTATAATATTCCACAACATGATGCATGACATCATTGAATATTATGTAAATTATATTTTGGGGAAGTTAAATTCCAATCAGATCATCATGTGGTCTTACGAAGAATATTTGAGTGACTTTAAGAATATAAGGTTCGATTGAACCCAAATAAATGAGTGTTTGGTGTTACTATAGGCAATCTATTAGGGTTTATAGTCTCCAAGAGGGGTAGTAAGGTATATCCAACAAAAGTCAAAGCTATTGTGGAAATGCCCCCTCTCATAAATTTGAAGTAGCTCAAAAGCTTTCAAAACAAGTTACAGTGCATTCATTATTTTATTTCATAATTAGTAGACAAATGTCACCCCTTCACCCATATTTTGAAGAAGGGGACTCATTTTAATTGAAACTCTTAGTGTCAATAATATTTTGACAATCTCAAAAAATATTTAGTTAAGCCTCTGGTCTTATCACCACCTGTCATGGGAAGGCCTTTGATTATATATATATATATATATATATATATATACAAAACCTTGTGAAATAGGGGCCCTTCTAGCTCAACATAATGATGAAGGCAAAGAATGAGAAATCTATTATCTCAGTATAACATTGATCTCATATGAGCTTAATTATCCTCTATCAAAAAATATTGCTTGGTCATCATCTTTGCATTATCCCCTTAAGTACATGCTATCAAAATTTGCTCTAATTGGTAGGATGGCCAAGTGGATAATGTTGTTAAGTGAATTTGACATCAAATATGTAAATCAAAAGGCCATAAAAAGACAAGAAATCATAGATCAACTTGTGGAAGCACCCCTTGCACATACCAATCCTCTTATCGCAGCCTTTTTAGATGAGTCCATATTGACTACTACAAAATCAAATAGATGGAAATTATATTTTGATGGATCTTTCACCACCCATGGGTCAGGAGCAAGAATCCTTTTGGTAAACCCACAAGGTGACCTCATCCATAAATATTTTAGCATTTCTTTCCCATGTACAAGTGATGTTTATGAATATGAGGCCTTGATTATTGGTCTCCAACTAGCCATTTAGTGGAATATCCAACACCTTTAGGTATTCGATGATTCATAATTGATTATCAAACAAGTGAATGAGGAGTTATATATAAAGGATGAGAAATTACTTCCCTACAAATAACTAGTGGACCAGTTAAAGCCAAATTTTTAGTCTATCACATTTGAACAAGTTCTATGAGGAAGTAACAAAGTAGTCAACTCTATGGTCTCTATTGGGTCTTTGATCGATCTTCCAAAAGATGTTCTTGAAGGTAATTTTCTCATTGAACATTTGATATTATTAGCTCATAAATACATGGCTCATTTTTAAATTTGTGTCATCCCTGATCCTAGTATAACATGTTATCACAACATATATACCTATCTTCATGATAATATCCTACCACCAGACCCCAACCATCACCAACACAAATCCTTCATCCATCGTACATCCCATTATACCATCCTTGGCAGCACACTCTATCAATGAGGCTATGATAGGACCCTATTGAGATGCTTGACCTTAGATGAGTCTACTCTTACAATCAGGGGGTATATGATGGTATCTATGGTGGCCATGTCAGTGGAACAACCTTGACCAAGAAGTTACTCATGATTGGATATTATTGGCCTATAATAGATCAAGATGACTGCCAATATGTACGTAAATGTGTAGTTTTTCAGAAACATGGTAATCTTATTCATACCCCAACATAAGAGTTATAACCTATAATGAGCCCTTAGCCATTTTCCATATGGGGATTAGATTTAATCATCAAGATAAATCCAACATCATATGATGTACACAATTTTATAATCATGGCTATAGAGTATTGTACAAAATCCATGCCATTTATTTATACAACAGGTCTCCAGATCTAAAAGTTTATTCTAAATCAAATCATTTATCATTTCAATATCCTAGTCAAAATCTTATCAAACAATGAAAAGTCTTTCAAAAATCATGAGTCAAAGATCTATTCAAACATTATCACATTGAGTAGTACTTTTCCACACCCTACTATCCCTAGGGGACTGAATAAGCAACAACCACTAATAAGACACTTCTTAATATTTTAAAGAAAATAGTCAATGATGCATAGAAAAATTGGCATCCACAATTATATCCTACACTTTGGTCTAACAATTTAGTGTTTAAACACCTACTAGAGCTACTCCATACTCTTTAGTCTATGGAACAGAAGCAATATTTCCTGTGGAAGTTGAGCTCCCCTCCTTACACATCTCTTTACAGGGCATCATTATCGATCATAACATAAGACAAGAGAGGCTACAAGAGCTCGATATTTTAGATGAAAAATGTCAAAATACTTCAAATCATCTTTAGGCATATCAAAACAAGCTCAAGGGGAAATATTTCAAGAAACTCCAGTCCCAAGTATTTGAAGTTGGTGACCTAGTACTTAAAGAAAATCAAAAGAACACCAATGCAGACTGGGACAAGAAAGGAAAATTTGAAGCAAATTGGCTTGGGCCTTATATCATTGTTGTAAAATCTAGATTGGGAGCCTATATATTAGCTACACTTGATGGTGATGAGTTGGATGAGCCTATGAATATCATGCATTTGAAACATTTTTATACTTGAAAGGATCCATGATCTTTGTCTATGATTCCCCACTCTTGGGGGCATATCCATCGCCATTACACTTCCATCCTTCCATTCCATTCCGTCATTCCCCATATGAGCTTGGTCTTAAAAGTGGGTGTATATTATATGCTTAGATAGAATTAGGAGACATGAGTTTCAAGATGAGGCATAATCATTACTAATCGTACAAGGGGAATATCTATTGAGGAGTCCTCCATAATCTCTAACTCCACTATATAAGTTAGAATAATTACATGATTTACTCATCCCATCTTTGACATCCTCATATATATCCCAATTTCATCTTCCATGATGATTATTTCTCCTATTATTCTCAAATTTCATTCATACTTGACCATCCATATCCATCCCTAAGTAAAGATCCACAAGAACCCACTAAAATCATCATTATTATAAGGGTCATATAATATTCTTACTTCAGGATCCATCATGCGCTCTACAACTGAATCCTAATCATTCACTTTATACCCTAAATACCATTATTTACAACTGATTTGGATCCTTGTCTCAGTTATGATAAAGACGCTTTTGGGCACAATTAACCCCATGTACATATGTAACTATGTCCCTATATTATAGATTGTCTTTGGGAGTCTTGTTATTTAGTCTATTGTCAATACCCATTATCCAACATCATTTCCTTAGGTTGTTTATTAATCTCACATGTATATAAATCAAACATCCTTACCCTAGTCCATTTTATCTTTTATGTATGTGTATAGGTGTATTATTATTTGTTATGTTTTAGGTCTTGAAAATATTTGTCATAGTCAGTGAACCTTTTAGTGTCTTATTATCTTATCTTTTTATATATATTTTGTTCATTTGATAAAATGGGAATAAGGATAGTCTAAGTGACACCCAAACTCATAACTAGGAAAGTCACTTAAATAGAGGTCCCACACACTATGAATTTAACGTGCCCTTGACTCTTATCATGTCTTTGGTACACATATACTCATAAGTGCAAAAGCAAAAATGGATTGCACAAGCTACATGGATCAAGACATTCTCATTATATCATTAATTACACTACTAACAACATCCCTTGGGTAGGAGTATTAAACTTATACATATCATAAAAACCAAACACCTTTATCACATTATTCCTAATTACAAAAACCACATACCATTCCATTATCTAAACACATCTAAAAATACCATAATAATCACAATACAAATATCTAGTTATTATATAAACAACTAGTATACTACCCACTCAAGCCCTTACATACTCAAATCATGGCCTGGGAGGTAACCCAGTCGATGTTGAGGTTTCCACCAACTAACCACCTCGCCTATGTTCCACAAAGCCTACATCTACTAGCTCCCGCTAGGGACAATACTAGCCTAAATGGCTAATTTATCCATAATAAAAACACATGTCCAATAGAGTTGATTCCTGAACTACCTCCCTCATTATGTTGGTCACATCATCTTGTTTCCCTTGTGAAAATTTTGCTCCCTCTTGATCCCCTTACAGGTCCCCCCATGAAACAAAGGGATGCCTTCAGGTCTTGTAGTACCCTAGGTGCATCTCCTTCCCTGACACCTTATGTAGCAAAATCACCACATTATACATTGCAGTTGGGGTCTTAGCTCCTTTGGTTGTTTCTTATGTAATATTACCTCTAACATGTCCATCACTTGATGTAGTGTGTGGAAAACTTACGCGTTCATTTCATAGATAAGTTTTGGCAATGGTAATGGCCTACCCTGTGACATTCTTAGAGTATCTACCTACTTGCACTTACACCAATTACATAAATTATTGTAAAAGCTTATACTACAATGAAAATGCCTTGACTCCTCATGTGTTATATAACACCTACATCCCCACAATCATTAGTATTGCTTTCTTGCACCTGTCGATAGGATGAATACCAATAATAGTCATTGCTCACACATCACAATATCCCCACTCACCGACTACCATCACATCATCTTTCAACTACTTTCCAATATTTTTTCCCAATCTTCATGACCTCACATACACATCATAACCTTTCCCATTATTATCCTATCATCTATCAATGTCACTCCACATTGTATCATCATATTCTCATCATTACAAGAAATAATAAAATAACCATATTTTAATTTATTATTATTATCAACATAATATTAATTATTACCTCATATTCATATTAGGAATCCATAGGTTTTAAATCCATCACAAACTCTTTTCATATCATTTATTCTATAATTATATAAATTTATTACATATGAGCCAAAGATCTACATCACTGATACATCATGCTCTACATCTCACCCTATGATGCTAGCCTCGATGATGGATGAACTGACTGGCTTGATGACCTAAAACCTGGTGTCTTATTAGATTTATTGATCACCCTATACAATGGAGCCATTTTCCCTAATATCACCATGTTATCATACAAAACTCTCCAATATTATGTTTCTCAATCCATTCTCACCACCTGAGCTGTCACATATCCTAACCCTAGGGCATATAATATTATCTAATCCATATTTATCTCTATCCCCATGACCCATGCCTCTACCTCTCACTGATCTAATCATCCCTATAGTTTAATATGATCATCTTGAGTTCACTCCACTTGTTCTTATAACACCATAATATACACCTATTGGTTCACCTACTCCAGTAATGTTGTTACTTGGGCCAGTACATCCACCATTTATATTTCTTTTCAAATAATTTGACCATATAAGTGTGAAACCTAGCATTACAAACCTATTATCTCTCATCGCACAACTGATAATCAACTCAAACAATCCCTAGTTCCCATGTTATGTTCATACATCCGCTTAAGCCACAACCGTCCTCTCACACCACATTACACTAATTCAGCCTTATCTCTTTTCCTTCCACACCCTATCAGAGTTGTTTCCAAGATTCGGATAATATGAGTGTAATAGAGACGTGATCACACAAGTTGAAGCAAGTGCACACCACATAGATGCTAAAGAAATTTGAAAATAACACAATAAGAGAAATTACACAAGACAAAATGGAGAAAACCAAAATCTGATTAACATGAGATGGCCAAAGTGAGGAATACATATAGGAGAGTACGTAAATAAATCTTACACAAAAGGTGGACAAGGCACCCCAAGAATAGACTGTAACTCCTCCATGAAAGGTGGTGACAAGGTGCTAAGAATAGAGAAGTAACTCCCATCAAGGGAGTTACTTATGACATTCTTATGACACCTATGACACATTTATGACACACACCTCCACATAAGCTAGCCTACCCCACAAATGTAGAAAAACTCCATGTATGCACAAGAAATACAATTTACCTAAATAATAAATAGGGAAAAATAAAAACCTACACTAATACCCCCCCATAAGCATAGCTTAGGTGGGCAGTGTGGAAATATAAAAATGGGTCCCAGCAACTAGGCCTGATGAGGTACCCATGTATAAATGCAATCTCCCATAAGATAGAGAAAAGGAGAAAACCCTTAGGAAAAAACTCCCCCCCCAAAAGAGAGACATAAAAGAAAAGAAGAGGCTAGAAGGCCCCCTTGAAGATGATGCTGCTATAGATGTAGACCACACCCCAAGAAGAGCTCATAGATGAATGAACTTGCTCTCAGTCAAAGGTTTGGTGAAGATGTCTGCAACCTGCTCCAAATATTGGAAAAATATCAAGTTAATGACCTGACTATGAATAAGCTCCCGAATGAAATGCATCTGAATCTCTTTATGTTTGGTCCACTGGTGCTAAACTGGATTCCTGCAAATATGAATGGTACTCTGGTTGTCACAATAAATGATGGTGGGCTGCTTGATAGGAATGTCAAACTTAGAAAGAATCCCTTAAAGCCAAATAGCCTCAGTAGCTGCATTAACAACTCTCCTATACTCTACCTCTGTGGATGATATAACAATAGCATTCTGCTTCTTGCTAAACCAACTAATAGGACCTAAACCTAGAGAGAAACTGTAACCAGAAGTGGACTTGTGAGTTTGTGAATCACCAACCTAGTCTGAATCTGTATATCTAACCAAGTCAACATCTATGCCAAATCTGTAATGAATCCTGTATCTATGTGAACCTTGTATCTATGGGGTTCCTGCATGAATCTGGAGACAAGTCCCACTGTATATGAAATGTCGGGCCTGGTGTGAGTCAAGTAGATGAGACTACCAACAAGTTGTTGATACCGAGTGGCATCAACCAATGGTGAAGAAAAATCAGCCTCAAGCTTGAATCCTGATAGAAAGGGAGTCAGAGATGGCTTGCAATCAGCCATGTGAAACTGAGCCAATAAGTCAAGAGCATACTTAGGCTATGCAAGAGAAATCCCTAAATTTGACTATGAGATCTCGATGCCAAGGAAGTAGTGCAACAAACCCAAGTCTGTCATGTCCAATCTATCCTGAAGAGATGCCTTCACCGCGGCAATAGCCGATGGAGAACTCTCGGTGATCAAAAGGTCATCAACATATAGAACCAAAATCAAGAGCAAATCATCCTGCCGTAAGAAGTAGACATTGGGATCAGAATGGCGCCTAGTGAAACCCACTGTGAGAAGGAACGAATCCATCTCCTGTTTGAGGCCATAAATATATTTCCTAAGTCTGCATACTAGGGAAGAATCATGAACAAATCCTAGCGGCTACTTCATGTAGATCTCCTCCTCTAGGTCTTCATGAAGAAAGGCACTCTTCACATCCATCTAATGCACATCCCAACCATGTGTTGTGGCAATAGCCAAGGTGAGTCAGATAGAAGTCATATTTGCAATGGGTGTAAAGGTCTCTGAGTAGTCAATGCCTGCCACCTGTGAGAAACCCTTGGTGACCAATTGCGCCTTGTACTTATCAATTGACCCATCTGCTACAAACTTGGTCTGATATATCCACTTACATTGAACCATCTTTCATCCCTTAGGAAGTGAAGTCAAATCCCAAGTATGATTTTTGATTAAGGAAGAATATTCTTTCTCCATAATGCTACCCACTCAGGTACCCTCGATGCCTCTCAAAAAGTCTATGGATCCAAAACTGGAGCAAAGAAGGCATGTGGATCTCTCTGAAAATCCCCCCTAGTACATTTGTCATTTGTGGGATCTCCTACCCAAGTGCTAGCACTCTCAAGTGTTTATCTGGCTCAAAGTGGCCTAAAAGTGGGCGAGTCAGGTGCTAACTCCTCATCCTCTAACTGACTAGAGGTGGATAACCCTGCATCACTATCCTCGCTGTCTAAACTCAAAGAAGAAAAAGATGTCTTTGGCTCAAGAACCTACTATGGCTGATTTGAATCTGATGAGAAATTATCATGAAGAAGTAGATCTGATGAGGGAGAAGAAGTGTCAAGTGTTGAGTCTCTAGGACTCTCCTAAAAATGGACACTTCTCTCGATGAAAAACTCATGAGTGACTAGATCTAGAAGGCGATATCCCTTAATACCATCTAGATATCCTACAAAGATGCAAGGCTTGGACTGACATTCCATAGCTTTGCATTTCTTCTTTGGAATGTGGGCTAGAGATCCAAAAACTCTAAGGTGCTCAACATCAGGTTTCTTTTTATGCCAAGCTTCAAAGGGTGTTATCTCTTTCAAAGCTTTGTGAGGAACCCTATTTTGAATGTAGCAAGTAAAATTGATGGCTTCAGCCCAGTACTGTGGTGCTAAGGATTTGGAGTGAAACATATAGCTACCCATCTCTTTCAAGAACCTATTTTTGCATTCTACAACCTCATTATATGAAGGACTATAAGTGATTGTGCACTGTAGATCAATCCCCTCTATGGTGCAAAACTGCTCAAACTTGATGCTGACATACTCCCCTCTATTATCAGTTTGAAGAACCTTGGTGGTTTTCTCACTCTGTTTCTCAACAAGAGCCTTGAAGTCTAGAAAATTTTCAAACACTTCAGACTTTTGTTTGAGAAAATATATCCAAGTGTACCTAGAGAAATCATCAATGAAAGTGAGGATGTACTTGGCCCTTGTGAAAGATGGTTTGTGAAAGGGTCCTGATACATCACTATGGACTAACTCCAAAGGTTGTGAAGCCCTCCAAGCTTTGCCTTTGTCAAATTTTGCTTTGAGATGCTTCCCAAGGGAGCACCCCTCGCAAAGTCCTTTTGAGAATTGGACACGAGGCAAGCCAATGACCATGTCATTTTTGCAAAGTTGCTCAAGATATCGGTAGTTAAGGTGGCCAAATCGCTCATGCCACAATTTGCTAACTCCATCTGAATGAGTCACCAATGCTATTGGAGAAGAATCTGATGCAAAATGTGAGAAGGTGTATAACCTGGCTTGGTGATTTGCCCTACCCACTGCCATTGTAGTATCACTATGCAACTCCCTGATAGCCACTGAATTTGGTGAAAAATAAACTCTCATGCCCCGAACAATGTGAGTGATTTGGTACAATGATAGGAGATTGGTTGAAAGAGAAGGAACACTTAGAATATTATTGAATGTTCCTCCTTCCATTTCAACTGACCCTCTCCCTACAATGAAAACTGATGTGTGATCACCCAAACTAATTGAAGTCATGCTACAAGGCTCTAAAGATGAAAACTCAACTAGTGAAGAGCCCATGTGGTGAGAAGCACCCGAGTCTATGACCCATGAAGATGTAGAAGCTGCTGTAGCTACAAGAGCCTTGCCCTTTTCTTTCTCCTTACCCTTGCCTTTTGCCTTGGTAGAATCTTGGGTAGATGAATTCTGCTTGATGGACTCAGGAACACCTATGTTGTTCTTCTCTAGAAGATGAGTTAGGTGATCTATTTGTTTTTTCATGCATTTGTGTTCATCATGCCCTGTATTTTTACAATAGGCACACTTAACCTTCTCCTTCTTAGGTTTAGCATTGGAAGAAGAAGTCTTAGTGTTGTTTTTGGCAAGATTGGTGTTTTCTTTCTTCTTCTCCTGGTCCTTGTTCTTTTTCTTCTTCTCTTTTGTTGAAGTCTTATCCTTAGCATTTCTAGCTATCAAAGCTTGGGGTTGAGTAGACTTCATTGTGCCCATTTGAATTAGCTTATTTTGCTCCCTAGTCAAGTCGGCAATGAATGAATCCAAAGAAGGCATTTTCCATGTAGTGCCAAGGGCACTTTTTGTGGCATGGAAAGTGGAGACAAAGACTTAATAACTTGGACCTAACTTTGTGAGAATATAAAGTATGAGTTGATCATCTTTTTTCTCTATCCTGCATTCTTTCAATTGCAATCTAAGGGCCTTAAACTTAGTGAAGAAGTCCTGTACGGTGTCAAAGTTGCTAGGACTTAGACTTATGAGTTCGTTTTCAAGCTCATGACCTCTCATCTCATCAAGCTTCCCAAATAAATTATCTAAGGTGTCCCATATGTCATTGGGAGTCTGAGAGGATTCTAAATGGAAGAGAAGTTATGGAGACACAAACAAGCTCAGTAATCCAAAGGCTTCATCACTACGGTTGTACCACTTGACCTTTTTAGCATCAGTGTTGGGTTCTATTTCTGTACCCATGGTGATCCTATAGAACCCTTTGCTTCTAAGAATGATTGACATTTTAACTTTATATTCATGATAGTTGAAGGGTGTTAGGGGTTTAAGTTGAAAAGAATCCAATTTTAGCTGAATTTAGGTGAAGTTGTGTTGATTGCAAGTTGTGAATTTATGCAGAAAGGAGAATGAAAGCAAGTTGTGAAAAACATTCACACCCCTCCAAAATATTGAGCCCCCCAAAAATATGCAAGTGCATGCTAAAAATACATCAGACTCAGCTGAAAATGTGTCTTAGAGCAATTAGTGCAAGACTAAAGCAAACAGGACGTCGGACTTAGCCAAAAATGCGTCTCGAGAGACCCAAATTTTTGGCACTTTATAAACTAGTGCATTTTTGACAAATAACAAGTCTACACTGTGGAGAATTGAATTACAAGAACTTTTGAAAAAAATGGCACCCAAATCCGAGCTACTGTTTACAAGATATTAAAGGTACAATTTTCCCATAAACTAGTGTTTTTGCAAAAAAAACACTAAAACATTAAAAAATGCCTGTTAAGGGAGAGAAAGTGGCCTTCTAACCACTCGTTGGATTCGACACGGAATGAGAATTCCAAAGGAGGTTTGTGTGAGGGGAATTACCCTCTCGCCAACCTAGGCCTCACCCTTCGTCTTCGTAGGTCGAAGATACAAGTTTTAATTCAAACCTCTAAAATACCAAACTGTCTAAAAAACTAAATACTCAGTCAAATTGACTGATTTTTGTTTTTTTACAAGTCAATTTTCACTAAATTTTTTTAGTTAAGGATAGAATGGACAGAATGGTAAAGTGTTTAAAGGTCCACATGGGATGCCAAGTAAGAAGGGGTGCCAAAGAACAAAACATAGTCCAAATTTGTAGAAAAAGACAAAATAGAAGTAGCCCCTGTGCTGGACCATACGGCTTGTCTGAGGCGTGGCATAAGACTCACCAAAAAAGAGGCACATAAGCTGATTTCTAAGCAGCAAACCAAATAGCAAGTGGCATCCAAAAAAGACACAGTTCTGAATTTTTTTTTGCAAAAAAACAAAAAAAAAGACCTGGGCCGTACAGCTAGCTTGGCTGGTAGGAAAGGACACCATACAACTGAAGGCTTGGCTGGAACTGCTGTTGGAGGGCGCAGACCAGAAGCTAGGTGTAGAAGTCAAGGATAACAACATAAGTTTGGCACCTACCTCCTTCCTCTCTATTCAACAATGGCGCCTGAGTGCATCAACCTGCAAATTTATCTGCAAATAGCTTGTCTACTAGTGGTATTCTGCCAAGACACCCAAATGCAAGGATCCCAAGGAAACTAACCAGAAATGATATAGACATATTTTTTTAAAAAAATTTATAGACCAAATCTAGAATAAAAAAATAAAGAGAACTCCACTCCTCTTGATTTCAAAATAAGCTAAAAGCATAATCACACACAAAATTACCGGGTTAGCTCTGATACCATATCGGAGTTGTTGCCAGAGTCCGGATAATACGAGTGCAATGGAGATGTGATCACACAAGTTGAAGCAAGTGCACACCACATAGATGCTAAAACAATTTGAAAATAACACAATAAGAGAAATTGCACGAGACAAAATGGAGAAAACCAAAATCTGATTAACATGAGATGGCCAAAGTGAGGAATACATATAGGAGAGTACGTAAGTAACTCCTCCTCAAAAGGTGGACAAGGCACCCCAAGAATAGACTGTAACTCCTCCATGAAAGGTGGTGACAAGGTGCTAAGAATAGAGAAGTAACTCCCATCAAGGGAGTTACTTATGACATTCTTATGACACCTATGACACACACCTCCACATAAGCTAGCCTATCCCACAAATGTAGGAAAACTCCATGTATGCACAAGAAATACAATTTCCCTAATTAATAAATAGGAAAAAATAAAAACCTACACTAATACACCCCACGTCTATCTTACACATTTTACTCTCTTTTGATATTTTTATTAACCACATTCGATGTGACTTAAGTGGTGGATGTGCTTCTGATACCTTCTTCACTAATGACCATGTCTTCCTCCTTTGGGTCATTACACTCAACATTGATGATCCTATCCGTAGCACCATACAAGGATTCTTGATACAAAGGTAGGTGGATAAATGATGCATACACCTACCTATGAAGAGCTTGTTTAATATCTTCAAATCCTACCACCCATATCGATTATCCTCCTTGGCACACAACAATGATGACCACCTATGTAGTAAACTTGCGTAGGTTTCAAATTCACTAAATCCATTAAAACTTGGCTTATAATGATGATGGCCTTTTTCCAAAAATCCTATGTAGCTCCTGATAATGGTCCCCCCTTAAAACTTAGCTCATAGCGATAACCATTACCATTCCACTCTTACTACCCCATTTTGCCACCTCATATTGGGAGCCTGATCACATCCTTCACCTCTTATATCAAAACCACCTCCTTTATCTTAACTCCATTTTTTTCAATGCCTTCATATTATTTTAACTTCCTATTTATCCACCTTTATCACTATAAAACTATTAATCCCAATACATATGGGTTTATTCTACTCATCCCACTCCATTGAACTTTGGTCTTATTCACACCCCATTGACACATCGGTCACCTAATCTGCTTGACCACCATCATGACATCATAACACCCCCATCCTTCCTCAAACATCTCTCTAAACTACCATGAAAAGCATTTATCCTCCATTCAAGACCTATAATTATCCTAATCATTTGTCCTTACTTGGGATATGTCTCATTATTGTAGCTCTCTTTAGTTATGGTGGATTCTCCCTTAGGATGTGTCAAAAATCATGACACCATCCTTCTTGTTTCCTAAGCATATGTATTTTTTAGGGGCATCATCAATATCAATCATGTCATAGCTCATATATATTTCCACTCCACTCCTCTTCAAATTCAACCCATCTATTTCATCCTCATGTCACTTGTTCTTCCCACCATCCTTTCCCATTTAAAGAGAACTAAATTGGCCTGAGGTCATTTGAGAGTATGTAGGTAGCACTTGGTCACCCATGGTGGCCAAGAATAACTCGATCACATTAGCCAATCCTTCACTTTCCTCCCTTGGTCACTTGATCACATTATTTTCCTCTGTCCACTAATTTTTACTCTCGCTTGACACATGCTATGAGCTATACCCATCATTAAAATTATAAAATCCTTGTTTGTTTGGCATGATGCTTTCTCAACATGCATCATTACTTAGGATATATCAAAATCTTGTGGCCTTTATTATTTCGGCCCATAGCTCTCCTTGGCATGCATCATTGCTTGGGATACATTGAAAGCTTGTGGTATAATTTTTCAACTTGTTTGGTATATGGTTCTCCCTTGCATACATCCTTTCTTTGTATATGTCAAACCATCTTATGGCCCATTCATCACATTTAGGATTTCAACTCTCCCTTGCATGCATCCTTATTTTGGATACATCAAAATATTTTAACCTTTTATCTTATCACACTTTTTTATGGTTGATCCCCCATGATATGTATCAACAACCGTGACATTGTCATCCTCACTACCTATGCATATGTCTCTACTAAGGGCATTGTCAATTTATAACTCACTACTCATGTCAAATTATTCTTCCTCATCAATCTCACATCTATCACTACCTTATATATTCACCTCACTTGCATTTCTTCCTTTTGAGTGGCCATCTATCTCATTTCTTTTTACATGTCCCCTCGAGAGGGCATCCTACTATTGGAAATATTATCATTGATGTCAAAGGTCTAACATTAGTGGTGACAAAGGCCCATAGCATTTAATGTCTAAAGGTGTTTTTAATGTTCATATTTTGGCCAAAGTATGTTGATATTAATTAAATATTAAAAAATATATTTTTGTTTGCATAAAGTCAAAAGAGGGCCCATGAAGAAGTCAAAGAGTCACGAGATAAAGATAAAAGAGGGAAAGGATGAATTTTCCAATGAAGAGTCACCTTGAAGAATTTGAAGAGTCACAAAATAAAGACAAAAGGGGAAAGGATGCATTTGCTCATAAAGGGTCACCATGTGACTTTTCAAATGAAAGGATTTGAAGGGTCATGCAAGTTTGGTGCCATTTTCCATGTGGATTGAAGGGTCACAAAGGGTGAATGCCAAAGGTCTTTTAGAAAGTTATAAAAGGAGGCTTGGGAAGCCATTTTATATATGCAAGAGAGTGCTTGGTTTGTAATTATTTTATATAATAAAAGAGGAGAGAAGAGAAAGAGATATAGTAGAGTTCTATGATTTATTGAGAAAACAACATTGAGAGATAGTTGTGTTTCACATAAGAGGGGTTGGTGCTCCTGTGGGTTGGTGTTCACAAATAGTTATTGTGTTGGTGCTCGACAAAGGGGTTGGTGGTCTTATAAGTTGGTGCTTACTAAATTTTTAATTTGAGTCAGTGCTCATTCATATACTTGAGATTGTTCTCCATGGTTTTTCCCACATCGGCTTTCCATGTAAAAATCTAGTCTCTCTCTCTCTCTCTCTCTTGTGTAGTGCATGTTATTATTTTAGTTTTATTACATATATTGAATGTATGATTAAGTGGTTAAGGAAAATAAATCATATTAACTAAAATATTTAAAAGATATATGATATACTGATTCACCCCCCTCTTAGTATATCTCATGCTTAATAATTGGTATCAGAGTAGGTTATTTTGGAAAGAGTTTAACAACTTGAAGGTAGATCGGGGAAAGAACAATGGATGGATCACATGAAGGTTTTTATATAAATAAGGCACCTTTGTTTGAAGGTACAAATTATAACTTTTGGAGTATAAGGATGAGGACTTACTTGATGGCCCTTGGATTTGACATTTGACAAGCAGTGATGGAGGAATACGAAGAGCCACAAACACTTGTAACTACTCCTATGGAAAAGAAGGCAAGTGAAAATAATACTAAAACTTTAAATGCTATTTTATGTTGTTTATGTGAATCATAATTTTTTAAATTTATGAAATGCCAATCTACTCATGAGACCATGGTAAAGCTTGAGAATATTTACAAAGGTGATGCAAAGGTTCAACAAGTTAAGCTCTAAAATTTTAGAAGACAGTTTGAAAGTTTGAAGATGGAAGAAGAAGAAAATATAACAAGTTATCTTTTGTGGGTTGATCAAATAGTTAATCAAATTTAAGGTCTTGGAGAAAAGTTATAAGAGTTAGTGATGGTACAAAAGGTTTTGAGATCTCTACCATTGAGATATGATGCAAAGGTTTCTAAAATTGAGGAGATGAAGAATCTCGCCAAGCTAAAGATGGATGAACTACATGGTATTCTTATGGCATATGAGATGTGGACCAAACAAGAGAAACCCTAAAAGAGGGAAGCTGCTTTCAAGACATTGAAGAAAGACATGGCTAAGATTCAAGAATCAAGTGACAACTCTAGCAATGAGGAAGATGACAATAGAGCTCTATTTATCCGCAAGCCTAAAAAGGGCACAGGTAAATATCAAAGAATGTTACCATTTAAATATTTTAAATGTGGTAAGAGGACATTGTACAGCTAAGTGCCCAGATAAAAATAATGGTGACAATGAATAAGAAAAGCCTACATACAAGAAGAACTTCAAAGGAAAATTCAAGAAGGGATTCGTGAAGAAGAGCTTATATTCTAAAGATCCTAGCCCAACCGAAGATAGTAGAATTAGTGACTCAGATGAAGAAGAGATTCTATTCATGACCATACATGAAGATGCCTCTGCAAGCAAAAGTATATATGATCAAGAATAAGAACATGATGAACCTAAGGTGAATCTAGAAGGAGAAATCATTTGTGCCTTAGAAGAATTAAAATATATTGAGAAGAAAAATTGAAGATTTAAGCTCTAGATCAATAAAAATGAAAAAGAGTTTAAGGAAATAATCAAAGATCTACAAGCACACATTGAAGAAGCCAAAAAGACTGAAGAAGATCTAATAACTCAATTACAAAAAGTAAGTGAAGAATGTGAAAAGTATGTTGTTGAAATTTCCTCTTTAAAAGAAGATATCAAGAAAATAAATTAAATAGTCAATGATAAAGCTATCAATGATTCAAAATTTGAGAATAACACTAACATGTTAAATAAGTATTATAAAATCAAAAATCAATATAAGATAAGACATGTATTAGATTTAAAAAGAAAAAGAGCTATGCTGAAGCCCTTACAAAAGAGAAAATAAAAGAAGTTAAGAATACAGAGGACAACTCAAATAAAGAAGTTAGGAAGGAATAGAGCTACAAAAGACAACCAGGTCAAAGATACGCAAATCATAACAAGTTTTTTTTTCATGGTTATTTTTTTAATTGTAATGGTTATGGTCATAAGAAAATAGACTATTGGAAAAGAGCTAATAATTTTAGAAATAAGGAGAGGGAAACTCATGCAAATTCAAGCAGAAGCCACAAATATTTTTGCTCCTCTATCAGGCTTTGATGAAGATGCCATAATTTTTTAGAAGTGTAATAATTTTAGACATATAGCCCAACATTATAGAAGCATGTTCGAGTCAGTCAAGAAGGACCAAAGTTTCAAGGCTCCATTCATCAAGAAGAAAGTTTAGACAGGTTCATGGTAGAAGAAACAACTTAAAAAGTTTATGTTAGTCCAGATAGCCTTGCATGCAATAAATAAATAAAATCCATGGTTAATTGATAGTGGATGTTCAAGGCACATGATAGGAGACAAGATCAAGTTCATAACTCTAAAGAAGATCAATGGTGGCACAGTGAAATTCAAAGACAATACCACTACCAAAATAGCCAGAATAGGTATATTAAGTTTGAATAATGGTATAACTAAGATTGAAAATATTTTTCATGTAAAAGGTCTTAAGCATAAGCTGTTGAGTGTAAGTCAAATGTGTGATCAAGGACACACATTAAATTTTTATGTAAAAATTTATGAAATTAGGAGAAAATATTCAGATGTGTTGATTGCAGATGCTCAAAGGATATGTAACAATTTATATATGTTATCAGATATCAAAGGTTAAATATGTTGTTTGAGCCAGGTTAATGGGACGCATAAATTTTGACAATATTATCAACATCAGCAAGAAGCAAGCAGTTAGAAATCTTCCAAAAATTATAAATCCATCTAACATGCTTTGTGAACCATGTCAACATGGGAAATAGGTCAGAATATGGTTCAAGATAAAATAATACTCAATCACTTAGATGTTAGAGCTTGTTCACACTGATCTATGTGGACCTATCAGAACTCAAAGCACTCAAGGTGAGAAATACTAAATGTTTCTTATTGATTATTTTACACGAATGACTTGGATGATGTTTTTGAAGAAAAAATTAGAAGCTTTCATCCACTTAAAAGCATTCAAGAATTTAGTTGAGATTGAAATTGGTTTGAAGATCAAGTGCTTGAGATTAGATTGAGGAGGAGAATTCATGTCAAATAAATTTATTGAGTATTATGAAGACCATGGGATAAAGAGACATTATTCAACAGCTAGAAATCCACATCAAAATAGAGTAGTTGAGTGGAAAAATAAAATAGTTCAAGAGATGGTGAAGATAATGCTAAATAAATCCAAGATACCAGATAACTATTGGAGAGAGGAAGTAGGCACAACAATGCATATATAGAATAGAGTGTTGTTGAGATTCAATAGTGACAAGACTCCCTATGAGCTAAGGAAAGACAAACCATCTACTATTGATTATTTTAGAGTTTTTAGTAGCAGATGCTTCATTAAGAGAACTGATGAAAAATTGAGTAACTTTGAATCTAGAATAGATGAAGGTATATTTCTTGGATATTCTTACAAAAGTGAAGCTTATAAATGTTATAACAAAAGAACCAATAAGATAGTTGAAATTACAAGTGTTAGGATAGATGAAGATATAGCACAAAAAGCCAGTGATCTGATAGACACTCCTAAAATCATTAAAGAAGAAGATTTTGAAGATTAGATGAAAATGAGAAGAATGTGCAAAATGACACCAAAACCCCATTCAAATATATCTAGAGAAATCATAATGAGAATGACATCATCAAGAACATAAATGAAGGAGTTCACACCAGAAGGATGATGGTAAGTGAACCAGAAGATAGACATGATGAGCATTAGGTTAACGAAATGGATGAAGAATTAAATTAGATAGAAAAGAATGATACTTGGGAATTAGTGCCTAGACCAAAAGATACAAATATGATAGGAACAAAATGGGTATACAAAAATAAGTTGAATGAAGATGGTGAAGTTACCAAGAATAAAACAAGGTTAGTATGTAAAGGATATGCTTAGATTGAGGGTATATATTTTGAAGAAACTTTTGCACCAGTGGTAAGGTTAGAGGTTACTAGACTGTTTCTTACATATGTAATATTTAAAAATTTTAAAGTGTTTTAGATGGATGTCAAGTCTACTTTTTTGATCGGGAATCTAGAAGAGGAGGTCTACATTGAGAATTTTGAGGGATTTCTTCTCTCAAATAATAATAATCATGTATGCATATTAAATAAAGCACTACATAGATTGAAACAAGCTCTTAGAGCTTGGTATGCAAAACTCAATAAGTACCTATAGGATCAAGGTTTTAAGAGAGGTTTTGCTGACAGTAATATTTACATCAAAATAGAAGGTGAGCATCAGTTGATTATTGTGGCATATGTTGATGACATAATATTTGAAAGAAACATTAAAAAAATGACAAAAGAATTTTCTGATAATAAGAAAAAATAATTTGAGATGTCTATGCTTGGAGAATTGTCATTTTTCTTAGGGTTGAAAATATCTCAGTCAGATAAAGGAATTTTCATATCTTAAAATAAATATGCCAAGGAAATGGTAAAAAAAGTTTAGTTTTGAGGATTATGCACCAGTTGGCACACCAATGGGTACATGAAATAGGGTGAGTAAGGATGAAGATTCACTTGATGTAGATCAATATTTATATAGATCTATGATTTATAGTCTTTTATATTTGACAACATCAAGGCCAAACATCATGCATTAATAGGCATGGTTGCAAGATATCAGACAGTCTCAAAGGAGAGTCATGTTTAATTAGTGAAGATAATATTCAAATATATCAAGGGGCTATTGGATTATGGATTATGGTATCCCATAGGTAGATATTTCAATTTGGTTACTTATACAGATTCAGATTGGGCATGTTGTTTGGATGACAAAAAGAGTACAAGTGGAGGAGCTTTCTTCTTCAATGATAGCTTAGTATCTTGGATAAACAAGAAGAAAAACTTAGTATCACTTTCTACAGCTGAAGCAGAATATATTTTAGCAGTGTTGTGTTGTACTCAAGTGATTTGGATGAATTAAACTTTAGAAGACATCAAGGTAAAAAATGATGAACCTATTTCTATTTTTTGTGACAACACAAGTGCTATTAATATTTTTAAGAATCCAATGATGCATTCAAGAACAAAACATATTCCTATCAGATATCACTTCTTGAGAAAGTAGGTTGTATATCACTATGTTAGTTTGGAATGTATTAGTATTACATAACAAATTGTAGATATTTTCACAAAGACACTACCAAAGGACACATTCGAGTATCTATGAGATAAGTTGGGTGTAATTTATTTTACTTCCTACCATTGAGGATCAGTATCAGTTGAGGGGGATATAAGTGTTAGCTCTAGGATAGACCCTTTTTCATTGATTTCAAAGGGGGAGAAGTATATAAATAGGTACAAGAGGCTATAGTAAGGGTGAGTTACTATATGTTTTTCAGTTGGTAGTATGTGCAGGTTGACTTGTGCAGTACAGGTTTTAGGATGTGGCAATTTTAGTTTGACATTGCCATCAATGACAAAGGGGGAGATTATTGGAAATATTGTCATTGATGTCAAAGGTCTAACATTATTGGTGACAAAAACCCCATAGCATTTAATGTCTAAAGGTTTTTTTAATGTTCATATTTTGGCTAAAGTATGTTGATATTAGTTAAATATTAACAAATATATTTTTGGTTCCATAAAGTCAAAAGAGGGCCCATGAAGAATTCAAAGAGTCACAAGATAAAAAAAGAGAGGGAAAGGATGCATTTTCCCATGAAGAGTCACCTTGAGGAATTCAAAGAGTCACCAAATAAAGGCAAAAGGGGGAAAGACGCATTTGCTCATGAAGGGTCACCATGTGACTTTTCAAATGAAAGGATTCGAAGGGTCATCCAAGTTTATAACCATTTTCCATGTGGATTGAAGGGTCACAAAGGGTGAATGCCAAAGGTATTTTGGAAAGCTATAAAAGGAGGCTTGGGAAGACATTTTATATATGTAAGAGAGTGCATAGTTTGTAATTATTTTATATAAGAAAAGAGGAGAGAAGAGAAAGAGATATAGTAGAGTTATATCATTTATTGAGAAAGCAACATTGAGAGATAGTTGTGTTTTACATAAGAAGGGTTGGTGCTCCTATGGGTTGGTGCTCACAAATAGTTATTGTGTTGGTGCTCGAAAAAGGGATTGGTGCTCCTACAAGTTGGTGATTGTGAACTTTATAATTTGAGTTGGTGCTCATTCATATACTTGAGATTGTTCTCCATGGTTTTTCCCACATTGGGTTTCCACATAAAAATATGGTCTCTCTCTCTCTCTCTCTCTCTCTCATGTGGTGCATGTTATTATTTCACATCTTGAATGTATGATTAAGTGGTTAAAGAAAAAAAAATTAGATTAAATAAAAGATTTAAAAGATATATGATATATTGATTCACACCCCCTTTGAGTATATCCCATGATTAACACCTATGTCCACTAATTTTCTAATACCCACCTATGATCATCTTTCTTCTTTGAAGGATCATTACTCCTTCCAATCACAATGCCCTTTCAAAGAGGGGCAAAATATTTGCATCTAATTTTGCTCACCAAATTAACTCATCAAATTATGCCTAATATAATCTAGTATCGAAACTTAATCCCTATATCCCATATGAACATCACCCCTTCATGTCCTTAAGTCAATTATTTAATTAATCCTAACTACATGAAATATCCCACTTTCCACATATTCACATTTTCCTAGTATTCAAAATCCTAATTTACCCCACTTTCCACATAATTCCTAATTTTATAACTCTTTATTTACTTACTTTTATAATCACATGTTCCTCCCCAAAATAAAGTCTAGAGTCTTATAACCTCTAGAACTTTCTCCCTCCTCAATTTTAAAATTTGAGAGGGAAACTTTATCTCCAATTGCTTCTAAAAACCTCTTTAAATGCAAGGAGCATCCGCAAGTAGGACACAACAAGGAAGAAATCCAAGTCTATGCTACTTTCATTGCACTAGCTCTCATACCCACTCATGTCCATCATAACATCCAAGCATCCGAAGAATCCATCAAGATATCCATATTGAATCCATTTTCAATCAATCCAAGTAGCATTAGAGAATTGGTTGGAAAATCTTGGAGGAAAGCCAAAGAGGAGCGAGATGATGGTAATAATCCATTGATATTTTTGATTTCTCCTTACATTCTCTCTTATTGATGTTTTTGTGAGATTTGAGTTAGATTTAGTTGCATTCTACATATTTAGATCTATTTGCTCAAATTTTATGGGGATTCACATGTTATAAGGTGTACATGTTATATATATTATGTTTATGTGATCATATATCATATTTTTATGATAAATGATTATATTATGTGATGCAGACCTATGTTATATGATTATGTGATGTAATCCAATCTATGAAATATTATTATGTCAATCAATCCTATACAATTACCTCCATATTTGCATTTGTGATACAATTCTAGGGTAATTTACCCATATATTGCATCCTATATAATTGATTGAGCCATAATTTAGATTCATGGGGCTCAATTTTGCCCCAATCACATGTTTAATTGCATCAATTGACTAATTGGATTAATTCATGACTATTTTAGGCCTAAATAACATCTCTAATCTAACCAATAGACTAATTAGATCATTTCATGATTGATTTGGCTCTAAATCACGTCCTACTCTTGTCTAATTAGGTTGAAGGGGCTCAACTTGGTGAAATTTTTGATTTATTTTGTTATGATATTGGATTTAATTGACCTCTATATTACTTTTATATAGTCAAAATTAGGTTCATGGGGTTCAATTTCATCCAACATGCATCAATAATTGTAACAATGGACAATTAGGTAAATATGTTGGGAAACATGAGCTAATTTATCCCCTTGAATCACATCATAGACTTTTAGTTAGGTTCAAGGGGTTCAAATTGGCCCTAGTTACCTTCATGTTTGCATTTGTAATAAAATTAGGTTGATTAAGCCATATTTTCCATCCTATACAATTAATTAACTGATAAATTAGGTTCACAAGGATCAATTTTTCCCAAATCACATCCCTAATTACACCAACTTACTAATTAAATCAATTCATGATATAATCAAACCTAATTTAACCCCAAATCACATCCTACTCTTTTAGTTAGGTTGAAGGGGCTCAAATTAGCCCTAATTTACTTAATGATTGAATTGGTGGACTATTTGATTTATTCTGTTATGATTTGGGGTACATCTTGTTTAGGCAAAATTAGGGTCACATGGTTCACTTTCATCGAACTTGCATCACTAATTCCAAAAATTGACTAATTGGCTAAATATGTTAGAAAATATGGGCTAATTTAGCCCTAAATCATATCCTAGACTCATAGTTAGGTTAAATGGGTTTAGATTGGCCCCAATTACCTTCATATTTGAATTTGTGATAAAATCAAGGTTTAGGGTTTAGGGTTGTATCAATCGACTAATTGGTTTAATATGTCAAGAATATGAGTTAATTTAGCCCTAAATCACATCCTATACTCGTATTTAGGTTCAACGAGTTCACATTATCCCCAATTACTTTCATGTAAATTCATTTGTGATAAAATTAGGGTTTAGGATTTGTATTTATGATAAAATTAGGGTTTAGGGTCAACATGTTATGAAACTTGAGATAATTTAGCCCCTTGAATCACATCCTATACTTACAATTAGGTTCAAAAGGTTTAAAGTAGCCTTAATTACCTTCATGTTTGTATTTATGATAAAATTAGGGTTGAATGAGTTATAAATTAGGTTCACCATGCTTAATTTGGCCCAAATCATGTCTTTAGTTGCACCAATTGACTAATTAGATCAATTCATGAGGGAATTAGAGCTAATTTAGCCCCAAATCACATCTTGCTCTTGTAATTAGGCTGAAGGTGCTCAAATTAGCCTTAAATTCATATTTGATTGAATGAATCAACTATTTGGTCAATTATATGATGACATTAGGGTCAATCGCATTCTAAATCACATCATATACAATTGAAAATAGGTTCATGTGGTTTAAATTTTTAAAAATTGTGCCCTTGTTTGCACCATTTGACTAATTGACTCAATCTATGATGAAATCAAAGCCAATTTAGCCTTATATCATGTTGTATAGTCATAGTTAGGTTCAAGGGCCTTATATTCACCGTAATTACCTCTAAATTGAACCAATTAACCATTTCATTCATTATATGATGACATTTGAGTTTACTAAGCCTAAAACCACATCTTATACATGTCGAATTTGCATGTCATTGAACCAAATGATTATTTGCTCTTTTATGATGAAATTAGAGTCATTCAAGCCTGAAATGACATTTTATAGTCATGCACTTAGGTTGAAAGGGCTCAAATTACCTCTAATAGCCTTCAGATTCAACCATTGGAATAGTTAGCTTATTTAGTTATGATATTGGGATCGACAGGCCCAAATTAAATCCTTTTTAGTCAAAATTAGGTTTACGAGGTTGAAGTTCACTCAAATTATATCATTGATTGCACCAATTCACTCAATTTAAGCTAATTTAGCCTTAAATCACACCCTATACACATACTTATGTTCAAGGTGTTCAAATTGATCTAATTTCCTCCACCATTAAAAAAATTGACTTGTTCATTTATTTTATAATGAAACTAAGCCTAGTTGAACCCTAAATCATGTTCTATATAGTTAAAATCATGATTTTAGGCACAAACTCACCAAAATTGCATCACTTTATCCATGATGTCCTTTTTGTGGTAGTGTATATCATGACAGACACCACTTTAAAATAAAAATGTAAAATTTATAAATGTGAACTAAATAAGTATAAATGTGAAATAAATAAGTATAAATAAGTGTATATCATGATACATACATAAGTATAAGCATGTATGAGTCAATTATTTTTTTAATGTTATGTCAACATAATGCGTATGTATTGTAATGCATATGTGTTATAAAATGTACACGTTAGGTTTGGAGCTTGATTGTCTTCCAATATTAGAGGTTAAAATTCTGATGTTATTTCATTTGGGGTTGGATCTCATTCTTTGAATCCCTCATGGCATGGAGGGTTACAAGGGGGGTACCCCCTTGCGGAGTCCAAGGGCTGCACGCCCTGGTGGGGGTTTGGGGGTAGCGCCCCCAAAGTGAGATTTTTTACTAAAATTACCTTATTATATTGTAATTTCATAGTCATTATGGGCCATTAATTAAAGGTTTCTATATCTGATAGTAGATGTTATGTTTAGGTGTTTTTCACCCTAAAATGTATTGATATATGGCTGAGATGTATGATTGTGATGAATAATGAAATATTGTACACAAAGAGGAGGTAAAAAAGGTAGAGAGGTGTAATAGGGCTTGTTACAGGATTTTGTTTCTCCCTTTTACTATTGAAAATAATATATTAGACAAGTTTGGTGGATGTAGCCCATCTTGGGTGAACTATGTTAAATCTGGCATCTCTTGCTATGTGCATGTTTATGTTTAATTAATTCAATTCACAGTTTCTCTTATATGCGATTTGGGGATAGATTTGGGTTTAATTTATCCTAACTGTACATGTTATAATTTTTTTGAATTTAAAAATGAAGCCTTTGGCTTAGAAATGGCTTTGATTTTTGAGCTAAAGGCTTGGATCTGTCAACACACAACCAAATCTAAGAATTTTGATAGAAAGCAACAAAAATCAACTTACATCACCAAATACACTATGAATTTTAATGATAAAAATCATAAAATTATTACCATGATGACAATCATGCTCTCATCTTTCCAAATATATGATTTTATAAATTTTGGACTATTTTAAGGTTTCAACCTATGATGATTTTTAACTATAGCTTTTTAGTCCACTACATGTCATAAATATATATGCCTATATATATTTGTGATTCTTTTTTTTAGTTGATCCAAATGTAAAAAAAAGTAGTTTTTTAAAAGTAGTTAGGGGGGCTGCACAGCTGGGTATCCATTTTTTTAATCATTTTTTAGGATCTATTTACTTGTAAAATTAATTAAAAAAAAATATTCATTGAAAAATTATAAAAAAATACAGGTTACAAACTAGATGATATTATCTAATGTTTCACTAAATGATTTTAAACAATATTAAATGATGCTAAAAAAATGAGGGGCAACATGGTCGATTATCTAATTTATTTTCCTAAAAAAATAGTTTCTATTCAAATTTTATATGTTTGACCTAATTATACTTAATCATTTTATTTAAATATAACGTTCCACAAACTAAACTCAAAATGATACAATTCATGTTCTTACAACATCCTCAAATTTTGAGTGTAACCATCTCAAATTATCTATAAAAGTTTATGTTTCTAAATTTTTAGGGAAAATATGTCCACATGTAGGCCCCTTTTTGTCCTCTAACTTTGTGCATTTACCCCTATATATTTTATATATTGAATCATCCCCGTGTTGTATACATATAATTGTAGCAAATTAAAATACAACAGTTGACTTATTTCTTATTATATTTTCATATGCAACTATAACAAACCCTACTAAAATGTTTGTGGTATAGATAAAACTCAATTAAAACTCTTAATAAAGGAAAAAATAGGTACACTACCAATAATCACATACACCATAGAAACAATGCTTAAAAGGTATCATACCCAACTTGTCAAATGGTCTTATAACATATAAAGAGCGTTTTATTAAAAAACACATTGCACATTTAAATTTGAAAGTGTTTCTTCACAAAGAAAAATAGTTGAGTATATAATATTGCAAACTCATTCATCATTGTGATTCACCATTTTATTAAAACCATTAACAAAGTTCAATTATCGACTTCTCCATTTTCTCCAAGATGAACTTGATGAATTTGTTGAACCATGTCATTGTTGTTGGAAATCCTATTATGTCCAATGTGAACTTGTTACAATACTATAATTGAAGATAGAAAACTATTGTTGACCACTTTGAATCCATTGATAATTGAAAGTATCAAATTTTGGTCTTCAATGATGACTACAAAATTGTGATATGCTTCTAGTTTTTCCCCCAATAATTTTACATGATATCCATTCATTATATTATTCCAAAATTAGAAACCAAATAGCTGGTGCAAAATTAATAGAAAATAAAAAAAATACATGTGTTATCTACCTTCCAAGACAACTACCAAAGGACAATGATGCATGACCATCATGCTAAAAGATGTCAATTTTGTGTTTTGGTCATTAGTGGTCAACTTGGACAAGTTTTGAATGAAAATGTGTGTAAAAAGACCTTTCAAGGTCCATGTATGTAGTTGAGGTCATCTGGAGTCCCTAAGAGTCCTAGGAACAAGTTTTGGTGAGTGTTTGGAGTTTCCTTCTAAAACCAATAATTTGAATTTTTAAATGTTGTCACTAATACAAGAGTGAACCAAGCATGATAAAAAGGTGGTCAAGATGGAATATGAGTGATAAGAGCCAAGGAGCCTTGTAATAAGTGTTTTAAGTCATATGTGTTCATGGTCATAAGGTGAATGGTCAAGTTTTAGTCATGATATCAAGCTTACAACCTCATGTTGGAGTTGGTTAAGAAAAAAACCAATTAGTGTAACTACCTTGACACCCACGTTGAAGTGGGGAAGGAGAAAGTCATTGTAAAAGTTGAATGGTGTAGAGAGTAGGAGAGAGAGGTAGGAGATGTGAACTAGGAATTTGACTCAAGAGAGGATGGTTAGTATCGTGTTAGTCCCAAAATGAAATAAACACACTAGCATAACATCTCTAGGCCTAGTTACTAGGGAGAGCTTAATTACCAAGACTAGAATGGAAAACACAACTAAAATGCAAAATAAACCTTTTTTCACCTTCCTTGCATGCTTAAAACAACTTGTTGAAGTGGTTTGCTTAGTTTATGCTCATGAAGTCTACATCAATGAAGTGTGGCTACCTTCATCTCTCCTTGGCACCATGTTTGGATTTGGCTTGGATTAGCTTAACAATTTGGCTTGAAAATATTAATTTGTATGAAGCTTTGGAATCAATTTAGCATTATAAATTTGCATTATTCAAGCTTAGAAGTCAATAGGCAAGGCCTCCTATTTATAGATTTTCAAAAATGGCTAGAATCAACTTGAACTATCTATCTCAAGATGGAGATGAATGGATGAGGATTAATTCAATTATGTAAATGAAATTCATAAATAGGCTCATCAATATTTGGGATAGAGGGGCAATGAATAGGCATGGAGGGTCTTAATGAGACATGGGAGGGGTTAACCTTGATATTTTATGCATTTTTGGCCTAGGGATGTCTTCCCAAGAAATGATGTCATTTGATGATGTAGTTAATGATAATCAATTCCCAATAAAGATTTATTCAACAAGTTCCATGGAATTTTCAATTAGGTTCATGCTTTAGTTTAATTATCTCTTAAGCATGATTAAGCACTCTGATGAAAACCTTGGCTCTTTGTGCATAAATTACTCAAATCAGTCAGAATATCTTGTTCTTGGCCTAATATTTGATTGGATTTAAATTAGAATTTAATGTCAAATATGTTGGATTCATTATCCCATTTAGGATGTTTCCAACACAAAATAACAAAGGCTCATGTCTTGTGCAAAAAATTTGATAGAAAAGAGCAATCCAAATTTCCCAGGTGCAAAATTATCATTTTAACTTGAAATGATTTGATCAAAGTTAGTTGCTTCATAAATTGCATTGCCCCATTTAATGATACTTTGGCCAAAATTGACATTTGAATATGTCAGTTTCAAATCTTTTAATGTGTTTTAGTGTTTTTAGGCCAAATTATGCACTTTTGTGGAAATTAGTCAAAAACCTGGTTGGAGGTTATTGGTGGCTAGATTTAGGTGTCTATAGTTTGTCCCTATTTGGGAAGGCATTACAAGATATAAACATAGTAACATATTCTCAAAGAATTTTAAGGTATTATATGCCTACAACTTCAATGATGATGAACTAACTGTATGATGCCCCCTTGAGGGAATGGTTGGCACAAGTAGGTTGGCAAATAATCCGTCAAAAAGAAAGAAGTGAAACAAGAAGACCAAAGAAATGAAAATGATGGGTTGAAAACACAATGAGTTTGAAAAAGTAGTCAAAATCATTGAGAATTCAAGTGGGATAGTGTATAATTGTTTGCCCAAAGGTAGTTATAAGCATTGTACCCCGATAGTGGTAACATGGTATGATAACACAATAATTTTCCCAAAGGTGGTTATAATCATTGAGAAGATGGAGCTGCCACAGTAAATATAGATAAAAAAGAAAACAACAAGCCCTTGTTTGGGCAAAAAGAAAGTAAATTTGATGATAACTCAATGATTTGCCCAAAGGTAATTATAATCATTAAGAAATGTAGGTGGGACAGTGTACAATGATTTTCCCATAAGTGGTTATAATCATTGAATCTTGATTATGGAAAACATGATTGATTAGATGATGATGATGGTAACTTAACACAGAGGGTAATGATGACTTGGGACAACCTGCTAGTAGGGAGATGCTCATCTGAACTAAACAAAGGTTGAAATTCTTTCATTATTTAATTACACAATGTAGGATATGATTGAGATTGAATCGAGATGTGGGTGCCAAATAAATGTTGATGCCATCATTGCTGAATAGAATTATTGAAGCTGAGGTTTGTTGTATCATGTGTCAGTAAGCATCATGATAGAACACCATGAGGACTAGGCCAAAATATGCATAGGAACTGACTCTCGAAATCCAATAGTCAAGGGAAAACAATGCACCAATGATAGAAGCCATGATGTCACTGTAAACATATGAATATGGATGGATTTAGGTATATATATGAAAAAAATCACCCAATAAATGCACATATATCAAATCAAGGCAACAATGTTGAAAGAAAACAAATAGGCACACAAACAAAACAATAAAGAAACAAACAAAGAAATAAACAATTTAAATTCAACCCACTCGAACATTGCCCCTAGAAAATAGGTGACAACTTAATAAACTAATTGAATGGGGGGAATAGAAGAAAAATAAGGAGGTGGACAACTTGTTTCCATATGTACTAGGCAAGATAATGTTGCCTACATATTTCCATGGATGTAATATCCAAAAAAAACTTCAGTCCAAATGTAGTTCTTCCAGGAAATGGAAAAAATGACAACTAATGAAAACAAACATAATGGATGTGATAGAAGAATAGAAAGGGTCTTGAAAAATAATAAGTGTGTGGGATAAAAGGCATAAAAGGATGGGCAAACTAAGTGACAAGTGATTTACTTATAACTTAGTAAGGGTTCCCAGAGGCAAATAAGTGGTCAATGTTTTTGGTTTTTTCTAACAGGTTTATAAATGTTTTTGGAATTTTTAGAGTATCTCAACTTGATCGAGAATGAAAAGACATTAAATGGTTCAAGCTCACAAAATGATGAGAGTATTTCTTAAGATACTCACAAAACAATGAGAGCATGGCTTAGGTTGCTCGCAAAATAATGAGAGCATGGCTTAGGTTTCTCTCAAAATGGTGAGAACATGGCTGAAAAGGGTGACTGAGCTGATCTCAACAAGTATCAAGCACTACCTACATAATCCCAAAGTAGGACCTCAAGTCACTGTAGTTTTGCCTTATAGTGGAGGAATCTGACTAATGTCACAATCAATTCAAACAAAATAGACATAGTTGGTAGAAAGGCATAATATGACATAATGTCTAATTGGTACGCCAAGGAATGATAAACAAGTGTTTCCCCTAGTTTGCCCATAGGTAGTTATAACTAGGATACAATGACATAGGTCATTGAGACTAATTTTCCATAGGTAGATATAATTGGGATCTAGACAATGAGAGAGAATGAAACAAGAAATAAAGGATGC
The DNA here is from genome assembly GCA_037957365.1 of Torreya grandis. Taxonomy (NCBI): domain Eukaryota; kingdom Viridiplantae; phylum Streptophyta; class Pinopsida; order Cupressales; family Taxaceae; genus Torreya; species Torreya grandis. The sequence continues at coordinate 1,656,370 of JARHVA010000532.1, forward strand.
AACTGCCAAATGTCTATTGTACACTCCAAAATATTGCCTCTATCTAGAATTTATGAAACAACTACTAAAACCAAATCTAAATCCTCTTGGTAAAAATGGTGATGGCACCAAATAGAATGAAACCAAGGTCATAGGGCTGGGTAGGGAGGGAAAAAATGAACTCAGTTGATGGGAAAGGTATGGTAAAATAAACATGTGATATGAAAAGTGATAGGTTAGTAGGAAGATAGGTCGGTAAAAAAGGTTTTATACAAAGAAGATTAACAAAATGATACAACTTGAAATGGTTCTTATAGACATTACACCATGTCACTTAAGTGTAGTACCACTTAAGGTGGATAATGTTCATCAAATCATCAAGTTTATGGCCATCTGGTGTAGTAAGCTTGTATGCTCTAGCTCCAAAGTTTATTGTAATGATGAAAGGATAAACCTAATTGAGTTTGAACTTACCTTTATACTTATTTTTGGCCATGGTATTCTTTTGGTTTTATTTAAGGACAAGATCACCAAGTTTAAATTATTATGTTTCACATGCCAATTGTAGTGGCCTTTGAGTCGGTTATGATATGCTTGAAGATTGTTGAGTGCAGCTATGCATTTTTCATCAAGTAGGTCTAGATCTTACAAGTGAGCTACTCGATAGTGATGATCATCTATGACATGCTTGAAAGATATGCACAGTGAAGGTAACTCAACCTACTCAACCTCAATAGGAAGTATGCCTTTGATACCATAAACAAGTGAGTATGGAGTGGCTCCTATGGGTGTATGATGATTGGTATGGTATGCCCAAAGGGCACAAAATATTTGAAGGTGCCAATCATGACCAACATCATTGACAGTCTTTTTGAAAATGTTGACAATGGTTTTGTTCAATGCTTCGACCTGGCCATTACCTTGAGGGTAATATGCCATAGAAAAGTGTTATGTGATGTTATATTCGACACATAGCTTGTTGACATCCTTGTTCTTGAATGATCCTCTATTATCAAATATAATGTCAAAGGGGATACTATAATGACAAATGAGATGGTTGAAGATGAACTTAGAAATTTGTTTTCCAGTCACATAAGTGAGGGGTATAGCTTCAACCCACTTAGTGAAATATTTAGTGGTGGTAAGGATATGTTTATGGCCATTAGATGAGGTGGGATTGATCTTCCCAATGAGGGAAAGGCCCCATGTAACAAATGGCCATGGTGTCAACATTAGTTTTAGAGTTTTTTTGGGGGCATGAATCAAATTGGTATGCCATCATTTGTCACACTTATTTACATATATAGTTGGATCTGCATCTATCATGGGCCAAAAGTAATTAGTAAGCAAGAGATTTTTTGATAGGATGACCCCATTGGTGTGGGCTTCACATACTCTTTCATGAACTTCCTGTAATGCTAGTGAAGATTCTATTAAAGTTAAATAATGAAGCAAAGTTTCATCAAAACTATGATGGTAAAGGGTTGATCTAAGTAAGGTATAACAAGTGGTTTGGTGGATGAAGGCTTTGGTTTGTTTTTGGGATAAGTCAAGTGATACAACTTGGTCATGAAGGTAGTTGTAAAGGTCTGAGTACCAGATAGAACTAGGACCAATAATATCACAAATCATCGTGACGATTAAAGGTTCATGAGTTGGTGATAGCAAGTTATTGACAATGAATTGATACTCTTTAGCTATGCCTATTTTTTGAATCAAAGATCCAATAGTGGCCATAACATCTACATTTTTGTTACCTGCCCTTGGTATATGCTCAAATTGAATGTCAGTAATTTGTTTCTTAAGAGTATTGACCATGGTTTTATAAGAAACTAACTTGTCATCTTTTGTCTAAAAATGGTTTGTATCTTGATTGATGATTAAATGGGAATCACCATAAATCTTTAGATGAGATACATTCCATTGTACCACTTGGTAAAGTCCTACAACAAGTGTTTCATATTCGGCCATGTTGTTGGTACAAGGAAAGCTAATCTTGAATGATTGAGGGATTAAATCCCCATGTGGTGTAATAAATAAAAGGCCTAACCCTGATCCATGTGTTGTGAATGATCCATCAAAATACATCCAGTGACTCCATAAGAGGTGTTTCAATGATGGTGATTATGGATTCATCAAGAAATTAGAATGTGAGTGGCTATGTATCTACAAGGGGTGCTTTAACAAGTTGATATGTAATAACTTGCCCCTTAATGGCTTTTTGATTGAGATCTTTGATGTCAAACTCACTAAGAAGCATAATCCATTTGGCCATTCTGACTTGTAAAATTGTTTTAGAGAGTAGATACTTGAGCAGATCTACTTTTAAAATAACCTTGGTCTTATTATTTAACATGTAATGGCATAGTTTTTGAGCTGTAAAGACCATGGATAAACAAGATTTTTCTATGGGCATATAATTATGTTCATATAAAACCAGTGTATGGATTAAATAGTACATGACATACTCTTTTCCATTATCATCATGCTGAGCCAAAAGTGCCCCCAGGGTATTGTGAGTAGCTGTTAAATACAACAAAAATGGCTTTCCTGACATAGGGGGTAACAAAATAGGTAGATTTTCTAGATAGTCTTTTAGATATTAAAAATTTGTTTAGTAGTGATTATCCTAGTGGAATGTAACTCCATTCTTTAGAAGATGTGTAAATGGATGAAAGTTGTCTATTAACTGAGATATGAAGCATCAAATTGACTGGATCTTTCCCTGCAAAGTTGGAGTTGCTTCAAATTGGTTGGTGGTGGCATCTCTATTATAACTTGGAATTTGGTTGGATCAAATTTAATACCTCTATGAAACACGATGAAGCCAAGTAATTTTCTTGATGTTACTCCAAATACACATTTCTTTAGATTCAGTTAGACTTTGTACTCACGCAGTCTTTTAAATATTCTATGTAGCACTGCTGGATGGTCGGCCCTATTTTTGATTTGCCTAGTATGTTGTCAACATAGTCTTCAACAATATCATGCATCATATCATGAAATATGATGGTCATGGATCCTTGGTAGGTGGCCCCTACATTATTAAGACCAAATGGCATTACCTGATAACATAATGTTCCCCATGGAGTGGTGAACACTATTTTATGTTGGTCTTTGGGTGCTATTCTGATTTGGTTGTATCCTAAAAAGCCATCCATTAATGAAAGAATTTCATAACCCACTATGGATTCAATGATCATGTCAATTTTTTGAAATGAAAAGTCATCCTTAGGGTAAGCTTTATTTATATCATGAAAATCAATATAGATTCTGATTCCTTCTGACTTTTTACTAACTGGTACAACATTGGATATCCACTTTGAGTAGTCAATAGATCGAATACATCTTGCTTCTAAGATTTTTTATAAATATTTCTTTACCAATACACCAATGCAAGGTTGTATCTTAGATATCTTTTATTTTACTAGTTTGGAATTTGGATTGACCACAAGGTGGTGCAAAACCAAGGCTAGGTCCAAACCTGGCATGCCAGAATATGCCCATGCAAAAATATCTATAAACTCCCTCAAAAGGGATTTAAGGACTTCACACTCTTTTTCAATAAGGAAAACACCTATCTTAATCCACTTTGGGTCATCTGGGGACATGATGTTAACCTCTATCGTATCTTCCACTAGAAGGGTCAAACCATTTTTAATGATAGTGGGCAAAGATTTGAACTGGTTAGCAATATGAGAGTCCTCTGCTAGGACTAGCTCTTCAAGTTCCCCTTGGCATGATGAATTAGAGTACCCCAATGGAAGTTTTGTCTATGTAACAAAAAATATTAGAAACTCCTTAATGATTCGATCAAAATCTTGTTGTTCTTCAAAACTGAACTCAGACTCATAGACAAGTTCATCATTGGTGGACTCCTGAGCTATGGTTGAAGAAGGTTGAACACCCTATCTAATGGCACCTGAAATAGGTTTTCACCACTATATTGGCATTTCTCTTTACTTCTACCCTAATCAAAAAATGCCTCAAAGAGATTTTCACTTTGGGACCTCAATGTTTTAATTATTTTCTTTTAGCTAAGGGTGTTCACCTGCTCTCCAAAATATGTTGTAGGATCCAACTTAATTGAGAACCCTGATTTATGGTCCCCCAATGAAACATTATCTTTAATTCCTAGAAAATCATATAAAGCCTCATCATTTTGAAACACATCAATCAGTATGTTGGACTCTTTTTGGTCCCAGTCTATTAGTCAGGGATAATATAATGGTAGTGGGTTGTGATGAATGACCAGGGTAAGTGTACAAATGAAATGAGGGTTAAATAGGTTGGTTTCAGCTAGGTCATTGAAAAGGCTATGATTGGACTATGCTTTGTTGTCAGCATATTCATCACTAGTTGATGGTGATGGATCATGATTAAGGTATATGAATTCACCCCCAGGTAGTTTAAATCCAAGTCCATAGGGTCCTTTATATTTGGTCATGGAAATTGGCTCAAGTGTTCCTTGTTGATTAGGTTTGAGGCCTCCTCCTTCATAGTCTTGATTCTCCATGATGCTATTGTGAATAGGATACTTGACACTCTTATAAAAATCAGCTTGGTTGTCATTGTATAACCATGATTCATCTCCTTCAAGAGGGTCAGGTTCTAGGCTAGATGATGGTACAAATGTCATAGGTCCTTTAACTTTGCTCTTTTGTTGCCATTCTGGATGAAATGACTTAGCTTTAAGTCTTCCAAAGGCCTTTGGATTCTATGGAAGGTTCATAACATGAAAGGTATCATAGGTCACATATTCCCCTAGGCCATTAGGTAAGATATTAAAATGATTAGAAACTTCAGGAGGTGGCGTGTGGGAAAGGGAATTAAGGGTATTATAATCAATGTAGTTGTCCTTTGATGGATCAAGGAGTATTGCTTTTCCTTTATCCTACTTGGCCACTAGATTCATGTTGAATTGATAGTTATAACTCTTGAACTTGACCTCTAGGTGCTTGTAGTGCTCGTATGGATGCAAATCTCCTGGTATACAAACTTCTATCCCTGAATGGGAGAACTTGATACATTAGTGCAATGTTTATGGGATTGCATGAATTTCATGTAACCAAGATCTTCCCAAAAGTATATTGTATGACAAATCAAGATTGATCACATGGAAAAGTGTATCACGGATCAAGGGCCTAAGGATAATTGGCAAACAGATGGTTCCCTATGATTCTCATTCCTTATTGTCATAGACTTTGATGGTTATTGTCTCTTCTTGAAGATCTACCATAGTATACCTGAGAAGCTTGATGATTTTAAGAGACACTATGTTTAGACCTAATCCATTGTCTATAAGGACACATTTCACTTTATGCCACTTTATGCAAACTTTAATGTATAATGGGTTATTATGTAGCGGGCCAAGGGATGACATATCACTTTGGTTGAAAGTGACTTATTAGGTTAGGGTTAGTTGTCCAACCAAAGCTTAAAATCTATTAGTGGATATGCCACTTGAAATAGTGGGTTGGATCAAGAAGTTATTTAAAATGCTTTTGTGGATTGTTGATGTACGCAACAAATCCAAAATGGAGATTTGTGTAGGCATATTTTAAAATTATTCCACAATGTCAAACTTCTTATCTTGGACATTGTTAAATGGTTTGTTCTAAGGTTGAATGGTTGGCTCGATAATGGGTGAAGTGGTAGATGGTTATGGGCTTGGGATGGTAATCTTTGACCTCTGAGTTGTGATTTCACAACTAGGATTGAATATAGGACCATGATTACTAATAAATGATGGTGATGGTGTGGGACCAGATAGGACAAGTCTTGGTTGCTAGTGCCCTTTTGTATTGTCATGGGGTAAGGTTGAGTTATCGATATAAGGTCAAAAAGTGGGAATACCTATTTATTAGTTTATCTACGTGTAGTCCTAGGTCAAAGAAGGATTGTTGAAGTGATTTGATTGGTTTGGTATGTTTAGCAAAGGTCTCATCTAATTAGAATTTGGTCTAGGATTAATGGAGATGGTATTAATGCTACCTCCTACAATATAGCCTACAACTCTATTGTAGTCATGTGCAACTACATGGTAAGTTTTTTGGTTGTTACCATTCTGACCTTGGTTCTATCCATTATTTTGATGTTGTTGATTTTATTGGTTCAGCCTTTGATTTTGATACTATTGATTTTGTTGTTGTAATGGCCGATGTTGTTGCTAGTGGTTGTTATGTTGGGGAAAAGGGTTTTGATAAATCCCAAGAGTTTTATTGGAGGTGGAAGCATCATTATCCAATGTGATATCCCCATTCTCTAACATATTCTAAATCAAATTTTTGATTTACACACACCTTCATAGATTATGCCCATTAACTTGATGATACTCACAGAATTCATTTTCATTGTACCAATCAGGATAAAGAATGCCTTGCATATAATGCTTTGGTATAGGCCAACTAATCAGATTATTGGTGATGAGTTTGTGGAATAAAAAATTAATAGGCTCTCCAAGATCACTAAATATGTGATGAGTAGGAATTATTATCCTTAGAAGAGGGACTTATAATGGTAAAGGTGGTTGTATTTATTGCACGAGCTTAGGTTGTTTCGATTGGTTTGTTGCCTAAAGAGGTTTTTAAGTAAGAGTAAGTTGAAAAGGTGGTGCAAGCTGATCAGATGGTGTTTTCACCATTTGTACATGGTGTGACTCGATTACTCCATTTCCCACAACATTCTTGTTATATTTGAATTGCTTTGGTTTATCTTGGTGATTGGCCTATGTCAAGTGTGATGCTTGTGTTTGGAATTGATTTTGATTTTGTCCATTTCCCTAATTGGTACCTTGATTCTAATTAGTTGAAGTGAGCTTGATGATTCCTTTATTAATAAGGGCTCTCTCAATCAACAAACCTTTATCAATGATCTCTTTGAAAGTATGTGCACATTGTAGTTCCAGATGATAAGCTATCTCACTATGTAAATTTTTAGGAAAAATAATAGCTAATTATTTATCAAGTAAACTATGGGTGAATCAACTTGGAAGGGATCTCCATCACTGTAGATAACTCACAAAACTCTCACCAAATTTTTGTTTTTCTTACGTTAAGTAGACCAATGAAATCACATGTTCAAGATTGTAAGAAAAGTGTTGCACAAATTTTTTTGAAAGGTCATCAAAATTTGTTACTGAATTCTTTGGAAACTTTAAAAACCACTCCAAAGCTTGTCCTACTAGACTCCTTAGGAACAAAAATAAAAGGTATATGTCACTATATGCCGCTAGCTGGCATGCAATAAAGAATTTTATTAAATGGTCTTTGGGGTCACCATTCCCCTTCTATTTATCAAACTTTGGTGGCTCATATCTTGGAGGAAATAGAATCCATAAATACTCCATATTGAAAGGATAGGAACACAAATCATCCAAATTTAAAATTTTAATCTGTTTCCCCACTTAGATGACCGCAATTGCATCTTTAATTTATTATAATTCTTGCTCTAGGAAACTTGTGGGAATATTGGCCTAGGTAGATGGTTGAGTAGTTATGAGTGAAGCACTTAGATTGAGGTATAATGGATTTATTTTTTGGGGTACGATGGATTGATTGAGAAATGGACCAAGAACACACATATGTAGATTTGGGTTTGATTGTTGGAATTGCACGTGTTATAGTGCAATATTATGGTTAGGGTTGGTTATGAAGGTTTGATGTTGAAGATTTTATGGTTGGGATGGAGGGATATAACCATATTGTGCCTACTATGGTTGAAAAGGGACATGTTGTCAACTAATCAAACCTTGTTGTTGAGTGGAAACTTGTGAACTAAGACACTATTTTTGAATGAGTGGCACACTTTTAACAAAAGACAATTATTGCCTAGTAGGTATTTGAGAAACATTGGAGCCTCCTTGTTGTATGAATCCCTATTGGGAATTGAACACATGTTAAAGATTCATCATCTGTTGCTGACCAATATTTATACATTGTTAGTTAGACATCACTTGGTTTTACATTAGCACACTAGCCTGTGACTGAAGAGGTATGTTTGCTACTACTTTACGAGGTGGACCATTAGTTGCCCCCTATTGAGGTGGAAACATATTTGGCCTATGTTGTGTTGGTATACTAGATTATGCTTGTTATTTTGGAATACCACTCATCACTTGTTGAGGAGGAGTAGGATTTGTCATATTTTGCTATTGAGGTATGACATTGGTCATGGGTTGGCTTCCTAATCCTATTGGTTGTGCACTTGAAGAAGTGGCTAGTTGATGATTAAAAGTAGCTAGTTGAGATTGAGATATAGAAATTCCTACTCCCTAATTTTGATAACCACTTGCAATATTAACTAAAGGCACATTTTGTTGACTAGTTACTTGCATATTAACACCACTTTAGTTTGAATGGGATGTTGCTTGCACATTATCCAGTATGTTTTGGCCACTATTATACATAGAATTAGAATATACTTCTTTGATGGTTGGCGTATGAAATAAATCATAAATCAAAGTGTTTTGCATGAATGGGTTTGTACCCTGATTATCTTGACCAGTTAACTCTATTAACACTCTAGTTGAGGGGACTAAATGTATGAGAGGTCTACTTGACATGGTCATTTAGTTAAAATTGTGTGCTAGGTTCAAGTACATTTGGTATGTTTTCTTCATCTATACAAAGTGATCTTCCATGAGATCCTTACCTTTGACAAACATACTAAGGTCTTGATACGTTGTTTAGACTAGAGCTAAAATATTGCTAGAAGAATCATGTTGACTGTATAATATGTTATGAGGTATTATTACTAGACTTGGTAAATTCTCATGAGGGAAGTCCCCTAGAAACTTAGTTCCTACTTTTATGGCCCTAATCAAAACCTAATATTTTTTCTCCAATAAATAATGCTCAAACAAATAAGGATCATATGTGGAAGGTGTATCAACAAAGTACGGTTGTTGGGGAAAAGGTTCCTCAACTATAGGTACCATAGCTAGGTATTATGCAATTTGTTATTGATCTTGTTCTAAATATGGTGGCATATTAACCAAATAGTTAGCCAATGGATATTGGTTTTGTGCCCCTATTTGAGTATTATAAGAGGGATAAAGATCCATCTCATAAGCAATATTATCTATGTAGGGGTCTTGCACCATTTCTTCTTATACAACCACATTACTAATCCTTGGATTGTACATGAGTCCACTATGAGTGTATGAATACATGTTGGGATCCATAGTGAATGTTTTGAGATAGAAAGGGAAGAGAGTTATAAAAATTCTAAAAGACAATGTCTAAAAGATGATGTTCAAACTTGTTCTAGATTCATCAAAAAGATGGAAAGGTTTATGTAATGACTGGTGATAAAATAAGCTGACATTAAGTATCTAATGTTACACGTCTTATACAAGAAGTTAAAGTAAATGGACTTCAAATAAAAATGCCAAACTCTAAGGTCAAAGTTTTCCAAATCAGTCTAATCTAGGAAATAAACTATTGCTAGGTCTTTTGGCCAAATGTGGCATCAAAATCTAGGCTCAAACAAGGTATGTGCTAGGAATTTTAGCCAAACTATGTCAAAATCTAGACTTTGAAATAGATGAGATTTTAATCTAATAGATTTGAAACACTTCCAACAAAAACTAGGCATTTGACTCTTGGATATGAACTCAATCAAATAGGTATATGATATGAAATAAAAGGCACTTGAGAGTTAGTTTGTTTTCTCACAAATAATGGTATAAAACTTGGTTCTTTTGATAAATAGGCTAGATAAATGTGAATGGTGTAACCGTGTTAGATAAAGATTCACAAAAGTATACTCAAATTGGCTTGAAAAATGTGTACAAACTTGAACTCTATGCAAAAATTTCTATGAAACAAAGTTTTAAATGCTTTGAGAAGCATAACAATGCTAGACTACTCAAAAGATGTGACAAAAATTTTGTTTCAAAAGACTCTCTAAGGAAAAGATGGTTTCTCACAAACTTGGTGGCGTAACACTACCTTTCTTAACTCAAATGACATACATAGATTCAAATTTTTGACAATATCTCTAAGGTAAAAAAGTATGTATTTCAAATGATCTTGATGGAAATAGGATGGTAACATGAAAATGTTTTGGCACATAGAATCGAAGTGAAAGTGTTTAGAAAAAAATGACTTGAGTTTACCAAGTGGTGATAATGACTATGAGTCTTAAATGGCCTTCAACCCAAATTGGAAATAGAACCTAAGTTCCCTCAAGTTTAGTGAAAATGATGAACTCACTTAACACATCAACCCTATGAACTTATGAAGGTGAAATTTCAAATTTAGATTATAAATGAAGGGCTTTAAACAATGTTTGGTAAAATTCTAAACTCAATTGGACAACATAACTGCATCAAAGTGGATGATATGACTCTAAGTTTTGATGAACTTTAAACAAGGCAAATTGATGATTCACGTGGGTAGCATAACGCCTCTTTGTTCAAAGTAAAATGAGGACTATGTGTTTTGGTTTGTATCATTTGTTCACACTAATTTTCAACTCCAAACAAGACTTTAATCTAAGACAAAACCAACTAATTAATCTCTCTTAGGTCCTAAACTGACAAGGTTGCTTGGTATTGTTGGAATCCATCAATATATGTCATTTGAGAGGATTTTTTAGTGTTCATTAAAAAAGTAAAATGTGCATTATATAGTAGGGTTTTTACACCCTCCCTTATCTCAAATGATAGTACTGCAACATGGACCTTGAGGTGCACCTTGCACCAACAACACTTCCACGAAAAGTGGGGATTTGTCTAAGATCTACAAGTTTTTGAACATCTACATGAATCAATTGCCCAATGAATTTCACATCACATTTAAAAATAAATGTAGTTAAATTGGGTGTCTATGGCACTTAGCTTGTTGTAAAAAGGTCTTGTCTTTTTTGTAACCACTACATCCATCGCTTGCTTAGTGTAGTGCAATGTCTAAAGTGTAGATACATCTCATGTGCAACTCCAACACTAGAAGGTGGTTTGACCACTCAAATCTCTGATCCTAATGGGAGTGGTTGAAGTCTGTGCTACGAGATGAAACCCTAGGTTAAAGCTCCCCTATAGAACTTGTGGGAGGTGATGAAATCCCCCTCACAAGCTAAGTTTGCATGAAATAAAAGACATAATAAAAAGACTTTAGGGTCATTTCAATATCACCCAAAATATTGTTAGTTTTTGGGGAGTGCTTTAGATGACATTATTTATATGCCTTAGACTAGGCATGTTTGTAATAAGGATAATGATTTTGATTACAAAATTTCCCTAAAGGGGATGAATGGAAGAGCATAGATGCAATGTCCCTCTTTTTACCAATCAAATACTAAATTTAAAAAACTATTAAAGATAAAATTTGACAAGTGATTTAAATTTTAAGTACCAAATGAAATATTAGGTGGTGTTATTTTGACCCCTTGATCTTAAGTTGTAACTTTGAAAGCATAATTTGTCAAAATATTTACTTAAGCGCCCTAGTTTTTCATTAAGCACCAAATTTGAAAGTGTGTTTGGTTAAATGTAATCAAAACAACTTCTAATCTACTCCCTCAACCTACAAAAAACACAATTATAAGGGACTACTTTGAATCACTTAAGAGTTTGAGCAAACAACATTAAAAATTTCAACTCTCTATTGCAATCCTATTGTTACACAGTCAATATCACTGTTTTCCTATAAAATCAAAATTTTAGAACACAATATCACTATTATGGATTAGTTTGATAGAAAACATAATATTGATATTTCTTATGAAATCACTACTAAAAAAATCACTATTTTAAATGAAATTGCTGGCCAAATCAACAATATCATTACACAGGGAACAATATCATGATTTTAGTCAAAAATATTGATGTTGTCGAATATGAAATAATTGCGAAGGTAAACAATATCACTGTTCTATGATAAAATCATTGTTTTGGAAAAATCACTACTCAAGCAAATGAAATAATTATTTTAGTGAAGAATATCACTACCCAGGGCTATGAAATTACTTTTTAACAAATAGAAATTTTGTTTACAAAATCACTAATGTGATAACAACAATATTAAAACAGAGAGGAAAACTAATGTTACTAGGAAAAAAAATGCAATTATTAGAAAAATGAAATTTTAACTTAATTTTTCACTCTTTTTTGTCTCCAACTCCAAGATCCTACATGGAAAAGATTATTATGCTACTTGTAGAAGCTTTGTGACCAAATTTGTGGGACTAGGGTTCTGCTAGGTGTGCCATTATGTGAACTAGGAATTTGACTCAAGAGAGGATGGTTAGCATCATGTTAGTCCCAAAATGAAATCAAAATGAAATAAACACACTAGCATAACATCTATAGGCCTAGTTATTAGGGGGAGCTTAGTTAATAAGACTAGAATGGAAAACACAACTAAAATGCCAAACTAACCTTCTTTCACCTTCCTTGGATGCTCCAAATAGCTTGTTGAAGTAGTTTTCTTGATTTGTGCTCATGAAGTCTGAATCAATGAAGTGTGGCTACCTCCATCTCTCCTTGGCACCATGTTTGGATTTGGATTGGCTTGGATTAACAATTTGGCTTGAAAATATTAATTTTCATGAAGCTTTGGAATCAATTTAGCATTATAACTTTACATTATTCAAGCTTAGAATTCAATAGGCAAGGCCTCCTATTTATAGATTTTCAAAAACGGTTAGAATCAACCTAAACCATCCATCTCAAGATGGAGATGTGTGGCTAAGGATTAATTCAATTATGTAATTAAAATTCATAAATAGTCTCATCAATATTTGGGATAGAGGGGTAATGAATAGGCATGGAGAGTCTTATGAGGCATGGGAGGGCTAACCCTGATATTTTATACATTTATGGCCTAGGGATGTCTTCCCAAGAAATGATGTCCTTTGATGATTTAGTTAATGAAAATCAATTTCCAATAAATATTTATTCAACAAGTTCTATGGAATTCTCAATTAGTCTCATGCTTTGGTTTAATTATCTCTTAAGCATGATTAAGCACTTTGATGCAAACCTTGGCTCTTTGTGCACAAATTACTCAAATTGGTCAGAATGTCTTGTTATTGGCCTAAAATTTGAGTGGATTGGAATTGGAAGTTTATTTCAGATGTGTTGGATTTGTTATCCCATTTAGGATGTTTCCAACATAAAATAACAAAGGCACATGTCTTATGCAAGAAATTTGATAGAAAAGAGCAATCCAAAGTACCCAGGTGCAAAATTGTCATTTTAACTTGAAATGATCCAATCAAAGTTAGCTAATTCATAAATTGCATTGCCCCATTTAATGATACTTTATCCAAAATTGGCACTTGAACATGTTAGTTTCAAAGTTTTTAATGTGTTTTAGTGTTTTTAGGCCAAATTGTGCACTTTGGTGGAAATTGGTCAAAAGCCTAGTTGGAGATTATTGGTGGCTAGATTTAGGTGTCTACAGGAGACACTCCAAGAAGGAAAAAAATAGGGGAGCCATGGAGAATAGGGTGTAACCTCTCAAGAAGAAGTTGTCAAAGCCCTTTCATGGGTTGTTCTTGTAATGAGAATATAAACTATTGAATAAAGAAAGTTGTATGAGTTTTGTTATCCCCTTCCTATTTAATGTTACTTGATATTGATCATGAATAGTATTGAGGGATCCATGAATCCATATGTAGGTTTCTAATGTGTTTGTTATAGGTTTGAGTGTAAAGAATATAGGTTTCAAAGTGAGAAAGGGAATATGTGATTCACTGAAGACAAAATAAGGAAACTTTCCTCAACATATTAATCATGGAATTTTTGTTCCTTCTAGTCATATATGAATGGAACTAAGTATTGACATTTTAAGTGAGTCAGGAAAGGAAAAATACCCTCTATTGGCGAGTTCTATACATTTGCCATATCAGGCTAGTATGAAGATGAGTGAGGGTTTTGTTAGTGTTTTGAAATTACAAACCATTATGTCATTTGAAAATTAATGTGGGTAATGTGATCATTTATTATAATTTAATTCATATCATTAAACACAATTCAGCATTTGAAACTTGAACATACAGTCCCCTTGAAGGATAAACCTTATGTATGCAATCCAAAACCCTATCTATAGGGTATTAAGAATAGAAAATAAGGTGTAGTAAGATGTATGAAGGTTTGGTGAAATGAGGATTGATATTTAATAATTATAAATAAATTTTTAAAATGTCCCTTAGTCATTTTTTATCACTTTGGAGGAGAAACTATTCACTAGACATAGCACAGGCAAACACAACCATAACCCTGTTTACATAGTCTACAGATAAAAGATAAGTGCAATTGATCATTGTAAGGTGATTGGACATTGGATAGGGTGATTTTTATAGCATATTAAGGTGTATTAATCTCAATAAATAACCTAGGTAAGGTTTATATTTATTGTGAAGGAATACAGGACCCAAAAACTATTGCACAATCAAATTGAAGGATGTTAAACTCTATCTTTTGGCCTAATTAAGATAATAGAAGTCCAATCCTTGTTTATAATATATTAAATAAGGTGGATGACATGGATATAAACCTAAATATGCCTTTTTTTCCTTTTAAATAAAACCAAATGAAATATAGTGAATTATATAGCCTCTTAGGCTTGTGTAAACAAGGGTAAACCCTGATTTAGGGTTTTGAGTATTCTAGGAGATTGAACCCTATGAAAATTCAAAAAATTGGTAATTTGTATTTTTATTATGTGTTCTTGGATATAAATAAATAATTATCATTTTAAGGTTTGGAAAGTATAGATTTTAGGACTATGTCCTAGTACTAGGTCTAGGGAAGGCCTAGTGGAGTAAGGTTAATGAAGGAAAATAAAATGTATCTTAAGAATAAGGGTAAGAAAGGATTTATTCATTTTGGGAAGCCAAATGGGTGTAAGAAAATGTATTGATTTTGTTTTTAAAGTTTTTAGTTTTCCCAAACTAAGGATATTTCTATTTTAAGAGGGCTAATTGAGAAGAGGTGTTGTGAAGGAAGTAGGTGAAGCCTAGGGATTTGTGTTAAAAGGGATATGTATGAGTCACATGGACTAAAATAGTCCTTGAAAATGTAATCATTTTATTGAGAAGACTTTTTAGTTGTTCGCAACAAGGAGAAATGTCCAAAAAAAGGCTACTAGCCTAGAGAAGTCATAGCAAGCATGTTGTGTGGAAAGGAGTATTGAAGGGTAATTTGGTAGTTGAAAGGGGTTAACATAAATATGTTATGATTATATAAGACCATCCATGCATTGAGACTATATTATTGAAACATATATTAATATTTGGTCTTTGAGACCTAAGAGAGAGAACCTAGACTTTGAAAGAGGATTCAAGACAAGCAAAACATGCCAATGAGATATCTTTTGAGACTAGATATAGATAATGATGCTTTTAAAACTTATCCCCCTTACCTCTACATCATTTGGTATCATATCAAGGTGCATTTTGGTTGTATTTATTTTGATTTGTTTAAGCTTGTCAATTTGAGATGAAGATAACATGCTATGAGGTATGCATGAGAGATAACCTTGCAGGGTATCGAGGGAGAAGAAAGTTTCAAGACTAATCTATTAAGGTTAGAATAAAGGAATAAAATATTGATAAGAGAGAAACAAAATCCTTAAATTCTTATGATAAGGACTAGAAGCTAGTCAAGAAAAGATTAGAAAAAATAGATTGGAAAGAGAGCATTGGAGATCTAAGAGAGAAGAGAGAAAGAAGACTCCAAAAGAGAGTCAAGGAGGATAAGGAGAGGTCTTAGATAAATAAATCAAGGAAGAGGAAAGGTCCAATATAGGTCTAAGAGGCAAGATTGATAAAATTTCTAAGAGGAAGGTCTAAATAGGCCTAGAAAGCAAAGAAGAATTGAGAAGATAGATAGAGAAAGAGAAGTAGGAGACATAAGAAGAGAAATAGGGAAAGGTATAGAGAGCATAGAGATCATGGTGAAGTTTGTGAGAAGACAATAAATCCAATGGACTGGCTTTAATTTGAGAATAAAGGTGAAGTAGCCACTAGAGTCACTTGTGAAAGAGAGAAGGCATAAGATGAGTGTCTTGAAGAAAGAGAAAAAGAAAGAGAAGATAGCCAAAAGAGGCATGAGGGATGAGATGCTGCCAAGTGACCAACAAGATAGAGAGATTGAGAAGATATTTCTCATTGAAGATAACAATAAGAATATATAAGTGCCAAGAAGGGCACATGAGAGTGAAGACAATAAGAGAAGATGGAGAGTGTCTATGACAAAGACATTCAAAGAGACTATGTGGTCTCTCATTTTGTATGCTAACATTGCTTTCAAAGTTGTGTATGAAGGTATGAAGAAATAATTGGTGAGGGACAATAATTAAGCCTCAAATTTGGTGAAGGATGGGACAAATACATCACCCATCAAGTGGAAAAAAGATGACACAGAAAGAGAGTCTCTTGATGAAGACCAAGTGTTGAAGTTTAAGAGCATTCCACATGTTGAAGATGAAGATGAAGAGGAATATTATGATGCATTATCAAGTATAGTATCTGAAATAAAGGAGATGGTTCCCAATAGGACATGAAGGTCACCTATGAATATATGAAGGAAGATATAAGCTTGGAACAACCGCCTTTTGAGGTAAATGGAAATCTAAGCATTTATTTTGATTGTATATATAAAGAAGATGAAGATAATATGCAGATTGAGGAAAAGAAGGACAAATTGCAGCCCTCAAGAAGAGAACAAGGGCCTGGATATGTATGGCCTAAGTGGTTTAAACAATTAGGTAAAGATAAGGAAGAGGAGAACCTCAAACAAGAGGTCAAACAAGGCAAAAGCATAGGTGGAAAACAAGCACAAATATGAAAACAAAGAACAAATGGCAAGGAACATCAAGGTGGCATGGTAGATAACCAAAGCATGAGGAATAAATGTGTTTTAAAGAGAAATAAGTGTTAGCCAAATAAGGTACAAGTTAGAAAATGGGTGACAAATAATATGAAAATAACCCAAGAAGATCACATTGCAGGTATCTCCCATATAAGCATGAAGATTGAAGAAGATAGCAAGCCTACAAAGCAAGAAAGAGAGATAATGAATGCAAACCAATTCAATGAGATGAAGGTAATTCCATGTAAGAAATAAAATGAGTGCATATAAGATGAGTATTCTCAAGGTATGTTTTCAAATTTTGTATATGATGATATATGTGAATTTGATTCCAATGGTGAAGACATTTTGTACATGGAAATATGGCATTGATGAATAAGTGTGTAACAAGGCAAGATGAGAATGAAGCACCTAAAATAGTGATTGATAAACATGGTATGCAGCATGAGGAAGTTGAAGTTACTCTAAAAAATAAGGGAATCCAAGGGTATTATAAATAAGTTTCCCAAGACAAGGAAGAATAATGTGGACCAAGATTTGATGAGGATTATGAAGTGGTGGATGCACTCAAGTTGCAAGAAGAGTTGGAGATTTTGGAAGAGATATTAATTCCATCCAAGGGGATGAAATAAGGTGAATAAAAACAAGCAAAATTCAAATATTAACTCTAATAAAACTCAAAAGAGGAGCAAAAAATAAAATCACAAAGAGTTGTGCAAACAAGGCCACAGGAAAGCAAGTAAAGGGAGTGTGATCAAGCAAATAAAGTGAGATAATCAATGGTTCAAGATAAATTTGAGTTTACCTTTGATAAACATGGATGTGGAAACACAAAAAGGTGCCAAATAACATTTTAATATGTTAATGATGAAGGGAACAAGACGTTGCTCTTGCATAGTGAGCAAGATAATAGGAAAATGCATCAAAATGTGAAGAAGTTTGAAAAAGAGGTGTTAAAAGAGATTAAAATGGAGAAAATGATATATTTTAAAATTAATAAGAGGTCATTAGATCCCAAAGGAGAATATGCTATCAAGATCAAGGAATAAAAATCACTAAAGAAACAAGCAACAAGAGAAAACCATGAAGAAGAAGGCTATTAAACAAGCATGAGGAAAGAGAATAAGACCTACACAATTGCAGCTAAGTATGAAGTGATTAAAAGTGACTTAGAATATGTGGAATATTTATAAAATACAAAGGTACAATAGTTGGAACACTTCATAGGGGTAGATTATGTATGGACATGAAGACTAGACAAAGCCACAAGGAAGAAATGTAAGAGTTTGGTAAACAAGAAGGAGCATGGAATGAAGAATAGTAATCAAGTGAACGTGAAGGACCCTCAAAGAAAATTTTTGAAGAAAAGAAATAAATTTGGAGGCTCGAGTTTTTTTATTCCCCCTGGGGAGTATGATGCAGGAACATCAAGTTAAAAGGAGCAAATGATATATTTTAAAATTCATAAGATGTCATTAGAGCCCAAAGGAGAAGATGCTAGAAGGATCAAGGAATAAAAATCACTAAAGAAACAAGCAACAAGAGAAAACCATGAAGAAGAAGGCTATAAAACAAGCATGAGGAAAGAGAATAAGACCTACACAATTGCAGCTGAGTATGAAGGGATTAAAAGTGACTTAGAATATGTGGAATATTTATAAAATACAAAGGTAAATAGTTGGAACACTTCATAGGGGTAGAATATGTATGGACATGAAGACTAGACAAAGCCACAAAGAATAAATGCAAGAGTTTGGTAAACAAGAAGGAGCATGGAATGAAGAATAGTAATCAAGTGAACGTGAAGGACCCTCAAATAAAAAATTTGAAGGCAAGAAATAAATTTGGAGGCTCAAGTTTTTTTCTTCCCCCTGGGGAGTATGATGCAGGAACATCAAGTTAAAAGATGTCAATTTTGTGTTTTGGTCATTAGTGGTCAATTTGAACAAGTTTTAGATGAAAATGTGTGTAAAAATACCTTTCAAGGTCCATGTATGTAGTTGAGGTCATCTGGAGTCCATAAGAGTCATAGGAGCAAGTTTCGGTGAGTGTTTGGAGTTTCCCTCTAAAACCAATAATTTGAATTTTCAAATGTTATCACTAAGACAAGAGTGAACCAAGCATGATAAAAATGTATTCAAGAGGGAATATGAGTGTGAAGTGAAAAAGAGACTTTTAATAAGTGTTTTAAGTCATATTTTTTCATGGTCATAAGGTGAGGGGTCAAGTTTTTGTCATGAGATCAAGTTTAAAACCTCACGTTGGAGTTGGTTATGAAAAAACTAGTTAGTGCAACTACCTTGACACCCACGTTCAAGTGGGGAAAGAGAAAGTCATTTTAAAATTTGAATGGCATAGAGATTAGGAGAGAGAGGTAGGAGATGCTATAAGAAGGGAAAAAATAGGGGATCCATGGAGAATAGGGTGTAACCTCTCAAGAAGAAGTTGTCAAATCCCTTTCATGGGTTGTTCTTGTAATGAGAAGATAAACTATTACATAAAGAAAGTTGTATGAGTTTTGTTATCCCCTTCCATGTTTAATATTGATTGAGATTGATCATGAATACTATTGAGGGGTCCATGAATCCATATGTAGGTTTCTAATGTGTTTGTTACAGGTTTGAGTGCAAAGAATACAAGTGTCAAAGTGAGAAAGAGAATGTGTGATTCACTCAAGACAAAACAAGTAAACTTTCCTCAACATAATAATCATGGACTTGTTGTTCCTTCTAGTCACACATGAATTAAACTAAGTATTGACATTGTAAGTGAGTCAATAAATGAAAATTACCCTCTGTTGGTGAGTTTTATACATTTGCCATATCAGGCTAGTATGAAGGTGAGTGAGGGTTTTGTGGTGTTTTGTAATTACAAACCATTGTGTTATTTGAAAATAAATTTGGGTAAATGTGATAATTGATTAGAATATAGTTAATATCATGAAACACAAGTTAGAGTTTGAAACTTTAACATACAATCCCCTTGAAGGATAAAACCTGTATATGCAATCCAAAACCCTATCTATAGGGTATTAAGAAATGGAAAGAAGGTGTAGTAGGATGTATGAAGATTTGGTGTAATGAGGATTGATATGGAATAAGTATAAATAAATTTGGACAATGTCCCTCAGTGGTTTGTGAGCACTTTGGAGGAGAAACTATTCACTAGACATATCACAATCACACACAATCATATCCCTATTTACATAGTCTAAAGACAAAAGGGAAGTGCAATTGATCATTATAAGGTGAATAGAAATTGGATAGAGTGATTTTTATAGTGTATTAAGGTGGATTAATCTCAAGAAAGAACCTAGGCAAATTTTATATTTCTTATGAAGGAATATAGGACTTAGAAACTATTTCATAGTCAAACTGAAGGATGTTAAACTCTGCCTTTTGGACAAATTAAGACAACATAAGTCCAATCATTATTTATAATCTATTTAATAAGGTATACTACATGAATAAAAACCTAAACATAACTTTTTGTTCCTTTGAAACATCACTAAACATAAGATAATGAATTATATAGGCTCTCGGGCCTGTGTAAACAAGGATGAACCATGATTTAGGGTTTTGAGTATTCTAGGAGATTGAACCCTGGAAAAATTATAAAAATTTGGTAGTTTGACTTGTTATGATGTGTTATTGGAGATATATAAATAATTAGAATTATCAGGTATAAGAAAGTACAGATTTTAGGATTGTGTCCTAGTATTATGTCTAAGGAAGGCCTAGTGGAGTAAGGGTAATGAAGGAAAAGCAAATTTGTCTTAATAAGAAGGGAAAGAAATGATTGATTCAGTTAGGTAATATAAATGGGTTTCTTAAAATTTATTGAGTTGGTTTTTAATTTTTTTAGTTTTCCCAAATTAAGGAGCTTTCTAGTTTAAGAGGGCTAATTGAGAAGAGGTGTTATGAAGGAAGTAGGTGAAGCCTAGGGAGTTGTGTCAAAAGGGAGATGTATGAGTCACATGGCCAAAAGGGTCCTTGAAATGTAATTAGTTTCTTGAGAAGCCTTGTTATTTGTTCCGAACAAGGATAAATGTTCAAAAAAAGGCTGCTAGCTTAGAAAAGTCATAACAAGCATGTTGTATGGAAAGGAGTATTGAAGGGTAATTTGGTAGTTAAAATGGGTTAACACAGGTATGTTATGATCATCTAGGACCATCCATGCATTGAGACTGGATTTGTGAAACATATATTAATATTTGGTCTTTGAGACCTAAGAGAGAGAACCTAGACTTTGAAAGAGGATTCAAGACAAGCAAAGCATGCCAATGAGATATCTTTCAAGACCAGAGCTAGATAATGATGCTTTTTAAGATTCTTATGCTTACCTATGCATCAAATAATCTACGTCAAAGGTGGTGATTTCTATAATTTATGTTAGAATCACATGATTACTCACTTGTGGATTATCAATCTATGGTTTAGTGAAAATGGTGATGATGCATGCAACAATTTATTCTAATAAGTTGTCTAATGAAGACACTCCTTTCTTAACCTTACAACCACATTATGTAAATTATACAAAATTGAAGGTCACTTATTGTGTAATCTTTTATGATGAATTTATTGTACGTTTGGATTTATTTTTATGTTTCCTCCTTGATAGTGGACTGAAAAAACTTTGGATCCATTTAAGCCAACCATTATCACACACAAGGTCTACAATAAATTGATAGTCCATTGAGGTAACTTATTTAACCTTGTCACATGTTTTTGTAACCAAGCAAGCCAATTCGAAACCACTAACTAGAGACTCGGGAGGATTTTCAATCACTTGCTTCATCCAATCAAGTGTTTCATGAACATCATGTTTGCATGTAGCGGAAGCCAAAATCTCATTGATACCTTCACAAAAAAATGTTTGACATTCACTTTCACTATCTACATTTACAATGTTGACTTCTAGGTCATGCAACATAATATAAGCATTTACCACCTCATACATCTCTATGTTTATTTCATTATTATCATCAATGTATTGGATTCTTGAAAATATCAAAGACTTTAATTTCAACACATGCTTGCATTGGTTTCCTCATAGAGTTCACATATAATCACACATATAAAATAGTGGCCCAAACTTACAAATGAGATATTTGATGTTATTTTTGGTTTAAATTCTTACCCAATAAGCATCTAAAATGCTCTCATGAGGATAATAATGCCTATCTTGAATATTTTTGGGATTTTATAAAGACTAATAATATGAATTCTCCTTCTTATCTTTATCCCAGAACCTTAGTTGCTTCAAATGATTATGATTTTGCTAGTAAGGGTCGACCTACTTTAAGAGAATAAACATTAACCAATCCATCCTTTGGCCACATTTCTTATGTAGTAAAAAAAAATTGTGCCTTTAAAAATCAATGGTTTGATTCAATAGATGCATTGGTATCCACATTGGAGTTAGGTAAATTGTGAAATATTTTGGCCCACTATCTACCCAAAAAGTGAATTATCAAAGTCAATAAAGTAAAAAAATTGCCAAACAGTTACTTAAAATTTTACGTGAAATATTTGAAATACTGAATTACAATGCCAAAGGAAACAATACATTACAAGCTACATCATTACTGATCTAGTATGTCTTGAAGTATTACATAAATTCATGCTCATTTTGATACTCTTTATTAAATATTTCAAGAGCACTCATAACTCAATCATGACCATGAGTAGCACACATTATCTCACCAAACTTGGATAAATTTTTCATACCCATGTCCATATTGCTATCATATTGCATAACATTTTTCAACCATGCTCTGTAGACATGCCATATACAAATAAGTCGTCTACAGTTTAAAACATTCCTAGACAAGGTAAATGACTCAAAATTAATGAATTGACCATATATTTTTAAAATAAATAATGAGTATTAAACCATAAATTCATTTACTGTATTTCTTCAAGCTCAACTATAGCATCATCAATCATGAATGTAGCCACCTTTCAGTCAAGTCATTGTCAAAGGCCTTAATATATCTTACATCTATTTTCTGATATCACAAGTCCTGTTGTGTGTTGCAATCACCTGTGCCACCAACACACCACTCTCTTTATTATAAAAAGACATATTTTGTATATAATTTATACTAAATTTAATGAAAATTAAATGAATATATTGTTAATGTAAAGGCTAAATGAAATGTATATTTAATACTAGAGGCAATATACCACTGAACCATCACTAATATAGGAAATTATAAATTGTTGAATAGGTGTCCAACGTCTCCCTTAGGGATTTATGACATGGATTAACAGCCTCCCATGGGTACTTATATGGCATTTATATCGGGCATTAAAAGGTTAATCTTTTGGCATAATGACAATCATGACTCCAATAAGTGGTATCAAAGCCATGGTCACGGGTTCGAATCCCCTCAGGTATCATTGAGGGGGAGATTGTTGGATAGGTGTCCAACATCTCCCTTAGGGATTCATGACATGGATTAATAGCCTCTCATGGGTACTTATCTAATGTTTTTATCAGGCATTAAAAGGTTGATATTTTGGTGCAATGGCAATCGTGACTCCAATTGTTGGAGAGTTGTGTGTTGAGTCAAGATTTTGAGATGGCATGAGATGAGGTCAAATTGATAGAAGTTTAATGTTTGAACATTGGTGCTTATGCATTAAATATCAATCAAGATCAAATGGAACGTATTTTATTTGAGCTAAGAGTTCAAGATATTTGAGCATTGTGTTCAAAGGTTAATTGTGACTATTTACATTTGAATATTTGAATTTGTGAAGAAAAAAATAGTGTGTGGTTTTTGGACCATATCTTTCGATAGAAGATGAATTTGCTCATGAAGTAAAAAGAAAAGTGGTAAAGGACTTCAAGAAACATTTGAATATATAAATTTGAATATATTTAAGTGAGTACAGTCAAAGATATTGAGCCTATAAATTGGCTGTGTGTTCGTTCTTAATTTGCAAGTAACCCAAAAAGGATATTCAAGCTTGTATTGTTGCTATTTTGATGTCTCATGATGAATTAGCTATTGGAACTTGTTTTAGACTCTATGAGGATGCTCTATGTGTATTTTAGATGTGTGATCAATCTATATTGATTATGAATAATGCTTAAGAAGTTGACTATGTGTTCATTCATGGTGACTGTGTGAACTAGGACAATGTTTGAGTTGTTTGAGCATACACAGAGGTGAACTAAGTTGACTTTGATCATTTTAGGATGTTGAAGGGGACATAAGGAGTGGACCCATGTATTTTAAAGTGGTCTTATGTTTTTTTTTTCTTGAGGGAGTGCTAAAGGTTTGAATGGGTTCACATGAGGCTTATAAGGGCTACATGGGCCTTATTAAAAGGTGTAGTTCCTTAAGGGTGACCCATAGATGCTATGGCCGACCTATGAAAATTGTATTGAGCCATGTCTTCATTTGAGAGATTATTTAAGGGCTAAGGCATGCCTAATGTCTGATCAAGTTAGTGATTATCAAGATTGCTCTATAAATAGTGGAACTAAATATGATGGGTTTTAGACTTGTAAGACTTGGATGTGGGTGTGAACGTTGAAGTGAAGAAGAGAAGAGGTTGAGTGTGCCCAATGGTTGGGTGATAAAATCATATTGAGAATTGTGAGTATGACTTGTAGGTCATGTTTTTTATGGAATAATAGTGATCTTGTAGGTTGAGCATGAGCGAAGAGGCCTAGAGTGATCCAAAAGGAAGTCTTGGATGTCTTGAGTATGAGAAAAATATTGTTGGTGTCTGTGAGAGCTTGATGGCTGGTTTGAGAGACTGATCATAGTGTGTATAATGTGTATGACCATCTGGTCATGTTGTTGAATCTATTATAGAGTTGTTGCTAAGAAGGATGCATTGAGTGTGCAGAGTTTAAGAGTGGGGATAGTTTGGATATGTAATGTGTCATAATTTATCTATGTGTGTTGATTCAAGTATGTAATGTGATTTGATCAATAGGGAGTATTATGTGATCCAAAATTTGGATTTGGATACATTAATAGATCAATAATCAGAGTTCCATTATCAGGTGTTATAGACCTTAGTTTAAAGGTAGATGTATTCATAGGTGTTATTGTGGTAGCTCAACATGTAAGGTGGTTGTAGCTTCCTTGCAAGGTGAAACTTGATAAAAGTTCTGGTTGTTATTATAGATTAGCTAGACAAGTATGGTAGCACCTTTTAGGATTGAAGTCTCACTAAATGGGGATTGTAGTAGATGGTATAAATTGGATCTTGTTATTATAGGATAGTAGTCCATATACAAGTTCCAGTGGGTTTTATTCTCCAAGAGGTTTTCTCACATATGTCATGTGTTATGTGATTGATCTTACATTGCCTCTCTTGCTTATTGCTGCGAATGATATGTATGCTTCATGAATGCTTATGGTAACTAGTTAAGTACTTGTAAGGATCATAATTAAATTTGAAATATTTAGGCTCACGGATTCACCCCTCTCAGTGATTGTACCTCTTATAATTGGTATCAAAGTAGGTCCTTTGGAGGAAGCCTAACAACTTGAAGGTGATCTTAAGTAGGTACAAAGATGGCTAAGCAGTTGAAGAAAGAAAATCAATAGTGGAAGGATGTGATCAAGGCACTTGAATAGCATATATGTACTTTAAAGAAAGATGCCAAAGAAGATGAGAATGTTAACAATGATCTCAAGGTTCAACTAGTAGACTCCAAGACAAGTTTATGTTCAAAATAAAAGGACATCATGTTTGATAAAGAAGCTTGCCATAATATTAGAGAAGATGACAACAAAGAAGAAAATAAGCATCAATAACATATCAAGTCTATTGAAGTTTAGGCATATAGATTGAAAGACATGGCCAATAAGGTCAAAAAGGATGAAGAGAAGATCAATATTTTTGAGGATCAGTTAAGGACTGCAAATGCAAATCTGAAAGCAAAAGAAGATGAGTGTAATCAACTAAAGGTTGAAATGAAGTCATTAAAAAGTGAGCATGAGCTTGTTATAGTCAAGTTGGACAAGATGGAAAGGAAGCAAGTGAAGAAGAATTCAAACTTAAAGAGAAATGTCAGAAGGTCAATTAGATAACCTAATGCTACAAGGTATGCTAGTTTATTTCATGGTCATTGTTAGACATGTAATAAGTATGGTCATAGAGCAAAGGACTATAAAAATAAGTCAGTCAAGAAAGTATCCTCATAGATCCTTGTAAGAAGAAGCAATTGGTCTTGGAGAAATCATAACTCAGATCAGTCAAGAGGTATTTGAATGATGTTATTTATTTCAATTGTCATAAGAGTGGACATATTTATAGATTCTATCCAAATGGTGTTAAAAGGTCTTTAAAGCATGTCAAATGATATAGAGATCCTAGAAGGTTTAAGAAAGGATAAGCTCAGGTATGGAAACCAAAAGTAATCATTGCCAATTCTTCTAGTCATATGGTTGATAATAAAATTTCTCTAGAAGGTTATGTTTCAAATTAGGATGAGCCAAGGATTAAGTAGGTAAGATGATTGTAGAAGACAAGAAGAGTCAAACTTTGGTATGGAGACCTTAGGCGGTAAAGACTAAGGAGACTAACTTTGTTGAGTCCAATAGTCTTGATGGATTATTTGCGAAGGTAGAAAAAGAATCAAAAATAAAGGAAAGTCAAGAGTTTCTATTGAGAACTTTTATTGACAATTCTAAAGCAGAGAATGTGTCAACTGTCCAATTAGAAAAGGAAAATCAAAAGTCTGCTCATGTTGAAAATAAAGATACCAATCTCAAGGAGAAGACTAAGGTACTGGTTGAGGTTAGTACTGAAGTGTGTATAGATTCAATTAAAATATTATTATTTATAATCAAGTTTCATGCAAATAACATCAATTGTCAGTATCTAGTAATGAGATTCTAAATTGCAAGGTAAATTCTTCAAATGAAAAGGTATGTCATGAATCTGTGTTGTCTCCACATGTTATCAATTCTATCTTAAAAGAGAATGAGAGTGATATAAAAGGAACCAATTGTCATAGTTAAGCCAAATAAGAAGAATAACTATAAGTATCAGATGACCAAGGAGGAGAAGGAATATGAGGATTTATGGGAAACTCTTGGTTTCACACCATGGTAGAGTATTGTGGTGGAGAAGGTGTCTCTATCTATGCTTCTTAAGAGACTCATTTCATTGGATAAGCATGTTTGTGTGCTCAAGATGATAATTCCAATCAGAGAAGGTATTTTTTTAAAGGGGAGCAACAATTTTATGACCCTGTTTCAAAGGTTTGTGGAGTTGTAGTACATAGTCAGAATGGGTGATTCCAAGTGGCTTAATGAGATTGATGCTAATTTCAAGAAGTTTTTGTTGCTCATAAATGTATATGCATTTATTTTTGGTGTTATTCAAGTTTTTTTTAGGTCTAGAGGTGTATAAGAAGTTTCAGAGGTGGACATTGACTGGAAGGTACTATGTTGACTTTGTTTGTTTTGAGTTTTTAGGGTTTTGAGCTCTGCTATAAAAGTGGTCTAACTTATAAACTGAGGCATGAGGATTACTTATTTGTTAAATGGACCAAATGGGTGGTCAAATAAATCTTCATAGAGATCTGAAGGTTTGTGATTCTCTAGTTATTCAAGTATTTTGTCAATATAGAGGGTTAATTGGCTAGTAGGTTTGTGAAGGAAGTATGTGGTAGAGAATGAGATTGTTGTTGAAAATTGGTGTGTTTGAGGGGGAATATGAGATTGATCTAGATATGAATTTTTAGGTCTTTAATTTGTGTCTAATAAAAATTGTGGGCTCTACAAGTTTTAGGTAGGGCTATAAGGAGGCTGGACAAGTCTAGTTTGAAGAAAAATGTTTTTTGCTCAATTTTATCCAAAATATCAAGGTATGTGTGTTTTAATTTGAGTTATCAATTTGTTTGATATCATGTTTCCTATTTTATGAGTGGTATAAAGTTATGTTTTTGGTCCTTGTGGTAGCTTGAGATAGAAAGCTAGTTAGTTGTATGATGGTTCATCATGGTGTGTGGAGATCTGAATATGCTCAGAAGGTGAAAGTGCTCAGAGTTCTTAGGGGGAGTCCATATAAAATGTTTCTTGATGTGTTATATCATATTTATATGGATTTGTGTGTTCTTTATTTATTGGTTTTTGTTCTTGATTGAAGAGAATGTTGGCATGAAGCAAGAAGATGTTGTCAAAACAAGCAAAAGTATGCTCAAGGTAAGGGGAGTTTGTATCATCTTCCTAAGATGGTCCTTTTATATTTGATATTATTTTTAGGTCCTCAGGATCAATGTGTGCCCACTTTATCATTGTGTCAAAGGGGGAAAAAATTCTTGTTGGGAAGAAAGTTCATGTTATGGGAGTGTTTTGAAGAGAGAGAAGGTGAGCTATATATTGCGATATTGATGGTTGTTGACATCAATGACAAAGGGGGAAATTATTGGAGATTTGAAATGATGATGTCATGGTGATGTCATATAATTTCTCTAGTGAGTGGATGAAGTGCCTTGATAGTCTATGTGACAATGACAAAGTGTGCAATGTGCTTATTCTTATATGACAAAGTGTGTAATGTGTTTGTTCTTGTATGCTTGAAGGTGGTTGTTTGATCTTCAGTATTGACATGAATAGAGAGGATTAGGGTTAATTATGGTGATTAGAGTATGTGAAATAGGTCCTTAGTATGTTATCTTTGCTTTGAAAACTTGTGTACACAATTGAAATTCATCTAGTTGATCATAGTTTTCAGCTAAACACTTTGGGTCCAGTGGCAAAAAATCTAAGTTGGCAGTTGATTACATCACCATTACAACATGGGAAGGAGTCAAGGGGAGTGGGCCATATGGTTAATATCACATTATTCCCTATTTATTTTATGCCATATCTTAAGTCATGTATCAAAGAGTGGTTAAAAATATGAGGGTGTAAAGTTAGCTTCTCAGTCCGAATTCATTATTTTCCCATAGCCAAATTTGCAATATGGCCAAAAAGAGCTGAGTAATCATGTTGGTGAGGTCAGTGGTCACACATTAGATGTTTAAAGAGAAGGTGATCATATGGGATTATTTAATTTTGGACCTAGTTTATTTGTGTTAATTTCCAGATCATGCGATATAGCATGTTAAAAGATATGCATATGCAAATTTGGGCTCCTAAGTAGTTTGACTATATTTTCCCTTAGCTAATTTTATAGTGTGGTAGAAATATCTGAGTGAGTATCTTGATGGTGTTATATCTTTCATGTGTGAAGGTGTCAATAGAAACTAATCATTAGATGATTTGTGCTAAATTTGAGATCATGCACTAAAGCATGACAAAAGTTATGATTTCTCAAAGTTGGCCTCTAAAGTAGATTTGGACATGGTTGGCTCTATGATAGAAGTTTTTGAGAAAGAATTTTAATGGAATTATATCTCACACACATGAGGGTTCCAAGAGTTATTTGTCACATGGTTGGATTCTCCTATATGAGGAGATCATCTGGTCCAAATTTGAGATCATGTGAGTAAGTATAGAAGAAGTTATTAAGGTGCACAAATGGCTACTCAGGCATATTGAATGGGTCCCCATAGTCATTTTTTACAGTGTTAAAGTTCGATCAAGATAAACAGTGTGCATTACCTTTAAGGAATCAAGATATAGCAAGATGAGGACATATACATGATGTTTAAAGACTAAGAAAAGGTACAGGAAAATGATCCAATGGTGAGTGGGAATTTCATACAATTTGATCGAATGGTAAGCATTGATCATTAAAGACTTATTAGATCAATAGATATCGATGGAGCATGTTGAGTTAACATTTCGAGATGGCACAAGATGAGGTCAAAGTGATCAAAGTTTAACATCTGAGCATTGGTGCCTATGCATTAAAGATAATTCAAGATCAAATGAAGTGTATTTGATCTGAGCTGAGAGTTCATGAGATTCAAGCATTGTGTTTGAAGGTTAACTATGACAGTTTGTATTTGAATATTTGAATTTGTAAAGAAAAAACTAGTGTCTAATTTTTAGACCATATCTTTTGATAGAAGATGAATTTGCTCATGTAGTAAAAAGTAAAGTGGTAGAAGACTCCAAGGTTCATCTAGATATATAAATTTGAAGATTTGTAAGTGAGTACAATCAAATATGTTGATCTTAAAAGTTGACTATGTGTTCATTTTTAGTTTGTAAGTGACTTGAGAAGGATATTCAAGCTTGTTTTATTACTATTTTGATGTCTCATGATGAATAGGCTATTGGATCATGTTGTAGACTTTATGAGGATGATCTGTATGGATTCTAGAGGTTTGATCAATATATATTGAGTATGAACAAAGCTTAATAATTTGACTATGTGTTTGTTCATGGTGACTATGTGAACTAGCATAGTGTTTTAATTGTTTAAACATACATAGAGGTGAGCTAAGTTGGTTGTGATCATTTTAAGATGTCAAAAGTGACATAAGGAGTGGACCCATGTATTTGAAATTGGTCATGTGTTCTTGTTTTGCTTGAGGGAGTGTTAAAGGAGTGAATGGGTTCACATGAGACCTATAAGGGCTACAAGGGCCTTATTAAAATGTGTATTTCTTTAAGGGTGACCCATAGATGCTATGGCTGACCTATGAAGATTGTATTGAGTCATGTCTTCATGTGAGAGATGCCTTAAGGGTTAAGGCATGCCAATGGTTGACCAAAGTAGTGATTATCAAGATTGCTCTATAGATAGTGGAACCAAAGATGATGGGTTATAGACTTGTAAGACTTGGATGTCAGTGTGATCATTAAAGTGAAGAAGAGAAGAGGTTGAGTGTGCCCAATGGTTGTGTTGATGAGCATAGCAGATTGAGTACTATGAGTAAGACCTGTAGGTCATGGTTCTAATGGTAAAATAATTCTCTTGCAGGTTGAGCATGGATGAAAAGGCCTAGAGTGATCCAAAAGGATGTTTTGGATATCTTGACTATGAGCGAAGGATTTATAGTGTTTGTGAGAGCTTGGTGTATGGTCTACAAGACTGATCAGAATGTGGACAGTGTGTATGACCATCTGGTCATGTTGTTGAAGTTATGATAGTGTTGTTGTAGAGAAGGATGTATTGAGTATGCAGAGTTAAAGAGTGGGGATAATTGGGATATGTAATGTGTCTTAATTGATCTATGTGTGTTGATTCAAGTATGTAATGTGTTTTGATCAATAGGGAGTGTTGTGTGATCCAAAAGGTGGCTTTGGATACATTGAGAGATTGATAATCAGAGTTTCATCATTAGGTGTTATAAACATCAGTTTAGAGGTGGATTTGTTTATAGGTTTTATTGTGGCAACTCAACAACTAAGGTGGTTTTAGCCTCCTTGCAAGGTGAAACTTTCTAAAAGGTTTGGTTGTTATTGTAGCTCAGCTAGATAGGTGTGGTATCACCTCGTGGGATTAGAGTCTCACTAAATAGGGATTGTAGATCCTTGATCATTTGTAGATAGTCTAAATTAGATCTTGTTATTATAGGGAAGTAGTATAATTGCAAGTTTCAGTGGGTTTTATTCTCCAAGAGGGTTTCCCATGTATGACATATGTTATGTGATTGATATTGCATTATCTCTCTTGCTTATTACTATAAATGATATGTATGCTTCATGAATGCTTATGGTAACTGGTTAAGTACTTGTAAAGATAAAAATTGAAGTTGAAATATTTGGGCTCACTGATTCACCCCCCCTCTTAGTGATTGTACCTCTAACATAAACTGGAACTTGTGTCATAATTAGAGGCAAATTAAATAAAATGCTAAACTATAAAATGCAAATACAAGAGTAAACTATAAACAAATATGGAGATAGATATACAAATTAAATTGAGGCAAGCCACTTCTTGAAGGGTTATACATGACCATGAGAAATGAATTTTGGGGGTCAAATACAAGGCTTATTTTCTTCCTAGCTTGGTATCTGATAGTCATTGGCACCTGAAAATGCAAACCATATTTTCTTCCATAATTTGACTCAAAAATAGGAATGTAATGTGTTGCACTAAATTCTAAGCCACCACACTTATATTAAATAGATATAATAACTAAAAAAAGCAAATTGAGAACAACACCATAACACTAGTGAAATGATGTGGCAGACAAAACACTATTCATACAACATTATTCATGCAACACTATTGATTGATATGGTGGTGGATACTATTCATCCTAATGAGGTGTCCACAACACTATTTATGATGGATAGGTGGAATGGGGTGACACATTTCTCACAAATCACATAAATGGACTTATTTTTGGCATCTAGTAAGCATATGGGTTGAAGACACATTTTTGGGGTGCACATGCTAATGGGAGATCCATAATTGTGAGAGATTCTTTGCCTATTTGGACTCTTGTGAAAATTGATTGTACACACATGTTGAATGGAATGAATTTCATGTGATGACAAAGAAAGAATGGTAAAAAAGAGACTCCACCTTCATTTGTAAGCTTATGTTGGTGGGGATACAAGATGTATGATTCCAGATTGGCATTTTCCTTTAGCTTTTTGACTTGTCATGTGAATACCATGTGAAGTTGGTGCATTGTTCTTGGTGGAGCCTTTGTATTTTTCCATCATTCATCCCATGATGGTTATGGCATGTATTTCTTGGATATTTCATGTTTTCTTTATGGGAGATTCACCTATGTGAAGGGTTGGTGCCAACTTAGGTCCCCTTTTTTTTATTTTCCTCATGCACATTCTATCATTGATTGTATCCTTTGCTTGTTTAGTTAGGCTAGAGGTAGAAGAGAGAATCTTGGGTAGCATCCTTGGTGTTGAGACCAAGTTTGTAATGTGGGTTGAGAATCTTGCTTAAGCTTGTGTATGGCATGCATTGATGTCATGGCCCTGAATTGTATTAATTTGTTATTTTAATGAGAATATTAATGAGGATATATTGATTTTTTGAATGACTTCTTGAGTTGAATTTGTGAGAAAGAGTGAGTTATGGTTGGAGGCCACATCAATTGGTATCAAAGCAAGTTCAGATTCCTTGGGTAGAGGATATGAGAGGAGAGGATATTATTGAATATTGAATGTGTTTATGTGTTTTGAAGGTATGAAGATGAAGATGACAAAGAAGAGTGGAAGAATTCCACCAATTAAAGAATGGGAGAAGAAGTTGAATACTTGGGACAGATTATTGTAGTTGTTGATGGCAAGAATTGAAGAGAGTGAAACTGAAGAAGAGGAGATGATGTGGGAGATAGTAGACTCCTTAAGGGTAAAGGTGGCTTATTTGAAAAGAGATGTATTCACATGGAAGAGTGAATATTGAAACTATGAACAGTTTCAAAGATAAGAATAAATCCTCATGCAAGAGGATATGGAGGTGCTTCTCATTGAAGAAAGAGTTGAATACATCCATGTGGAAGATGAGGGAGAAAAGATTAAAGAATGTTGCATCCATGAAGACTTGCATGAGAGTGTAGATTTCAGCCTTGAAGAGGTGCATGTGATTGAAAGGAGAAACCAAGAGGAGTTTCATGTTTCCATGGTATAAGCATTGAATGAATATAGTGTGCAAGCTAGTGCACAAGAGGACATTTTGGTGGATTTTCAGCCATGTGATAGAGCTAAAAGTGAAGGTTTGGATGAGGAGATTGAATCCTTGGAAGTGGATTATATGGAGCTTTTAAAATCTCATTGTGAGAGATAAAATCATGAGGAGCATGCAAGATATGAAGAGGATTTTCATGTTTCTGTGGAAGAAACATTGGAGGTTATTGTTGTGCAAGTATGTGCATAAGATGACAGTTTGAAGAATGTTGTTGTAGCCATGGGTAAGAAGCTGTAAGTCAATATGTTGTATGGTGTGGATAATCCAATAGGTGGTTGAATGGGTGAAGAAATCCAAGTCGGATTTAGGTGGTGGATGGTTCAAGGTGGGCTAAAGCTGACATGGGTTGATAAGATGTATAATAGAGCATTTTGTTGGAGGAGGTCAGTTTCAGATAGGAGGTGTGATCCCATGAGTATGATTTATGGTGGGTGTCATCCCATGATTATTTTTGGTGGATTGGAGTCCACGTATGCATCCATTGGGATATGGATGAGATATTATAGGAGGAGGATGGTTTTGGGGCCAATATGTAGGTGCTAGAAGAGGAGAAAGAAAAAGAAAATTCTTTGAGTGCACGTAGTGTATTGGAAGGGGATACTAAGGTCATTATGTTGGGTAAATGAAAGGGTGGTTCTAATAATCACCCCATCTATGTGATCATGAGATCACATTAATTACCTCAGATGTCTGATGTAGGAGCATCCAAGGGCTAGGCAATCTTGCATCACCCAAAAATAGAGTGGTATGTTTTATTCTTTTTTCATAATAAATGACATAGATACAATCATGAAAAATCATAGGCATTGAGTTGTTTTCAACAAGAAGAGAATGATTTAGTGGCCAAAATACTATTCATGTGGCACTATTCACTAATGACATGGTAGACACTATTCATCCTAATGAGGTGTCCACAACACTATTTATTATGCATAGGTGGCATGGGGCACAATATTTCTTGCAATGCACATAAAGGGACTTGTTTTTGGAATCTAGTATGCATATGGATCACATTTACAACTGGGGGACACCTTTTGGGATGCACATGTTAGTGGGAGATTCATGATTATGGGAGATTCCTTACCTATTTAGACTTTTGTGCAAAGTGATTATAAACACATGTTTAATGGGATGAATTTCATGTGAGGACAAATAAAGAATGGTCAAAAAGAGACTCCACCTTCATTTGAAAGCTTATGCTAGTGGGGAGACAAGATGCACTATTCCAAATTGGCATCTTCCTTTAGCTTTTTGACTTGTCATGTGAAGACCATGTGAAATTGGCACATTTTTATTGGTGGAGCCTTTGTCTTTTGCCATAATTCATCCCATGAGGATTATGTCATGTATTTCTTATATATTTCATGTTTTCTTTGTGGGAGATTCCCCCATGTGAAGGGTTGGTGCCAACTTGGACCCCCTTTTGTTGTTTTCCTCATGCACATTCTATAAGTGTGTGTATCCTTTGCTTGTTTAGTTAGGCTAGAGGTAGAAGAGAGAATCTTAGTGAGAATTTTGGGTAGCCTTCTTGGTTTTGAGACCAAGTTTTTAATGTGGGTTGAGAATCTTGTTTAAGCTTGTGTGTGGTATGCATTCATGGCATGGCCTTAAATTGTATTACTTTATTGTTTTAATGAGAAGATTAATGAGGATATCTTGAATGTGTGAATGACTTCTTGAGTTGAATTTTTGATAAATACTAAGCTATGGTTAAAGGCCACATCATAAAAGATGAACATGTTTAAGAAAAAGGACTGTGCACATGTAAACACAACTAAAAAAGGGTAAACCAAGGAAAAACATGGTGAAATTGAACCCATGTTAGGCATTCCAATAGTAATCTAATTCCAAAAATAAAACTAATATTATATTTTCTAAATGATATTTATTAATAAAATAAATCAATTGGTTAGGACCCTTCATCCTAACCATCCTTTTTAAATTTTCTTATTTAAGAAAAGGCTATGGATGCATATGCTTTATAAGACATCACTCAATCCCATTTTAATAGTAGAATGTAACAGTGTATGTTTCTATCGCTAATTCGCTTTCTACATTCAAAAGATGAATAAAGAAACTAAGGAAATGGACAAGGCTAGAAGTACCTAGATATAGACTGCGCACCGTAATCCAGACGTTTATGGGCACCCCTCTTTGGCTGTGGAGGAATGACACCTGCAAGAAAAGAGAAACTTGGACAAGAAAATGTTAGATGGATAGATGGTGGGTTGCCAAGCAAAAGCTTGTTCCCAAAAGTATGAGAACTTCCTTAAGGGAGGTCAACCCACTATTTTGATAAAAGATAAATGACTGATAAATGATAGAATGCTAAAATAGACTGAAATGATAGCAAACTGAAAGAGAAAAAGAAAGCAAAGGCTTACCTGGAAGAAGCTGTCGGCCTGGTTGCAGTCGCCGGCGTCGGTGGTATCTACCAGCGTCGATTGTCGGGTCTGCCGACGTTGGTGGGGGTAATGACTGGGGTCGGTCGGGGCAATGGCCTCTAGACGGGTCTGGTCAGGTTCCTGGTCAGGGCTTGGTCTGTGGATGGTCCGGGGTTGTTCTGCGATCTGTTTAAGGATGGTCTGTGGACGGCTCTGAGTCTGATTTGAGGCAGTCAGGGGGTCTGTGCAGAGATACAGGAGAGTCAAATGGACAGAGAGGGACAGAGAGATAGAGGAAGCCAATCAGGGAGATAGGAATCCGGGTCTGGGTGACAGTCAGAACTGTGCCTGCTGGTTTCTGTTGTTGTTGTTGCCGCTTGTTGAAGACCTGTTGCTGATGAAGAATCCCTGTTGTTCACCTGTAGAAGCTTGTTGTGTACCTGAGGGAGAGAGTCAGATTGATTGGTAGAGAGGTCAAGTGAAAGGATGGATACAAGGGTCTGATGCAAAGATTCAAGAGTCGGGATGTCCAGAGAGAGTCGCAGAGAGCGAAGAGGAGCCAAGAGGAGGAGATAACGGTGAAGAAGCCATTATGAAAGGTGTCGACGCCGGTAATATCGCTGACGTCGGTCGACGGTTGACCGATGTCGGTGGCTAAAAGGTCGAAAAAAGGCTAAAAATAGCCTTCTATCCGTTTTCCAGCGGCCAGGTCAAATGAATGCGAGGATGAAACGGTCGACGGGGGTTAAATGAGCGAGAGGAAAGGTTGGAATGGGAGACTAAGGCATTAAATGGCCATGTGGGGAATGAAGGGGATCCAAGGAGGGTATCCTAGGGTGGCGAGGTGGCAAGGAGAGGGAAAAATGGACTTATTTAATTAAAAATAGATGATTATTTTCAATTAATAAGACCTAGGTAGGTTAGGGATAGTCAAAGTGGCAAGGGACCAAGGGGAGAGAGGAAGACCAAGGGTTAGACACTTTTTAGGTGTCTACATTTGCCCCTTTTTGTCTTGTTGGTTGTTTTGGACGAACTGCAAGACAAAAATAGGAGGTGGTTGCCCCAGGTGAGGGATGATGTATTCCCCCTCAAAGCGGGAGTCGAGGGAAGGGAACCTGATGTCGGGTGCTGATTTGACAAAAAGTGGATGAGAAAGATGAGAAGTGAGTGAAAACGCTGCAAAAGTCGTGATTGCGCGTATACCACGTCACGGGACAGGTAGGTCAAATTGTCGCATGTCGAGGGTCAAGGAGTGCCAAAATTGAAGTAACTGGGCCCCAGCATTTAGTCATCTACTGATCGGGTCACTCAATCTAAGCTGAAGCTCCAAATGGTCATCGTGTTCCAGGTATCCCAGGCTCAAGAAGTGCTCCCAGAGACATGAAAAATCCACAAGTAGTAGGGGTCAACTGGCTTGCGATCCTATACTTGCGAAGGGTCAAAAAAAGTTTGCGGACAATTTTGCTAACCAGCCGTGAGGTAGCACACACGCAAAAACAACCAAGGCAACATTGGCTTGGAAGTAGTTAAAGGTCGAAGGAGATACGCATGATCTCCAATGGTCATTGGTCAAGAGGATGGATGGACGAAGGATGTGGCCGAGCTAACCTCAGAAAACGTCATGTGATCTGAGTGCTTCCTAAATAGCCCTTGTGTGAAGGGCCTCAGGCCAATGTAGTTCTCCCTAAAAGGGAGGAATGGTCAAAGAAAATGATTGGTCGAAGTCAAAAGTCATAAAAGAGAAGGTGTGTCCATCAAAGAGACGAACAAACGGGGGTGGTCGAGCTAACCTCAGAGGATGTGTTATCTGAGTGCTGCCTACATAGCCCTGGTCATAGGGCCTCAGACCAATGTAGTTCGGGCGAATTGAGAAGATTGGTCGATGATTGGATGTGGTCAAGTGTCGAAATGATGAGGGTAAGATGAGGATAAAATGATGCTACAGATGGTGTATTCTGTAGAATTGGTCGAGAGTCTTTCATCCCTAGCAAGTTTCCATAGTCGTGATGGATGTATGCTAAAAATGAATGGAGGTCTATTTATGCTTCAGCAAGTATTGGTTTATGCTTAACATAAATTGGGTCTGGTCGATAGTTTCCATGTGTATTGGTGTCCATAGAAACTATGTGAAATGGACGAGGATGATGTCTGATGTCATGAGGATGACAAATAGCTTGGTTTGAGTTGACAATTGATGTGGTTAAATGTGACCAAAGTGTAGAAAAAAAGGTGAAAGGCAAATTGCTCTTTCATTGACAAGGACCAGAAAGGGAGCATAGATAGGGGTTATTAGAACCAAAGCCCCGTTCATGCATTGCGTCGTGGACCAGTGTTGTGTTAGAGCGGTAATCGAATCACTTTGACATTAAAGTGAGCTCGAAGTCCCTTGAGCAGGTAATAGGAGGAGGATAGGGTAACCCAGTTTAAGGGCAGGAATAACCTTGCCCCTTTTTATAGGAGACCCTGAGACAACTACAAGCCAAGTCCATGACTCGTTTTTTTTTTTTGACGGTGAAATGATCGATGCGGGAAGTCCACATAATGATGTCATTTAATGTATGGTCATGTTGCGAAGCTGATCAATGCGGGAAGCTTCTAAGAAAGGTTGCTGTTTGTAGCAAGATTTAGTCATAGCCATCCTTCGAGGGAGTGGTCTATATTTTTGCTTTGATATAAGGGCTTTTGAATAGCTGTCCTTCGAGGGAGCAGTCTATTAGCTACAGCAATGATAGTACAGCTATCCTTCGAGGGAGCAGTCTATTTTTTTGATTTGATTTTGTGACCTTGGATATGTTTTGACATCTTGATTTTGATTGTTGATAGGAATTTGAGTCATGGACAAGACTGTAGAAGTTCAAGGACTCCCCTTTTATGAGGACAAAGCATCCATACAACATAAAAGGGTTATAAGAATTGTTAAGAGGAATAGGGTTGAAAGGAAAAGGAATGACAATGACAAGGGGTTGCTCAAGGGACGAGCTCAAGTAAAAGGTCAAGTGATCGAACACTCGACTAACAATAGAAACGGTCGAAGACACAAGACATAAAAAGGGGTTCAAGGTCTAAGAAGATCCTGGGCCATGTTTGTATGTTATGATAAGGTCCAAGTCAATTAGGAGCAAACTTGCCCCAATTTGCCTCTTTCCAGATTGGTCAGGTGTTGATTGATGGATGTGAAGTTGGTTGACATTGTCATTGGTTGGTTGAAAAAGGTTGAATGTTTGGTCGAGAGGTCTGGTTGATTGATATTTGGTTGAAGTTTGGTTGAGACTAGTCGAATAATTGGTCGGGGGTTGGGTCGATGGACACTTGGTCGGGATTTAAGATTAAATGAGTGATTAATATGTGGTAGAGACTGGGTTGAAAAGTTGGTCGAGGTTTGGATGAAGGATGAATTCCCACAGCGGGTAGGGAGAATGTTTGAAAGATTGGTTAAGGTCGATTGAGGTTTAGTGGTCAGATGGATGGTATTAATGTCGAATAAGGGGGTCAAAGGCGGCAAAGGGCCCATATTCCAGCGTGGAGATCCCGATTTAGGTGATGAGGTTGGAGAGGCATGAGTCGGGGTTGATGTTTTGTTGAAGAGGTGGTCAAGAGGATCCTTGATGAGAAGGGAATCCTTTTTTCGGTGTTGATGAATGACAGCTTTAAGAGCGCAAAAACGCTCAGTGTCATGTCCCAGAATGTGATGATAGTGGCAGAATTTAGAATTGTCGAACCAAGATGGCCTTGATCCGAGAGGTGATGGGTGAGGCGGTGTTGAAGGTTTGTTGATAATGTGGTCGAGAAGAGAGGTGTCATTCCCCAGACATTGGCAAATGGCAACCTTGAGGGCATGACAATGTTCCGTGTCGTGCCCAGGCATGCGATGATACGCACAAATGCGAGTGTCATCGAACCATGGTGGTTTTGGTTCGAGAGAGTGATATGGTCTAAGAGGCAGGAGATTGAGGCGAGAGGACTGCAACAATTGCCGTAAGAGGAAGGCATATGAACCTGCTAACGGGTCAGGATGTTTTATTGCAGTGGGGGTTGATGACGTTGGTTTGGGAGGTGAAAGAGGTATAGGTCGAGGGTTTGGAGGAGATGTATGTCTGATGGGATGAGGGAGTAAGGGAGGCAAATTGCCTCTGTGAAATATGGGAGTGGGAAGCACTCCTATTAAAGTGGACGGATGCGGGCCCAAGATAGAGGGCAATGACGAAGGTGGAGGAGGAGTTCTCCGGTGAGGTCTAGTAGTTTTCGTGTGTTCGGGTCGAGGGCCACCATTGTGTGAGGCGAGGTTAGATGTAGGTTTGGGTTTGGATGTGGATGGAGGTGAGTGAGATGTAGAAATCTCACGCAAAGGGCAAGAGGAAACCGTGACTGGGTCTTCCTCGGTTGAAATGGGTGGAGGGACTGGTTCTTCTCTTGGTGGAGAAGAAATAAGAGAGGGCGGCTCCTCAAGTGGGCAGAGGGCATGGATGATCGTGCCTTCTACTTGTAGTTGAGGAGTAGGCAAGGTAGGGTCTTCGGATGGAGGTGGGATTAATGGCGTTGATGTGGTCAAAGCGTCTTCCAATACAAGAGAGGTAGATGGAGGACTAGTAGGAGAAGAAGGTTCTTCATCCTTTAATGGGAGAGGTTGGTCAAGGACAAGAGGCAAGATAGTGCTAATCGTGTGAATGTCATGGTCTTGAGGGTCATTGGTCGAAGTCTGGACGTTGTTTTGAGTAGGCAGATGATTTGGAAAAGGGTGTTTGAAGATGTCGATATGTTGGTTAGGAGGGGCGTTCAGGTTATCTAAAATAAGATCCCCCTTGTCGATCATGTCCTGGATGATGTTTTTGAAAGTTTGGCAGTTGTCAATGTCATGGCCTTGGACGCGATGAAAGGGACAGAATTCGGCCTCCCTATACCATGTAGGGATGGCTTTTGAAGGGTCAAATTGAGGTGGTCAGATTGGAGGGAGATTGAGGACCCCCTGCTTGAGAAGTTTTTCCAAAACGGAAGCGTATGGTTCTCCAAGTGGAGTGTAAGAACGCTGAATGTACCGTTGTTGGAATTGTTTGGTGATGCTTGAAGACGTCGAAGGTTGAGATTGATTCGTTGTTGTCGAGGATGGTGATCTAATGACCACAGTATTGGCCACTCCTTTAGATTCGGAATTGGCAGAAGAAGAAGGTCTGGAAGAAGAATGGCCATTGGTAGATTTTGCGTTGGTATTACGCAATTTGACCTTATCTTCTTCAAGGGCGCGGAGTTCAAGCTTTTGAGCCATGGTGAAAGCTTCGTC
Organism: Torreya grandis; assembly: GCA_037957365.1. Lineage (NCBI taxonomy): Eukaryota > Viridiplantae > Streptophyta > Pinopsida > Cupressales > Taxaceae > Torreya > Torreya grandis. Next base: position 1,697,371 of record JARHVA010000532.1, read on the forward strand.
AAAAGTACGGAATGTCTGAATCCGCAAAGTAAAAGAGATGTGTTTGGCACATGCTCGAGAGAAGAGCTCGATGAGCTCAGGTTGAGGCAAAGAGAAGGAGAGCTGGTTGATCAGACCTCTCCAACGAGTGACAAAGTCGACTATTGATTCATCATCAAATTGCCTGATGGAGTAAAGGTCTGTGATTGAGACTTGTTTGGTGATGTTGATTGAGAAATGGTCAAGAAACAGTTGGGCGAGTTGAATGAATGAAAAGATAGAGTGTCTGGCAAGAGAACTATACCAGTCAAGGGCAGGGCCAGAAAGGGACATAGGGAACGTGCGTAAAAGCAACGCATCGTCATGGGCAATAAGATAACAGGCATGTCTAAATGCCCGTAGATGTTGTTGTGGGTCTTCCTTACTCTGAAAGCGAGTGAATTTAGGAAGCTCCCAATGGTTAGGGTATGGTCGAATAGGGACGGAAGGATGGATGCGCTCGTTGCAAATTTGCTCATATGACAAAGTATTGCTTGAACCGGAAATGGAGGCTTCGAGACTGGACATTTTATCCATCAGCATCTTGATAAGATCTGCTGACGGATTGGCGGGTTAAGCGCCCCCTAAGTTGTAGGGCGCTTGGAAGAGGCTAGAGGAGGCGTGCGACGTAGTTGGTTGCGCTTGTAAAGGCGCAATGTATGGATGACTAGTCGCAGGGACAGAAGTAGAGGCTAAAGGTGGTTGCGTTATGAAGGTCGAAGGTATAAGTTGACTGGGCACCGCCAAAGGTGGTTGAATGGCGGCACTGGTAGAAAGATAGGTTGGCACTCCTACATTTGTGGGTGCAAGAGTATGAGGGGTCGAGACAATCAAGTTCTGATTTGATGTAGAACTTGGTTGAATTGCAGGTGGTTGAGGGGGTAATGGAACCCCGATGAAGGTCGGTCTAAAAATAGATGGGGAGGCCAAACTTTGCATATTGGCCATGGTTGGGTTAATAGTTGAGGCGAAAGGCTGAGTCATAAAGGGTTGGGTGGCGAATGGTGTGGATGTCGTCGCCATGTCACCCGAAAGGTCTCGCGTTGGGTTTCTCGCGAGATAGTTTTGGAGGACTGTGGTATTGAGGTCCAAGAATCTCTCGAAATCTTGGTCCCCTTCAGGGATGATGGGAATTTGAGTCAGGGTCGAGGTCAGGGTCGGTCCTGTAGGAGTTCTTTCAGTCTTCGAGTGGAACTCCATGATAGGACTGGTTAGGGACGGGGTAGACGGAAGCGGTTGTTGGCTAAAGTGGTTAAGAAGAGAGTCCTGATTCCAGAAACTGTGTTCTTGTAGTCTCAGAAAACCAGAATGTGGTTTTTGACAGAGAATGGACAGGTTTTAGGCTGCTGGTTTTGAAAAAAAGGACAGTGACAGAGACTGACGTCGGTTGAAAAACCGATGTCGGTAATGAAGATAGCCGACGTCGATCAGATAACCGATGCCGGTAAGGGAGGAAAGCCGACGTCGGTGACAGAACCGATGCCGGTGACTGTGTCTTCCAGAGAACAAAAAGATTTTAAGATTCTTTGGAAAAATAATGAAGAAAGCGTCCTCACTCACTCAAACAAACAGATGAGAAGAAAAGAACTGAGAGAGACAGACAAGCCTAAGCGATAAATCCTAGAAATTAACCTTAGAATCTTATGGCTTATGCCTTAGATGAATGTTTAGGGAGATTGGCTGTCAAGAAGGTCCTAGAAGAAGCAGTCTAGAGCTGGTTTCGGGTCTTGTTTTAGGTGCTCAAAAATCTGTGTTAGGGTCTGGTACGTGGCCTGGTGCTAAGGAGCAAGCTCCCCTCACTTCACGATTCCAGTGGTTAGCTGGTCTCGCTTAGCCAAGATATACCTCGCCTAGAGTTTATCCTCCGCCAGAGAATGGAGTGGGCTTCCCCCTTGGTGATGAAATCCAAGTAGGGTCACCGGGACGGGTAAGGTATCCGCTGGGGGATGAAATCCCAGTCGGGCCTTGTCTCAAGTAAGTTTTATGTTTGTTTTAGTGCATGTGGTCTGGTAGTGTAACATCAAGTGTCTACGATTTATTCAATATGCGTTTAAGTTACTAGATGTGGACTAATGCAAGCACAAGCAGAAATGAAAGTGCAATACGTTTTAAGCCCAAGTCGAAATGTGATGTTTGTTATGAAGACAAGTTTGAGAAAGGGTTGAGAGAATGACGTTTAGACTAGTCTAGAAATGCAAGGAAGAAAGATTCGTTTTAGTCCTGCTTATAGTGTCATTGAGAAGAAAAGGAGGAGAAAAGGTAAGAACCTAATGCTCCTAAATGAATGAAGAAGAAAAGGAACCCAGGAGGAACCTAGGGTCCCACCGAGCATGCCAGAATGTTTCTATCGCTAATTCGCTTTCTACATTCAAAAGATGAATAAAGAAACTAAGGAAATGGACAAGGCTAGAAGTACCTGGATATAGACTGCGCACCGTAATCCAGACGTTTATGGGCACCCCTCTTTGGCTGTGGAGGAATGACACCTGCAAGAAAAGAGAAACTTGGAAAAGAAAATGTTAGATGGATAGATGGTGGGTTGCCAAGCAAAAGCTTGTTCCCAGAAGTATGAGAACTTCCTTAAGGGAGGTCAACCCACTATTTTGATAAAAGATAAATGACTGATAAATGACAGAATGCTAAAATAGACTGAAATGATAGCAAACTGAAAGAGAAAAAGAAAGCAAAGGCTTACTTGGAAGAAGCTGTCGGCCTGGTTGCAGTCACCGGCGTCGGTGGTATCTACCGGCGTCGGTTGTCGGGTCTGCCGACGTCGATTAGTCTGCCGACGTCGGTGGGGGTAATGACTGGGGTCGGTCGGGGCAATGGCCTCTAGACGGGTCTGGTCAGGTTCCTGGTCAGGGCTTGGTCTGTGGATGGTCCGGGGTTGGTCTGCGGTCTGTTTAAGGATGGTCTGTGGACGGCTCTGAGTCTGATTTGAGGCAGTCAGGGGGTCTGTGCAGAGATACAGGAGAGTCAAATGGACAGAGAGGGATAGAGAGATAGAGGAAGCCAATCAGGGAGATAGGAATCCAGGTCTGGGTGACAGTCAGAACTGTGCCTGCTGGTTTCTGTTGTTGTTGTTGCCGCTTGTTGAAGACCTGTTGCTGATGAAGAATCCCTGTTGTTCACCTGCAGAAGCTTGCTGTGTACCTAAGGGAGAGAGTCAGATTGATTGGCAGAGAGGTCAAGTGAAAGGACGGATACAAGGGTCTGATGCAAAGATTCAAGAGTCGGGATGTCCAGAGAGAGTCGCAGAGAGCGAAGAGGAGCCAAGAGGAGGAGATAACGGTGAAGAAGCCGTTATGAAAGGTGCTGACGCCGGCAATATCACCGACGTCGGTCGACGGTTGACCGACATCGGCGGCTAAAAGGCTGGAAAAAGGCTAAAAATAGCCTTCTATCCGTTTTCCAGCGGCCAGGTCAAATGAATGCGAGGATGAAACGGTCGACGGGGGTTAAATGAGCGAGAAGAGAGGTTGGAATGGGAGACTAAGGCATTAAATGGCCATGTGGGGAATGAAGGGGATCCAAGGAGGGTATCCTAGGGTGGCAAGGTGGCAAAGAGAGGGAAAAATGGACTTATTTAATTAAAAATAGATGATTATTTTCAATTAATAAGACCTAGGTAGGTTAGGGATAGTCGAAGTGGCAAGGGACCAAGGGGAGAGAGGAAGACCAAGGGTTAGACACTTTTTAGGTGTCTACACTGTATTAGTGAAATAATCTCACATTCATTAGGAGTAATAATTATATAGTGATAGATTACTATAAATAGAAGCCTAAACTAGTATGAAGGCACCTATGAATTGTATTGAATTGAACTTGCTCAAAGGAGGTTGCCCCTCAAAGAGGCCAACGATTATGCAATTTTTTATTGTAATACAATTATACTTATTTTAGAATCAATATATTATTGCTACTTCTAATTTATTTTATATATTTATAATTGATTCTTAACTTATTCAAGAGGGATCTTATCATCTGGTATCAAAGCACTTTTTAGGGCTGATTTTTTTACTATTGTACATCGTATGCTCTCATCTTACCTTAACAAGATCCTGGTGATCAGAAAGTGGTAACATGTTATCATTACAAGTCACATTTTTACAACCAATCATTGCTAAGATATGCATTTTAAAAGTTGTACTTGTGTTGCGATATATAATTTATTTTTAGCAAAACATTATCATCGCTATGAGTCACGTTTTAAACTCCACCTGTGTACATTAACATTTTTTATGTGTTGGATCCTAAAACCACCATGTACACATCATATTTTCTTACTGCAATGGCTAAAACAATAATTTGCATCATTAGTGGTGTACTATGTCATCAAAGTCAAGATCTGGTAAGGATTTTCATTTGTAATTTGAATGATCTAGGTTTTATTTATAAAATTTAAATTTTGATTAGGTTTGTCTATATAACCATCGATCTCACTATAATTTTTTTATTATATTATGATTTGGTTTTGGCCATACTGCCAATCAATAGCACTATAATTATTTGTTCTATTATGATTTACTTTTGGCAATACTACCAACTGATCGTATTGTAATTGTTTGTTCTATTCCAATCTAATTTTGGCCATACTATCAATTGATCACACTATAATAATTTATTTTATTCTGATCCAATTTTGGTCATACTACCAAGTGATCACACTATAATTGTTTTTTATATTCCAATCTATTTTTGGCCATACTATTAATCGATCACACTATAATCTAAATTTAGATATGGTTTTAGCCCTACAACTAATTGATCCTATTGTAAAAAAAGAGTATAGAATTTTTCCAGTGCCCATAGGATAAATACACCATTGTGATTTTATCATCACACTGGTCATTTAAAGGGGTGTTTTTTTAAAAAACAAAAAAATCAAAATTTCCATACAAAACTATTCATGCCTGCCACCCAAATGCACTTTTTCAAAAATAATTTTTTTCACTTGTGTGAAAATTACACCATTCTAATCATCTTTAAAAATTGATTAAATTAACATCTAAATTCACTCACTATTTTCCATCGTCCCTCGAACCCCCTTGGTAAATGGTTATTACTCGTGTAGGCACCATGTACTAAGAGCTCAATGATCACATGACAAAACTTGAATCCCGATTGTTTGAAATGCATCATTCATCCTCAGTCTCAATTATGAGAATTGAGAAGTCCAAACTCATGGGGATCATCAATCTGATGGTAGTTCTTCCTCCAGAGCACCATTTTGTAGCCCTAAATTATTTATTTCCAAGATAGTACTAAACCCACTAGCCAGATTTACTGTGCAGAATAGTATTTTAGCATGCATCTTATTGATGATAGAGTTCTTATTACTTCATTTCACCTAGAGAATGAATTTTTTCAAGGGTATCAATGGTACCACAAGTTACATCTCTAACTAGATTGGGCTAAATTCTCTAAACTCTTGTTATTACATTTTGGGCCTCGTGCTACAATGAATTCATGGGGGTATTGACCAAACTTCATCAAACTGGGACCATGTTAGAATATCAGGTAAAGTTTGAAAAACTAGCCAATCAAATTGAAGGCCTCTCTAATGATTTTTTTAAGAGATGTTTCATCAGAGGACTCAAGGATGTGATTCGATTTGACGTTAAAATGTTTCACCCTCACACAATGATTGAAGCCTTGGGTTTATCCAAGCTCTCTGAAGACAAACTCACCTCATAACATTGCAATTCCAATTGGGCACCTTCTAAGATATCTTCATTCCATCATCCCAACACACATCCCCACTCAAAATAACCCCCATCAAATGTCTCACATAGGGTGAAATGCACACATATCATGAAAATGGGTTATGTTACAATTATGATGATAAATGTTGGTTAGGGTACACAAATGCATCAAACAAAAATTGTACCTACTCAATGTAGATTCCCCACCTGATACATAAGACTGTGATGATACCACATATGAGCTAAGTATAAAAATGATGATTGAGGCCCTCAGATTCACATCTCGAAATCTCTATGTATGCTTTGGCAGGGGTCACCACTCCCCAAATAATGTGTTTTGAAAGGTTTTTCAAGAAACAACCCCTCACCATTCTTATTGATTCTAGCAGCACTCACAACTCTATCGACCCTTGGGTGGCTCAGCAAGTAGACTATTTTGTGTACCCTTCTTCCATTTTTTAAGTGATGATTGCCAATGGGGGACCATTGCCATACACGCAAAAGTGTCATAATGTTCGCATCTCAGTGGGAAACTATAACCTCAATACTAATATGTTTGCTTTGTCCTTAGGAAGATGTGATGTTATTCTGGGAGCCCAATGTTTATGAACTCTTAGACCCATTCTTTGGGATTTTTTTGAGCTATGGATGCAATTCTCTAAGAATGGACATCAATACACACTGAAAGGCCTTATTCCTAGATCCACTAGTGTTATCAACTCTCACTGCATGGAGAAACTTATCAAAAGGGTATCCCATTGAATAATTTTCCAAATATGTTCTCTTCACAATGCTTCACTAATAGATTCTAGCCAACCGTCAAACTTGCACAATATGGTTAAGCATACAAAGTTTTTTAAGAACCAATAGGATTATCACCTCGTTGTCCTGAAGACCATCGCATCCAACTTATTCCAAGAAATTCACCCCCTAAATTTTAGCCATACCATTACCCATTTCATAAAAAATTATGAGATTGAAAATGTGGTTCATGGCTTCCTACAGGTAGGAGTCATTTGACCCAGCACTAGCCCATATTCTTCACTAGTCTTGCTCGTTCATAAAAGATGGGTCCTAATGCCTTTGCATTGATTATCGAGACTTGAACAAACTCACAATCAAGGATAATTTTCCCATTATAATAATAGATGAGTTCCTCAATAAACTCCATGGTGTCAAAAAATTCCCTGAGTTGAATTTATGTTTTGGCTATCACCAAATCCATCTTCATGAAGCAGACATTCTAAAAACAACTTTTCCCACACATGATGGTCACTATGAGTTCTTAGTCATGTCATTCAAACTTACCAATGCCCCCTCCTTATTGCACGACTTAATGAACCAAATATTCTACCCCTTCTTGTGAAAATATATCTTGGTCCTCTTTGATGACATCCTCATCTATAGTCGAACATGGGAGGATCACCTCAACACAACCTTATGAATTACTTTTGCAATCAACTTATGTGCTAAAAATTCTAAATGTTCTTTTGAGGAATTAGAGGTCAACTACCTATGACATATTTTTGCATCTGATGGTGTTCATTTTGACCCAACCAAAATTGAAGCTATGATAAATTGGCCACCACCACAGACACTCAAAGTCTACGATGATTTCTTGGCCTAACAAGGTACTACCAAAAATTGTCAAGGATTACAGCAAAATTTAAGCTCCATTAACATCCATGCTCAAGGGAGACTCCTTTGTATGGTCAAAAACATTTGCCCAAGCATTTGATAGCCTTAAAAAAGTAATGTGCACCACACTAGTCTTGGTCATGTTTGATTTCACCAAGATAATTATTATTGAGTGTGATGCATGTGGCATAGGTCCTAGTGTTGTGCTTATGCAGGAAGGAAATCCCATTACATTAACTAGCAAGATCCTTATTGGGCATAATTTAGCATGCTCCATGTATGAAAAATAAATGATAGCTATCCTCCATGAGTCAACAAATGGCATCCATACTTGGTTGGCAAACACTTTTGGATCAAATCCAACCATAGAAGCCTCATTTTTTTTACAACAATGGGTATCTTCCCTATATCAACAAAAATGGGTTTATAAATTCATGGGGTATGACTATGAGATCACATACAAAAAGGAAAGGGAAATTGGTGGTCGATGCTCTCTCTTGCCAATTTGAAGAACAAGTGTGAATGTGTTCTATCTCAGTTCCCATTTCTACATGGCTCAATGATCTTTAACAAGAAAGACATCATGACAACCCCACCCACCAGCTCATTCTTTAACTATTTGTTGATTCCTTTGCTAAAAAGCACTATATTTGGGATGGCCACACATTACAATATAAAGGTCACCTTATATTAATCATCGACTCCAAGTTCAAATAAACCATTTTGTAGGAGTTGCATGCCTCCCCTTCAATAAGTCATTCGGGTTTTCTGAAAACATATGAACAAGTCCACCATAGTTTCTTTTAACTCAGAATAAAGTAAGATATCAAGAGGTTTGTTGCCAAATGTGATACTTGCCAATGCAAAAAAGGGGAAACAATCGCACCACCTAGGTTACTCCATCCACTACCAATTCCACAACATCTTTGGATAGACATTTCAATGGATTTGATCAAAGGTCTCCCAAAATCTAGTGGTAAATCAGTCATTCTTGTAGTGGTGGATCACATATTTAAATATGTTCATTTTTGTGCTCTAGCTCATCCCTACGCTGCTTCCACCATAGCCCAAAATTTTATTGATTAAATATTATGGCTCTATGGTGTTACCGTCTCTATTGTATCATATCATGGTTCTGCCTTCACAAGTTATTTTTGGCAAAAACTCTTCAAATGCCTTGGTAAAACTCTACAAATGAGTTTAGGATATCATCCCTAGACTGATGGCCAGATAAAAATTGTCAATAAATGTTTAGAGACACATATTCATTGTTTTGTCATAGAGCAACAACATCAGTGGGTAAAATGGTTACCTCTTGCAGAATGGTGGTACAACACCTCCCACCACACAACAATCAAACTAACCCCATATGAGGTTGTCTATTGTTAAAATTTACACTCTTATTTCATATATACCAAGCAACTCTATGGTATAGGTTGTTAATACTACCAGCAGTGCATGTGACAATATCCTTTGCGTCCTCAAGGATAATCTCCACATAGCACAAAATCGCTTGAAGCAATAGGCAGACATACTCAGCTTTGAATGATCCTTTCACCCTAGGGATATGATTTTCCTTCACCTACAACCTTATAAGAAATCCTCTTTGAAGCTAAAAGGTCACAAAAATTAGCTCTAAAATTATATGGGCCTTATAAAATTCTCCAACAGATTGGACCTATCACTTACAAGTTGGAACTCCCACCTTCATTGCATGTGCACCCTATTTTTAATGTCTCATACTTAAAGAAGTTCCTTGGTCAGAATGTCAACACCCAAATAGTCCTTCAAGAACTTGATGCAGAAGTATATCTAATTTTACAACCTAAAGCTATCTTCAACAAGCACTCTCGGTTGCTCCGCAATCAAGTCATCATGTAAGTTCTAGTATAGTGGCATGAGATGCAACTAAAAGATGTTATATGGGAACATCTTCCTTCAATCCAATAATAATTTCCTCACCTAAATCTTTGAGGGCAAAGTTTCTAAGGAGGAGGGCATGTTAAGACCCTTTGTCCTAACCATCCTTTTATAATTTGCTTCTTTAATAAAAGGATACAAACACATATGCTTTGTAAAACATCCCTCAAACCCATTTTAATAGTAGAATGTAATATTGTATTAGTGAAATAATCCCACATTCATTGGGAGTAGTAGTTATCTAGTGATATATTACTATAAATAGGAGCCTAGACTAGTATGAAGGCACCCACAAAATTTATTGAATTGAGCTTGCTCAAAGGAGGTTGCCCCCTTGAAGAGGCCAATGATTATGCAATTTTGTTATTGTAATACTATTTTGCTTATTTCATAATCAATATATTGTTGCTATTTCTATTTTATTTCACATATTTGTAATTTATTCCTAACTTGTTCGAGAGGGATCCTATCAAAATTTCAAGTCTTAATATTTAAAAAGTTAATGAATTCAACTAAATTGTAAGTATAAGAAGAAAGTGTAAATTGAATGTAAATTCACCCCATACTACTTGGTGTTGAAAATTAAATCCATGGAAATAACATTATTGATTGAATGTTTCACCATTATTTCTAGCATCCATTTAGTTTGAATACCCATTTTGAATAGGGTGTCACCATTATTTCGAGGTATGGTGTAACAAAAACAACTCTCTTTATTCTCTTTGTACCACATGTGCACACTACTAGAATCGTTATTATGTTTTTGGACCTTCATCTTTCTCAAATTTCTACACATGTTTGCAAGATATTTTCTTAGCAACATGTTATCTCTCTCACTTAGAAAGTCACTAAAAAATTCACTCAAGTGTTTCACATCACATATTGTATCCATAGGCACACTCATTCCCAATAGTGACTCTATCCTTGAAATACATTTACTTGAGAGTCGAGGGGCATGCATGGCTCTACAAATCTTTGGAGAGGTTTTGTATTCCATGACAAGGAAATCATTTTGTATCATGATGTTGATAAAGATGAAGGTTATGATTGCAATTTCAATTTTAGATTCATACACCTTCAAAATAAAGTGGCATAAGAAATCTTTTTTTTTATGATACTCCCTCGTCTTTTATGGGGCAAGAGGTGCATTTATAATATCTTGAGGACCATATGAGAATCAATAATTGAAATACAAAAATACATTGACTAAATTTTGAGTTAAAATTTGCGATGACAATGATATGTGATATTAACTTACAAAAGGCCTTCCATTTCACTATATTTGATAGACAAAATTCATTTTCCCTTCCCTAATGGTTATGTCCTCTTCTTGCAAACAAATGTGTATGGTACATCTTGATTTATTTATTCTTCAAACATAAATTCATCAAGTCATTTTATGGGCCAAATATGTTGTTTAATTATTGCATTTGATTTCACTCCATTTTAAATACATTCTTGAGAAAGTATCTTTTTGGACATCACCTGAACTACAATTTTCTAATGTTGTTCAATTTATTTTTCCTCTCCATACTTGTCAATCCCTTGCCCAATTGTATGTACACTATCAAATAATTACATTAGGAACAAGAATAGATAGTGCATTTTTAATTTCTAACATAAAAAACATGGAAAAAATCATAAATTGATAAGTGTGCACAATCGAAAACTTGATCAATTCATACAAAAAGATGAACAAGAATAAAATTTATAAACATACAGAAAATTAAAAAAGACTTATAATTACAGAGCATACCAACCTAGAATAAAGTTACAATAATTATTAAAAACAAAACATTGTAAATTATAAATGGAAGTTGAAAAATTACATTTAATAGAACAATTGTAAAACTACTATATGCATCTCACATCATCTGATATTATTCCTAAAATATCATGTTTCAACAGTGATAACTTATCCTGTATCCAAAAACTCAATATTCAAGTCAGAAGTATCACATTTCTATTATGTAAAACATGATATATCATGGCTATAGCCTAAGACAACATTGTACACATCATCTACGCTACAATCATCTTGTAATCATACATTTTGTCACAAGTAATCGAGGGTTTCATCTCCTTGTTCTCTTGAGTAAGTAATAACAATTTATAAAGGTCAGTTGCTTATAAAACATACTAATAAAAATCATTACGAACCAAAACATGACATAAATTCAATAGCGGTATCAAATGAACAACAAAAACACAATGAAACATGAACAATAATTCTTAAACTAGTGGAATAACATTTAATAGAACAACTTTAAAACTAGTATACATATCTCACATCATCCAATCATATTCCTAAATACTCATGTTACAAGAGAGGACTCATCATGTGTCCAAAAATTTTGCATTCAAGTGACAAATTGTAAAATATGGTAAATCATAACTATAACCTAACACAACATTGTACATTGCTACTATGCTACAATAATCTTTACACATCATATATATATTTATTTAGTCAAAAGCAATGCAACTATATATACAAGATATACATTTATGAATTAATCTAGTAAAGGGAAATGTAACTATGTATAAATTTGTGCTATTGCTAAATATCTTGAACAATAGAAAATGACAATTCTTGGATTTTTTATAATCTAGAATATATCGAACAAATGTGAATAATTAGGGATATTGCACAATTTGTTTTGCATTGGGATGTTTACTGGAGTATAATGCGTTGAAATGTGAGGAGAGAATTTAGTTTGTGATCAAGGGTTCTATGCAATAGTACAAGTGCTCAAGAAATGGACACATCACTTATTTTCCAACGAATTTGTGTTGTACGTAGACCATCAAACATTTAAATTCATGACTAATCAAAATAATTTATTTATATTAAGTATAAGAGTGGAAATCATTATAGAATTGTAGATGTGCTAAGTAGAAGGTATATCTTATTGAATTAGATGCACTTAGAAGCCATAGGATTTGATTCTATGAAAAAATTATTGAATACGATACAAGTAGAATTCTAGTATTTGATTCTATAAAGAAAGGAATTGTAAAAAAAAATGTGGATTTAAAAAATGCATGAAAAATATAGTAGTCACACTATTTTCTTCCAAAACCCCATAAAATACCTTAAATTTCCTTTCAATACAAATATTATAGCTTTAAAAACTAGTAAAAAGGTTTTCTATGTAAGAATAAGTAGAACTAAATTTATTTTGACGCATGTGTTCATGGTAACCCTCACATTCCTTTCAAAAGAGAATTTCATTAGTAATTAACAAATATCATTTTGAAAAATTCTTTCAAGAGAGAATTTCATAGGTCATTAACAATATCATATTGAAAAGTCTTAAATGACAAATAAACCAAATTGTGTTTTTCAGTCGACATCCCCTAGATAATTTCATAGTCTAGTAATATCATATTGCAAACTCTTACACACCACCTTCCCAAAATCAACTTACTTTTTTTTTTAACATTATAAATGATGAAATATTAGATAGGTACTGCTTAAATTCTTGGAAATGATTTTTGCTCAACTGAATTTGTCCTCATGAATGCCTCTTAAATTCTTGGAAATGTTTTTTGCTCAACTGAATTTGTCCTCATGAATGCCTCATGTTTGAGAAGCATGATGTTCACGAGATTAGTTTCTTAATTAATCTGAGGGTGATATAGTACATCTTTTAAGCATTTTTTTTTTAAAAGCACTAGTGTCAAAATCAAGAATAAAAAATTTACCCTTAGTTTAAGATCTTGATTCAACATTATGGATAAACCGAATTGGATATAAAAAATTTAGCAACTTCAAGCACAATGAATACTTTTTTTTTTTTTTTGGGTAGTCAATGAAGATAGCTAGATTTAAAATCCGTCCACTACAAAATAGATGTATTTCTTGTTATAATCTGTTTTAGTAAGCAAGTAATTATGAAAAACCATGTTTGATGGATTTGAAATATCATTATAACCAAAAAAGCTGAAGTTCAACTGGTGGAGAATATATACTCACGTTGAATCCACCAATGTTCAATTCATCAAAGGTATCAAAATTAAGGAATGGAATTGGCTGTGAAACCCAAGCAACTTTGGCAGAGTAAATAACCCTTAGTACCTTGGCACTAAGCCAAAGGATATGATACCAATGGGTTGGTTTGTTCCACTACAACAAAAAAATCATTATAGAACCAAAAAAGGTATAATGAATATATTTCCCTCAAACATTGGATGCATTCAAATCCTAAACACTCTACATGTCTTTAAACAATAATTGTTTTGATTAAAAAACATTCTTCAATTTTTGTTCCAATTTTTAACACACGATTATTTTCCTGACTTATTAAGGCATTTACATCCTCCAAAAGCTTTGCCAATGGAGAAAGAAACCAGAGGGTGAGAAACCCAAAACAGTGGATTACATTCACTCTTCCTCCCCTCTATTAACAAATGCTTACACTGCTTGTGCAGAGTGGATCCTAGAAAAAGTCTTGCTAGGGTAATGACTACTTATGGAGGTCATCTTGAGATGACCAAAACACAAACGAAATAAATCTCATAAAAATTAATAATCTAATTCAGGATTTTTATACACCAATTTCTAATTTGATGACAGGTATCTTTTTTTAACTCTGCAAATTTTTAATTATTCTAAAACCAACTCCAACTCATCTATATCCATTATCTCCAAAATACTCTAAATATCATGTAACATGATTGGATACAATTTAATAATGTTTGAGATTAACCCTGTGAATCCCAACCTGCCACCGTTTTATTGTAAACCATTGGTATACTTTACATCCTTAATTTTTTAATAGAAGATATGGTGATGCATTTCCAATTAAAAAAATTAAGTTCTCAAAGGAACTAAAATGGGTATGAATTAATGTACCCCTTCAAATGTTCTGACTATAAATCAAATTGCAGTACACACCATCGTTATCACCAGACTGTGGTGACGAGAAGAAAATTTACATCAACAGAAATTATTTAACAAAATATAAATATACTTTTTGCTTGAAAAAGATTTCAAATTTTGAAAATTCTAGCACTAATGTTAGTGCCCAGTATTGAACATGTTAAGCATTGTACAACTCTTTGTAAATTAAAAAGACCGTTGATTATTCACACACCCAATACCAACGGGGATGCTTAAAAGACTCTGAAGGATCAGGGTGTTCATCCTTCAATCCAAAAAATAAACTAAAAAAACTTTGATCTAATATTCTTATCGATACAACTATTCGCTCTTGACAACATACTCAAGAAGCCTCCATGTTTTTCCAACAATCTTTAGAATAGATTGTATATGTTGCTCATTTTCTAAGAATGCCAGTTTTGCTGTAGTTTTTGTCAGAAATTCAGGAGTGATGAATATACAAGGACCTGAGAAACGCAAGTTATATAATTTCAACATGCTTTATTGCGAAAGGCTCTTTGGAGCAGCCCACAACTTTACTTTTTTGTCATTACCACATGTAGCTAAAATTGTTGTAAGAACATTTTCTGCAAAATCAAATCATAATTTAGACCCAAAAATTAGACATGCAAGAAGATTAAAATATGATGATACTTGTCATAAAACCATGCTTATCTGATGTTCCCAGATTTCTAGTCTTTATGCAAACTGAAAATGACAAGACAACAAATAACAAATCCAGCCAAAATCATTCTCGTACGAGAACAAACTATTGTCTTGGTGATCTGAGAGTTACCTGTTGCAATTTGTTGAGGTGCCCACGCCATGCATGTGATGTCAGCTAAAACACACAAATAATTGCAAATAAAGTGGTTAGTAATGCAATAGTTGACCAATAAAAATGCATATGATTGTTTTGTAATTTTGCTGAAAAGTTACACATGCAACGATTTTATAGGCAAAAGAAATTTGTTGTCCGGAGGAAATATTTATAATAGAAATGCTTGAAGAAGAGATCATTGTACCAACATTTTTCAATAAGGAGAGAGAAATGAACTAGGCCTAAATATTGCCCCTTTTCATGGATAGGAGTCATTTCCGAATGATGAATTCATTCATTAAACACAACTTCTCCCCAGTAAGATGGTTCTTCAACTTTGATCAAAATAGATAGAAAGACATTACATTTTTGGTGCAATAACTTATAATTATGTGGGCTTAATGTCAAGGCATTTTACATGAGCATAATCAATGACACTATTAGAGAGAGAACTAAACGTTGGAAAGCTAGAACCACCTTGTTCCCCACTCAAATTATAGAGATATTTGTGAAAACTGTCAGTCAAACAAACCCTTTCTCGAATTAAACTGAAAATGGAACTGGTAAAAATATTCTTCAAAGTTCAAAAGAGAAAAGGCAACACTGAATGTAGATTATACAGTGCTAATATGCTAACAAATAAAAACATAGGGGAATATAAGTGCCTCTTTTTTGCCTTTTTGGCAGATAAGATGACGATACTATTCCTGATATCTATTAAAATAGCTCTTGAACTGAAAAATGTGGTACTGAGAATTAACATGGGACAATTCGATGCCCATCAGTTCCAATGGCATTTGATGTGGTCCAAGTCTATTCAAAAGATAGGGAAGTCCAAACATATCAGACTCCTTTTATCAAATCTATCATTTAAAAGACACTGAAAGCTGGAAATGTTGATTTCTTTCAGAAAACTTTACTGGTGCCTTCCCAAGTAGAAAACAGCAAAATTAACAAAATTGTTTTGTCTATCAAAATCACTTCTACTCCAAATGAGATTGAAAGGCCTATCCGGTAACTTCCAGAGAGAATACATTTGTCTTGTCCCTTAAACTCGATTATCTAGGAAGTACCAAAATTACTTATGAAGATGAAATAATTAGTTCATTTTCTCAATGATTCTCCAAGGATTCTCGAAATGTACTGTTTTAGAGATATACTTCTAAGTCCTCCATTACCAACGATACTTGTTACAACACACTTTACTCAAAAACCAAGTTTAGCAGAACATTTAAATATTGAAGTGCAGAGAGAACAGACAACACAGCACACACAGAACCGTGTTGAGAAACTTAATGGAATGTGAGGGAAATAAGAAATGGGAATAAAAGTTAAGGGTGATTGCCAAAGTGTGACGCGCGAAGACCACACTATGATGATCATCTATTTTGAATAGTTACCTCTTTATAGTCTTCACCATTTCCCCTAATCATTGTGGTAACCTCTAATCAACTATTCATACATACAACTATGTTCAGTTCACTATTTCAACACACATTACATAATGTAGGTTACATTTGTTCTTCAGAGTTTGTCCTATAATACCTTGTTTGCCACTCGACTTATTATCTATGGCAAGCTATCTAGGCCACCAATGCAACTTGATTTTGAATTACCTCGTGTGGGCACCTTTTTCCTTATCCTCTTATGTCTTATAATGTTTTGAGAAGTGGCTATGTGTCCCATTAGGATCTTAAGAATTTGTCATATCATAATCTTCAATGTGGCTTATTTTGTCTTTATCAGGTAACCACTATGGACTCTATTTCTGAAGTACAAAATATTGTAAGAACTCTCATCTTTGATCGTAAGTGCATGTAAGATGTAAATTGTGTATGTTATCAACATTCAAAGTAAATATATTCATAGTATTTGACACACTGACATCTCCCATGTAGTAGGTCAAATCCCGTTGCAATACTTCATGTAGAACGGATCTTTAAGAAGCAGACATACAACATCAAGCATCATCAGTGATAACAGTGCCTACCAGAAAGCATGCATAGTAGATATTATAAACCTCAGTGACAGGATGCCCTAGCTTCCCCAATGCTTGTACTTGAAAGGAAAATTATATTCCCTAAATATATGAATCATGATACATGTATGTCTAATTTAGCAGCCTTCTCCATCCCATTCCTCAAGTGGCATACCAAACCATTAAGAACCACCTTCATAACTACTCTTTAGCTATCAGAAACAAAATGGTGACAACGCAAAGTGCTGCAATTAAGTACAACTAATTAGATTTGCAGGGGACAATAAGACTAAAAAAATGATTCTTCAGTAGCAAAGGAGCTAAAGGTGTGCTTGTTTACTTTACAAACATTTCACATAGGATTCAGGACCCACAAACGAGGGATCAATGCTTGAGCTTCAGGATTCTATCATAACTAAATAATGAATATATAAAGTGGCATTGAGCTTAAGGTTTCTATCATAACCAAATAATTAATATATAAAGTGAAAAAACAAATGGCGGACCACCATGTCATGAAATGGGAAAATAATTTGCTCAACATCCCAAGTCATTTGTGTTAATTAGATATCGATTCAAAATCATACCAACATCTACTAATCTCTTCAATTTACTTGTCAATGTGTGTCTGACCTATTCATATACAAATACAGTACAAAAAGAACATGACCCTTCATTTATTCTGACAAATGTAACCAAAAGAATCTACCATTTAGACCACCCCACTACTTCTATAGCTGATACAACTAGATATAGATACAGCATGAGAAATAGACATGAAAAAATAAGAGGATGCAAATTAGAGGAGAAAATGAAACATAAAGAATCAAGAGGATACTAACCATCATGAGCTTTGTCTGCTGTATCGAGAACCTCTCCAGTCTCAAAACTTAGAAACTGTAAAATGGGACCATGTGATGCCGCAATAATCTTATCATCTGGGGAAAGGGACAGTCTGTCATAATGCATAAAGGAGCCCTTTTCATTGTGCAGAGGTATCGGGAATATCTTCAGACACTTAGGATCCTCATCGAGATGATACCGAACTGTCATCCATAAATAGAGAAATACATGTTTTTAGAATGAAATGCCAACAGGTATGATTCTCATTTTCTTTGAGCACTAACTTCTTCCTACCTAGAAGGACCAGCATGCACATGAGAAACATAGCTAAAGAATACCCACTTAAAAATTAGAAAAAGTTCCCCAAGCCGAAAATTCCAATCATAATGAGAATGATCACATAACACCAAAAGGCACATGAATTGCTCAAAATAATTGGTTATATAGTCAAGTTTCAATAAACTACATCATAATCCAGTAGGGAAAAAGACTACCACAAAACCCCATAGAATGAAAGGACAAGACAATATTCCAGCAGGAATGTGGAGGGTTTCTCCCAAAAGTTATCGTCAATATACAAAGCACAGATGACAAGAATGCACATATTTGAACACAGCACAATACACATTCTTAATCAACCTCCCTGTTAAAAGTAAACACTCTTGAAATGACAAAATAGGCTCAATCTCTAACCGAACAGGACATTATATGAGGTCTCACATGTCAATGAAAGGAGATACAGGTGGCCCCTAACTGCATTACACTTATTAAGCATAAGAAACAAATCTTGACCTCCTGAGCCCATATGGTTACTTGTCTTCTGTTAAATTAAACATCTTTCAAACTTAGTAATCCAGACAGCCTCAATAGTCTGCATATGTTAATCTTATTCCAGACAAGTAAAGTTGATGCACATGCTCTGGTTACCCTTTGAGAGATCAAACATGTCATAAAATATTAACTGTTAGTATTAATCAGAATCTAATGTGATAAGATTTTATGTTTTATAGGCAATCATAGAGTTCAAGTAACATTAAACAAAGCTTTGATGCCAGTGCTAGTATGGCAGTGAATAAAGTTATGTTTTGAAGAACAATAATTGAGCATCCAAAGGCAAATGTCAGAGTCTTTATTGAGGTATCATGCAAAGTTTCAAGGGTAAGTTGTAACTCTCAAAAGCCTTCTTAGTTACATGTTTTAATAGAAATGCTTTCAAATAGATGTGTTACATATGTATAAGAAATTATTTTCTTTTCAAGATACATGAAAAATCTAGAAATAAGAAATGCAGGGAAATATAAAAATGGTTCAAATTGATACTCTTCATATCAAATGATCAGAATATTAAGCATTAAGCAAAAGAGTTTCACAATTGCAAAGCTCTCATCATAACTATGCAAATTTTCCATACCATTAATGTTCCACACCCTCATCGAACCATCCTTTGATGCTGTAAGAATTCGTCCTGAATCTGATGTGAAGCAAAGCCATGTCACTGCACTCTGAACATTGAAAAATCTTTTAGAAAAAACTATTACGGGTTGAACTTCTTATAACAAAAAGTTCCCAGATTATGACGCAATTTATTATCCAAGTTAATTTAATGGATGCATATGTCCATTCCATGGAGCATGAACAAAACATACATGCTCTCCATAAAAACAATACTTGGGAGAGAAAATGCAATTCCTAAACCTCTTAACTCCAATGATTGCACCAAAATTACATATATTTATCCCTTACAAGCTGCAAAACATGAAATCCCTATCCCCGCGTGCACACACACACACACACATATGGGTTGCAGACTACACATTGTGAATCACCATCCCAATCTAAAATCTAAGAAAAAAACATACTGCTATTTAGTACTACTTGACAAAGCAGAATTTAGAAGAATACACAAACCACCATAGCAGTAATGCACACAATAGAAAAAAATGAACCTTCTCCAAAAATCATAAATGAAATGTCAATATTCCGTTGTACAAACTCAAATAAGATGGTCATGATTATGGATCCAGCCCATTTCTCTACATTTGACTTTCACAAATGCACACAATTAGTATTGACAATGCAAACTGAATGCCAATAAAATTAGTCTTACAAATGATCAAATTAATATCTAGTCCACAAACTAAATATTAAAAAGAACGAAACACACCTTGTGACCTTTAAGCTGCATCGCACTTACTGTCTCTTTGACTGAGCCACCCTTTGCATAAACAAGTTCCCACACCTAAAATCCAAAAATCAATTAACAGTGCCGATCAAGGTTATAGTTTGATATCGATGCTACAATTACATCTACACATGGCATATCTTATGTGGATAATGCAAACACATAGAAAACGTACAGACCCCACCCAATCCAACAATCCAATCAATAATTAATAGCACAGATTGTGTTTCAGTTTCATCATAATTCGGAAATCAAATTTACACATGGAATCCTGTCTAAAATTGAATGCATGGAAAATGTCCAGACCCCACAAAATATAAAAAATTGATGAAAAACAGCATGAAACCAGAATTATAATTCTATGTTTATGCTACAATGAGTTCCACTCATGGCACTGTCTAAATGTCTACATATAACTTATAAAAATGCAGTCATATATAGCCTCGAAATCCTAACTAAAGAGAAAAATGGTGTACTGCTCTGGGTGAGTAGCTTAAAGAGAATGTATCCCAACCAAACAGATTGTAGGCACACCACAACTGGTAAAAATTGTAGTATACAAAATATTTTGGATTGCCTCTGTGCAAATTCTTAAAAGATAGAACTGTACTTGCTATTTCCTATGGTTTCTCCCAAACAGATGACTACACCATTTGTTGACTGCTGATTTCTCTTAACAGTTTTTTCTTTTAGATATACTTTAATAGGTACCAAATATTCAACCAAATAGCTTACAAAGGTTGTGCTTATGCCATATAGATTTCATTATCGGTTTCTACTGTAAAGGAAGAAAGTCTCAATTCAAAACTGAAGTTCAATCAAACAAAGAAATCCATAATCGACTCACACAGACATACATGCCCATGGGGACATCAAGACCCAAAGAAGCAACTGGAACCATTCAATAAGAACTATCTATTGTGATGCAATTAGAAACCTCAACCCTAGGCCCACAAGATTGACCAAAGGGTTGCCAAGATCACCTTCGAAAGGGCATATGCATCTGAACCATCACAAAGAAGACAGTCATGATCCCACCTTACTTATAAGTTGTGTTCCACCATCCCCAAGGATCAGTTCACTAAAAAATGCACTCCCTAGGAGATGGGAATAGGGGAATGTACTGGAGACATCCCTACCACTAATCCACAATTAACTTGAATATTCCAATGTGCAATTCTACAACACGGATTTAATTTTTGCCTATGTGTCAATCCAATGCAAATTGATACCATAACCAATATACATAAGACTGAAATTTGATATGTGCTACAGCTCTGGCTGGCATCTAAATCCTTTATTCAAAATTGCATTGGCTCATGCTCAAATACATGCCTACATGATGAGGAAGCATAAGATATAATTTAGTCTATAGTGTGATTTCACCGTATGAGCATTGTAATAAGTGAGAAGTAATTGTTTTTCTCTCATTAACCATTTCCTAGATTCTCTCCTAGTTGGGTAGGAGGAGAGAGGTAATCCCTTAATTCAAGGTATATGGTTTGCTTATGTAGTTAGCCTTGTTCCTTTCTATGTATGTGCATCCTATTTGTTAGGAATCACATCCTAGTTATTAGGAATGTAGGTGAGAATTGGTTTTGGTGGTTTCATTGACTATAATGCATAGGGAGTCCTATAAGAAGGCTTGTAATTCTTTTTCCAATTGATAAAGTTTGGAGCATGAAGTATTGAAGGAGATTTCGTCACACATCAATGTTGTAGACTCTTGTACTGCTTCCTCAGTTCATGTTATGTCCCCTTCTCCAATATGAGTGGTTGAAGACATTCAGAGTAATTCCTAGATGTTTCCCGTAGGCTAAGGGAAGGTAAAATCAAAAGGGAAACTTTAGTTCTCTTTTTCAAGTTATAAAAAAAATACTTTTGAGATATCTTTTCTAATTGTAACTTAAAATGGGGCTTTTGGAGCATGGGTTAACTTAACCCTTAATAAAGATAAGATCTTTTTAATAGTATTCTAACTCTCCCTCCAAGTGGAGCGCCCCTTTTTGGGAAGGGTTTGTTGAAAAAGAAAGGTATAAAAGGGGGAATGATGATTATTTGAGAGATTACCATGCTTTTGCATAAAATTTATGAGTTTGAACACGCTTGTTTAACTTGCTACCTTGGAAGACAAAACCCTTCTTCAGTAATCAGAATTTGGAGACGAAAACCCTCATATTCAACTGGGTTGCCTCATTCAAAGGTGATATTTGGGCAAATTTGACCAATTTGTGATACCTAGGGTTTCACCAACTAGAGCGCAGCAGTTTGCAGCACTTGATGAAGGGGCAAAGCTGTTTGAAGACACCTTTTGGAGGGTGGCAATCCAACTTGCAAGTGTTTTGGACCAGCAACCTGATTTGGGGGCTTTTTCAAGTGGGGCGACCCACTTGGGAGGCCTTTGCTGCTGTTTTTGGGGCAGCCAGCTGCTGATTTTGATATATTTTTAATGGAACATACAGCTGGTATTTATTCCTAAATTTTCAGGCCTTTATTTGCATAAAAAATCAGATTTGAAGAGGTTTTGGTGGCTGCAATTTTTGGCAATTATTTAATGGTGAAAAATTGCAATTTGTGCCCTAGTTTTCATATTTCCAGAATTCTGAATTTTTTGTTAGGGTTTGATTAAAAAAAATCATAAATTTCTATTGTTGGGGTTACAGTTTGTGGTTGATTTTCAGATTTGCAAATTATGCCCTAAAGGGGATATTACATTTTGTTTGTTGAATGGATCTTGCAAAAGTTGAAGTCCTCCAAAGTGGCCAACCCCCCCAACCCCTTCCACAATCACAGAGTTGAGGAGTTTTCTTGGACTTGAAAATTTCTATTTCAAGTTTATATTTGGCTATTTAGATTTAGCTTCACCAATGCATCATCAGTTAACAAAAACCATACATTTTGTTTGTTGAATGGATCTTGCAAAAGTTGAAGTCCTCCAAAGTGGCCAACCCCCCAAACCCTTCCACAATCACAGAGTTGAGGAGTTTTCTTGGACTTGAAAATTTCTATTGCAAGCTTATATTTGGCTATTTAGATTTAGCTTCACCAATGCATCATCAGTTAACAAAAACCATCACAGAGTTGAGGAGTTTTCTTAGACTTGCGAATTTCTATTACAAGTTTATATTTGGCTATTTAGATTTAGCTTCACCAAAGCATCATCAGTTAACAAAAACCAGCACAATGTTCCAGTGGAAAGCAGAACATACTCGTGCCTTCACCGATTTGAAGAAAAAGTTGTGTACTTCTCCAGTTTTGGTTTTCCCAGATCTCTCACAGCCTTTCAAGATAGAGACAGATGCATCCCGGTTCTCACTTGATGCAATTCTAAAGCAAAATGTCCACTCAGTGGCATATCATTCAGAGACTTTCTTTGCTGCAAAAAGAATTACTCTACTTATGACAAGGAGCTATACGCCTTAGTTCAATCCATAAAATATTGGAGCCATTATCTTCTTGGGAAAGAAAAGATGGTTAACACGGATCATTTGCCTTTACAGTTTCTTCAGCCACAGAGCAAAATTCAAGAAGCCAGGTATATGAAGTAGGCATCATATCTCCAACAGTTTCGTTTGGTGATTAAGTACAAAAAGGGGACCTACAATATAGTTGTTGATTGCTTGCGTTTTCCTCCTATAGCTACCACCTTAACTGTTGTCACCAATTCTCATCTAGAATTTCAAGCATGGTCTTCTCAATATGCAGATGATCCAAACTTCACAAAGATTTTCACAAGTCTTTGCCATCCAACCTCTTCCAATTTGGTACCTATCCAGGAATTTCACATAAAGGAAGGGTTGTTATATAAATTTGACAAGCTTGGTGTGCTTCGTGATCACCGTCAGTCACTACTAAAGAAGGCACACTCTGCACTTTACGGTGGTCACTTTGGGAAGCAAAAAACAGTCCATTTGCAGTGGTTCTTCTACTGGCCTCGTATGCAGCAAGATGTTCACTTTTTGAGGCAATGTGCAGTCTATTGCCACTCTAAATCAGCCAACTGCAAGCTTGCCTCGAGTGTTCCTCTGCCCATCTGATGCAGGTGCATCATTGTTCAAAGTCAATTGTCATTGCTAGGAGTCTTAGGAGTCTTATAGAGTAAATAAGAAGCTCATATTATGCTTCATTTGTGTTTAGGAGATCATTTAGTAGCATTTTCAGATTTTCCTGCCAAAATCATAATTCAAAATTTTGAACTATTTTTGGCTTGTTTGAGAATGTTTTTAGAGTGTCAAGGATCATGGTACTTATGAGATGATCCTTGGGATTTGTGTACTTAGGTTAGGTGTCTTTTGAACAATAATCAAGCTTGTAATTGTTAAAATTACATATTTTTACATTGATCTAGTTGTCACCTACGTTGGAGGAGTCAATTTTAGCATTTGCCAAGCTTGTCAAGTCTGTTTCAGAGAATTTTGGGATCTAAATTAACCTTATACTAAGCTTGGAGATGAGATTAGCTTTGAGCCTCGTATGGAGGAGGTGAAGAACCCGAACCAAGGGAAGAAAAAGTTCAGTTCAGTGAAAAACAAGAGAGAATTCTGTTAAAAGAACAGGATTTTTGTGAAGAAATAGAGAGTTTTGATGGAAAGGACTGGGTTTTCAATAAAAGTGATTGGATTTTGATCTCAATATGTGATAATGTTCTCTAGAATGTATAAAATCTGGTTATAACTTTGTTCTTGCCTCATGTGACGTTTGAAAGTCTATTTCTTAAGTTGCAGGTCTGAAATCTGTTTTTTTTTTTTTTTTGTACACAGTCAACTTCAAAAGCAAAGTTTCACGTAAAATTGATAGTATGGAGATCAAAACTCATTTCTAAGAGTTGTTAGATGTTATCAAGAGTCCTGTAAAACAAAAACGAAGTCTTGTTTGGTTCTGAGGAGGAAGAAATTTAACTTTGAAGGCTCTCGGGTCGTAAACCCTGTCCAAACCCTAGGTTAAGCATATAGCATACTAAAAGTTCATTTTCTCTCAAACGAACCCACCAAAAGAACTGAAATTTTGTGTAGAGATGCTCAAAGGTGTCCTCTAAAAGATTAAGTTGGTTTTAAGTCTTGAAACATCCTACAAAACAAGATCAAACCAACTGTATTTTTCTGTAGGTGTCGATAGACCTTATAAACAGGGTTTTTAAACACTAAAGAGAGTGTATCTCTATAACAACGAGTCTGAAACTTTGAGGTTAGCTTCTTGATGACATTTGACACATTATCCAAGTGTAATTAAGTCTTGGAGGGTTTTAGAAGTTCAGATGTAAGCGACTGTGTGTTCATAGACCTAGAGGTCTAAGGCCTAAACAGGACTAGTAGAAAATTTTCCTTATTTTGTGACTGATCTTGACTGAAAAAAAACTTATAACAGCTGTTTGTCATAAAAGAGGATTAGTTCAATCCAAAACCAAAGTGAATATAATGTTTCTTTTGTATTTGATCTATTAGTCTTGAAATAGGCTTAGAAGTAAGGCCTAAGTAAAGAAGGTAAATTGTCAAGTGGAAGTCTATAAACCCTAAGGACCACTCTCATCACCATCCCTTCTCATCCTTGGGAAAGTATTTCCATGGACTTGGTTAGTGGCTTTCTGATTACAGTGCAACACCAAGATTGTGTTTCTGTGGTTACTGAGCGGTTCAGGAAGATGGGTAAGTTCATTCCATCCTGCAAAACCAGTTTTGTAAGCAACCTAGCCCAACTATTCTTCAACTCTGTTTGTCATTCGTTTGGTCTGCCTACCAGCATTGTTTCTCTCCAAGACTCATGTTTTGTGGCCACTTCTAGAGATCCTTGTGGAAAATGTTGGAAGTTTCCCTTAGCTTTTCCACTGCTTTTCATGCGAAGTCAAATGGTTAGACCAAAGTCGTCAACCGCACTTTGGTGCAAAGTCTAAGGATATACCGCCAGACCTCCCCTGCTAAGTGGGATTTGAGCCTAACCCACATAGAGCGTGCATACAACCAAGCAAATCTTTCTCCATTTGAGGTCTGCCTTGGTTTCCAGCCTTTTGCTCCATATGAGTTACCCTTAGCCTTGCCCTTTTCTGGTTCCAAGCACATGCAGTCTCTCCAGTCCAAAATTTACAAATTCTTCAGAAGACTCGGGAGAAACAAAAGCAACAAATGGATCGTCATCATGCTCCTCATCACTTTCAGATTGGGGAAAAAGTTTGGCTACACTTGGACAAACATCATTTTCAGGTGAAGACCCACAGTAAGGTCAAGCCCATCTGCTATGGACCTTACACCATAGTTACCAGGGTCGAAAATCCGAATGCGTTCAGGGGGCGGAAAAAATGCGGAATGCAAAATTTTTGAAAAAATCCGGAAAAAAATCTGGTAAAACCTGGTTCAGAAAATAAAATAATATATATATATATATATATATATATATGCAAAATATTTCAATCTACTACGGAATGAACATTAATTTAACACTTGCAAAAATGAGAAATGCATAAGAATTTCAACCTTGAATTACATTAAAAGATAGCAAAATATTCATAGTTTAGAGCCTAAGCTCAAAATTGATATAGAACTTAAGAGTTTCAAACATTTGCAACATCAAACCCAGCTTCAAAATCAAAACGAGCACTAGTACTAGCACCATCAGCGAATCCTCCTTCCAGCTCATCAACACTATCAATAGTTTCCTCAACTCCTTCAAAGGATGGTTCTCCAAGATGAAGATTCTCATCTTCTTTTGCAAGATTGTGCTCAAGCAATCTTAAATTGCTATAAACAAACACAAGATCTGACAGCTTTTTGGCTCCTAGTCGGTTTCTCTTATTAGTATGGATCAAATCATGCATGCTCCAATTTCTTTCACATGTAGAAGCACTGGCACATTGACTGTGAACACGCACGACAAGTTTTTGTAACTCTGGAGTAGAAGAACCATACGTCTGCCATCATAAATGGGGATCCATGCTAACAATGTCTTCTTGTGCTTCCTTGAGGGAAAACAACCCTTCTTGGTTCTTGAATGTAGCCAATTGCCTTCTCACCTT
The DNA here is from genome assembly GCA_037957365.1 of Torreya grandis. Lineage (NCBI taxonomy): Eukaryota > Viridiplantae > Streptophyta > Pinopsida > Cupressales > Taxaceae > Torreya > Torreya grandis. The sequence goes on from JARHVA010000532.1 coordinate 1,724,363, forward strand.
AGTCTTCTCATCTTCATCTTGAACCAACTTGTGTATTGTTGCCAATACACCATTCTTTACCTCCTCATCTGCATCATGATCCACCTCTATCAACTTTGAATTCAAATAGCAACCTGTTGCATGTATAAGTCGATATAACATGTTCCATCGGAGGTCCACAATGTCCCAAATCCTTTGAACTTCATCATCATCATCTGCGAGTACTTCTTTAATTTGCTCTTTTGCTTGTTTCATTCCCTCACACACAAAACTAATACAAGGTTTCATGCTATCAGTCAATCTTAATAATTGGACAAGTGGCTCAAAAACCTTTAGGGTCTTCTCGACGCCCTCCCAAAATGAACTACCCAAGATAATTCTCTCAATGTCCTTTGCAACGCTTTCCTTAGAAAGCTTAGATTGTGCTCATTCTTCACTAACTACAACTCTTCTCAATGTTGTCCTCTCCTCCACCTCCCTTTGCAAAGTGATAAAATTAGATGCAAACCTTGTTTCAGCTAGAGAGAGTTCACGCTTTGCAAATGAACGATACAAGCTTAAAGTCAAGCAGTGATTAAGTATAAACTTTGAAATGTTTCTTTTGACAACATTATTCACCCACTCCAACTTTGCAAGATCTTCAAGCAAAAGATCTAAAACATGAGCTACACATGGAGTCCAAAACAAATGAGGAAACCTACACATTAGAAGTTCGCCTGCTGCTTTACAATTTGCTGCATTATCTGTAATAACTTGGACAACATATTCCTCTCCAATCTCCAAAATACAAGATTCAATGCATTTGAAAATGAAATCTGTTGTCTTCACATTATTGCTTGTATCAATTGATTCGATAAACATAGAATCTTTTTGACATTGAATCAATATATTTAGTAGGGGTCTTTGCTTTGTGTCAGACCACCCATCACTTATTACAGTGCAACCTATTTTTTCCAATGCATTTTTATTTTATCTAGTTCACTAGATATAGATGTCACCTCTTCTTCTAGCAGAACAGTTCTCAGAGTTTCAAAAGATGGCATTGTATACCCTTTACCAAAATTGGCAATCCCCTCTACCATTGCTTTCGTATGTGGATTTCGTATGAAGATGGCATTTGCATTAAAAAAACAGGCCACCAATCTGTCTACCTCATGTTTTCCCTGCGGCTTCCACATAGCGTTCAAAGAAGACTGGGATTGGGACATTTGATGTGCACTTTCACTAGCTTGAGTAGACACTGAGGGATGCATTGAGCTAGAAAATGAACCACACTGTGTTAGATTGCGTTGAATTTTAGCCCTTTGAAAATTCAAATGCTAATGCAACTGTCTTTATTGCATATTTGCTTCGAATTTGACTTACAAATAGTGCATACATGACATTCTACGACGCTATTGGGCAAATCTTCATATCTGGACCTCCAATATAATGATAATGGTTTTGAACCCATGTTAGAGTCCTAGTGATATTGGAACCACAAAGAGTGCATTGCATATTTCTGGGATTTGCGTCTCGCTGAATAATATATTTCTTTTCAAGCAATTGACTTGCCATAATTATATGCTTCCCTGCAAAAGTTTAAAAAACATTTTTTTATTACACATTTAAAATATGTAAAAATATTTTTTAAAATTTAACTAAATAATATATATAAAATAAAATTATAAAACTTTAAAAAATAATAAAAAATTAAACCGTATCACAATATTATTAAATTTAATTTTAAATGACTTATAAAAATAAAATGACATAACTTTAAAAAATAAAAAATATATATAATAGAAAATTATAGTAAATATTTAAATTTTATTTTCTAATTATAATTTATTTTTTTGTAATTTTTGTTTTAAATAATTTTATTTTTATTATATATTTAGTTTTATTATTAAATTTATTTATATAATATTTAAAGTTTGAATCTATTTATAATTTTATATTATAAAATATAAATTAAAAAAATATTATAAATTATGTTTATTTTAATTTTTTTGGTATTTATTTTTAAATTTAAATTTTATTATATATATATATATATATATATATATATATATATATATATATATTATAGAAATGTAGTTTTGAATTTTTAAGTTTAGGTTAACAATAGTTTTTTTTTAATATTATATTAAATTTTAATTAATAATTTTATTTGTTTTTTAATTTTAGTTTATAATTAATTTAAAATTAATTTGATTTAAAATATTAACTTGTAATTTTTTTTAAATAATTTTTTTTTTAAACTAAAGAGGGTAAAAATTTATTGAAAGCAGAAAGAACCGGACAAATTACATAGTTATATCCTGACTCACAAGATGAACCAGCTTTTGAGAAAGACTCAGAGAAAGCATCCTGTGATCAGAGATGTTCCAAGTCGGTCTGAATTCAGAGGCCCATTTGGCCAAACAGTCAGCAACCCCATTCCACTCACGGGGGATATACTTGAACACTACAGAATCCAGGGAAGTACAAATCTGAAGAATTTACTGAGCCACAGAAGCTAAGTGCCAATCCACATTGTCAAAATTCCGTCTATTTAACAAATTAATAACCACTTGTGAGTCCGCCTCACATATGATCTTTTGCCAACCCAGATGGCAGCGTTTTTCCACAGTTGTAAGAATAGCCTGGGCTTCCATTAAATTATAAGTATAGGTACCAATGTAAGCCGAAAAAACAAACCTGATTTCTCCAGAGCTATCTCGCCGCACTCCACTTATTCCAGTAGCTCCGGGATTCCCTTTGGAGGAGCCATCCGTGTTCACCTTGAGGACGCCAACAGCAGGGGGCGTCCAATGACCAGCCCGATCAACAGGCTTCGGGCGCAGACCAGATTTGTTCACCCAGCGTGAAGGAGGAGCACCAAGCGCGCAGCTGGGAGAGGACGCAAAGAGGCGCGAGTGGATAGACGCTTCCCCAGGGTCCAGCGCACCAGCAGCCTCACACTTAGCGTAGAGGGTCTCTTGAATAGCTGTACGAATTCGCCCCCATAGGAGCTCTACATTCAGCGAAGTATCACGAAATATTCTCCTATTTCGTTCCAATCAGATGTTCCACAGTATGAGAGAGGGGCCAATTAACCAAGCGACCTGGAGGACAGAGGATTTAACAGGAGAATGTCCCAATCTCTCCCAAAATTCCGCCAAAGACGACGCATGCCAGCATGGGCACTCCCAGACACACCACCACAAATACCAGATTTGTCTAGCAAACTGACATTGGAAGAAAAGATGGGCCGCGGTCTCCACACTGCTGCGGCACAAGAAACAAATAGAAGGTCCCTGAAATCCATGTTTGCAGAGATTATCCCATGTCAGGGCCCTGTTATGAACTAAAGTCCAGAGAAAAAAATTGCACTTTGGCCATGAAAAACAATTCCAAACTCTCTTCCACCAAGAGGTAGCTGTATCTCCAAAAATTCGCTTCGTCAGGGCATGGTACCCATGGGAAACGGAATACTGCCCAGAAGGGGCGTCTCCCCAAGCCAAGAGATCTCGACCCTGTAGCAGACTGCATCACCTAGAGGCGAGGATCTGAGACAGCTCCATCCTTTCCTCCATCGAGCCACCCGGTGGCCAGTCGGAGGAGTTTTTCCACCGATACCCAACAGCCATACCCAGGTCAAAGGCCTCCTTATAATGAGCAACATTAGACCAACCAGTAGCAATAAGAGACTCACTGAGATTGTGCAAGTGCGGATGAGTAGAAATGATGGGAGGTGAACCATCCCAGGAGTCGCTCCAAAAGAGAGCCTCAGTGCCACTGTTGCATATCCAGAAGTGACTGCGTTTCACAAGAAGAGCTCTCCGCTTAAGGGTATCCCACACCATGGATCCTTTACCTTCAAGGGGCATCCTGGCAATATCAGATGGGTCCACCCCAGGGAAATACTTGTGGGACAGAATTCTTGCCCACAGGTGAGAAGGACTGGAGCACCGCCGCCAATAGAGTTTGGCTGCCAAAGCCTGGCTAGACAAGACGGCCGAACGCAGACCAAGGCCCCCCTCCTTCTTTGGCCGGCAAACCGTGTCCCACTTCAAAAGACTCTAGCGTGTACCTTGCAAATTACCATTCCAAAGGAACTGATGGAAAAGAGCGTCAAACTCCTTAAGGAAGTAAACCGAGGCAGCTTGAACCATGCTCCTGTAAATAGGAGCCTGTATTACCGATTGCAGAAGAATCACCCTGCCAGCAGTAGACAACCATCTGTGAGTCTAGTGATTCACTTTCTGCCTTAGTTTGTCAAGAACATTCTACCAAAAAAGTCTACGTTGTCTCCCCAAAACAATAGGAACTCCCAAGTAAGTGAGGGGGAGCTGATGACTCTGAAACCGCAGAGTATTAGAAATCCTCCTCTGAATGGCCTCGGGAGTATTGAAGAAAAAAAGAGAGGACTTGTGTTCATTAATTCTCTGCCCCGAGGCAGCCAGGGATGTATCAAGAATAGACCTCAACTCTCTCGCTTCCCGAGTACGTGCTCTGCCAGCAAGAGCAGTGTCGTCAACAAACTGAAGATGGGTCAACACAGGTAAGCCATCCCCCCACCTCCAACCTTGAAGCAGGTTTTGAGAAACACGAGATTTGATAAGCCGTCCAAGTCCCTCGGCCATAATAATAAACAGATAAGGCGAAATCGGGTCCCCTTGGCGCAGACCCCTGGAGGCACCAAACAATTCAGTGGGTTCACCATTTATCAGGACCGAGAAGGAGGGTGTGGTTACACAGCTCATGACCCACCTAACCCAATCCTGATTGAATCCAAATGCAAGAAGAGCTTTATGCAACAATCTCCAATTAACCCTGTCATAGGCCTTCGCCATATCAAGCTTAATGAACATGGCCCGCTCCCGAGAAGTGCTTATAGAATGGATAGTTTCTGATGCCATAACTATCCCATCTAGAATCTATTTACCTGCTACAAAGCCCCCCTGTTCCTCTGAAATCACCGTGGGAAGACAAGCCTTAAGTCTTTCCGCTAGGAGCTTAGTAATGATTTTATACACCACATTACAGAGGGCAATGGGTCTAAAAGCGTCTAGATGGTTCGCCTGCTCCTTCGGAATAAGAACCAGAAAAGTGGCATTGAGGGCCCTGAGCATCTCTTTGCTGGAATAAGATTCTTGAGCCACTTCCAGCAAATCGTGCTTAATAATATCCCAAAAATTCTGGTAAAATTCAGCTGGAAAACCATCAGGGCCCGGGGCTTTGCCTTTTTTTAAGCTGTGGACCACCCCTTCCAATTCTGGCATGCTAATGGGACGCATAAGGGAGTTATTCATACCAAGAGGAATGCACTCAAGAAGAGATCTGAGAAAAAGCGAATAGCCTCACCGGATATAGCTTGGGAGGAGGACAACCGCGTTCCATCCATGGCAGTAAGAGAATCAATGAAATTCCTGTTGCGCCTACCTTGCACTAAGTTGTGGAAGAAAGTTGTATTCCCGTCACCCTCCTGGAGCCAATCAATCTGGCCCTTTTGCTTCCAATAAATTTCCTCCTGAAGCTCCCATTCTGCCAAATCCATGATCGCCCGAGATTCATCAGCACGAAGGGCTTCCGTCAACCCAGCGTCCCTAATAATCCTGGTAATAACATCCAGCCGGTTTTGCGCCTGCTTCTTCATACAATGAAGATTGCCAAAACAGCTCTTATTCCAATATTTCAGTTGTCTCTTAACAAACTGCAGTTTTTTGGAGGAGTACATCGCAGTACCGTACTCAAGCGCTCCCAGTCTCCACCAGCGGGCCATCAAATCATGGAGAGAGGGGTCACGCAGCCACATCAACTGAAACTTGAAAGGAGGCTTCTTGGGAGTTGCCACATGCCAAATAGAAAGCTTGATCGGCCAGTGATCAGAACCTCTCCAATCAAGAATTTCAAAAGAGAGCAACATGGCTCCAGAGAGCCAGAAGCAGGAGACAAGGAATCTGTCAAGCCGCTCCGAAATAGCCGCATTCCCACTCCTATTACTCCACATGAACAGGCCATTAAGAGGCTTAACATCCGAGAGATGCAAAAGTTCACTATTCTGCCGAAGAAGCTCGGAGGAGGGACCCAACCGGGGCAATCCACCCATCTTCTCCTCCACGCTGAGAACTGAATTGAAGTTGCCAGTTACTATCCACGGCAAAAAGGGGTGTCAGCTTCTAACAAACCGAATATGATCCCATAGCTGGAGCTGCCCAAGAAGATCGGAGGGAGCATAAACTGCAGTCACCAGGATCATATCCCCTGTGTCCATGGAGGAAGCAACCATCGACAGGGCCAACAGGCTAGACAACCAGTGGAGTGGCACTATTTTCCTTGGATCCCATCCCATGGTGAGGCCCCCTGAGCTCCCGAGAGCGCCAACGCATTGCCATTGGCCAAAGAACCAAATACTAGGTGCACAATTAAACAAAGAATCTACTGACAGCTTAGTTTCCTGAATGCAGAGAATATCAGGAGAATGATCCGTCACCAGTTGCCGAGTAGCTTTTTGCCTGGGGGTGCTACTCAAGCCCCTTGCATTCCAAGACAGAACAATCATGAAGTGGAGTGAGGGAAGCGTTCATCAAGGGTCTTAACCACCCCTGACTCTACTAGCAAATCACCTGTAAGTTTAAGTTTGTCCTGATCTTTCCTCCGCCCGGCTCTAGAGGTGGCAATAAAGGAAGCTTTCTTGAAAGGTCTTTGCATAAGACCAAGGGCAGAAGAAGAACCTTTGTCCTTACTGGATGCACCTCCTTTGACTAAATCTGCCCAGCGTACATCTTTGTCCTGTGAGGCAGGAAGAATCATTAGAGCGCCTTCGTCAGGATTGAGAGTTTCCTCTGTGGCCTGCTGTACAATCATATCCTGAGTATCATTGAGAGTAGGGTGGCACTCTTCCAAGTCAGGAGCATCACATTGATCCGCAAGAGGAAACCCTTCATCCACGACCATATTATCCAGAGCCTCAAATCTGTTAAACCCTGCATCCAACTGCCGATCCAAATTCGGTCGTTTCAGACCACGCCCCTTTGCCCGGCGCCTAATTGGGACAAAACCCTCTTTATCTGGTGAATTCGTTGGGCCATGTCCCTGATTTTTCGAGTTCAAATGAGCTTTCTCTTTTGCTGCCTTAACAGATTGATCATTTCCAGATCCCGGGTGAGCTGCCTGACCATTTCCTTTACCTTCATTAGTCGGTCTAGTCCCAGCTGATCCTTCAGTTGTGCTAGCCCCTCTGGAGGCGTGAGGACATTGGCGTTTCAGGTGCCCATACACATGGCAGATTCGGCAACGAAAGGGAATAGCTTCATAATCAAGCTGTTGAAGCCAGGAAGAAGAGCCCATACATATTTCCATAGCATCTGGTAAAGGGTTATTTAAATCAATTTCAACGCAAATACGGGCGTAAGAAATAACCTTTTTATCTAGTGTCTGGTGCGCTATTGCCATTGGGGTCCCCAGCATAGCCGCTATCTGCCTCAGAATGTCCTCTCGCCAGAATTCCAAGGGGAGTCTCGGCAAACGAACCCAAACAGGTACTCGAGATGGAAGAGCTTCCGCTGAATCAAAATCGGAGTGCCAGGGTTTGATAAAGAGTCCATTCCGATCATAGAAATAGGGGCCTCCTTCGAAAATCCGATTTCGGTCAGCCACAGAAGAGAAGTTCACCATGAAATAGCTGTTGCCAGCCAACATAACATCAAAGTCGCCCTCCACTTGCCAGGAACGGCGGATCCAGGTGTCCAAGGTCGCTAGAGGAATTCGAATCCCCAGAAATTTGCAGATAAGAGCATGTGTGGACAGGTATTCCACATCCTCCCTCACAATATCAGGTGAAAGAACTAGGACAGGGCGGTCTTGACTGCGCAGAAGGCAGCGATTAATTTTGTGCGTCTTTGAGCGGTCGCTAACATATACTGTTTCATTATCCTGAGTACCGGTCCCAGGGTGGAAACGGCCCGCAATCTGGCCTGCCACAGGCCCGCCAAGCTTAATGCCCTCGTGCGCGTCCTGTTCCTCGACGCCTCTCATTGCGTCCTCGCCTTTCAATTTCCTTAAATAATTTTATTTTATGTTTTTTTTAAATTTATATTTTTACTTTATAATTAAATTTTATAATATAAAATTATTTATATTTAAATCATAAATTTATTTTACTTTATAATATAAAATTATTTAAACCTAAATTATAACCCTAAATTATTTATTAAATTATAAACCTAAATTATTTATTTTATTATTATTTTTAATTATAAACCTAAATTATTTTTTAAATTTTAAGTTTAACCATACAAAAATAAAAAGCAACGTCGACCCTACCTGGGAAATAAAATTTTCACTGCCACCGCTCGAAGTTGCACCTGGCTACGTTGCTCCCCCATGCTGCTCTCGACGACACTTTCTTCACGACTACAGCCACTCTCCACTTGACCACTCTCCACTCTCGCAAGCAGGCAGAATAGAATGGAATGCGGGCAATAGCGACTGACTCCACGTGCAACTTTGTGTCGTGGTTATACTGTGTCCTAACTCCTGACAATGGCTATTCCACCGTTGAACGCCCCGACACTCTGTTGGTTGAATATTTTGTCAATCAGCATACTGATAAACAAAATAGGTCTGATCAACCAAAGTAAGAAGATTAGTCATCCAAATGTGTAGGTTTACCACATCAAAAGGAGACTGATCTCTCCTCTCATCAAGGGGAGGTTCCCTATAGATATGCTATATATATATATATATATATATATATATATATATATATATATATATATAAATAGAAAATAATACTCAAAGGTACAAACCATCCATCTCTCTTTCTTCAGAGATGATGCATGCAAATCAAAGGAAAAATTCAAGGGAAATGACAGACAACACTCCTCTTCTTTCAGAAGTACTATTCAGCAAACCACAAGAATACCCCTGGTAGTAAATGCAAAATGTAATTAGGGACGTAGTAACCAGCAAATCGAGATGCAGCACAAAGTCTCCACCTGAATTGCTCAAGAGTGAGATACGAAGGACAATGAGAGCACAAAGTCGTCCCAAGGTCCTTTACACAGAAATGAAAAGAAAACACACTGAAAGGCAATTATGGGGGCACAAAGTCTCTCCACAGTTGACTTCAAGACACCTTCTTGACCGCTGTCACTAATTTTGCTTGTTGAATTAAAAGAACAGAAGATATATTAAGGAAAAAGACATAAGAACAATTTCCTCAACAACAAAGATATCACAGCACAAAGTCTGAAAAATCACTTGCTTTCTTATTCCAATAACAAAATATGATCAACGATCTGAGCTCAAAGTCTCAGTAATGCCTTTCAATTTGGGCAAAGTTTCGTTTTGATTGTCAAAAAGAGATCCATTTACAATAAAAGAGTCCCTTATATAGCCTCTTCAAGGACTCGGAAACAGTTACACATCATGTTGCGTTGAAAATTGTTAAAAAGACAGGCTAGAAATTGGGGGCATCTACCCATTTGTTTTTCTCAATGCAGAGAAACAAGTCACGCTATTGAAAGTTTGCAACTTTCAATGTCCACCTGGCGATCTAATCCTTCATCGTTCCTCCTTTTCTGGTTAATTGAATCAGGTCTTGGATTCAATTTGCTATTCTGTTCCTTAGTCGCTTCCTGCTGGTTTTGGCCTTAAAGCCTTTGAATGCATTCAAGTCTGTAGATTACAAGGATCAATGGCTATTTTGTGAGCTTTGAAATTGACGTTCGCGCACCCGTCACTACATTTTCATCGGCTAGTTTATTATTCTTGAATTTGACGTCTTCGGACGCGTCACCCCTTGGTCCTTCGGCTTTCCAGTTCTGCATCCTCCCAAAGGGAAGGTGACCCTTCGGCATTGGGGGAGTGTCCTTTAAGTTGGCCACCGAGAGTCCCCCGCAAGGGCACCTGCCCTTTGGGGTCCTTCAACGGCCTTTTATCTTCGGCAATCTCCCGTGGCTTTCCTGCGGACTGTTTCCGCGAACATTTTCCCGCGGGCATTTTCCCGCGGACAAAAAGTCTGCAAAATTGTTCCATTTTGTTCCGTTTGCCTTGGTCTTTGCGAATTCCTTCGGGATTTCCTTCTGCGGCTTTTTTCCCAAATTCCTTCAGACTTTTTGTCCGAAGGAATAATGCCTTTGTCTGCCTTAAACAAAATTCTAAAAGAATTTACCTTAACTGCCTTCTTTGAAAATGACCCTTCCGAAAGGTACTTTTGTTGACCAAGTGCCCTTTGCAAGGGCACTTGTCCTTCGGGAGGCTTCTTTAAATTTTTGCGTTGAACCGCTCCTTCAAACTAAGCTGATGAACCAAGGCGATGAACCCACTGTTGAACCGTTTGACTGAACCGTTTGATTGAACCAAAGCATTGAACCGCTTGGTTGAACCAAACGTTGAACCACTTAGTTGAACCAAAATGGTTCAAGCCGATGAACCCTTTGATTGAACCAAGTCTTTGAACCAAGCGAACGAAGCAAAGCGTTTGAACCAAGCGAGTGAACCAAAGCATTGAACTGCTTGGTTGAACCAAACGTTGAACCAAGCCGATGAACCAAGCTTTGAACCAAAATGGTTCAAGCCGATGAACCAATTGAATGAACCCGCCTTTGAACCAAAAGATGTTGAACCAACTGTGAACCAAGCTTTGGTTCAACGGTTCAAACGAAGCCTTGAACTGAAGCACTGAACCATTTGATTGAACCAAAGCGATGAACTTTGCCGATTGAACTTCGCAGTTATGTTGAGAGCTTCTGAACCTGTTGAATCAAATGCATTGAACCTGCTGCTAATGCTTGCCGATAGAGATTTTTTATTGAACCAAGGCACTGAACCAATCCCGAAAATGACCAAGTGTTAGAAACTGATTCTTTTGATTGAACCCGCCTGCAGAAGCCTTTGAACCAGTAGAAATGAACCTGCTTGCAGAGTTTGTAGATTCAACCTGTGAGTTCGTAGATTTTTGAGAAGCTTGAAAAATGAGGAATTTGAATGCCCAAGACAAATTTTGAAAAAAAAAGAGACAATTTTGGTTTATAAGAGCAAAAAAGTTCAAATGTTGTCCCAAAAATGAGTGATATTTTTGGGGGACAACAGCTGGCTTCAGTTGGGGAACTTCTGTCAATTGCAAAAAGAATTGAAGGGAGTAGAATCTAGAATCCCCAGTGTCTTCATGTGTACCATTGGGCTACGGAGTCATGCTACCTAGAAATGAAAGGCATTAAAAAAGAAAACAAACAAAACAAAACAGAATTAAAAAATGTACAAATATACATATATACAGATGCAATGATCTGATACTTCAAGAGTTGAAATGTTTCAGACGCTGCCCATTGTGAGGCAGAGAAAAAAGTGTGCCATCTTGATATTTCAGCAGAAAGCTATTTTCACCAATGTGTTGATGAATTATAAATGGGCCTCTCCAAAGGGAGTCAAACTTTTCATGCATCCCCTTTGGTTCTCTCCTTTTGTCCCACAGCAAGGCTTGATCCCCAATCTGGAAATCACGATTTTCGGCCTTCTGGTCAAAAAGTTTCTTTACCAGACTTTAATGAGCAGCAATTCTGTCCACCACCATGGTTCTCTGTTCCTCCATCTCAGTCAGGCACATGATTTTTTTATCAAGAGAGTTTTCATATGTCTGATCTTCAATTGCCTTTGCCAATTTCAAAGCTGGCAAATTCTAAAGTAACTGATATCTCAGCATTGATACCATAAATAAGTTGAAAATGAGACATACCAATTGCCCTCTTTGGTGTGATTTTGTCTGCCCATAGAGCATCAACCAATACTTTATGCCATGTTCTTTGATTGTCATCTGTTAGCTTCTTGATGATAATTACCAGGTTCTTATTGCTGGATTTAGCTTGTCCATTCCCTTGTGGAAAATAATCAAAAGAGTGAGAGTATAATTCCATAATGAAAACATAATTGTGTAATCACCTGGGAGGTGAAACAAACTGCATTATCAGTAACAATTTTGATTGGAACTCCAAACTTGGAAATGATATTCTCTTTGAGGAAGTTGCATACAACTTCTGAAGTAGCATGCTTAGTTGGGATTGTTTCTACCCACTTGGTGAAATACTCAGTTGTTGTAAGGACATAATCATGTCCAGCACTTGAAGATGGGTTTATAGTCCCAATAAAATCAATCCCCCATTGCTGGAAAAATTCTTCTATGATTACTGGATTGAGAAGCATAGCAGCGAACTTGGGTCTTCTAACAAATTGCTGACAAAGTTCACATTTCCTAACCCACTTATGTGCATCTTGGAAAAGAGTTGGCCAGTAATACCTGGCTCGCAGAATCTTGTGAGCAGTCACAGGGGCAGAAAAATGTCCTCCACAAGCCAGATTGTGAAAAGATTTCAAAAGCTGGCTTTGTTGCTCTTTGTCTACACAGCGAAGGAATACTCCAATTATGCTTCTCTTGTACAAGCCGTTGTCCCAAAAGATAAAATTGGTAGCTTTCAACTTGATAGTCCTCCTTTCTTTCTAAGACAAATGAGCAGGGCATTCACCATAAGTAAGAAAATGAGTGATACTTGAATACCACTCATTGGTGGTGGAGACAAAAATCACTGTTGGAGTATCTTCCACTTCAGCGTCTTCATGTTGTGTATCTTCTAGCTTGTTGTCAGCAATCAATTGGCATAGGCCTTTACCCCTGACTAGCTTTGTCGGCTTGATGTCTAGATCAAACTCTTGGATCTTTGCAATCCAATTACTTCTTTTCGTGCCAAACTCCTGCTGAGTTAATATAGACTTGACTGTAGCGTCAGGAACTAAGGCAGTAGTGTGTGAATTCAGAATATAGAAGTGAAAATGTTTGACTGCTTTCACCAACGCATAAGCATGCCTCTCTACATTTAAATACTTCATCTCATGGGTTTTGAGAGGGCAACTCATGAAAGAGATAGGAGATTTCATACCTTCCTTGTCCTGTTGAACAAGAATTGTTGAAAGAGTATGTTTAGACGCATAGCTGTATATGATGAAATCTTTATTGTAATCTAGACAAACCAAGGTAGGGGCGTGAGCAATAGCAGTCTTGATATCCTGAAAAGCTGACTTGCCTTCTTTAGTCCAGCTGAAGATGGTCTTCCCTTTCATCATGTTCACAATGTGTCTAGTCTTCTCAACAAATTCGGAGATGAACCTCTGTAATAAATTCACCTTTCCGAAGAAAGAATGACCAACGTTTTTGCTTGTAGGCAAATTAAACTCTTGAATAGACTTGACTCTGTTTGAGTCAATCTTTATGCCTTCTTTTGACACAATGTGTCCAAAGAGTTTCCCCTCTATTACTCCAAAAACAGACTTCTTGGGGTTCAAAGAAATACCATTATGACAGCAGCGCTCCAGCGCTTATTGTAAGTGGCGTACATGATCAGATCGACGCTTTGAAAAGACAGTCAAGTCATCAAAGTATACCACTATGAATTTACCAATCTCATCTTTAAAAGCCAAATCCATTGCTCTCGAAAAAGTAGCACCAGCATTTATCAAGCCAAAAGGCATTCTTTTATATGCAAATGTACCCCAAAGTGTGGTGAATGCAGTCTTGTGTTGGTCTGCTTCACCAACTTCAACTTGATTATATTCTGAGAAGCCATCCAGCATTGATAACCTCTTTGAACCTGTCACTATTTGAAGTACTTGATCCATAATTGGCAAAGAATAATTATCTTTCAAAGATGACTGATTCAGATTCTTGAAATCTACACAGATGCGAATTTCGCCACTCTTCTTCCTTACAAGCACTATGTTGACAATCCATGTGAAATGATGGATTGGGAAGATGATTCTAGCATTTAACATTTTTTGTATCTCAGACAAAATAGTACCTGATATTTTCATATTATACTATTTGAATTTTTGCTTGTAGGGCATTGAGTCAGCCTTGAGAGGAATGTCATGGCGAATTTCATCTGGTCTGAGAGACTTCAAGTCTTCATAAGAATATGCTAAGACATCCATGTATTGACGGAGTAAAGAGGTGAACTTGAATCTTTCTTCAGGGGTGCAGCACTTACCAATGTTAACCATCTTGAAATTTTCTTTAGTGGTCAGATTTACTTGATCGAATCCCTGAGAGAAACTTGAGTCTGTTTGCTATTGTTTGATGAATCTATCATGCTTTTCAAACAGCTTCTCAAGAGAAATCAGGGCTTTAAAAATTTTGTTTCCTTTCAGCTGTAAGAATTCTTCATTTATATTTTAACTGGATTCAGACGCTGATTCATACTTCTGAGGTTCACTGCCTTCAAAACGTAGTTGTTCAAAATTGTCTTTTCGTTCCAAAAAAGCAATGATTTGATGATCATCATTGAATACTTGCCAATAATCAGCATTGTCAGAAACACTTGGTCTACAGATTAGCTCAATAATGTCTTCTTTGAAATCTGAATGAGAAACTAAGAAAATCCCTGAAACAGCAAGTGCATCATCTCTGTCATTAGACTCTCTGGGTATAGCAGAAATGTTGAAAGCATCAAAGCTTTCAATTTGGTCCCAAACCAGGTTGTGGTAGTGGCGTAATATTTTATTTTTGGTTTGGTAAAGATTTTTTACTTGACAAACCACTAATTCAGCATCCCCTTTGGCATGAAGAAACTTGATGCCTTTTTCTTGAGCAGCGTTCATTCCAAGCAACAGAGATTCATATTCAGTTGTATTGTTAGTGTTGCTAAATTGTAATTTGTAAGATGAAAGAAACATATCTCATTGAGGAGATATTAACACAATTCCAGCTCCCGAACCGGTAGAAGAACAGCTACCATCAAATTCCAAAGTCCATATTTCATCTGATACTGATTTTTAATTGGACTTTCCTTCATCGGAGATGGAGGATCCTTCTTCATCTGTATTGCAGCCTACTAGTTTTTCTGCTGTTCTAGTTGAACTGATTTCTGAGTTGACCCTTTCAAGAATTATATTAGGGGTTTCATGCATTTTATCTGTAGATAGAAAATAGTTACCCATACCTGCGGATTCAAAAAGAATTTGAGCTTCAAACGCTGATGTCTGGGTGACCACATATTTTGCCTCCTTTTCAGAGAGCAACCTCTTTATTACGCCTTGTACAGGGATCCTTGCCTCAGATAGATCCATGCTTAGTTCTCCTCCCACGTCCTTGTAGAAATTTCATCTAAGCAAAATGACATAGGACGCTGGGACGTCAGCCACCAAGACAGTCATCTTGATTCTCTTGTCTGGAAAGGCTGCAAATGCAAATTAGGTATCTTTGATTTGCCCCAGCAATGGTACTTGCTTGTTCTCCATGGAGAAACATCTCACAAATGTCTTGGTCAGTGTGAGACCAAGAGACTCAACTACTTTAGCAAGCATGACATTGTCAGATGCCCCTGAGTCTATAATACAGTTACTCAGCTTGTGGCCATTAATTAACAGAAAAACATAAAAAGGTTCCATTTTTCCAAGAGCAGCTGGAAGAGTAATGACAAAATTATTCGAAATAGGCGTGTTCTTTGGAGAATCAAGAGTTATTTTTTTAGCTTTTTGTCCTGCAAGGACGGTTTGGTTCTTGACATATTGGATCAATTTATCCAATTGATCAGGATTGGACTGCAAATATTCGAACTCAGACATTTGTATTTTCTTTTTGACATGATCGATTATGTCAAATAGCTTAATTGAGCTAGGTACAGAGGAAGGTATTTCAACTTTTTGGGTTTTAGGAGGGATGGGAGGAACGCTGGTTTGCAAAATTAAAATAGAAGGTGAAGGTGAAATTGATGTATTTGCCTTTTACGTGATTACCGGATCCTTTGACTGAAAAGGCAAAATGGTTTCACGCTTAGCAATCGTGACTGCTGGCTGAGGTTGCTCTTTTGTCTTCCCTTTATCAGCTTGCTGGACTGATTGGTTCTTGGACCTGGTAAACATTGCATATGATCCATCAAAAGCTTCTCCTTTGCTTCCGGGTTCATCCTGGTAGTTCAGGAAACCAATGTGGGAGTCGCCTGCTGATTCTTCTTGATTTTCTATAAAGATATCAGCGTCATTTTCTTGATTCAATTCACGCTGGAAAGAGAACTTTGATTCTGCTTCAAAATATCCCATTGTTGAATTAGTTGGAGGAGCTTCCAGGCAAATTTTCCTTGTGGGGGAGGAAGGCGATTCTATTGCCTTTGATTCCTGGCAGCATTGCCCTGATATGACTGATTTGAGAATGTCTTTCTGTATGAAGGAGCAGAAGACATTCCTCGAGCCATTTGTTTTTTGAGAGCAAGCAACTCATCTGCCAATTTCTGCACCATTGGATCTGTGATGCTTGTAGATGAATATTCAGAAGATGATGAAGCTCTATTTCTATTTGGATCTCTTCTTATCTTCCCTACTAAGATGAGATCATCTTCTACCTCAGTGGCCAAATGTTGAGCTGCAGCAAAATCTATTTGACCAGCACGTCTCAAAAGAAAACTTACTTCAGGTAACTGAAAATTAATAAAAAGCATTTGAGATTCTCCGCTATAGGTCGAGCTATTATAGGAATTATGTTCCTCAGCTTGTCAAATGTGGCTATGAAGTCTCTCATTGGCTCATAAGGCTCTTTCTTCATCTGTGTAAGTTGAGCCAGAAGTGCATGTGCATCTTCTGCAGGTTTGAATCTGGCTTCAAACTTATCTTTAAGAGTATTCCAATCAGTTACTGACTGAGTCTGTAGATGATAAAACCAATCTGCAGCAGCGCCTTGTAGTGTCTCCACAAAAAGCCCGACTGCTACATCTTCAAATTCTACTCTGATTACTCTACAAGCTATGCTGAAGGCTATAATGTGTTGATCAAGATGAACTTTTCCATCACCATAGAATTTAAAAAAATTCTTCCTTGAACTGCGTGGAAGCTAATGTAGAGGTGGAGTAAGATTGAGAGGACCAAAAGCATTACCCCAAGGGCCTTGAACTGCCATTGTAGGATTATAAAAAGGAGGAATAACAAATCTCAAAGGGATAATTATTGGCAAAGCTTTATCAACAACAGAAGTAGATACTTCATCTGGCAATGGAGGGCTGACTTTAGTAGGAAAAAAGCTCTTGGTTCGTTGGAGACGAGATGGTGAAAGAAACAGATCAAAATCACTTTGTTGTACCAACTCGAATACAGGGTCAACGATACCTTTAGCCCTTTGGCTTCGTGTATACCTTGAATCTGCCAGATCATGAAACAAAAATGGAAAAAGAATTGATGTTGCTTCAGTTTGCAGCTTGAGGCTTTAAACTGTGCGTTCTTTCCCGGTTAGTTTGGAGGTGAATGGATAGATTATAAATGGATAATGGATATTATATTCCCCAGCGGAGTCGCCAAAAACTGTTGGTTGAATATTTTGTCGATCAGCGTACTGATAAACAAAATAAGTCTGATCAACCAAAGTAAGAAGATTAGTCGTCCAAATGTGTAGGTTTACCACATCAAAAGGAGACTGATCTCTCCTCTCATCAAGGGGAGGTTCCCTATAGATATGCTATATATATATAAACAGAAAATAATACTCAAGGGTAGGACAAACCATCCATCTCTCTTTCTTCAGAGATGATGCACGCAAATCAAAGGAAAAACTCAAGGGAAATGATAGACAACACTCCTCTTCTTTCAAAAGTACTATTCAGCAAACCACAAGAATACTCCTGGTAGTAAATGCAAAATGTAACTAGGGACGTAGTAACCAGCAAATCGAGATGCAGCACAAAGTCTCCACCTGAATTGCTCAAGAGTGAGATACGAAAGACAATGAGGGCACAAAGTCGTCCCAAGGTCCTTTACACAGAAATGAAAAGAAAACACACTGAAAGGCAATTATGGGGGCACAAAGTCTCTCCATAGTTGACTTCAAGACACCATCTTGACCACTGTCACTAATTCTGCTTGTTGAATTAAAGGAACAGAAGATATATTAAGGAAAAAGACATAAGAACAGTTTCCTCAACAACAAAGATATCACAGCACAAAGTCTGAAAAATCACTTGTTTTTTTATTCCAATAACAAAATATGATCAACAATCTGAACTCAAAGTCTCAATAATGCCTTTCAATTTGGGCAAAGTTTCGTTTTGATTGTCAAAAAGAGATCCATTTACAATAAAAGAGAGTCCCTTATATAGCCTCTTCAAGGACTCGAGAACAGTAACACATCATGTTGCGTTGAAAATTGTTAGGAAGACAGGGTGAAAATTGGGGGCATCTACCCATTTGTTTTTCTCAATGCAGAGAAACAAGTCACGCTATTGAAAGTTTGCAACTTTCAATGTTCACCTAGCGATCTGATCCTTCATCGTTCCTCCTTTTTTGGTTAATTGAATCCGGTCCTGGATTCAATTTGTTGTTCTATTCCTTAGTCACTTCCTGTTGGTTTTGGCCTTAAAGCCTTTGAATGCATTCGGGTTTGTAGATTACAAGGATCAACGGCTATTTTGTGAGCTTTGAAATTGACGTTCGCGCACTCGTCACTACGTTTTCAACGGCTTGTTTACTATTCTTGAATTTGACGTCTTCGAGCGCGTCACCCCTCGGTCCTTCGGCTTTCCTGTTCTGCATCCTCCCGAAGGGAAGGTGACCCTTCGGCTTTGGGGGAGTGTCCTTTAAGTTGGCCGCCGAGAGTCCCCCGCAAGGGCACCTGCCATTCGGGGTCCTTCGGCGGCCTTTTATCTTCGACAATTTCTCGCAGCTTTCCTACAGACTATTTCCGCAAACATTTTCCATTGGGCATTTTCCCCGGGCTTTCTCCCGCGAGCATTTTCCTGCAGACAAAAAGTTCGCATAATTGTTCCATTTTGTTCTGTTTGCCTTGGTCTTTGCGAATTCCTTCGGGATTTCCTTCCGCGGCTTCTTTCCCGAATTCCTTCGAACTTTTTGTCCGAAGGAATAATGCCTGTCTGCCTTAAACAAAATTCCGAAAGAATTTACCTTAACTGCCTTCTTTGAAAATGACCCTTCCGAAGGGTACTTTTGTCGACCAAGTGCCCTCCGCAAGGGCACTTGTCCTTCGGGAGGCTTCTTTGAATTTTTGCGTTGAACCGCTTCTTTGAATCGAGCCGATGAACCAAGGCGATGAACTGTTTGATTGAACCAAAGCATTTAACCGCTTGGTTAAACCAAACGTTGAACCACTTGGTTGAACCAAAATGGTTCACGCCGATGAACCCTTTGATTGAACCAAGCGAACGAAGCAAAGCGTTTGAACCAAGCGAGTGAACCAAAGCATTGAACCGCTTGGTTGAACCAAACGTTGAACCAAGCCGATGAACCAAGCTTTGAACCAAAATGGTTCAAGCCGATGAACCAATTGAATGAACCCGCTTTGAACCAAAAGACGTTGAACCAACCGTTGAACCAAGCTCTGGTTCAACGGTTCAAACAAAGCCTTGAACCGAAGCACTTAACCATTTGATTGAACCAAAGCGATGAACTTTGCCGATTAAACTTCGCAGTTGTGTTGAGAGCTTTTGAACCTGTTGAACCAAATGCATTGAACCTGCTGCTGATGCTTGCCGATGGAGATATTTTATTGAACCAAGGCACTGAACCAATCCCGAAAATGACCAAGTGTTAGAAACTGATTCTTTTGATTGAACACGCCTGCAGAAGCCTTTGAACCAGTAGAAATGAACCTGCTTGCAGAGTTCGTAGATTCAACCTGTGAGTCCATAGATTTCTGAGAAGCTTGAAAAATGAGGAATTTGAATGCCTAGGACAAATTTTGAAAAGGGAAGAGACAATTTTGGTCTATAGGAGCAAAAAAGTTCAAATGTTGTCCCAAAAATGAGTGATATTTTTGGGGGCGAACACACTCCACCCTCTGTGCTCAAACGGCGATTGCAAACTCCCCCTGTTGATTCACAGTGACAATTGACTCAACGACGATGTGTTTTCATTTTGTTTCACAACAGTGCCTATAAATTAAAAAAATTAGGGTTTGCAGCTGCTTTTTAGGGTTTGCAGATGATTTTTAGGGTTTTTACTTTTATTTTTATTTTAATGTTAAAAAAATGGTGAACCGAATTTTTTAATCCTAAAGCCTGTAAAAATGCAAAACGTTCCGGATTTCGGCCAGATTCGGCCAAATCTGGTAACTATGCCTTACACCATTCTCCAACAGATATTTAAGAATGCTTTTCCCCTGGATCTTCCGACACAATTAAGCATTCACAATGTTGTCAATGTCTATCTACTCAAACACTATTCTGAGTCGGCATTGGAGTTCGAGGTTCCTATCAGCGATCCTGCAAATGTTGTTCCAAATTCTCAGTTTTCGTTAGATGTCGATCGTGTTTTCGACACGAAGACTAGCCTGACCCATTAGGGGTCCACCACACCCTACCTTGTTGCCAAACAAGGTCATCTTCCACATCAAGTCAGATGGTTTTCCAAGCACTAGATGTCTCAGACGTTCCCTGAATTGTTGAAAGCATTGGAGTCAAATGCTTCTATGGATGGGATGAGTGATGAGGAAGCATAGGATATAATTTAGTCTATAGTTTGATTTCATCGTGTGAGCATTGTAATAAGTGAGAAGTAATTGTTTTTCACTCTCACTAAACCATTTCCTAGATTCTCTCCTAGTTGGTTAGGAGGAGAGAGGTAATCCTTCAATTCAAGGGATATAGTTTGTTTATGTAATTAGGCTTGTTCTTTTCTATGTATGTGCATCCTATTTGTTAGGAATCACATCCTACTTATTCAGAACGAGGTAAGAATTGGTTTTGGTGGTTTCCTTGATAATAGGATATAAGCGAGTCCTATAAGAAGACTTGTAATTCTTCTATCGAGTTAATAATCTTTGGAGTGTGAATTATTTAAGGATAGTTTGTCGCACGCCAATTGTGTAGACCCGTATACTGCTTCCTTATTCCATTCGTTGAGTGGATCCCCTGCAGGACTCCACATCACGCTATAAATCAGCCCTCGTCCATTTTGTGTTCCTTCATACATACATCAGTAATGAAGCACTGAATCCACTTATGTTTGCTGCTAAAAATTAAATACTAAGGCTTAAAATCAACCTATCACAGATTTTCAACATTTGCTAAAATTGCCCAAAATGACAACAGTTTGCAAGAAATGAACAATTGAGCAAGTGAAGAACACAATGCAACAACACACAACAAAAGCAACATAAGATATTAGTGTGGATTACGATTACAAGAGGGGTTAGTTTCTTTGTTAATCCATTCAAAACAACAAAGTGAAAAACAAGACACCTTAGACATAATCCCTCGGATTGGGCAAGACAAGAAAGCAAAGAACAAATAGAAGACACAACCAAAATAGTTATACATTCCTCATGGACGTTCCTTCCAAGTCTGATTCAAGTTTGTTTGAGCCCGGGTTGTAGAGCTAGGCATCTTCAACAATGTCGCAAGTGCATTCTGACATCTCCCCTTATCAACTTGATGATTTGATGACTCAAGGCATGAAGAAGTGTAAATCTCTCTACATATTTTTGCAAAGTAAGTTTAGTTCGAACGAGATTGTCTATAATGGAGGGAGAACCTTCAATATATAGACATGACGAATCAATGGAGACCATCCATCTTGATCTCCACATGGAGGGCCAAGAATGAGTCCCCACCTCCAATTAATGCAAAGAGGTTGAAGATGCAAGGAGGGATGGGCTAAAATTTATGAGGCATGGTTCAACATTTCTAATATTTGTTGCATTAATGTTGATATTTTGCCAACTTTGACAATTTGACCCATGATGTCATGATGATGTCAGCTTTTAGATATTTGTTGAAATTTTAATTTGCATAATTCCAATATTTATCCAATTCCATGGTTTTTTCACTTAGAGAGAAGTTAACTATTCAATTCGATTTGATTATAGCCATTTAATCTCGATTAGCCTTTTGTGCAATATTGAGGGTTGAATAATTGTCTCATTTAATTGGTCAAAAATGCCACTTATAAAACAACAATTTGGGTCGTAGTGAATTAGATGAAGCTAATAGCTGGTTACGGTGCATTGCCCCAATCAAGGATGCCCCAATGTGTTTCAGATGTATGTAATATGTACAAACGAATTAGAGTGTTTTCGAGATTTAGGTCTAATCTGCACATTATTGCAAGAAATGTTTCAGATTGCAAATTTCAGCACAAAGTTGATGAGAATTGTGTCTCTACATTTTGCCCCTGTTTGAGAAGGCATTGCGAGATACTAGATGAAGCAACAACTTTTTGAAAAATGAAAAAGTCTCTAAAATGATTTGGTAAAGATTGAAGAATGATGCATTCACATTTTTGTTGATTGTTCAATTTTCTGAAAAATGAGTTTGCACCAATGCCTCAAAAGTTGTTTGGGACACCCAAGATGCCCCCTCGAGGGACAAATTGAAAAACAATGTTGAGAAACGGGCCCTCCAAAAGAAGAAAATGGGACACTCCACGACCAAAGAGGTCAAGAAATGGAGTAATTAGAAGAAAACGAGAGGTAAAACAGATCACAGAGCCATCTACAGGGCCTCACCTCCCCTAGATGATAATGTTGTTGTTCCTTGTGGCCCGAACCTTGCTGGAGACATACAGCACCATTGGTCACCTGTCAAGATTTCCGCTTTTCTCTTCGCCAATTCCATGCTTCCTTGAGGTATCCTTCACATTATGATTTGTATTTAGCTATGATGTTTAGGGGTTTAACCATTTTAATTTTAGCACATTGTTTGATTTCATGTTTCTCTATTGCTTAGTGCTTAGTTACTTTTTTGTATTCTAGGGGCCCTTTACCCGAGGACTTCTCTATTAAAACCATAGTTACCAGATTCGGCCGCACCTGGCCGAAATCCGGAACGTTCCGCATTTTTGCAAGCTTCCGGATAAAAAAATTCGGTTCGCCGTATTTTTGGACATTAAAACTGTACGGACAGGGAGAAACAATGGAAGTCAACAAAAAAATTTAGAAAATGTAAATCTAGTCCGAACCCAACAGTATATACATTTATATATGTACATCTAGTTTCTTATACTTTAAGTTATATTTTATTTATATACTTTCAGGGTGTTTGAGAGGGGTTTCGGACCGCTAGGAGCTATAATGCAAATTCTAGGTTTTGAAGGATCCTATCATATTTCAGAGTTAGTCAGAGTCGAGGGTTTCAGGATTTCAAACTTAGCCATATTTCAGGGTTTCAAGATTTCAGAGTGGCTCCCATTTTGCTTGCCCGCAAGTCGTCTCAACACTGCGGGAGAGTGGCCGAGTGGTTTAAAGTGGCACAAGAAGACATTGTCAGCATGGATCCCCATTTATGGTGGCAAACATATGGTTCTTCTACCCCAGAGTTACAAAAACTTGTGCGTGTCCACAATCAATGTGTCAGTGCTTCTGCATGCGAAAGAAATTGGAGTACGCATGATTTGATCCATACTAATAAGAGAAATCGACTAGGAGCCAAAAAGTTGTTAGATCTTGTGTTTGTTCATAGCAATTTAAGATTGCCTGAGCACAATCTTGCAAAAGAAGATGACAATCTTCATCTTGGAGAACCATCCTTTGAAGGAGTTGAGGAAAATATTGATAGTGTTGATGAAGCTGGATGGAGGATTCGTTGATGGTGCTAGTGCTAGTGCTAGTGCTAGTTTTGATTTTGAAGCTGGGTTTGATGTTGCAAATGTTTGAAACTTAAGGTCTATATCAATTTTGAGCTTAGGCTCTAAACTATGAATATTTTGCTACCTTTTAATGTAATTCAAGTTTGAAATTCTTATGCATTTCTCATTTTTGCAAGTGTTAAATTAATGTTCATTCCTTAGTAGATTGAAATATTTTGCATATATATATATATATATATATATATATATATATATATATATATATATATATATTTTTATTTTTTGAACCGGATTTTAACAGATTTTTTTCTGGATTTTTTCAAAAATTTCGCATTCCGCATTTTTTCCGCCTCCCGAACGCATTCGGGTTTCCAAACCTGGTAACTATGATTAATACTGAACGTAACTTCAAGCTCATTGACCTACTTTTAGTCATATGTGGACATTATAATTCTCTCTCTTGTGAAAGTTGTTTTAATACCAATTTTAAATATTTTCTGACCTTTTCTTGCTAATATAATGTCAAATTCAGATTTATTCCATAATCATGAGAGCTACTAGAAAGTCAAAATTAGTTATGATATATGCATGATTAAGACATCTGAAATAATTCAGACTTATGGCTCAATGAGAACTTCATATTTTAAACGACGGTGGATTTGATTTGTTCAAGATTATGATCAAATTCAGATTTATGAAAGCTTATCAAAGTTTCCATAAAGGACGTTTAGGCTACGTATTGGCAAATGCTTCTTGTTACATTGATGTGTGGGGTAGTTACAACCTTGATGAGGAAAGTTTGTTGAATGAAAAATGAGGTCAATGTATTTTTGAGAAGCCATATCGTTGAAAGAAATGTGATCCCAATGGCAGAAAGTCTTATCAATTTCCCATCTCTCTGCTGGGAACATGCCTGTGAACCAATAAAGTACTGGAGAAGAATGAACGTCTAGCAAACACAAGATTTGATGTACACAAAATAAATTGGATTTAGACAATACTTAACAAAAGAATGCAAAAGCACTGAAACGATGGGTGGAATGGAGATTTGCATCGATCTAGAACGCAGTGCTCATGGAATTAATAAAATGGCAGTGCACGTCATTATACCATACCAAAGCAAAGGGAAACCAAAAGTTAACATGCAATTGACCCCAAAAAAATTGGAACACACTTGCCTCTTATTTTGTTATTTAGAGAATGAATAATGGGAAGAATGATAGCAAAAGCCAGATATGATGGCAGAAGCAATAGCGCACACAATCATGCGATAGCTTAGAGTCCAGCTTTGATAACCCTTAAATTAAACCCTCATAAGAGAGTAATGACAAAAATATCTAGACTATTGAATGAATTTCCAGTGTAATTTCACAGTCTAAGGAGGTTTTAGTTCATTTTAATTGCACCCATGAAATTCAAGTTTCTCAAGGGGCTTTATTAGGTTTCTATTCCCTCCAAAGCACAGCCTCTTATGACCGCCTTAAAATCATTCCAACTTTAATATCTTATTTAACTAATGACTTTTGTACGTCAATTCATATAACCCCAACTCGAGCACTAAAAATTCAGTCTCTTATTGCACCCACTGAATATATCTTAAGTGTTAATGATTGGTTAGTGTCATCGATACGATTAAATCACAAGGAATGATAAGAGTGCTTATCCTGGATTTAGAATGATGATAAATAACTATAAAGGCTATAATATGGACACCTGCCATACTAAAACCACAAACTGAGAGGAAGACAAGAGTAGGCTGCAGTAATAGTAAACGTGTTACAGAAAGCTAACCTTGACATCTGCAGTAAAAGCTGCAGCAGCCACAAAACGTCCATTTGGAGAAAGAGCAGCCATGTTATTTTTCAATTGATTTGTGTCCAGAACCCCCAAGTATTTTCCATTCTCTCCTTGGAAAAGTTTGATGTCTGTGCCTACAGTTTGAGTCAACAAAATTACCTGTATAAGTAAAAGATTCCTCTTGGAATTATAAGTTTAAGTGCAGCAATAAAAAAAAAAAAAAATCTTGTATACAAGGTTAGAAAACATGATAATAATCCTATAGAATCAAATCTTAAATGGCAATCGAAATCTGAAAATCTTAAGACGAGGCATCCAAAAGTTTAAACTTAAATGCAAGTATCAGGTTCATGTGTGAAATTACCTAACAAAACTTTTCATTAATTGCCAAGGTGATTTGCTTAATAAATAAACTTGTTAAAGCTTCAAGTAGTTCCTTGTCATAGTTTATTATCTATTCCAAAACTTTGAGTTGATTTGGATTGATTGTAATAGTAAGCTGGAGAAAGCTGTTCATTTGAAGTTTGATAGGATTCAGAAGTGTATATGCAAGCTCAATTAGATCACCTCAATGATTAGAATCAGTTTCCAGAATAGTTACCAAGTTCGGAAATCTGGATCCATTCGGGAGGGCAAAAAAATCCGAAAATCCAGAATCCTATAAAAAGTTCAGAAAAATCTGATCTGGAGTACATACATATATATACGCGAGGATAGTTTTATAAAAATGCAAAATTGACAAATACAATGAAGAACATTAATAAAGCTATATAAAATGGTTGTTGGGCATTTTTTACCACAGATACCTTAAAAAATTAAAAATTAAAAAAATAATTTTTTGAAAATAAACAGGACTGACCCAGACGAATTTATCCAGGCAGGCAAAAAAATTCGGATCTGGCCGGATTTTGGGCAGATCCGGCCGAATTTGATAACTATGGTTTCCAGGGACCAGGGAAAAAATGGAAGACAACCATTAACTTGGATGACACGAGTAACACCATTGGAATTTTACATGTAACCTTATCATTTGTGAGTGATATCCTTGGAATAGTTGACACGCCTTTTAAAATGGAAATTACTGTTAGTGCTTCAGCTCTCCCCACCTGAAACAGTTCACAACACAACTAATTTGAATGTTAATTTTATACTGTTCCAAGTGGTTTGCATTTATGCCGATTTTGGCATGTTTGCTTCTGCAATTTCACAGGGCCAAACTAGGATATATAAATTCCTGTACAAAGGAGTTATGAGACCCTCCCTACACAAAGGAGTTATGAGACCTTCCTACACAAAGTTTTGTAACATAGGGGACTTGTTGCAGAAACATGAGGCTAGCAAGCTAATGTTCCAAAAAAGGGGAAACAATTTGACCAAAATCACTCATTTATCTATGGCAGTGTTAATACGACTCATAGACCCCATCTAAATAGCAACTCACTTAGAAGTAGATAGAGTTGAGGTTAAGATCTTGAAAAGTTGAGGAACAGTAAGCTTGAGATAGACAGCCCAGGATTGTGAGAGACGCAGCCTGCAGGTAATCCTTGAGATCCTTTCTTGTTGAGCTCCTACCAGTAACATCATTGTACTCATTTGATACGAACTCCTAAGTCCAAGCTTGTCCTTAGGAACTGTTCCTTTCCTAGACAAAACAGTACAGTGGTTGTGTGGTTGAAGAGAAAGATCTTTCTAGGTAGTTGGGCATGCATGAATATTCCTTTTAGGGATGCAGATAACTCTTCAATATTCGAGGATTCTATCCCTATTGTAAATATATAAACAAAAAAAGAAAGAGAGCAAACATCTATGATCTATAAAACATTATGGATATACCATTTAGAGGAATAATCGTTCTTCTTGAAACTCTAGTTCCTAATCTTCACATTTACAGACTTGTTTTTGTCCTCGGCCTGACTTTAGGAAATGAATCCATGCTTAGAGTTGGCAGTCTCTTTTCTATAATGTAGTTTCTTTGAATGAAAACGGCTTCGATCAGACAAGACACAAATAAAAATGACAGTGATTTCAGAAAACAAAAAAAAAAAGTTTTGGCAATAATTGATCTGTGATTGTGTGGAGCTTCCACTACAAATTCATTAATATGGATCCTTTCTTATTAAAAACTAGCAATTGATTGAAGTTTGCTGTTAACACACTAAAACAGACTTAAATGGTAAACATAGAGAGATTGCAAGTATGTTGAACTGTTAAGGAAAGAAACATATACATATGCAAGTAAAGAACTGAAGATAACATATCAACAGAGAGAAAG
The DNA here is from genome assembly GCA_037957365.1 of Torreya grandis. NCBI lineage: Eukaryota > Viridiplantae > Streptophyta > Pinopsida > Cupressales > Taxaceae > Torreya > Torreya grandis. The sequence continues at coordinate 1,751,946 of JARHVA010000532.1, forward strand.
AAGTTACCCTCGAGAAACTCAAGATGAGAAAATTCCAGAAGAGTGAGGTGAATCCTCCTCTTGTCACTATTTCCTTTCAGTTACAAGGTACTGCTATTAATGGCCTCATGAACAATAATTACAATATAACTTGCCCAAAACCTGGATTGAATGCTACTGACTTGCAAGACACGCTTCCTCACTGCCACAGCTCACTCCAACGCCAAACAATCAACAGACTGCTAGGAGAACCTTCACTGAGTAAATTGAAAATCACTTCCTTGATTCTTGACCAAACACGACTCAACACTAATTGTGTCTACCTTCAACAGATGCCAACATATATGCAAAGCCACAAGGGACCCTCTGAGAAGCTGTGAAACCAACTGTATAGGAAGTGTCACAATTGATTTACGTAGCATATTTACATACATGAGCATAGTGGACTTAGTTAGCTGATGTTGCCAAAACTTATTAGATCTGAAATTCAAATCATGCCTCCCCAATTAGAGGATTTTGTTCCCCAAAAGCTTTAAGAACTCTTTAGGAAAATTTATTTCCCACTTACTCTTTGGAACACCATTTGGCCTTGTTGGGTAGCTGACCTTTTAACCCAACTTGCCACCGCTCTTGCACTCCTCTTCTTGTTATCATTTCCTTATTTTGTAGCACAACATCGTTCTCCAATGCCAATTGAATTAGGAGCAAGGTCTTCAATAGAAGGTAGCCGTGGATCTCCTTCTTCATTGTCTAGCATTGAAGGTTCAAAGAGACATATGTTCTCAACATTAACAATTAAATATATTTTCATATAAGGACCATATCTAGGAGGCTTGAGCTTCTTAGTTTCACCTTGGAGCCTTTCTCTACTCAAGTACAACCATACCTTGTCTTCAACAAGGAAGTTATGTTCAATCCTATTTTGATCATGGCGTGCATTGTACTTGACCTGTGACTCCTCCAACCTCCCTTGCACTTGGAGGTGAAATTGTTGAATATTCTCAAAGAACCATTCAGCCTTGTGGATCTCAAGATCTACTTTCCCATTTTCTATGTATGGCTATCCCAAAACAATATCAAATGCATATTAAGGTAAGTAACCAAAACAAGTTTCAAAAGAAAATTTATTGGAAGATGAGTGCAATGCCCTATTATAGGAATGTTGAATACACACCAAATTTTCATCTCAAGTCTTTGGATGCTTCGTATTATACCTTCTTAAGAGTTTCACCAATGTTCTATTTACTACCTCAGTCTGCCCACCAGTTTGTGGATGAAAAGCAGTAGACCGCTTCAATTTCGTATCCATTTTCTCCCACGATGTAGACCAAAATTTGACAACAAATCTTGAATCCTTATCTGAGATGATAGATCTAGGCAACCCAAAGTGAACCCACCCATTAGCAAAATACAACTCAATTAAATCATTGTTTTTTAGGGTCTTTTTATAAGAAATAAGAATGTCTTACTAAACCGGTCCACAACTACAAACAAATAGTAATGGCCCTTCTTTGACATAGGCAACCCGCCTACAAGATCCATAGAAATGCTTTCTCGTGGCCTAAAAGGAACCAGTAATGGCATATACAAACCCAATTTCTTGTTACTAAGCTTGCTTGTACTACACAACACACATCCTCTTATAAACTTAGTAACATCAACTTGCATATTTGGCCAATAAACATACTTTTGTAAATGCGCCACTATCTTTGTAACTCCAAAATGTCCTGCAACTCTTTGAGTGCATAGTCTCATTAACTGAAATCTTTCTCCTTGAGGCACACAAAGCTTACCCATTTTGAAGAGCAACTTATCTTGAAGATAATAAGCCTCCTTGGGCTCAAAACCGACACCTTGAGGCCTCTTTGCTTGAAGAAATGCTTCCCCAAAATATGCATCATGCTCATATCCTTCCACATAAAATCCATGCACAAAAAGTTCAAGAAGGGTTAAGATACCCATAAAGCAATAAAAGTTTTGCATTTCTTTAATATGTTATTCTTGTCCAACTCCCAAATTCAACGTTCTTAATAAGTGCATTTTTTATAAAATTTGGTAAGCTTTTTATCTTAAAAACCAAGTTTTTCCAAGTGGAATTTGTGCCACTCATTGGATGAATAGATTCTTTTTTGTTTGATGTTTTATTTTGTCTCATCCACATTCAAGTAAGAAAAAAAAAATCAAGACTTTGTTTTAATCACAATAAAGGTATTTGAAGTTAAATCATTCTTGTTTTTTTTAACTAAAGCTTTGATACACTAAAATTGGGTTTTTTAAAGATGAGTTGGTAATTTCACTTTATGCATCAAATCCATTCCACAAAGATAACACTAGTTTTTTACAAAGCATTTCATTGGTGTTTTGTTGTGAACTTTTACAAATTAATTTTTTTAAGATAAATGCATTTTTTGTTTACGAATCAATCATATTGGCCTTCTTTATATTTGTTATGCTTTGATGTTTCATTCTCGTTGGTAAATTAATTATTGTCTTGGTCTTGTGACGTCTATTCATTTTTAAAGCACGTCATTTATAAGGTTCGTACTTATTGCTTTCAATGGCATTTAAATTAGCTATTTTTTAAGCAATCTATGCAAACTATTTATTTTTAAAATGATGACATAGTTACTCTTATGAATCAAATTGCATGTCAAAACGAAACTTTAAATGCTTTACTAGTCTTTTTTATTGAACAAATGGCAACCATACAATCTTCTATCGACACTTAAATGCTAAATTTGCGTCTTTTGCACATGATAATAGCTCTCATTATGAACTTCGTTGCGCTCCTAAATCAACTTGCACTCCTTTGAACAACACTCCTGCCAACCCCGGTTTACACATTATGAACTCTATGAGCTATCTAGATGGTGGCTTTGGTTAGTGTGAAGATGGTATTATTGAACCTCTTTTGTTTCATTCTAATACAAAATATAGAGGTCTCAATTTTAGTGATTCAATTGCTTTTAATGAAAATTTGGAATCGTATTGTTCTTCTCACCGAAGAACTTATAATGCAACTTCTTTTGATTAGAATGTTTCTAATGCTCATGCTTTGGTTAAAACTGATAAAACTTGTACGCATTGTGAAAAATATGGACATCATATCTCTACATATTGGAAATTGCATCCATGCAAATCTTGTGGTAAATCCACTCATAACACTTTGCATTGTTGGAAAATGCCTAAAACACCTAATTCCAAGGTTAAAACTATTTGGATACTTAAAGATAATGTATCTTTTAGAGACTTTGATATGTCTTCTTACAATAATTATTCACTTGCTTCGCGTCAAATATCTTTTGCAAACAACACATATTCTTTGTCTCGCTTTTGATAAACTTATCTTCTATGCATTCCTTGCTTTTTGTTGCAAAGAAAATATACTTTGTTAGAGCTCATTTTTTACTAACTTCTTTTTGTACAGGATTCTACACTTTGTGATGCAAGTTTTTTTCTCCATTTCCTTTATTGTACATCTACTTTTATTACATTTTGTATGTAGATCGTATTTTTTGACATATTGGTTACTTAACTTGAAAGATTGGTGTTAGTTTGTTTGTTTTGCAAAGTTTCGTGGATAATTTCTCCTTCTTGTTAGTCTTTGTTCCACTGCGACTCGACCACATTGTCCAAAGAGAATTCTTGGATATTATTGATGATCACACTTTCATCCTTACAACTTTTAGCAAAACCTTTTTTTCTCCTTTATTTCTCAACTATTGTAATTCCTCTTGAAGGAAGTTTTTATTAATGAGAAGTATTATGTAATTTCAACTTGTAAAAGGTTTTCTACACTTTTGTAACTCCAAATTAAGTTTAAGAGAGAGTGTTGAAGAATTAATCTTATTTGAGTCCTTTATAAATGCACTTTATCCCAGATTTATCAGGTGGCTCTCAACTCTCTTGTCCACTTTTAGGATTTAGGAGTTACTTGCTCAAATAACTCTTTCCCCAACATGTAATACACATATTCCTCCCTTGTAAGAGGATTACGACACTTGGCACACACATAAAGCTTGCTCATGCAACTCTTTTTTCTCTCCTAGCTATATTTATTGAGCTCTCATTCTTCAACATAATCAATCTTCTTGCACAATCGTGCTTTTGCATTCTTATGATATTTTTTGGCTTAAAGCCATTCTTCTCTCTCTCTCTCTCCTAACTTCTACTTGCATGTACTTGGAGATTCATTGTTTGCAAGACTTCTAATATATTGTGGAGTTTTTCTCCGTTCGACAGTTTTTCCAATTGTCAAATCTTGTCTCGCATTTGTGGTTTGCTTACTTTTCAAGGGAACATTGTTCCTTTAAGCATTTTCATTGCTTGTTTTCAACATTAATATTTCAATCTTTGGCAATAATTCTATTACTTATGTTTAAAATCAACAAATGCACCTTGTTGTTTCTTACCTTAAGTAAAAGACTCACCCACTACTATAATGGCATGCAAAGGCGTTGCTATGGAAAAGAAAGCCTTGATTAACTTCCACAAATACTAAATTGCAAGTATAAAGCTTCTTGTTTCAATCAGATTGTAAGGCTTAGGCCAATTCATTATGGCCTCTACCTTTGTCAAATCAATTCTCAACTTCCCATCTGCACCCACATGCCCCAAATAGACAAGTGATTGTTGTACAAACTCACATTTCTTTTTATTCAACAATAACATGTTCTCGTTTTAAACTTGTGTTAAATGAATTAAATGATTATCATAAATTTTGCTGAAAACAAGAATATCATCCAAATAAACAATAACAAAAGCATCTATAAATGGCCTCAAAATCTCATTCAACCACATGGAAATAACCAAGACATTGCACCCCTGAAGAGTAGTACCAACCATAGATTGTATACTCTATGAGTGTGCGAATACTCGCCAAAAATATACTCCGCAAGTATACTTCACTTATACTCGCAAGTTTTATTGGCCAAGTCTGTGCGAGTTTTTGCACAATACTCGCCAAGTGCACAAACTCGCTTACGTTTGGAACATGCAATCAATGCTACAAAAACACTAAAAAAATAGTTAACAATGCAAGAAAACATAGAAATTTATCCTTTTTAAGCACACACTCTCAAAACAACATTTGAGCATACTTTAAGCAAATTAGAGGGAGCTTGGAGCGGATTTCTACAACAAATTTGAGGAAATTCGATTGCTAGGCTATTTTTTCATTTTTTTTGTCATTTGTTGACACCATTGAAGCAAATGTTTGTGAGTCAAGCATGGTTAGACTCGACATATTCAAAGAAATTTGATGGAGAGAGAACCATAAAGACATTTTTTGATGATGTCTTTGCAAGGATAGCTATAGAAATCGTCAAGGTAATTTCAAATTTAAATTTAAATTTCAAGTTGATTCCTTTATTTTCAATTTTTTAAAGTATTTACTTTATTTTTAAGTTTGTAACTTTAATTTGTTTGTAACTTTGTAGGTGTCGAAGCTTTTCGTGAGGGTTTTGTGCTTGGTGGATGGGGAGCAAAACTCAATGGGATACATTTATGATGCCATGGATAGAGCCAAAGAGGCCATCCAAGACTTGTATAGGGGCAATAGAAACAAATTTGATCCTATTTGGGAGATAATTGATTGAAGGTGGAACAATTACACATACCCAGTCATGCAACGGGGTATTACCTTAATCCCAAGTTTTTTTTACTCCAAAGGATTCACAAATGTTAATGTGGAGGTTATAGAGGGCTTTTCAACATGCACTGAGAGTATAACACCTGAGGTTGAGGTGAGGGACCTCGTTATTTCAAAGTTGCAAAACTACACAGGCTAGGAGGAGTTTCTTTTCTTTGGCACTAGCTATACTACGAAGATCCACCTAGACACCAGATAATAAAAATTGAAGTTTTTACTTCTACCTTACAAGTAACAAATTTACAATTAGTAATTGCTTACAAACTTTTGAATATCTTGTTTGCAGATTCGTCGTGGGAAGATTGGGGTTGAAATACACCAAATCTACAAAAGCTAGCCCTCCAAATTTTATCTCAACCTTGTAGCACTTTTGGATATGTGTGCAAATGGAATTTGTTTGACACAATTCACACGAAAAAGTGCAATAGTTGACTCAACGACACCTCAATGACCTAGTGTTTGTGCAATACAACCTTCAACTTCACACAAGAAAAATAGAGAACATATCACAAAATCCTATTGATTTGGATGAAATCGATCCCTTCAGTGACTAGACTATGCATGACAAGAAGACCCCCTTGTTCACAAAGGACAAGATTGTTGATTCTGAGAGACAAGTTATGGAAGGTGTAGGCAGTGGTACAACAAAAGTAGGAGAGATTGGATTGGATGACATCCTTGTAAATGTTGTCGAATATTAGGCAAAAGAGGAGTCACTACCATTTGGTATAAGGGTGGAGCCACAGGCGTAGCATTCTATGCAAAGCGAGGAGACGTAGCAAACTGCGAGGACTAGAACTTTCAATCTCTCATATTTTTCACTAGAACAAAGAAAAGGAAATTGCAAATTCTTGTAATTTGTAACTTGCATTGATATGCAATTTATGATGATGATTTCCAATGACAATCATAATAAATTTATAAGTATCATTTTATTATTGTATTCGCATGATTATGCAATTTTGTCATCTATTTGTATTCAAATATAATAACAAACACTTCCCCAAAGTTTTACACACTCATTTGATACATTTTGTAACTGTAACTTGTATACAATTTATGTTTTTTAAAGAAATTTAAGTATTTTTTAAGTTGTTGAGTATTGGCGAGAATTTGCCGAGTCAAATTTGTTTTGGTTTGTCGAGTACGAGTATGCGAACTATGGTACCAACCATTCATATACCACTTGCCTAGTCTTGAATGATGTTTTCCATATGTCCTCTTTTTTAATCCTCACTTGATGATACCTGGATCTCAAATCCAACTTAGTAAAGTACTTAGCATGTTGGACTTGGTCTAAAAGATCATCAGTCTGTGAAAGAGGGTAGCTATTCTTGATGATTGACTTATTGAGTGCTCTATAATCAACACACCTCCTCCATGAACCATCTTTATTAAGTACTAATACAATTGGAGAAGTACCATGACGGATTATAACTTGATTAATCAAAGATTGTAACTATTGTTTTACCTCATTGGCATCCACTAAGGATTTGGAAGAGGACAATTTGGTAGCAATTGAATCTCATGCTCAATAGGCCTCACAGGTGGCATATTCGTGGGCTCTTGGAAAACTTCCCTAAATTGTCGCACTAAATCTCCCATCCATTTCTGCTCTTTGTTATTGAACATGCTACAATAATTCTTATGTGCAGCCACTTCTTTATCTTGCATGTCTCTTAAAATAAGTAAAGCAAACTTGCCACTAGCATTAATTAACCTATTGGCTTGAGAGGCACTTACCAAGGAGATCTTTGAGTTGCATGCATAGGCTTTGTCGATGTAGCTCTTGCCATCCTTCACCAAATGGTATTGATTAACTCTACTCATGAAGATGGCATCCTGCCAAACACTACACACACGTCAAGAGGCACAACACCCACTATGACTTCAACAATGAAATGTTTATCAATACCAAATGCAACCTTGCATTGCTTGGTCACCTTTAACTCTAATCCTTATTTTACCCGACACAAAGCATACAGATTAGGATGATTGTAAGTTTCTAACCCCAATCTGCCCACTAACTCCTTGCTTATCAAATTTGCTAGAATGCAAGAATCAAAAAGAGCATCCACTTTAGTTTTCTTGATTTGAACTTTAATACAGACAAGTTTTATACGTTCACCTTGATCTTGAGTCCTATTGCTACCCAAAGATACCTCTTTGTGAATAGAGGTACAACATAATGTCACATCCACATCAAAGTTGCACCCAACTTTTTTCCTTGAAATGAAGTCAAAGCCTTCTTTTTCTTGTTGCTTTTGAATGGATGCAATTTTGGATGCAAATTCCAACAAGTCTCCTTTGAATGCCTATACATATCAAAAGGCCCACAATGCTTTTTATTATCCTTTTGAGAAAAAGCAGTAGTAGTTTTACACTTTACACTTACCTTTCCCCCTTTTATTAGAACCATCTTGTTATTTTCATGTGTTTGAAGAGGTAGAAGGACCCTACCTTTTGCCCATCTCTAAGTAGTGAGCTTGAGAACAAGCCTCATCTACATCCGTAGGCTTTAGTCAAGAGCACGAGTCTCATGAAATGGCTATGGAGTCCACCTGTGTACTTTATTAGGAAGTCACCGTCTGTTATATCCTTGTCCATCTGGATTGCCATCTTATAAAACTCACTTGTATACTCCTACACGCTTTGGCCTTGCTTTTGCCTAAGTTATTGCCAATACATGGACCTCTCTTTCTCGTAACAAATATGATAAAATTGTTTCTTGATCAGCATTTTAAATTCATCCCACTTGGTAATTGGAGGAAGCTTCTTAACAACCAATTAATGAACATAAATTTCAAACCAAGTTAAAACATATATGGTTAATTTTAACCTTTCAAAAGAAATCTAATGACTCTCATTAATCTAATGCAAACTGAAATATACCTCAAGCTGGGCTAGCCAATGGTCTAACTTCTCCGCATTCACCTCTCCTTCATTCAGTTGAATCTCAATCTTTGCTTCATCTTTGAATGGCAGTGGAGCTTGATTGGTATGGGGCTTTCCTTCCACCTTCTCATGCTTGGGAGCTTTCATCTCGCTTTTTTCAGAAGTTCAATAGAAAAATCTAGCTTCACTGTCACATCCCATTTTGGCTTGTGCTGGAATAAGGGCACCTACCAGTGATCGGTAAAACATAACTAATGTTAGTTCGTATTTGATCAAATATCGATTTGTGGATTCTTGGTTGAGGAATGTGTTTTGATTCATGTTAATATTTCTATCATGTGTTGATTAAATTTGTTGCAATTGCATTAACATCTAGGGTGTGACCTTACAGTTAATGTACTAATCAACTTAATATTGGTTTAGACCTAAGTTAAGGTCACTTTGGTAATTATATTGTTTCACCTATAATCATGGTTGAGACATCTTTATTGCCGAGCTAGCCAAGATATTTTGTGATTGACAGGGGGCCGTCATTGGCATTAGGCCAATTGTGCCCTTAATATCTCGATACTCCAACCTTGCATAAATTTAATATTGCTAAAGCAATGCAAATCCTTTCATGTGGTCCTATTGTGCATGGTGGTCAAGGAATTTAGCCATGGTGGAAGGAAAGTCTTTAGTTATGATTAAATCTTATATTTGGCATTATCAAAGATTTTAATTATTGCATGGGAAAAATATGTGTGCGTGTGTGTGTGTGTGTGTGTGTGTGTTTTACTACGAAATTTATAATGATTAAAATATTATTTGTCTTGGGCTTTGAAAAAATGATTTAGGGTAATAGCAATTACTTTCTTCCCTGCAGTGTTGGGATTAAAAGTCTTTAGCTTATAAAGTTGTGTGTTTTTGCTTGCAAGATGGGCAACCTAATCTATCCTTGCCTCGTAGCATGTTGATGTCCTATATTGAGAATTTCAGTCATAAAGATACCAAATTTGTATCCTCCTTGTAGCTAATAAGAGTATCAAGGTTAGCAAGAAATATATATATTATCTTTTTGTTCGATTAAAGGGATCCAAGTTGTAGACAATTTTCAGATATAATGCTCAGATGTGAGTAGATGAATTCTAGTTAATGATCCATTCGATTGCAGAGGTATGATTAACTTACCTTCTCTCTTTGTCATGGTGAAACAATGATAATCAGAAAAAAAAAATCTGGCGAGTTTTTCCGGTACCCGATCCGAGGGTTGTGACATTCACCATGAGAATCCCCACAATGGACTCCGACTTATCAAGCTTATCCATCTTACTCACGGATACAGAGATGTTAGCAACATCCTCTTCTAACTTGCATAACATCAAATGGAGGTCTTCCTTCATTAGGATGGGCCATGCCTTTGATTTCTTTATTCCACTTTCTTGTGAAAATCTCGATCTGCAAAGGAACTAGGATACCTTCTCCACCAACACTTGTTGCTCTAGTAATAGGCATAAAACTACAAAAATAGTTATACAATAACCATACAAAGGAACTAAACAGCTCGCATACCAATTTGATCTGTAATCAATAAGAATCCTTTCTTATTAAAAACTAGCAATTTATTAAAGTTTGTTGTTAACAGACTAAAACAAACTTAAATGGTCCACAAATGGAGATTGCATGTATGCTAAACATGCAAATAAGAACCGAAGATGACATATAAACAGAGAGAGACAAGTTACCCTGGAGAAACTAAAGATGAGAAAACTCCTTAGGAGTGAGGTGAATTCTCCTCTTGCCACTATATCCTTTCACTTACAAGGTACTGCCATTAATGGCCTTCGTGGACAATATTTACAATACAACTTGGACTGAATGCTAATCATTTGCAAGAAACACTTCCTCACTACCACAACTCACTCTCACACCAAACAATCAATAGACTACTAGAAGAACCTTCACTGAGTACATGGAGAATCATTTCTTTGATTCTTGACCAAACACTACTCAACTTTGATTGCTTGTGCCTTCAACAATGCCAAAATATATGCAAAGCCACAAAAGACCCTATGAGAAGCCAAAACAAACAAGTGTTTGGGACAAACAATGGTTGCAACCTTTCCTCTACCCATGCTTTGTTCACGGATGGAACAGTCATTTTGTGGAGGGCAAAACCATTAGGGCAGTTTTCAAACCACCAAGGCGGTTACACAAACGCCACCTGCATGACCGGCGGTTTCTGCGATTGCACAACCACCACCTAGATAAATTGGCGGTTTTGCAATCTCAACAAAACCCTTAACTTCGCAAACAAGGCCCTACTGACTTGTTCTTTCCAAGGAAGTCTGGATCATCCCTGATCCGATTTTGTCACTGCAACCCCTCCGTACTTTCAAATCATCCCTCTAAATTGTAACCAAGATGAAACCAACTATCTAGGAAGTGTCGCAAGTGTTTTACGTAGCATATTTACATGCATGAGCATAGCGGACTTAGTTAGCTGATGTTGCTAACACTTCCGATCCATAATTCGGATCAAGAATTTGTATCTCGCTTGGCAATGACCAAAAATATTACCTTTATCAGGTCATATCTGGAATTCACCAGAATAATTATGGTTGCATGACAAGCATTGTGAGATTGATAATACCAATAGCATCACCAATGATGTTTAACTAAGTTATAGGTTCGTCACTTTTTGCAGAAGAACCAAGGTTGGGTTTGGACCGGATCTTGGTCCTAGTTCAGTACGTGTGCAAGTTCACCTAGGGTTCATCCTAGGCCACCCAAGGGAGGCCAACGATTAACCCTAGGCAAAGCTGCAAGAAAAAAAAATGTCTTTTTTATTTTATTTTCTAATTTTTTCTCAAAATAGTGCCAATAGATCCATTTGCAATATAAAGATATAATGCAAACAACGAATTTTAGTATGCGTAAACAGTACTCGCGAAAAATATGCATAAGCCGCCCCTATTGATTCCTGGCTATTCCAACAACTTATCGAAGTGGGTAGCATAATATTTAAAAATTATTTATTATGACTCAAATAATAAACAATACCCATAAATTCTGCCCTGGACTGCAAATGGTTCACGACACTGATTATTTTCATATTTTGCTTTTTATATCAATATGCATACCATGTGGTTAAAATGACAATGTCACTAATTTCCTATTTATTAGGCTAGAATTTATATATTTTTTATTTTTTATATTTTTTTGTACAGCCGAACCCAAGCCATACCCAAGGCCCAAAAGAAAATTGTCGTACTAGCAAACCTTGTTCTTCAAACCCGAACCCGAACCAAAAACGAACAGGTAACTTAGATGTTTAAGGATCCCAAATGCTACAAGGTAGAAGACAACTTCCACATTTGCAAAATCAATGGAAGGAAAGCACCTTTCTCATCCACCTGCTCCTACCAGAGACCTTTAATGTTCGTATAAACATTCAAAATATTGTTGAATAGTTAAGTGTGTTGAGAAGAGCCACCTTTTATTTATTTAGGGGCATTTCATAATACAGGAAACAAAAATATCTGCAATAGCCGACTCTCATCATTATTATAGACAAGAAGAATAAGAAAATTTGGACCCTCGTGCATACATAGAAAACTTTTCTTTAGTATGATTTTTAGTTGTATGGCTAGATATCAAGATTTCCTGTCTCATCTTATAGGAGGTTCTCAGATATGCAAAAACAAAGGCGATAACACCAACAATAATGTGCCTAGACTCCAGAGCAGCCAATCCAAAGTTTGAAACTTCATATTTCCAATACATCCTCACTAAAAAGAGAAGGAATATTTCCTAGCGTGTCATAAGTAACTCAGCTGACAATTCTATAACCAGACCATTTATGTGAACAAAATCATTAAATACGGTCTCCCATTAAATATTTAACAGTTAAGTTCTAGATTGGAAGCTTGTGTGAGACTACTTGTCTAAAACTTCTTGCTTGTTCAGATTATTAAACCAGTTACAATAATAAATTTCCAAATTGTTAGAAAAATATATTTTCATTTGTAGAATGGAAACCAATTTAACTCTCATAAAAACCCTTATAAAATGCCTACCAGACCCCAAATTGTCACTTCCACACAAGTGAAGGAAAAACAAAATATAACATAAGGGAAACTCCAACTGGATGAAAAACACAAAGTCTCAATTCAAAGTAAAAAAAATTATGGTGACAACTTAACAATCATAATACAATGAAAAAGCGAGAAAAACACATACCCTCAGAACACGAAGCAATAATTGTACTGCCATCAGCACTCCCATAGGTTGCAGAAGTGCCAACGAGAGTTAAGATGCCTTTTTTGTCATGCACTTGCTGCTTTTCCCATTTAACTTCAGGCAGGGGAAGTTTCGATTGTTGATTAACATCTTCAGATGATTTACGAGCTGTCTCTGTGTACATGTATAAGGAAGATCCAGAAATATTATGTGCTCCCACAACTAGCTGTGATGTCTCCTTGCAAAACGTTACCGCTACCGGATGGCTTCCACTTGGCATATTGATCCTTAGAAATCTGTCACAAACCAAATAATAAAACATAACTGGTAGCATCAGAAAGGATCACTTTGATGAGGCTCACATACTAAACAATAATAACACATAACCAATAAAATGGATTAGCTCACAAAAGTGTCCAGAAATGAACAAAGTAGGTCAACGGGACTCAAAATTAGAGCAAGTTAGAATAGTCAATACAAGGGTAAAAGGGATTCTGAGATGCTTACTTGAAACTTTTGCTCAATGCATCATCCAATTTAAAGACCCTCACTACCCTGTCTGCACAAGCTGGTCACAGATACAAATCACGGAAAGGATTGAGCAACCAGAACTCACCAACACAAGTAAAAGCAAAGTGAACATCTGGTATTCTTTAGTTACAAAATGCAGTCCCCCATCAATTTATGTTATGTGCATTAAAAATACAATCATGCAAAACCTGGAAATATTCTTAACACACAGACAGATTATTAAAGTGGTCAAAATAGATATTTACATCAGCTTAAAATTTTAATGACAGATTATGGTCACATGATACATCCAAATTACTTCAAGTTATTTCAGATTTCTAACCTATTTCACAGTTTGAACATTATTCAATGCCTAAATTTTACATATACAGCATGAATCTACTAATTTATTTCTTGTTGTAAGGGAGAATATGAGAACCGAATGAAAGATGCTGATAACTTTTCAGGTTCCCAATTAATTGTTTCAATATTTAAAATTTTAAAGGCCAAAATGGCACACTTCAATTTTGGTCATTTATCCGACATTTAACTGAGGCTGATAACATGGGTTTGCAGAGAAATAAAAACTTTAATTTGTAAAAAGGAAAACAATAATTAAATGTGCCCAGATTGGATTTGACCAATTCAATATATCTAAAAAATCCGAATTCAACAGGATTTGAGAACCATGCTTGAAAGTACATTCACATGGTATAAAATTAAAAAAGCCCATATTTCAAATCATTTCAGTCCTTTTAATCAGTTTATGATGCATTCAGAGTAGGTCGAGTATGTAGGAAAGTATCATGTGCTTAAGGGCACAATGTTTGCAGTGCTTTCACCTCTTAATTTCAGTTCCGTGGGTGATCATGGTCAATGCAAAAAGTTTGTCTGTTTTATAGCATAAAAGCTCCCATTCCTGTGTTGTGGAAAGCATTTCCACTCCAACTGTAGAGGTTAAGGTTCGATTCTATTCTCTATATTTGTTTTATTCGGAGAGATGTAAAGTTAAAATTACTAATAAATATCCTTCTCTCTCAACCTGCTCATGGCAACTGCTAGTTGTCATGAACAGATCAGAATTTCTTCAACTTTAATAATTAATGGGTAGGATTTAGAGAAATGTTAGGGAAGCACATCTTTTCAGAAGCTTAGAAATTCTGGAAAAAAGATTCAAATTAAATTATTTTGTTAAAATTGGTGATAATCATCAATTCTAATAGCTTAAATTGGTGAAGAGGCGAATCATCAAGACCTCGCTTCAAGTACAGTGATGCCAGTGTGAAGGCCGCTGCTAAAATAAATAGCTTTGCTGGTCTTTGAGAGCAAAGAGAAGAAGTTGGTTTTTAGTGAAACTGAGATTGATGAGGGTTTTGTGGAACTAATTAACAATTTTAAAGGAAAAAACCTTGAAGCTGAAGAACACCAACATAGAACTACTGTGAATCTCTTTCAGGTGTGGAGGACAAATGATTAGGCAAGTAATTAAGGATAAAATTGAACTGAATTGGGCCCAGACTTCTTCATGCCTTGATTACAGAAGTTGGATAACACAATTTAAAGCTAAGAATATTGTTGATGTCTACTCTGCAAATTATTTTCCTTTTTTCTGTTGTTTATGCTCTGCTGCCTCTATCAGTTGTGTTAATGGCACACTTGAATTTTGGTCATTCATCCACAACGTGCCAGTATATTTGGGTCTTGTCTAAGGTATTTGTAGCCAAGGCGCTGTCTATTTGGTCTTCAATATGACTTTGTATATTATTTCTTTAAAAAAATCAAACTAGCATATAAAAAGAGGATGCTAATTAAATAAGTTTTTAGATATTATTTTAGTAATTTAAAAATATTTGAAAGCAAAGATCTTTGGGGAAGGGAAGAGAAACAATACAAGATCTCCATCGGAATCTAGAAGATGCATGTTTTGGGAGAATTGATCTCCAAGGCACCCCTTGCTGCCAAAAGACATCAAGGAGACAAGAATTGGAAAGCATGATTTATGCTTTTAAAAGAATAAATAAACAAGGGCCACATAGTGGCTATTCATGTCCCATGCAAAATTTGTGTATAGAGAATTTGTTTATATTGTCGTTGATAAGTATTAAGCACAATACATGAGTTGTCTATGCTGATGCCAACCTGACCAATAAAAACACTTGTTGAGGTATCACTATAGTTTAAGTATTATAAGTGAGGATGTACCTAGTGCTTTCAAGCTACCTCAAAATCCTGAGAAACACTTCGCATCACAAGAGAAATCACCCTAGCTCTGTACTTCACAGAAGGTTTTCCCCTACCCTGAATAAGTGTCGAGTTGAAATATGTTATGTTTTCACCACAAGCATCTTAGAATTCTATTAAACTGATAAGCAAAAAGGGCACATACTTTTGCTTGCAATATTGATCTGAAGTTAGTGGGAGAGAAAGTCTAAAGAAAGAAAGAAGCATGTGGTGTATGAGCAGAAGCCATAATTCTGGTAAGGACTTATGGCATTGTACATATCAACCCAAACCAATGATTGATTAAAAAATCCACTGGAATCTCTTATGTATGCCCAGCTACCATGCCAAATTAGATCATGTGATGGAACATGGCTGTAATTTTTGGAGAAAGGAAAAGATATTTGCACTTCAAATTTATTTAAGATTGATAGAAGTATATTTAATAGGCCTATAAATGAGGTTGTAATTTAATGCCATGTGGATGTACGATAGAAATGCACACTTCTATGCTTACATCAGTGAATGTAAGCAAGCACACTTGTAACTTTATGAAAATTTGTTTTATTAAAACTAAGTAAATGGCTTTGGGAATAACACATAAATATGTTGATCTGAATCCCAAGAGGTATTCAGGGGACAACACTCTAAATGAGGATTTAGATGTGTTATATGCATAAGTAGATGCAAAATGATGCAATATTCAGAATAGAGAAGATAATAGAACTGGAACATTAACTTTTTATTAATGTGTGTGTTTTGCATGTGGCATACTCTCGAAGGAGATGTATGGTTATATATAATAGTTGCCAAGAGACAAGTACGGGTGCGAGGAGACGAGTACCAATACTGGTACGACTTTTTTATAAATAGGACACGGGTACGATGAGACGGCAATATATATTTATTATTTATCTATCATATATGATATAAGTTACGAAAATATACTAGAGTCTAGGTTAAAATTTAAAAACCTAAACTATAATTAAATAAATTATTAAAATTTAAATTTAAAATTTAAAATTATAAATTAACCTGAACTAAGCACATGAAATAAAAATACAAATTTAAAAAAAATAATAATAATAATTAGTTAAATTATAAATATTAATTTTTAAACAACAATTAAAATTTTAAAACATTTAAAAATTAAAAAATAATCTATTCAGTAATGTTTATTAATTTAAATTTTTTCCATTTATTAAATTAAAAACATAAACTTATAGTTATAACATTTTAAAAAATAAAAAATTTAGTTGTGTCGTTCACGGCACTGCTGCAAATGTCAATGCCCTGAGTATAGCACTCAAGGCATTGTTGTTCACGGCACTGTCGCGAATGGCAATGCCCTGAGCGTAGCACTCAAGGCATTGTCATTTGAGGCAGTGCGTGAACAGCCAGGAACGACGGTGTCGTGAACGACCATGAATGGCAATGCCTTAACAATAATGACTACACATATACCAAAAAAATAAATAAATGTGTTTCACTGTTAAGTTTGACTCCTAACTGCAAACAACGAGCTTCCAATGCAAACAACCTTTAGGCTTCAACTGCTTCACAATAAATCCAGCGATGTGGTAAAACATGTATCATTATGTATTTTTTTACGTGTTTAGCGTTTATGCATTTTATATACGCAAATTTTCAACACAGGCATGGACAGGCAGACGTCTCTAGGCACGAGAGATATCTTTGTACCCGTCTCTCATACCCAAGACGCATCCCAAGGAGCAGGGGACGCGTCTACCTGCAACACTATTATTTATCTTCTACTATATGATGCTACAAATATGTATACATATAATACGAAGGTATGGAGGCTAAATAACCATTATATAAGTTGGAACAATTCCAAACAATTGCACTTTCATGTGTGACTTTTCACCTTCCACCAGTTGCATTGAATAGTGCTAAATTTGTTGGTCAAAATCGAGCCCACGAGGTGTTGCCCCACGACTCCGCCCCGTCATGAGGAAGAGAGCAATGTTGTTTTGTTGGACGTGCCAAACAAGAAGCTTCACAAAGAAGAGATTGTCATGGAGCAAAGTACAAGGATCACAAAATGAAGGAGCTTCACAAAAAAGAGACGAGCTATGCAAAGGACTTTCTTCGCAACGAACAAATGAGCTTCGCAAAGGAGGACTTGCTTCACAAGAAACAAATGAGCTTCACAAAGAAGGATTTGGTTCGCAACAAAGAAATAAGTTGCATAACAAAGGAAAGGCTTCACAATGAAGAACTAAGCTTCACAACAAAGGATTTCACGTTAGGTGTGCAAAAGGCTAGCGAACATCTTGTGAAGTCCCGAAAAGATGAGAATGGGTCTTGGGAAAGTACCCAGACATCTCCAAGGTACTTGTGATCCTTGGATCATATGTCCCATCACATCCCAAACACCAATACTTGAACAAATAAATGATTGAGTTTTGAATTTTAAATTTATAATATTATCAAAAATAATTTTACAAATTTTAAGTTTAAGAAATCAATAAAAATAAACACCTGCGATTCGCCAATTCAAGTCTTATTATTGCAAAAAGTGGTTATATAACCTGTCGATTGTTATATAACCTGCCTTCGGCATGAATAATAATAAAAGTCAAAGAATTTAAATGTTTCAATAAAAGCATTTCATGCAATCAATAATAGTTATTAATTTTTAAAAGCATTTATTTATTATTGCACATAATTAGCCACTACATCCAATCAACAAATTTACGACGGCAAATTGGGGGCAGTTTTGCATGGCAATGAAGGAAGCTTTGAAGAGTTATGCACCCAACAACAGATGGCAAGTGCTTTTATGACAGTTCCAGCAGTTGCACAACACCACTACAAACATTGAAAGCCTAAGGGCACTTCAACAGATTTTGTAACAACTCTCCACTCCAACAAGAAGACTTCATACAGAATCTTTTGTCAATCCAATTAACTTTGTTACATATATTTGTCATTTGTTTGTGTTACTTTATGTGCCATGTGAAACGCTCCATTACCCTTACCTCCAATTGTTCTTTGCCAAGTTATTTGCTTGCTTTCAAGCAATCAAAGGGTTCTAGAAACCCACCAAGGATTTATTATAAGATTGTAGGATTAGTCACTGGCTCCCTAGTTTTATAGTACGTTATAGAGAAGGAAAATTGGTAGCTGCCTCATTCATTTCCATTTCTTGGAAAGACTCTAAATCTGAGCAAGCATTGTTGTAGTTATAGAGATTTGAAAGTCATTTGCCTCCTTAATTTAAAGCAAATTTGACCAATTACATTGTAAGTGGTTTGTTTTGCTGCTTTCAGCTGATTAATGAGGTTCCAATTGGCATCATGTGGAATGTTCTTAGCAATATTGTTATTTGTTTCATATTCATTTAAGATTCAACCACTAAATGCCTCGAGCAATATTCTTTTCAAAGCAATATGTGAATAATGTAATGGATTAGTTCGCTAAACAAACAGTAACATTCATACATTGCATATACACTTGTCCTTCTCTCATATATTTGCCTTGGCATGACAAATAACTCCTAGCCTAATAGATAAGATGCTGGTTGACTTATGTGGTCATTTTCAAGTTTCTTATTTTAATGTTTCTTTGAGCTTATTATAGATCTATAAATTTGAGGCTTTCATCAGAAATATGTTATTTAAATAGCAATCAGGATACCCCCTTGGGCCAAAAGTGTGGGGAATTCATTGAATTCTAAGGACCGCCTCACCCACATTTGTGGCCGAGATTCCTTGCATGCATGATCACACCTTGGATCGCCTTATCCATCTAAGTCCAATACTACCGAGGTCTGAGTTGTGAGTTGAGTAGACAATAAATTACTTTTCCACCTTTCAGTCAGCTGTGGTTTGGAAACTTAGATGGATTACATGCTCGGCAGCAGTAGGTGTTTTGTTAGGAAGTCTGGAGGAGGCACCCTTGTGATATGGCATTAGTATTCAAATATATTTGTAAATGAATAACTCAAGTATGTACAAATAAATCAGTTATGAAGTAATAAATTAGTTATGTGGGAAAATGTCAATTATGCAGGGATATGTCAATTACATCCTGACACAGTCATCAGTTATTATGTCAATTGAATTATGTAGTCACTCATCAATTATGCCACCTGAAGTTATGTAGTCACTTACCCATCAGTTACGCATCAATATTTAGGAATATGTCAGGTACGATAACTGACCTTACAGGGGGTTAAGGGAAGCATTAACCAATTACACTAAGGCTTTAAGCTGGCAGGAGTTATAAAAGGTATTTAAATCTGCAGGACTTATAAAAGGCCTTTTAGCCTTAAATAGCAAAGGTGTCAGGCAGGAGAAAAAAGTGGGCAGAAAGCTGTGTAAGGACTATTTGTGGAAAGGTGCAGCATAGGTAGTGCCCTTGGATTGGGCATGGGTTGGCACCCATACCTTCTCCGAAAAGTTAGTTTGTTTGGTTCTATTTGGAAATAATTTTAATGACAGTAAATTTTGTTCTGATGTTTCCTTATTCAGTTTGTAATATCAGTTGTCGAGAAACATCTGCGTGTTAATTCAAGTCAATCTTCATGCCCCATCTTGAATGGTCTACTGAGTACTCATTGCATCTAGGTGATGCTCACAGGCATGAAGCACCTGGACTTTCTAGGAGGCCACCCATCTGAATACTGTTCCATCTCAAGCGGGCTTAACCATGGAGTTTCCCCCACAATCAGACCTGCTTAGCATGCTACCTCATTGTGCCTTATGAACCATCCATTTTGGAGCTCCCTAGCTCTTTCATATTTATGCAATTGGGGTTTCCACAATGCATCATTATGTGTAATATGTTTTTTTGGGGAATCGGCTGTGTGTTAATTCAAGTCTAACTTACCAGCACGGGTTCGGGTTCGGGTTCGGGTACAGATAAGGGGTTTGGATACAGGGGTTCACCATTTGTTTTGGGACCCTAGGTACAGTACAGTATGGCTTGTATACATCCATACAAAGAAAAAATTATAAACAAATAAACAAAATTAACCACAATATCGATGTTATATTTTTGCATCAAATATATATTTTTTTAAATAACAAGAAACTACTGATAATTGATAATTCAAAATATTAAAGGAGTCGTGACATATGATATACCACATATTATCTGATCAAATAGGAAAATAACCAATGGTCATAGTCAAACCCAAAAACTACATGAACAAATGATCAAATTGCTCTTCATCAAGAGCATCCATATCAGTAATTGGTTCATTGGAACCAGATGCAATAGGACTAATAGTACTTTAGTTAGATGTGTGTGTGTTTTTTAAGTTTGTTGTCGTGTTTTTTACTTTTATTATCTTTTTTTTTTTGTGTGTTTATTATGACTGTCATACCCTGACCAGCACTGTTTTTTAATTATGAATTTATTACGACAGCCACATACCCAGGAGGTACCAGTACCAGAACTGTACCGATATGGGTACAGATACCTCCAAGGCAGTGCCCGATAACATAGATTCAAGTCAATCTTCATTGCCCATCTTCAATTAGAAGTTCAGAAAAAACCATCTCTCATAAGCTTGAATGGTCCACTTGGTACCCTTCAGTTTAGTTCAAATAGAAATTTTCAGTCCTCAACAACAAACTTAAAAGAAAAAACCAGAACAGATGTGTGGTTATTGTTTCAATCTTTTTCAAATTCTGTTGTAGTTTTCCATTTAATATTAGTTCCCAGATTTAAGAACACAACAGTGGTATCGTATATTTTTGGATTTTAATATCTTCACAATATCTTGCTTATTTTTTGATCTTTCCATTTATTATTACTTGCTGCTGTGATCTTTGGCCAATCATTGATTTATATACTCAGGAGATGCTAGCTCAAACTTCATACATATGCAGTTAATTTCTGGACTGTAAGACTTCTCAGTAGACATTTGAACATTATTGGGGCTTTTATTGGAATCAATTTTCTCAGAGTACAGCTCTGCCCTTTTGTACTTAGTTGCACCAACCAAATTGCAATGGACACACATTACAAACAGCTACCCTCTTCATTTACTAGGTTTCTAGATTTCAAAGAGAAGTTGGTGTCTCTGCATTTTCCAGGTGTGTAGTTTTTGATGCAGAACCTGGATTTTTGAGGTTTCTGAGTGTTTCATTACCCCTGTTCCTGCTAATGAAGGTTTTTGGGATTGCAGTCTTCAGACACTGGGTGACTGGTTACACTTGCTGCTAATATCAATGCTCCGCTGCCTTATCTTGACAAATCAGTATGTGTAGTTGGGAAAAATCCTGGAGTTCCATAAAAATTGCATAGAGTATGGTACAGGAAAAAAGGTATATCTATATACTTAAACATATGTAAACTTTTGCTGGGCTGAGCAGAGCGTATTGGCTGGGACATGGGTTAGCAGTTAAACAAGTTTTAAAATTAAAAAATAAATAAATAAATGTCCAGATTGGATGAAACCCATTTGGTACATCTGAAAATCTGGATCTGACAGTATTTGAGCCAGATCCAGCAGGATTTGGTAACAATGATGAATATAAAGTACACTGCTCCCTACTTTTCAAGTATATTTTTTTGTGAATTCAATCATTTTATATATTGTTTTTAAAATGTTAAAAGGAGATTGGTGCATCCATTGCTATGGATGGTTACATAGTGGTCTGGCATCAGTTGCACACAACATACTCTTTTGCCTCGTGTCCAAATCCATACTGACTAACCTTATCCTCCCTGAAGTCATATTAAAAGATGAATTGTTTCGAGATATTGCTGCTCCCTGCAAAGTCAGTTCTGTGCACATACAGCAACTCACCGTTATGTTTATATCACCAATATTGATAAATTGATTGTTGCCCTATACGTCATGCTTATCGCTATGGCATACTTTGCTTCTATGCCCAAAGCTTTATGGTTTTCTTCGTGGAGTCCATGAAATTTGTGAATTGATTTTAAAAGGATTGTCTGGGTTTGGCTCCCAGTGGAATCCCCATAATTTTGTTTACCTATCAAAGAAAACAAATTGGTGATAATCTAGAAATATTTTTCCAATTTCCTTAAAATTTATACATCTTATACCAAAAAAAATTGACATATTATTAAAGAAGAAAAGATATTGTTTTATAGAAGTTGAAGCAAATCTTCACACAAAGAGTATTTCCAGAAAGACAAAAAAAATAGCCCGTTAGCAAATAATAGCCTCTGTAAATTTTCCTGGTCTGGATTAATGGGTCTCCTTTTACTATAACAAACAAAATAAGATAAAATAAAACTATCATGTCTTACAGAAAAATGTATAAAACATACCTGTTGCCAAACTTCGGCCATCTAATGAAAAGCAAAGCCCTGTGACTGCATCAGCATGTCCCTTCAATGTATTAAGATCCAGAGGGTGGTGTCGCCGGGCTTGCACCTACCGTATTTACACAAACGAAAATACCATAAAACAATTCAAAACCTTCATCTGCTAATGAATAAGAACACAGTAAAATAAATAAATTCATCAGATTCAGAGCACTGCTAAGGAAAGTGCCACCCCCTATTTCAAACTGTTATAAAATATAAATAATTAATATCAATAGCATTTTTAACAAAAATAGAGGCATTGAAGAATGCGATGAGCTCAAGTTGCAAAAACATTGGGGCTTTGATAACGGAGCTTCAAATCCCCATAAAAATGATTAAGTGATGAAATTAGATAAAATACAGCATCCAACTCACTGCATATGGCATACCCAACAGGCGAGGTCCGAGTCATGCACCAGGTAAATTTGACAGAAAAGGTACCCCTCATCCATGGCATCTAAGCCGAGGGTTACCCTGCACAGAATATTTTCCAAATAAAAACAGCAGGATGAGCTCAAGTGATAAAAACATCAGCGCTTTCATTACAAAGCGCCAGGTAAAAATCCACAAAGACATGATAAAGTGTTGAAATTGGGTTAAATGTCACATCCAATTCACAGGACAAGGCCGGGTGCGAGTGCAAGTCCGTGAAAAAACTGGGTAAAATTGGGTCAATTTGAACAGAAAATAATATCCTCTGCCATGGTATGTAAGCCAAAGGTTACCCCACATGGAAAATTTATTTAATAAAAAAAAAATAAGTGTCATTGTAAAATGGGATGAGATCAAGTGGTAAAAAGTAAAAATATTGGGGCTCTCACAACAGAGCATCGGGTTCAATACCAAAAAGATATGATAGAGTGTTGAGAGTGGGTAAAATACACCATACCCAGCATGATTGATATGGCGTATTGAATAGACAAGGTGAGGGTGGAAAACACTGGTAAATTAATGTTCCAGATACCTTAGATAGAGATATCTCCGTAGAAGGTTATCCTACAAGGGAATTCACTCAGTCAACAAATATATATGAGCTTTTTTATTTTAAAAAAATATATAACAAATCAACAAATAAATGTAAGTTTTCCATTTTTTTTATTTTTTTAATGAAATAGAGCTATATTACTTTATTCACCAAAAACAGGTGAGCGTTATGAAAGCACGCCCCTAAATCCAACACACAAGGCCTAAGACAAAAATGCTTAGAAAAGCAGAAATAAGCTTAATCAAAAGCAGACCACATAACCCACACCCTTAAGTCCAACACATTAGGCCTAAGACAAAAAGGCTTGGGAAAGCAGAAATAAACTTAAATAAAAGCAGTCCACATGACCCACAGCAAGTTGAACGCATCGTTATAAAAATAATAAATTAAGAAGTCTGAAATTAAACACGCATTGCAAAGAGGGCAGTAGTGGGGAGAGGATCCGGACATCCAGTTTGCCCCAACCAACATCCAGCAGGTCATCGCCCTGAGGTAAGGGATCCCAATAGATATTTTGTATTGCTAACTACATCAGTGTTGAATGCTGTGTAAAGTAATTCTAGGAGGCCAAACTTTTGAATTTAAAAAAAATAAAAATAAACAAATATATTCCCATTTTCTAAATAAAAACAACATAACTGCTGTTGAACTAATCTAAAAAGAATTTAATAGAAAAGAGTAAATTTTTACCTTGTCAGCAGCTGAAAGATTGGGTTTAGGGTTTACTTTCTTCAAAGACTTTGAATTTTTATGATTGGTGGCAACTTCCGAAGGCAAATCGGAGATTGTTTTCACCTCTTCCCTTTTTCTTCTCAAATAAAAAGCAAAGAACACTGCTACTGATAAACCCCCGATAAGCCCTGATATAACGATGCCCGTTGCAGCAGATCCTAAAGCTTCTCCATTAGCATAAGCCATAACGATTTGATTTGTTTGGATTGACAAATTAAGAACTCAGACTGGATAAGTATTTGTATGTGTGTGCGCTTCTGGATCCTTCACTAAAAATTCAGGTGGCTATTCTTGATCTCAATTAAAAGGAAAAGAAAAATCAAGTGCGGATTGTCTATTTCAGTGAGTTTTGAACTCTTTTATTGAATATGATTCGATTTAAAAACAATCGTGGCACGAAGTTCGCAATAGATGCCGATCTGAGTAAAAATGTAAGGGTTTTTTTTTAAGTTGGGTAGTGATTTTTTTCGAAAGTTTTTGTTGTCGGTTTTTCAGCTCTCGTGAAAGATAAATGGTATGGGGACATGGGTAATTTGATTCGTCTTATGAAATGAAATCAAATCAAAGCTCTTATATGAAATGAAATAATTTTAATTATTTAATAAAATTTGAGGGTTTATATAAATCGTTGGTTTGATATATTTAAATGTTATTCTTTTTATTGTTCATTTGGGTTGTTATTCCTCTTAATTTTTTTATTTTAGTTTCTTCGAATAAATCATATTTCTCTAAAAATGTTTTTTAATATTATATTGAAGAAAATCAATTATATAAGAGATATATTAATATGGTTAATTTATTTTTTAATAATTAAAAAATGAGAAAAATAAATAATATTGAAATAATGGTAATATTTTTTATATTTACTTATTTTACATTCGAAATATTTTTATGGAGAGATCCAAAGCACTTTTTCATCTAAATAAATATTAAATAAAATATGTATCCTAAACATTGATATATTTAAATATGTTATTCTTTTCATTGTTTATTTGGGTTGTGATTTTTTTAAATCTTTTTATTTGAGTTTCTTCCACTAAATCATATTTCTCGAAAAATGTTTTTTAATATTATATTGAAGAAAATCAATTATATGGGAGGTATATCAACATGGTTAATTTATTTTTTAATAATAAAAAAATGAGAAAAATAAATAATATTAAAATAGTGGTAATATTTTTTATATTTGCTTATTTTACATTAGAAGTATTTTTATGGAGAGATCGAAAGCACTTTTTCATTTAAATAGTTATTAAATAAAATATGTATCTTAAATATTGATATATTTAAAAATGTTATTCTTTTTATTGATCATTCGGGTTGTCACTTGTCATAATTTTTTTATTTTAGTTTTTTAGACTAAATCATATTTCTTGAAAAATATCTTTTAATATTATATTGAAGAAAATCAATTATATGAGAGGTATATCAATATGGTTAATTTATTTTTTAATAATAAAAAAATGAGAAAAATAAATAATATTGAAATAGTGGTAATATTTTTTATATTTGCTTATTTTACATTAGAAGAATTTTTATGGAGAGATCAAAAGCACTTTTTCATTTAAAGAGATATTAAATAAAATATGTATCCTAAACACATATTATCAAAAACTAATATCTCATATTCTGCGCTCTGATTTATTTGTTAATTCACTTGTCGTCAATAAATAATACTACCAGTTGCTTCAAAGGTGCAAGTTACGTCAAAAGGGATGACGTAATTTTCACTTTTGATAAAATAAAGTTTTGTACACTAAAAGAGTGTAAATCAATAATTGTACCTCACTTGAAACCTATGGTGCTTACTTTATATCATCTATTGTGAATGATTTCAAACAATAATATTCCAATATTTTTTATGGAGGTGATAATAGAAAAAAATTATTTAATAGGGTAAAAGTGAGGGTTTTGACCGGACTACTCAACTTGATATAATGCTGACCAACACCAAACCAAAAAAATAAAGAGGCAATGAAGAATAACACACAAAACAACAAACCCACAACAAAAGAGATAAAACAAACAAAATAACTACGAGAAATCAACCCAAAGTATGCAAGGCCAAAGACTTCAATGAATCATTCATCAAAAATCCGCCAAAGAAAAACTAGAACTCAATAGTCTCTGTAGTAAAACCAACCTAAAATGCCAGGGGTGTGTAGGAAGACATCCAAGAAGGAACAAAGATCAACCAATCGTTGAAGTCAGTTTTCCTCTGTGACAAGAGAGAATACCTTCCATAGTCCATTGGTTCCCATCTTTCACCAAATGTTTAGCGTCAGATCTCAGCGTTTTTGTTTCCATCCTTTGTCCTTTCCTCTTGTTAGTGGTATCCATAGGAGCTTTGAGCTTCGCTTGAGAAGAACAAGAGGGAGAAGCCAAGCAAGCCAACGGCCCTGAAGAGGAAGGAGGAGCAACTAGAACAGTTGCACTCCGCAAAGAGACCAAGTTAGCCAAGGGAAGATCTTTTGGCAAAGGAGAAGGTCCCAATGAATGATAGAAGATGCCATGATTATACCACTGAAATTCTTGATCAGAGGCTCCTTCTTTCTTCTTCCAAACCAATTGAGAATGAGAGGCACTCAAGATGGCCTTAGAAGTGCACCCAACAGCGCAGTCACTGATGAGGTTGCAGTGGAAGCATCTAAATAGAAGTTCTTCAAAGTTAAGATATTGAGTTCACGAGCCTTGGGAAGACCAAACATGAATAAAATGGCGAAGAGGTTTGGAAATGTATATAATCAGACAAACTCTCACGAACCCCTTCATCAACAAATCCTTGTCCAACTTTACAAAGAGCCCACTTGATTAGCCCACAACACAGTGTGATCTTCTTTTCTCAAAATGGGGGGGGGGATGTTATAACATTGAATCCAAAGGGGGACCGTTGTCACTTTAGCCTTTGCTAGATTGAAAAACAAAGTCCACGAAGAGAAGAAGACCCCAAACTTGCCCACAAACTAGGTCCCCTAAGACCAAACGAAGTCGCGATCAAAGGAGTAGCTTAAAGACACTTGGAAGAATCTCTGACTAAGCAAGATGAAAGAAGGAGCCTCCATGGAACCCCACACATCCTTGCCCCAAACTCTAGGTCAGAAATGGAGAGCGGAGATCCCACATAATTACCAAATAAGATACGGCTTCCCAACTCCAAATCCATGCCCAGGATGGCCTGGTTGGAAAACACCAGTTATGAGATTTCATTAGAGAAATATATTGGAAGATCTCCTAGCATAAAGGAAGGGGATGAAGCATCCAAAATAGGGGTTAGGAACACTTTGGGGGCCAGCATTGAACCTCACCAAAGGAGATACGCTGCCAAGATCCAATCTTGACTTGCAGAAGGCACTGCAATCGTGAAAAGGGTTCGCCACATTCAGACAGTCAGCATAAACCAACCTCTGCATGGGAGTCTAGTCAACCGGGAGGGCGCTAGAAGATTTGAAGGCAACATGTTGGTTTCAAGATCTGTCCTTACCAGTAACTAGCAGACCATTGGGCCCGAGGGCCGTTTCATTGGCAGCAGCCTGTACAGGAGGTGCAGGCACTTCAACCAGATAGGTCGAGACCACCTCAGAGTGCCTTTCCCTAGAACTGATGCCACAAAGAGTAATATACAGATGGACATAGTTTAGAAAGCCTCTCTACAAGCCTTAGACGGAGGACTTCGCGTTAGCAGATGCGAAGCCAACAATAAAAATAATTTTTGACTTCCCCTGCCCCTGCATTTGATCGCCTTCCTCCTGCGCCTGTGCCTGCACGTCAACAATCGACACCTGCGATTGAGCCACCTCCTCGGCATCATCTTCAAAAACCTCCTCCTAATCGTATCCAAAATCCGAAGCTAAGAAGCTTGCAAGATTTTTTCGGAGATCGTCATTGAATCCGTTCCGGGCAATGTTCTTCAGTTTCAAATTCTTTTTCCCTCACATGGAGATGACCGTTGTATCAAACCTGTTATCTTCATGTCCTACAATGCAATTTGTAATATGATTTAGTTTCCAATTGACTTACAAAATCACGGCATTCTGTTCGACACAGTCGACGATGGCTTTGAAGAAGAAAAAGCTTAATGAGACTAATTTTTGCAGGTACGGTGATAGTAGAAATTATATTGCGTTCATATGGAAATGAATTGTATGGGAAGGAGATTGTATTTCATAATGAGTGTGTAAAATATTGTGAAAAGGTAATTATTAAACAAAATATGAAATCGATTAAATATTTCAAAATACACTAAACAGTGATAATAAAAATTTAGGGGATGAACTTGAAGAAGCTTATGCAATTATATGTAAAAAAATTTGTAGCATTTTATTATTGAAATATATAAGATATTATAGATTTTATATAATAAAATATAAAATATTATATTATTTATATTTAATATAATATATAATTATAAATTAATAGTAATCATAAATATTATATATTATTATGTAATATTATAATAATTATAGTATTAGATTATATACAATATTAATATATTTATATTATTATTAATATATTACATTATAAGTAATATGAATAATATATTATATTATATGTGATATAATATATGTTATAATATATTATTAATAATATTTATTATTTTGAGCAGTGAGAGAATGATGGGCTGCAGCGTGTGCAGGTCGCGACCGAGCTAGGGCAGCTGTGCTTTAGCTTGTTCAAAGTGGTGGGTTGGTGTGCGCAGGTGTAGTTTGGGGGAGCGAGGGAGTGGCGAAGGGCTGAGGCGTCAGGCAGAGGCATCGCAGGGTCACGCTGGACCAAGGAGGGCGTGATCATGGCTCAATAGGAGCCTTTAAAAACCACACTAGGCAAAAGTTTTAGTGCAGCTATGGGCATGAATAGGGAGGAGCAGCAAGGTAAAACAGTAGGTCAAGAGTTTTCTTCCCAGAATCCAAGAGCAATGGAATGGAGCTTGCCCAGGGGATCCAGGATTATGAAGATTAATGGTTGCCTGGAGAAATGCAAGGAACAACCTAAACTGGTAATTCCTTTCGATATGATTTCAGAGGATGTGGAATATTATTCCAAGCATTCTTTGTATTGCAAGTTTTTGGGTCTAAAAGTTTCCCTTCAATTTCTGGAGGGTTGGGCCAGGAGAGTGTGGGAGCCAGAGGGAGAAATGGAGGTCACGTTATTGGCAAATAACTACTTCATGGTCACGTTTGTATGCCTGCCTGACCGCAACAAGGTTTTTGAAGGAGGGCCATACTTTTACAATCAAATCGGACTTTTTGTTAAACCTTGGCATACTGGGTTTAATCCTTCTGAGGAATTATCAACTCGAGTTCCGATATGGGTTAGGCTCCCCAGACTTCCTATTAAATGATGTCGTGAGGACGTTCTCCTGATGTTAGCTTTGACGCTTGGAAGGCCAGTGGGGTCTTCAACTCAAACTTTAGGCAAGAAAGTCATGACTTTTGCTCTAATTTGTGTGGAAATTGATTTGAGCAAACCACTGCCTGATGCGCTGGAGATGAGTGCGGGTTCATACTCCTAGGTGCAATAATTGGACTATGAGAGCCTTCCCTTCAGGTGTCGCCTTTGCCATGAGTATGAACACCTGGTGCGCAGATGTCTAAAGGCTAAGCCAATGGAGCAACATCCCCAATTGCCACCTAGCAGCATTCCCAGTGCCAATAAAGGGAAGAAATCAGGGGTTGGGGAGAGCAGGGATGCTGAAGGTTTTGTACAAGTGAAAGCTCGAAGCCGTAACAGAATGGAGAGGACCTGTACCCTTTGGCAAGGGTTGTGGGGACAGAAGTAGATAAGAAAGGAAAATCTTCTCCTCACCTGGGTATTCTCCAGAGGGAGGGAAAGAAGGGGACGTTAGAAAAAAGTGCTAAAGTGGGACGCAAGAAGGATACGGATAGACTCAAGATGATTGGGGAGACCTTGGTGGAGTCTGGTGCGGTTAAGACCTTAGACTCGTACTTCTTAACTCCTCCAAAATGATCATTATCTCATGAAATTTAAGGGGACTGAACAGCGGTCCCAGACAAAAGGTTGTTAGGGAATTAGTTAGATGTCAAGTCCCTGATATTCTCTTTCTTCAAGAAATGAAAGTTTATGTAGATGATATGAGGAATATTGCACCTAAGTTATGGAGGTATGGTTCATGGCAGTGCATTAGAGCTCATGGATCTTCGGGGGGTATGGCTTGTTTCTGGAATCCGCGTAAGATCCAACCTGTGTCCTAGATTTCCTTTAAATCCTTTTTATCTCTAGTGGCTTCATGTATTGAGTCGGGTGAATCAGTGCTTTTTTTCAATGTTTATGCTCCTACAGATTTTCAAGGTAAACTTCTTGTTTGGAAAAACATCCACTTTCTTCATCAATTATTTTCCTATTTGCCTTGGATTGTGGCGGGAGACTTTAATGTTATTCTTGATTTAACAGAGAGAGAGGAGGTAATGCACGGCTGGAACCTTCTTCTCTCTTGCTCTAGGATAATATTAAGGCACTCAATTTAGTGAATATCAAGCTGATTAATGGATGCTTTACCTGGAATAATCGAATAGTGGGGGACAGGTGCATTGCAGAGCGTATAGATAGATTCATGACCTCTTGTTATTGGGTGGGGGATTTGCGGTCTTCCTAATTTGAGATTCTTGATTGGAGGAGCTCGGACCACTGGCCAATAAAATTGGTCATTTCTTCTACCCGTGAGCCTCTGAAGGCGCCTTTCAAGTTTCAGCTTATGTGGTTTAGGGACCCGGACCTATTTGGACGAGTGGCGGATTGGTGGAGGAGGGGCAGGCCTGTTGTAGGAACAACAATGTATACTTTTGTTAAGCTTCTCCAATTCGTCAAGTACCAGCTCAAAAAGTGGAACCGACAAAGTTTTGGGAACATTTTCCAAAAGAAAAATGAGGCGTAGATGGAGCTAAATGTCATTACCAAAACCATTCGGGATGAGGGAATGACTGAGGTTTTGCTGAGGGAGGAAGCCAGGGCCTTAAAAGCTTTGGAGAAATGAGAACTAAAGGTAGAAATCTTTTAGAAACAAAAGGCCCGGATCGAATGGCTTAGAGAAGGGGATAAGAACACAGCCTTCTTCTTCAATTCGGTTCGGGCTATACACCATGGCATGGGGATTACTTCTTTAGTGTTGGACAGCGGGGAGACTGTTTCTTCTACGCAGGGTATCATTAATGAGTTAGTGTAGTATTTTACTTCGTTATTCAAGGAGGGAGCGTAGGGGGACTCGGCTGAAGAGGTCCATATCCTGTCTTGTATTCCCTCTTTGGTGACCAGGGATATGAATGAGCATTTGATGAGGGATATATCCTTGGAGGAGTTAAGGAGGATAGTCTTTATGATGCAGAAAGGAAAAGCGCCTAGTCCAGATGGCTTTTTGATTGAGTTCTTTCAAGAATTTTGAGGAATTATTAAATTTGAACTACTGGCTGTTGTTCAAGAATCCCAAAGGAACAAGCAATTGCTTCGGGCTTTAAACTCCACCTTCCTCTCATTCCTAAGGGTGCAGGGGCTGATAGGCTGAGTCTTTTTAGGCCTATTTCTCTCTGCAATGTCGCTTATAAAATTATTTCTAAGCTAATTGCTGAGAGGTTAAAAAAGTGGCTGCCTGCGCTTATCTCAGAGGAGCAAGGTGGCTTTGTAGAGGGCCGACAGATTTTGGATGGGGTGGTGATGGCTACTAAGACTATACATTCCACGACCGAGTCTAATGAGAAGGTGATGTTTATCAAGATGGATATGCCAAAGGCCTATGATAGAGTTCGGTGGTCCTTCCTCTAAAAGGTCTTGGGCGCCTTTGGTTTTGCAGAGGATTGGATTTGTTGGGTTTTGAGTTGTGTGAACTCGACCTCCTTTTCAGTTCTGATTAATGGTGAGCACTCTAATCTCTTTGAGGCTTCTCGTGGATTGAGGCAAGGCGACCCTCTTTCTCCTTACTTTTTTCTTTTGTTGACAGAAGGCTTGGATCGATTGATCAAAAGAAATGTGGGTGATGGTGTTATTCAGGGTTGGAAGTGGGGAGAGGAAATCCATGTACAATCCCATCTCTAGTTTGTGGACGATGTGGCTTTGATGGATAGGGCTACTATTAGGGAGGCGTCTGACATACACAAGAGCCTGGATGTTTACCTTGCTGCCTCTGGACAGGTAATTAATGAGGGCAAATCATCTATTTTTTCTTTAACATTCCTCCGGCCATACAATGAAGAGTGGCTCTTATCCTCAGGTTCCAAATTGGGAGTCTCCCACTTCTTTATCTCGAGATTCCTATCTTTGCTGGTTGACTGGCTAAAGAGTCGTGTTGGGCGATCCTAGACAAATTTCGGGACAAGGTGAATCATTAGACCCACCGTTGGTTATCCTTTGTGGGTTGGGTTCAACTAATTTAATCAGTGGTGCAGGCTCTTCCTATCTACAGGTGTATGATCCAGGTGGCGCCGATGAGCTTTGTTAAGGACTTGGATTCCTTAACAAGATAGTTTTTATGGGCTGGGAATTTATCTTCGACCAAGTGGAGCCTAATTAAGTGGGAGACTATTTACAGTCCAAAGAGGTTTGGCGGGCTGGGATTATGGTAGTTTGTGATATCTGGTACTGCTTTGGCTGCCAAACTATACTGGCGTTGGTGCGTGGAGCAAGATCGATTATGGGCTAGAGTTTTGTCCCAAAAGTATTTTTTTGGGATTCCCAGGAGGGATATTCCACAATATGATTTGGTTGGTAAAGGCTCGGCGATTTGGGCGACTCTCAAGAAAGGAGCCACGCTGATTAAGAAGGGTCTTTTCTAGATATGCAAGAGTGGGGTGGAGGTCCAGTTTTGGCATGACTCGTGGGACGGTTTCCCTCCTATAATTAGCTAATATCCTCAGCTGAGTACTCTGGCCCAGAGGTTTTGTGAAGCTAGCTGGAAAAGGGTGTGCGACTTTAGATCCCTTTCCTTTCAGGGGCAGGTGGCGGTTGCCAGATGGAAGTCCCTAGAGGAGTGGCCAATTCTTGGTTTGGAGGCAGAGTGCACGGACCTGCAAAATATTTTGTCTCGACGTAGTTACAATGCACTTATAGACAACGATGTGTTAGCCTGGTCCTTGAACCCCAAGGGGAAGTATACGGTGTCCTATGGCTATCAGGAGTTGATTTCCCAGCAGTATAAAGATAGAGGGGAAGTTCAGTGGTGGAAGAAAGTTTGGAATGGTTTCTCGTGGCCGAAGTGTAACTGTTTTACATGGACTTTAGTGTGGAACAGATGTTTGACATGGGACAATATTTGGAAGCAG
Organism: Torreya grandis; assembly: GCA_037957365.1. Classification (NCBI taxonomy): domain Eukaryota; kingdom Viridiplantae; phylum Streptophyta; class Pinopsida; order Cupressales; family Taxaceae; genus Torreya; species Torreya grandis. The sequence goes on from JARHVA010000532.1 coordinate 1,785,718, forward strand.
GGATTTGCTGGTCCTTTGAGGTGTGTGCTCTACAATAGAGAGGAGGAGGACTCCTCTCACATTTTCTTTCGTTGTCCCTTCACTCTTCAACTATGGCACTTCTGGTGGGACGCGTGGCGGTGCCAGTGCATCCACGCTGTCTCTTTGGTAGCTTTTTGGTCTAAAGTGGGCCGACCTCCTTCGACTTCCTTCTTGCAGGATGCGTGGTACGCTGGCCCTATTTTCCTGCTCTGGCAAGTTTGGCTGGAAAAGAAACTAGAGGATTTTTAAGGGGGAACAATTGGTGACTCAGCAGGTCTGGAGCAGAATTAAGGGAATGATCCAGGAATCTATTGAAGCGAAGAGCGAGGTTATGCCACCATTGAAGAAAGGGGATGCTGAGGTGCTGGAACGATTTGGCATAAGAGAGTTATCTCCAGTCTCAGCTTGTGTCAGACGTGGTACACAAGGGCAGCAAAAAGTTCAACGGTTGGGAAAGTGGACGCCTCCACCTTCTGGGCTTTTGAAAATTAATATGGATGGGTCGTCCAGGGGCAACCCAGGGGCGACTGGGATTGGTGGGATTGCTAGAGATTTTTTGGGATATGTGGTTTTTATTTTCTTGACATATCAGGGAGTGCAGATAGTTAATAAGATGGAAGTTTTGGCTATCCTATATGCTTTGAGGAGAGCTTATGCTTTGGGTTGGAGGAGGGTGATCTACGAAGATGATTCTCAGGTCCTGATTAACTTGATCTTGGAGAGGAAATTTTTTGATGTGAGCTGGCAGTTGGCCACGATAGTGCAGCAGATTTTATAGGTGAGTTCTTGCATGGAGTCAGTATCCTATGCCCACGTTCCACGGGAGTGGAATAGGGCAGCTGATTATTTGGCAAAATGGGCGTCGAAAGAGGGAGAAGGCCGCAAGGCGAATGAATGGGAGCAGCTGCCTGGCGATTTACATCAGGAACTAGAACCCATTCTTGCTGGAGATATTGGTGGAGTTGAGGTTTGAGGCTATTGTTTTTGGTTTGCTTGTTTTGTGTGCTGTTTTGGACGCTTTTGTAATATGATGTTTTAAGTTTAATAAATTTTTTACCCCTTTTTATTTAAAAAATAATAATATTTATTATTTTATTGTAAAAATATATATTATGTATAATATATTAAATAATTGTATATTATAAAATATAATTAGAAATTTATTAAAATATATACTAAAATAATATATGCAGTAATTGTATATATTATTATTTATATTATAGATATTATTAATTATATAATATTATGTATTTTTAATATAATAGTATCATAACATATGTAGGCATTTGTAATAATTTTTAGTAGGTGAGAGAGAGTCGAAGATGGGTGGTGTAATCCATGCGCAAAAAAAGGGAGCAGGTTCCGTGTTTAGATCCCACACCCACCACAGGAACGACCCTGCCCGCTTTCAAAGTTTAGACTATGGCGAATGAAATGGGTACCTGAAGGGCATCGTAGCGGAAGTCATTCACGTCCTTAGGCACGACGCCCCTCTGTGCAAGCAACAAAAGGCCAACTTGATCGTGGAGAATGTTTTACCTCTAAGATATATTCCTGAGGGTGTTGTTGTTTGTGAAATGTTTGACGAAATTACAACAATCAGCATTATATCGAGGCTTAGGGCATCTTGTTCTCATTTATCAAAGGAGGGAGAGGAAGGAAAATGGGAAGAAGACAGGATATTATTTGTTAAAAATCCTCAGCAAGAAGCAACTATAAGGAGTGAGACCCCCAAATCTAAGGTTCTACTGGTTGATTGTAAATTGTTTGATAAAATGAGTGAACCAAAAAAATCCAAAGGTGGATTAAATAGGGTATCAGATAATGGTGCGATATGTACTTTGGGTGAAAGGCCCAGAATCTGTGTTGGAATTGAAGCAAAGATTAGAGGTTCTCTCAAGAGTCCCTGCAGAGTTCTAATGTCTGGTACATCAGGAAAAGGAACTGCAAGATTATTTAACGGTGTTTGGGTATTGTCTAGGGAAAGCCTTGATCACCTCCATGGCTTCAAGACTTCGTGGAGGGGTGGAAGGATTGAATAATGCAACTTCCTCCAAACTAGATTCTCACTTCAAACCTACAACATTCAAAGAGGCTGTCAGAAATGCAACTAGTAAGGCAAATGCAGCAAAGGGCAATCTTCCTCAAGCCTTTATTATAGATCAAGTGAAAGAGATACCCTCGGTAGAGATTATACAGGAGGAAATTATTTACCGGTGTTTGGGTATTGTCTAGGGAAAGCCTTGATCACCTCCATGGCTTCAAGACTTCGTGGAGGGGTGGAAGGATTGAATAATGCAACTTCCTCCAAACTGGGTTCTCACTTCAAACCTACAACATTCAAAGAGGCTGTCAGAAATGCAACTAGTAAGGCAAATGCAGCAAAGGGCAATCTTCCTCAAGCCTTTATTATAGATCAAGTGAAAGAGATACCCTCGGTAGAGATTATACAGGAGGAAGTGGATGAGTATTTTCGTACTCTTAAAGAGGACGTTGTATCTTGTTGATTCAATGGATTATGGCCTTCTTCAACTGCTTTATATCACTGGATTTATGAAAATTTGTCAAATCAATGTGAGATTTCTCTATGCTCTAAAGGTTTTTTTGTTATTTACTTTCGCGAATAGAAAGACTATCAAAAATGTCTTATGGAGGGCCCTTGGTTTTTGGGGAAATGTGGGTTTGTTTATCACTCCCTAGTTTCTGGAGTTTAATCCAATTCCCTCTTTGTAACTAAGTTGCCTATTTGGGTTCATCTACCTAACCTACCTATACATTTTTGGCATGCTTATAAGGAAATAGGTGATGTTTTGGGGTCATTTGTAAAGAATGATCATGAGAGAGCTAAGACGGGCTGGTGTACTTATGCTAGAATTTGTGTAGAGATTAATTTGAGTAAAGCGGTTCCAGATAAAATCATTTTGAAATATGGTGAAGCTCTTCACGAGCAAACCCTAGATTATGAGAATATTGTTTATAGATGCATTAAGTGTAAAACTCCAAGTCATCTTCATGCATCTTATCCTCTTGGACACTCTTATGTATGAAAGAAAAAGGGGGAGAAATCAAATTTGAAACATTGGAGTGCTCCAAATCTAGTAGTAGTGGTTGAAGACTATTTTGAAAATTAAAAAATGCAAAAAAATGTGGAATCGAGAGAAAATAACAAAAGAGAACAAGTTGCTCCTGCTAAAGAAGTTGTGTCTAAAGTGGAGGTAAGAGATGAAGCCCAAAATATTCCCTTGAAACTTTCAGTAGGGGGAGTGAAGAGATGACATGAATCTGAAAATTCAGATTTAAATAAAGAATTGTTTGAAAATTTGAACATGGAAAGTCATAATTCAGATAAGCAAATTATGGTAGCGAATCTCGAACAGGGGACGTGGTAGGAGGTAAAAAGAAAAAAGGGAAAGATGGGTAACCTCCTAGAATACTATCCCATTAAATGATGGTTTTGTGTCTGATGTTAGTGGTCGGATGGTAGCAGGTTTTGTTGTTAATTTTGTTCATAGCCTTATGGTTGTTTGGTGCATCTAGTATTCCGTAGCCATGTTGGTTTAGTTTGGCTGGTATGTATAATCTTATTTTTTGTAAAAACTATGCATTTTCTAATACAAGGCAAGGGACCCATAGAACCCTAGTATTTATCTAAAATATAATAGTATCATAGTATATATTATATTATACATACTATTAGAATATTTGTATTAATAATAATATAACATATTATATAATATTCATATTAAAATATATACTAAATTATATAGGGATATGTTTCATCTCTCTCTCTCTCTCTCTCTCTCTCTCTCTCTCTCTCTCTCTCTCTCTCTCTCTCTCTCACACACACACACACACACACACACACACACACACACACAAAATTAAATTAATATATGTAGTGATGGTATATATTAATATTTATATTTTAGATATTATTAAATATATATAACTATATAATACTATGTATTTTTATATATATAATAGTATTATATTATATATAGTATTATAATTGTGTTAATATATTATATTATATAATATTTATATATATAATATTCATATTAATTATTTTTTGTTTTGGTAAAGTAGGTTTTGTAAAGAAAAAGAGTCTAAATCGGTAATTGTATGTCATTCGAAACCTATCACCACTGAACCCATCTCACCTTTTCTACATGAAGTGTTAAGCCATAATAATTTGATATTTATTTTAAAAATCCTTCCAAAACATATTTTTCCTAACTAGTGCTCCCTTAAATTTTATGTTTTTTCCAACAAGGATAAATGAGGTGTTTATGGAAACAAACTCCAATTGTGGTCACTTTTTCTTCCAAGGGTCTGAGTATGGCATTTATGTATGTTCTTAAGTTTGGTGTAATTGCTCCAATGTCAATATATTGGTAGCATTGACAAACGAAAGCTACAAGATAGACTTTGGGATAAGTGTTATCCATATGTCACCACAAAGAAATATGGTTGTCTTCTAACAATAACATGTTTGTTGAATCTACTATTATATAATTATACGCCCCCCTGGTGTACGATATCACCTGAAATACCTTGTTATTGCCCCTCATCATCATCGCGTAGCTCACCTTGAAATCTTTCACCATTCACATGTTTTGTATGGCTTTTCTCTTTCTTCTAAGGATCTGAGAATGACATTTCCATATGTTCTTAATCCTGATGTAGTTACTCTAGGTGTCAATATATTAGTATCATAAATGAATGGAAGCTACAAGATCAACTCTAGGACATCAAAACATTGATCCGAACCACACATCGGACGTGGATCCATGTCACAATCAAATCAATGGAAGGGATGTAATTTTTTTTTGTAAAACAAGGTTTTGTAAAGCGAGGGAGCGTAAATCATTGTGACCACTGACCCCATCCAAGTTTTTTTATGAAGGGTTAAACAACAATACCTTTTATCTTCTCCATCAACAATGTTAAATAAGGGAGAGTGGTGGGTGTGTATAATGTATGTAGGTGGCGATATCGGCAATAAAGGTGAAGGTTGTGAATCCATCAATGAACAAAATTAATCTAATGAAAAAATATATTCAAGTGTTGATTGAGGATGGTCATGAGTTTTGGTTCATGGGATTTATTAAATACCATGCCAACAACTTATAAAGAGCTCTCAACGTTGTTCTACCATCATCGCTTCACTTGGGCCTTAGAATGGGTTTAGGAATTAAACAAAAAAGTGTTTGGGCTCTGCAAAATATGTCAAAAGGATGTAGTTGGTCATTTTGGTAAAGTGAGATTTTTTAGAGTGAAAGAGTGAAAATTGATAGTCATACCTCACTTGAAACCCATGCTTGATGACCCCGTCTCACCTTTTATGCAAGAAATGTTAAGCACCAATAATATTATGGTGCATTGGGTGGTGATTTAAAGGTGCATTGGGCAATGATGGCGAGGTGAGGGAAAATGACAAGGAATTTCATGCGATGGATTCAAAGCCTGGGAAGATACACATGCAAAGTTTAGTGACATGTCAAATTTTTCAATGCAATTTAGAACTTTTATCGAACTATTCCAATTACCCAATAAATTCTTGAAACATGTGTCACCTAAATGAAAAAAGGGGTTGAATATCCAATGGTTCCTCTAAAAACATAGAGAATGTACCACATGTAAATTTAGATGAGCATAAAACTATTAGATAAAAACTATGACTACTTAAACTATTTAAAACCTAATTAGATGAAAAATGAAAAGGCTTCTTCAATGAAACCACAAGTGCTGCCAATTTTGGGCAGTTTGTTGGACCTGGGTACAAATTTACACTAGTATCTGCATACTCTCTATGAGTATTTTAGTGATCTAATGCATCTCAAATTAGGTAGCATCTTGATTGTTATAACTTCCTTTATGGAGGTTGTAACTATCATACTAAAGAACATAAGTTATATTGAAAGGGATGTTAGTTTCTAGATTGGTAACATGGGTTTTGTAAAGTGAAAGAGTGTAAATTGGCAATTGTAGCTCACTCAAAACCCATGACCGTTGACCCTATCTCATCTTTTATGCATAAAGTGTTAAACAATGATAATATGATATTTATTTTAATAATCTTTCCAAAACATCTTTTCACTGACTAGTGTTCCATTACATTTTATGTTTTTTCAGTAAGGATACATAAGATGCTTATGAAGATAAGCTCCAATTGTGCTCAAATTTTCTTTTAAGGGTTCAAGTATGGCATTTTATATATTTTTATCCATGGTGTAATTGTTTCAGTTGTCAATATATTTGTGGCATAAACAAGCAAAAGCTAAAAGATAGACTCCAAGTCCTCAAAGTCTCATCTCAATATTAGCAATATTGTAACATTAATTGAAGTTGCACATCAAACGTGAACCCATGCCACAATCAGATCAACTCTCATGACATCCTTGTGCAACCTTGATAATATAAAACACCCAATCAAATATTCCACCACCTTGCAAGATGCAAACCCCTTTGTAGTGAGTACATATCATATAAATCTAATAGCTACCCTGAATCCTGGTTTGGTGTACTATATGGGCCATCGTGCATATATTATATATTTTTGTATATATAATACATAATACATAATATAATTATATTATCATACAATAAATATATATAGTATTAGTATAATAATTTTATATATTAAATGTCAATTATTATAAAATATATGTTATAATATTTTTGTACATTATATATATATATATATAAAATATTGATATGAGCGTTAAAAGGGCCCTCACTCGTATATATAAATTGATCGAAAGAGAAACATGGTCTAGAATAACATACTAAATCCATCCCACCTAGAACTCACCCCAAAGAGGAGAGAAACTCGTAAGAAACTAGGGAACAAACCTCGTAAAGAGCAAAAGACCAAAAAAACTAAAAGGCCACCCAAATATGACATGTCCAAAAAGAGATATTAACAAAATCAATCTCCCTCCACCACATTGGTAGCCACCTTAGCATAGTCAATAATCAAATGTGGATCAAATGAAGAAGGCAAGTCATTGGTCTCACCTATAACAGGGACATTTGCAAAGGGTTTCTTAGGTGTACTCTTGAAAACTAGATAACCACCCAAAATTGAATTATTGCCATCAACCCAAGTTCTTGATGTCAGAAGAAAAACCCCTTTGAAACCCACAACATCCACCATGGCCTACAAGAGCCTCTACATATGAGATTAAATAACATGCCAAGTGACCAAAAGGGAGGGAATAGGTGCTTGTCAATTTCTTCCTACACCATTGCCTCCACACCTCTAGAATTACAAAAATCCACTAGAAATCATGCCACCTGCACTATCAATTTTGACTTGAATTTCCCCACTATCCTATCCAAATATGGCATAGGATCCATAAGCTTTTCTATTTAAGGAGCATGCACCATGATAGTTGTAGGCCCCTACATTAGATTTAGTAACAAATCATGCAATTTAATGAACCTAGATTCCAGATCTTCGAAGATAGAGAGTGAAATTAGACCCAAACACTGAGAGCCAAAGGAGAGATAAATACCATCCTTTATAAGCAATCTATCAAGCCAAGAATGAAGCCCACCCTATAATCCTGACCAAATAATAGTTTCTACTACCTTATGCATTACAAAGGCATATTTAATAGTGTATAACAAGTTGCTCATAAAGACAGAAGTAACATCTACATTTGTTTTGTTCCTCCATACTGCATGCAAGTATTTAATTCCTATTAGCAGAGGTTCTTAGGTGCACCAAAACATGCTAATTATAGGGATAACTCTTGTGATTTGAGGAAGAGTTTGCATGAAAGGAAAATCATTACTCGATATTCAACTTCTATCCTAGGATCACATACTTTTATACAATCTTGAGTAATCCTATGACTATCTACTTTGACAAATATTTAATGGTAAAACTCAGATATGATGACATAATTGTCAAACTTGCAAAGAAAAGACCTTGCTATTCATTAATCTAATAAGATTTCAAATAGATGAAAATAATTTGCAGACAGTTATAGTTGAATATTATCAATTCATGAGGTTATTATGCAATATCACCTGACTTCATAATGGGCAGATAATATCAATTAGAAGACAAAACCAATTTCATAAGAGATGGTCTTGTAACACATATCATTACCTAAAAGATATATCTCACATAAGAAGTGTAGATCTGTTATATTAACTATCAAATACTAAATTTGCTTGCAATCTTCATATCATGAAACACTCAAAACACTCTCATTCTAAAGATCCTAGGATTTACTCAAAAGGCTCGAATACAATATTACCCAATACTATTCATCACCATCTAACATTGTCTAACATTGTTTAACCCGTTTTACTACAATCTGTAGGAATATATAATCCTAAAAACTATATTGTTATAACCACAGAGGCTATACTTGGTATCCAAGTATGTCAACATGTATTCTATCACTAAATATTTCATGTCCCTGATCCCAGCTAAAAATAGAATATCTTCGTAACAATCTTGTAGGACATTTGCTAACCAAAAAGAAACCATGATCCTTATCCATGTGGCACATTCATAGATGTGAGTGGTTAGTGTACACATTCCTAGCTAACACTTTCTTGGACTTAAATTTTTGTCTTGTCTTGAGATAAAACTGCAAAGAACTACGAGTTTACAGAATAAAAAAGTAGGTAGAATGCACAGAAACTACAAACCACTCAAGGTGTCATTTACCAGTTTTCACCCATTATGTACTACTTAGCTACCCTCATGGGTTTTCAACTAAGTAGAAAGCCAATCTACCTCCCTTTTGGGTTTTCAATAGACTAGCCTTGTGGGTTCCTACAGTCCTACCAAACGAATAGGCTAATAAGCAAAATTAAAAAATTCCCCACTGTAAAAAAAAATAGATGGATGAAGGAGACATCGGTGGAGAAACGAATGCAACTGGTGGTTACGGAGTGGATGGAGCACTCTGCAAAGAACTTAAAGTAGTAGTCTTTGTCTGGTGTAGTTGTTGTTGGAGTTGACTGGGAGGAATAATGGTAGGGACATCAATGAGTGGAGTGATGGTACTATCAAATTCAACCACATCCATCTTATAATTATGCCAATCAATCAAATACTCTTGAACGTTGCACAAAAGTACTTGCAAAGGAATTTGAGTGTATAATAATTGAAAAATATCATTTCCTATAGTAGAAGAGAGAGTGACTTTAGCAATAGTCATTTTACTAGAGATGTCCACATGCAAATGAGTAAGCTTCTCAACATGGCATTGTGTTTGGACCCTATAAAAATTGTTGCACAGCATATGAGTCTGCCAAGCCTACAAATGGTGCATAAATGAAACTTGAACTTAGACAGATGCTTGAAATACAGATGTAAACCCAGGAGAAGTGACAATGGGATCACACATGGTGGCTTTATAAGAACTCGCATTGGTGAATTTAAGGAGTGAACCATTCCATACCGCATCCACTTGATATTTCTAATCGATCAACCCATGGGCCATAGTTGTGGCTTGGCCAATCACAGTAGTGAGGTTAGCTTGATAGAGCTCCATAAGTTTGCATAACTCATTCGACTCCTCTTTGATAGCCTGACCTTACAATTCAAGGTGGTTGACGTGTTGGATGCTCACCCAATTCTTCGTAAGTTGGGCCATGAGCTTTTAAAGTTTCATGAAATTTAGCATAAAACCAAGGTCCACAACTTTAGAGTAAAGGGTGGGGTAGGAATCTTCAATAAAAGTAACAGTGTTGCTTAACACACTCTATAGGTTGGAGTTATCTTGCTACAACTGGGACACCCTCTTCTGTAATGAAATAACAGTATACATAATAGACTCTTAAAAAGCAGAAGCACCTTCCAACTGCTTATCCAAAGAGTTTAGAGAGATCAAAAGATGCTTCAGTGGTGGGTGGAGGCATAGTGAAGACAATAGTGGAGGTCATGGCGAGAAGGTGTTGTAACAGAATGAGGGGAAATGAAAAGATGGTGCGATGAGAGGGAGTGGAAGGAACATCCATGAGGGCTAAAGAAGTCATAGTATAATTAGGTTTGGGCAAGGCTTGACCTAGGGATGGAAGGGATTGAGAAGCAGAAGAGGTGGAAGGTGGAGTCATAGATTGTGGTTGCGGAGGAGTGGTTTATGCGACCTCAACCTGTGGTGGAAGAGTGGGGGGATCCTTAGGCAACATAGGCATAATGATGATCTCTATAACTATTAGTGGATGCGGAGGGGTGAGAGGCATAGATCATATGGGTGCTACATCTCCATATTTTGTGGCATCCTAAGTGCATTAAGTTGGAGCTTCTAGTAGCATCAGTGCCACCTCCACAACTAGCTTGCACTCAACCTCCTCAATAGCCTGCTTCTTTGCTAACTTAGCAATAATGTTTGGTTTGTGCACGTCCTTGGCCATAGTGAACTATTATTTTTTTGCCTTTATATCATCAATCTACATGGATGGGATAGAAATATTCATCGACATGGGAATGATTTGCACAAGTGGTTGGGAAATGTCCTCCAAAATCATTGATTTTTGTAACTGAATCATGGGTTACAGCTCCACTTCTTATAAGAGCACCTCAATTTTTTGAGGTTATTGTGCCTCTAAATACTTTTGTTTCACCACTTCCTTTTACTACTTCTTCGCTTCCTTTCTTCTTCTATTCTCAACAACTCATTGTGCTTCTTCTCGGTCAACCTAATTTTCCTCTGGCATTTGTTCATCCAACACCACCTCTTCAGTATTAGTGAGGGATTCATCATACTGCGATGAAGAGGAAATCATAATGAATCTGTGCACCATTTCCCTCAACACATGTTCATTCTAGCACCCAAAGCTAGGGGAGTCCATAGAGAGTGACAACACAATCCCTCCTAAGGACATAGGAGCTACTATGGATTGTTGGGCTACAGGTGTAACCTCTTAATCTTCATCCTCCGTAGTCAGTTTATATCTTTGTAGCATATGATGCCTGTGTTGGAGCGATTATGGTGGATTCTTAACAAGAGGATCATTTTATTGGGTATGAGAGGACTCATCAAAACCACCTGTTGTTGTATGTTATGCTTAGAGTCATTGTAGTTTAGCTTCCTCACTGGTAGTATCTACAATAATAGACTATGAATAAGATGGAAATTCTACCCATAAATGTTAAAAATTCTACACGCCATTTTATAAAATAAAACACTTTTTCATCTTCTCACTCATATAAATCACCATCCATGTCTATGATCATAGTCTGGTGGACCTCCTGTTCATAAGTTTGAAAGATTTACCATTTACATTCTGTAGTAATCCAAGGAACATGTGGGTCATCCAATTAGATCTTCTAGCTACGAGTCTTCCTTCATGGAGGATAAGGCGAGCAACTTCTCGTAGGAGCTTTGTGCTTTCCATGATATGATGGAGCATACGTTGTCAGGGAAGTCTGTGCAGTGTCCATAGGAATGGGAACATTACATGAAATTATGTGTAAAGGAGTCACTCTATGTGCAGCTAAAGTTTTCTACTGAGCGACTAGTCTCCTTCTGGGCCATATACATATTGATGAAGAAGGGAAAAGGTGCAAATGGAGCCTTTGGAAGCTCATGAATGTGGATAGAAATTCCCTATGGAAGCTTCTTCTCCATCGCATGTTGACCCAAAAATTGCATCAGAAGCAGTGGGATTTTTAGGTTATTGAACACCAATTCCATGAGTTCATCCCAACATGCATTAAATAGTTGTTGATGCATAAGGTAATTGCTTTCAATATTTTTCCAGATGAGGTTGTAGTATGTAATGTCCAACCAATAATATATATTTGGATTGACAATGCCTTCAGGAGACTTCTATTGTGTAAATACAAGCAATAATACCAAAAACTGATATTAAAAAGTTTATTTCATAGACGTAATGACTTTTGTAATATTCGTTGTCCACTCAACCACTAGAAATTTTGGCTAGTTGAATTGTTCCATTTGTAGGATCATGCGATGTGCAATATCAATGACCCCTTTGGTGGTTCGTCAAAAACATGTAGTAATACACTCTGGATGCAGACAACTTCATCTAGGATATCATCCAAAGGAATGTCACAATTAATGCAGATATAGGCCTCCTTAATCTCAAGCAGAATTGAAGGAGCTTTTGATTTGTAAGGCACCAAAGAGCATCCATGTGCTTCCATGCTTGTTGCCCATGCCATCACAACCTCATTCACATACGTAGTGGTGTCCACAGATAAATAGATTTTCCCATCATTATACCTTCCCAGTAGAAGTTCCATGATTTCACTAAGTTGGCTAAATGTAGGAAGCTAAATTAGGCACTCCACATCAGTGTTAAGGAACCTATGTGGTGGTGAAAATGCCAAAGGTTGTGCCTCTGGGGATATTTTAGGAACAAACAATCTTTCTTCAGTGCGTTTGGGAGAAGGATACACCTCCTAAAATTTTTGCTTGGCATATATTTGCACCAACCCTAATGTCTTCTAATTGTGTAACAGATAGCATTTTTATGAATTGAGATAGTGCAGTGGTGACCATCATGAATATCTCTACATTGAGGTGAAACTGGTTGGAATACAGGAGTACAAAGTAGTGCGAGAGATTTGGAGGGAGGCTCACCAATTTGCTTGAAAATAGCTAAGTGTGAAATGATGATTCAAGTGGTAACAAGGACTATATATAGATCTATCACACACCCGATGCTATTCTTGAGATTTAAATGTACCAAAATTGTCTCGGGATCTTCTTTTGAAAAACATTAGTAACCAAATCCTAGAATAGATTAGCTAGCACACTTTTTCCCGATGTAGCATCTTTTTATAGGAATTTGGTAGAGTGATGTGACCCACTAAATTTGTGAATTGATTATTCCCTTTTCTAATATGGATCATGACAATTATTTGGAATCTATGCTACCTATCTCACATGAGTGGGTATTAACACCCATCTCTTAGCTGTTAGTTGTCATCAAGATTTCTACCGTACATAGCATTCTAGAACTTAATTGTCTTTCTTTACCACCTATTTTACCTATGGTATAGATATTTTCCTCTAAATTATGCACAATGCCTCCCTCTTGAGGGTTACTGGAGCCATTTTATTTACATAAACTTCTAAACTACACATAGATCATAATAAAAACCAAACCCAATCCACACATCATAAATGAAAATAAATCCTATGTTAAACTAGTGTGAATGAACAATTATTCTTTTTTCGGTACATAACTTATTGCCAGTAGGGTTTGAGCCTATTACCATTCACCTTTCCAAGCAAAATGGTACCTTGTAAATCCCACAGGACCACCATTCCTAGTTTTGGTAATGCATGAATTATATATGGTCCCTTCCAATGGATGTTAAGTTTTTTTGGAAAAGCTCAAAACTGGATATCATACAATAAAATGAGTCGATTCTTATCATGTTAATCTTTTTATCTACATTTATTTACCTCTTGTATACAGGATTCTCTACGACAGTCTTCATCCATTATTTTTAGGTCTAATAGCATATTCTCTAAAGATTCCTAGTCTTCCATATGCATAATGATTGCGATCTGTAGCCTCGGTACAACATATTCTAAGTGCATTACTGCTTCTAGGCCATATACCAGTTGAAAGGGGGTAAACCCTGAGGCACATTTGTAATGCATGAGATATGCCCATAAGATGGTAGAAAGTTTATCCTCCCAGTCATCTCACTAAACATCGCATACTTTTATAAGCATCTTACCTAAGACTTTATAGCCTCTGCTTGACCATTCTCTTGAGGGTGATAGGCTATAATTTTATGATGCAATATAAGGAATTCATTAGTAAGCATTTATATGGTTTTATTTAGAAAGTGTGTATCCCTATCGCTTACTAGTTTGATTGGACACCCAAACTTGGTGATTATGTTCTCGTATAAGAACTTTGTCATATCCTTTGCACCACAGCTAGTTATCAGAGAAGCTTTGACCCATTTGGTAAAATAGTCAATCATGATGATTATATAACATACATGACTACATTTATTGGGTGAATTGATAGGTCTAACAAAATCAATCCCCCATTGTTCAAAGGGCTATTATGCAAGCATTGACTTGAGCGACATTTCATCTCGATGGTTTGGCTTTCCCATCCTTTGATAGACATCACACTTCTATGCGATTCGGTGCACATCCTAAAATAAATAAGGCCACCATAGGACACTTTACAAAACTTTTCCTTCTGTAACATCCCTGATAAAGTGAACTCCTACGATGCCTTGATATGCTTCTTCAAGTACTTGAGGTCATTCATGCTCGAGTGTAACTTTGTGTAGTACTTCCTCCTTACCTAGATAGTACAAGAATCCTTTGATGATACTAAAAGGAAGGGCCTCAATAATCAACTGATTCTTTCCTCACTCTATGTAGTGTTCTAGAAATGTCCCCTTTTCCAAAAATTATGCAATCTCTTCTAATTGTTCATGAATTACAAACACCCAAAATAAATGTACATCAGGTGATTCATTGGGAATTTCCTCTGGCTCTTCACCATTTTGGATTTAACTCAAATGGTCTAGACCAACAATCTCTCGACATTAATATGAAATTGAAACTCCTAAAAATCATTAACCATCAAGATATTTGATCTCCCAGTAAAAGTTTATTTACCAGGTAACACATGGCTTGATGATTGGGGAACAACTCGAATGGTGTAGTTAGTAAGTGTTGTCATTTGAACTTGCACCCCTTGAGGAGATTACAAGTCTCTTCTCGTTCAAGTGGCACAATGGAACCACCTCGGGGTTGTGGGTGACCCAAATTTGAAGTAGATATCTAGATTAGGGCTAGTTCCCTTGATGTACCACTAGTATTGGACCTACTACTAACTTTTGGGGGGTGAAAAGGGAGAAGGATAGTTGAAAACAAATCTAATATAGGGGAGGTGATACACCAAATAGATGGTCTCCTCACACCACTTACAATGCACTTGAAACCAAAGAGAAACCCACATATACACTTCATCCAATTCAACACTCCTCTTCTACATCAATGTTTCAAGAATGGTGTCTTAAAGATAGTATAGGCTAGGAGGACTTAGACAATAGGTCTTTTAGAAACACTAATGAATAAGCTACTCACTATACCTGTAATCCATATCAGACACCTCTTGCTAACCTACAAAAGAGAGCTTTCAATCCACACAAGGCACTAAGAAGAGTAACATGTGAAGGTAAGCAAAATACACTTGCACAAGACCAACAACCATAACATGCACTTAGTGAAATATTGGATGAGGTAAAACAACATTCTTCATTAATTCAAGGCAAAATTTTGGTAGGGCTTCGCCATACCTAGGTGGAGAGATCCATACAACAGCGAAAAAGGCTATAATTTATAGCGATTGTGAGAGGAGAGAGAGAAAGTGAAGCTCAAGAGTCACTAAGACACTTGTCAAGCAAGGATAAGGAGTTATGATAGTCATATAATCAGGCATGAGATAGGTATTTTAAGGAAAATAAGGACAAATGTCCCTCAACTCAGCTAACTCCTCCACATGTGGCGTAGATTCTCTTTGCTTGCACAAGAAACTATTTTCATGATTTACCTTCACAAAACTGCCTCACCACTGAATAGGGTTAGGTCTGATGATTGATCTAAAGGGGAGAAGTTAACAACAATCCCTCACATGCATTGATTGGTCCTTAATCATTCATATTCCTTTGTCCATGAGCAATCATCTTAAGCAATTACAAAATGACTCCTTCTTATGCACCTCTCACACTTGGCACCCAAAACCTTTCCAATTCTAATATCTAATCCATGCACAAAGAGGGATGACACCTGTCAAGAGTTTCCAAGTCATCAAGTTCAATAATCAAGCCTTAACAGGCTTCCCAATTGGAGTTTCACCATTTTCACTAAGTGTTCACTATCTGCCCACTAGACTAGCTGAGATGAAAGAGATGGTAGGCACACTTAGGAGATTAGATAGCTCAATCAATAGACATGAGGACCTAGAATAAGTCCTAATCTCTCTCCAAAAGGTGGTTGCATTCTTTGAAACTCCTCCACCCCTGTGAAATACACAAATTTGTCAAAACAAGCTATGTTTTACTTCATCCGTATAGGTAGGATACATATCAATTACATGTGTCAGGTCCTTTGAGAGTCCTCTACATCTTCCAATCAATTTCATGGCCTTTGAATTTCATTTGGATGCTTCAATTGCCTTCTTTCCCCAATCAGGTCCTTCATGAAGGTTTTTGAGGGTTTTGGAGAGGTGTTTGGTCTTAACCTTAGTTCATAAAGGATAGACATTGAAGTCATGAACTAATTCCACTGAGGGCATCTTAGGGACCCTACCTAACATCCTTGAACACCTTGGCTTCCCATGCAAAGATTCATGAAATTTCCAAGTGTCTCAAACTAGTGACTCGGGTCATTTCCATGCATTCTATAGGGTTCGTGAGCCTTCAAGCCCAAAAATGGCTTCCTGATGAGTTTGTCTATAGAAAAAAGGATCCAACATACCTAGGATGATACCAAAAATATGTTTCCATATGATATAATGCCTATCTTATGTGAAAATGTAAAATACCTCCCACTTTGGCATTAAGCCTAATGTTGCCTAGTAGGTCTGCCCTTCACTCTTGAGCTAAATGACCCCTGTTTGAGACTTTCCATGCATTTATATAGTTTGAACACCTCATTTATAACTTCATGAATATAATCCAAGGCATTGGACTGCTTGCCAAAAGTTGAAAAAAGAACTGACCCCCTATTTGGAGTTAAGCTTGCACCTTGCCTAACTAGGTCTACTTGCAACTCCTATAGCTCAGACCACCCTATCTATTTTACAACCTTATAGATTCATTTTTCATGATGAAATATGTATGTTCCAACTTTTAAAACCATCTTGAAGGGTAACTGCTTGTTCTACTCGACCATTTCATCTCTTTTCCTCAAAATTACCAGTTTGGTGTAAGGAGAAAGGACTTTGCCTTTGAGACAAAACATAGGCATGTTTCCCTATTTTATCAACAAAAAAAAGTGTTGGAGGGGTTTCTAAAACTCCCAAGGATGTTTTATACAAAGTTTGAGCACCTAACTCCAAGATTTGACCTCTAACTTTCCCAATCTCCAAGACAAACTTTTCCATCCTTGACTGTGACTATATTTACTTCCACAGTCGCACCTGTAGGTGTTCATTGCATGATTTTAGGCCTAATCCTAGTGTTCAAAACTCCACTTGAAATATTATAAGGTGAGCCATCCATTATACAAGTTACCCATCATGTTTATGCCTCTTGGTGCACTCTTTATTTTCTATAATTCACAAGATGATGGTTCTGCCTGACTGTGTTAAGCATAGACTATGTTTCTCACTTGAGGGACTTTGCCTATAGGTTGGTTCAGCCTTAAATTTTATTGTTTATGATGCTTAACTATCCTACATGAATCATGAGAACCATTTAGCCTCTGTAGTGACCTCAAACTCATTTGCTTAGTTAAGACTGAGCTTAATCCAATCATGACTATGACTGAGACATCCTTGTAAACATGCCTATAGGTGAAGGTGGCTGTGAGAAATCTTGTCTATGGTGTGTATGCATTATCTATAAATATCTTGAGGTCACAATATTTTCACTTGGTCTATTTCATACCTCAAATACTCTTCAAACACCATCAAGACATCAAAACTCACTGTTTACTTGCCTGGCTATAGGTGGATTGAGACACTTTATTTATTGACTTGTAGGTGTTTATTTGCCTCTAGGGTGTGATCATGATGCCTTAAAACTCTCTTGGCACCTTATGTAGGTTAGACAATGTGCACTTGTACTCACATGAATGCCCCTAGAACATCACCACAACCTTAAGGAGTTCACTATCTGCCCCTGCCTCCTGGAGGTGTCTATTTTCTTTGTGAAGGACATCTATAGGTCTTTATAGGTCCATACCCGTACTCATCTCTATCTCATCTCCCCTAAACTTACCAAAGTGATCTTCAAACCTTTTACATCCATTTTCTATCCCATTTATATCATTAGTCGCCTAGAAATATCAAGCTCTTTAGAAAAGGAGACCTATAAGATGCCTATAGACTAGTATGGAGTCTCAAAATTGTGCTTCACATTGTCCTTATCCGCTTAAGAGTTATCTAGTGTGGATTTTAGACCTTTGTAATTGCATTCTTTGGTCTTAGGAATTTCTTAGACTTGGAAACCTATAGGTTTATTAAAGGAAATCAATATGTTTAAAAGCAATCTTGGGACTCTCAAACACTAGGTTCCTTTAAAATTCCATTCCCCTTATCTTGAAAGTGACTCGTCTCATGGTATGACTGTCAAAAGCTCACAATTAACCTTCCCCAAACCCACTCTTGGATTTCCAAACCAGAACACAAAAAAGGTAAAAGCTCTCTATTTTCTCAACTTAGGGAAAAGTTCCCAAAATCAAGGTCTTTGTTTAGCAAAGTTTCTCAATAGCATACTTGGCTATCAAGGGTCTTAATCATGCTTATATGTTAACCTACAACCTTACACTCTTCATGAAGACCAAAAGCAGTCCACCATCCCTCCGTACATCTTCTCTAAAACTCTATAAATGATACCTATGGGTGCATACTTCTGAATGTAAGGTAACGAGGGTGATATACCACTAAAACAAGCCTAAGAGAGGCTCTCTTAGGCATATTAATGCATCTTAGACCATGTTGAGCAATTGGAGCACAAGGACATCCCTCCAAATATCAACATGACATTGTCAAGTGACTTGTAGGTGAGTATTCCTTTGGTGCATAACAATGAGTATGATTTATAACCAAGAACAAGTCTAGAAGATGTTTTTTGGAACCTTGAGACTTAAAAAAGCAAGAGAACAATAGAAAACTGGTGGATAGGCCTTGAGAAACATATGGAATAATCAAATCCATTAGACCAAAGTAAAAGTTTCTGAAATAAATTCAAATAGTGACCCCTCTTGGATGAAGAAGCTTAAAAAGTTGCATGGCTTCTTAATGATGGTTCATAAAGGAGATGCCATGAAACCAGAATTTGTTGCCATGAAAATGAAGCTAACTCAGATTCCTTTCAACCCCCAAGAGCATTCTTCCCAAGTCCACATGTACGGATTGTACCAAACATTTGAAATTGACTCTCCTTGGCTCGTAAAGGCAAAAAGGAAGGAGTAGAAATAAAACTTGATCTCTCTGATGAAATATTTGCACACCAGGTGTGGAAAAGACCTTAAGGAGTTAAATAGACACCTTCCTCACATTTTTCGTTGAAGGTGGACTTCCTAAGTTCGTACAAGTGCCATTAATGGGCTATTTTCAAGGAGAAATTACCTCTTTCTGCATGAAACTACTTCTTGAACTATCTCTGACCACTATCTGATATGCTTTGACGTCCACATTGAAATCAGACTTGGTAATGAATTTGCTTCCTTGGAAAATCTGTACAAGTCATTTAATAAGCCAAAATGTGATAAAAAAGGGCATTTTTGCATATGAGACATGGTGAAGGACAAATTTATGACCTAGGAGAACACCTTAAAACATCTAAATGACCAAATTAGGACATTTTAAATATTATTTAGACCTTTGATCATGTTTGACCAGAGTTGACTTTGGTTGACTAGACTAGTACAAGGAAGGTAGGCTTAGACCAAGGCTAGAGCAGGGATAGGTAAGGTATTTAGACACACATGACACCCTATTAGACATATGGGAACTTGTGAAAAGTTTCAATATGTGGAGGTTGACCCAATTTGACTATAAGTCAAATTTGGTAAATAGTAAGTAATGGCAAAATTTTTGCAGTGCAAAACTATTGTAAGGGCTTCATGCTCAATGGTAGTGTAATTCTTTTTGGCTGTAAATAACTTTTGACTAGAAAAATGGATGAAGAGATCCAAACCACCTTCTTTTGACTGCACCAACATAGTACCAATTGTGATCCCTGATGCATGCACATATATGTGGAAGGACTTACTCTAATCTAGAAAAATCAATATTGGTCTAGTTACCAACCTCTACTTTAAATCGATGAATGTTTCCTGACATTCATCTGTCCAAATGAATTTTGTATCCTTCCCTAGTAATTTCTCTAAAGGGGAAAAAATTGTAGACTACGTCTTTATAAGCTTTCTATAGTAGCCTGTGTGTACAAGGAATGATTGCACCTCTTTCACACTTGTGGGTGGTGGCATTCCCACAATTACTACAACCTTGGATGGATTTACCAAGATACCTTTGTTGTAGACTACATGACATAACAAAACCCCAAAGGGTGTAAAAGAAAGCATTTTTTTAAATTGAGTGCTATCTACAACACTTTACATCTCTCTAACATCAATCTTAGTTTGGACAAGGGATTCTGAAATAATGAAAAGACTGCCCAATCATCCAAATAGACTTCTAAGAAATCATGCATGAAATATTTAAACACAACTACAATAGCCCTTGAAAAAATTGTAGGTGCATTTTTTTAGTCCAAATGACATTACCTTATATGCAAAATAACCCCATTCTATTAGAAAGGTCATCTTGGATCTATCTTCTTTTGTGATTGGAATCTGATGGTACCCACTAAAATCATCGATAAAGGAATACACCTCGTGGCCTACGAATGCTTTCAGAACTTCATCCATAAATGACATAGGAAAAGGGTCATTAATGCAAGCCTTGTTTAAAATATGATAGTCACCACAAACTCTTATTTCACTGGTCTTCTTTAGTTTAACAACCATAGGACTCACCTAGTCAGATTTCTCCACATAAAAAATAATTTTGGCCTCCTACATGCAGTTTAGTTTAGCTTTGACCTTTAGCTTCATGTTTGGGTTCAAATGGTATGGTCTTTTCTTAATCGATCATGCACATCCTTTAGTTCAATGTGTATCTCCCCCAAAGATGGGTCCACTCCCTTGACTTAAGTGAATTTGGTCAGGAAGACATCATGATAACCCCTTAGAAGCTATAGTACTTCAGATATGTCTTCTTGTGACCAATAATCACCAATATGTGCCAATTTTGGAATGTCCTCAGTTCCAATGTTCTCAATGTGATCCTTCAAGGGTTCATGGTAAATATTACATTCTTCTTCAGGGATGGAATCACATAATAGCCATTTGATTTCCTATTCTGGAATGTTAAGATGTTGTAACCTTTGTTCTTCAGATGATTCTATGACTGGGCCTGGAATTATCTCATCTTCCCATTCTAGTTTGAATAATTCGAGGAGAGCCATATCATCCTCCTCGGCTATATCTATTATCCACTCATCTTCATCTTGTATTCTATGACATGGTTGAATAGATACCTTTGCCTTGTCCTTCACTAATTTATAGGCTTGTAGATCTTCTTTCAAATCATAGGGTGTGTCGTAGGAGGATGATGCATAAATTAATCCATCTAAGTCTTCAATCCTCCTATGGTACAAAAAAACTTTAGATTTTTTAATGCCTTGTGTGTCAAAGGGTTGTCATCTTCAAAAATAAAGGTTTGAATAAAATCACCTTGAACCTATGCCCAATGTTTTGTCTCCCTTCTGTGCCCCTGGTGGACATACCAAATAGTAGGAAAGGTACCCAAAGTGTAATGGAATATATATACCCAATACTTTGGAGCAACAACTCCCACAGTCCAGACCTCAACACATCAGTAAATATGAAGCTCAGGAAAATCTCCTTCATGAAATATTGGCTAATCCTTCCTTACTCCTTCTGGTAACTAGAACCGAGCTAGAAGGATTTCACTGGGTTCATCCCATTATATACGAGCCTCCTTATGTGAAAACCACTAGTTCACAACAATCCCTTTCAATGCATGTGCGAGAACACTAACTCTCTAGTTGATGTCAGGCACATATTATTGGAATCATTGAATAAACTAACCAACATCCTTGGTGGCAAAGTAGTGGGGTAGTTGGTATTCTGTTGCAAAAAACATGCATAGAGGATTTACCTCATGGTCACCCTTCATCCAATTGAGAATGTAAGTGTCAGAATCTCTACTTACCAAAGAAGTCCTATCCCAAGGTAGAATACCTTCTCTCATTGGTTCTATGTAATCTTGATCTATTTGACTAGCCTGATATAAAAATCTATGTCTAACTGAGTTGGTGACCTTATGGACATAAAACGTACATCATCTGCCATTAATGGTGGAATCTCCACACATGGTAACACAAACTTGAGAGGTAACTCCTTTAACCATAATGGTACCTTGGGTAGGCTTATGCGATTGTAGAGGAAGTCACATTCAGTGGCTCTCAAGGCCTGTCATTTGTCTTTAACATTCAGCTTCATCTAACTATTCTTACCACAGATGTAGGGAGAATCTAACTCTAGGATTACAATATGTTTTTTGTCCATCCTTATTTAAAGGAATAATTATAATCTTGTCTCCCTGATGAGCTTGCAACTAATTCCTTACTGTGTTGATGGTTATTTGACCATCATAGGCCCATTTTTTTCCAATAAGTGCAGGATAGTGTATCTCACTCATCTTTACATCTATGACTTTAAAGTCACCACACAAGCTTAATTTTGCAACTTTGGTCTCCACATCCTCTAATCGACCAAGGTTCAATGCACCCATAATCCACAAGACTCAATGTAACTAGGTTATAACCTAACATCGGTTGGCCAATAATAACCCATGTTGACCAAGGGATCGTAATGACATTGCTACAAAAATTAAATACTGCATTGGATACCTCATACCCTACCATTTTAATGTACATCCTTGAATTAGCATCATACAATTTTTTTGTTTTTACATACCATATCATCTGATCCACTCATTGTTGGCCCTTTTGTGCACACTCTAGTAGGTTATGGAGTAAATAGGTGATGTTCTATGAGATGTCCTCATTCTACAATGTACTAAGGAGATTCATCAAGTCTGTCAAGGCGGTGACAACACCATCTTATCGAATGATGCACACTATTTACCCATACATTTGCATATTTGTGGTTACAACATCATCTTCAGTGGTCTCTTATCACTGAATCATTTTCAAAATCTACGTTGCTTCGTTATTAACCCTTTCTCCATGATAGGTTTCAGATACTTATCGAATTGTGCTTTCATGATCCCGTGGTCCTATTGCAATTCCAAAAGGGGTAATCCCTAATTTGCATGTTGTCGATGAGTGATGGCTTACAAGAAAACATCCTATTGAGGTTGTGTGGTTACCATATTTACATTTCTTACAACCATGTCCTCCTATTGCTTTGCCAACACCAGACAATTCTTTGTATCATGTTGTTCAGAAACCCTACAATAGGTGTAGTAGGATTGACATTGTGGATTAATAGGGTAATTCCTTTGTACATGATTGAATTCACCACACAATTAACATTGAATTAGGGGTAGAGGCCCATTTCCTCTACCTCCTTGTGGTCCTTCTTGGTAACCTCCCCTTATTCCTCCATGATATCCTCCTTTATTTGGTTGAAAACCCTAATTACCAAAATATTGTGGTTCATAGTTCATAGAATTCTATTGAGGGTTCCACCCTTGCATTTATTGGATTCTCCCATATCCACCATATTGAGCTTGATTTGGTTGCGATGCCCAATTAGACTGCATTGGCTGCATGATCGCATAATTCCACAAATTTTAATTTTGCATAGGGTTTGTCCAATTCTGAATAGGTGGATTCTAACTAGGAATGTTTGTAGGTTGGTGCGTTAGTACCATCAGTGCCTAAGGTACAATAGTTGGATTAGTGCCATCCCTATTTGGTTCAGGTGTGATGATATCCTGTGTTGTCATATTTAATTTCTATGTAGGTTTTTGGTAACATCTTTTTCCAGTTCTTGCAATGCTTAACAATTCTTCTCATCATGGTTGTGGGCTTTGTAAAATCTAAAATACAAATTCTACATATTTATTACATACTATTGTAGTAGATGACATTGAGATATCACATGTCCTACTATGCAACATATATCATAGAACTCAATATTTATTCTTGGGCACTCATTCCTATGGTGCCCTTCTTTACTGCACTCCATACACCAAAGATCTAACCTAGGTCTCTGCACTACTTCTTGTTGTTGTTCTAATTTTTTTATGAGAAGTTGTAAGGTGTTATCTATATACAAACTAGGAGCCAAAACTCCCTCATAATCTTCAATCATCTTCACTCGAATTGTAGCTATTCTAGCTTCTACTTTATTAGCGAACTAGGTTTTCGCAACAACAAATCTTATTTTTGGTTAGTCCCTCTATAAACTAAAAAACCTTATCCATGTCTATCATAACAATTTCAACTTTGTTCATTACGTCTAAGAATCTACGATCATATTTAAAAATAGTCTCTTTGTCTCATTGCCTAATTTCCTTGAGATCTTGTATGGTTTGACTAGAGCATTTATTGACTTTAAATTATACAATCAACATTATTTTGACTTCTTATAATGTAGCTTGGTCAACAAATTTGTGGAATATAAATTCTAATGCTCTACTAGCCAATGCTCCAATCAAATCACACTTCATCACCACTTCATCGGTGATTCCTTTAGCTTGCCATTTCATAGTGTAGGTGAGTAGGTATTGCTGCAAGTCCACATAATTGCCATAAGGAGATAGGTGGGTCAGTGCTCCTAATTGAGATGCCATAGTGGGTTTTCATATAGGTATCATAGTTGATTTTGTTGCAACCAACATCAGGTATGGTTGCATTTTTGGGGACTTCTGTGTACTTTGGGGTGCCTATTGATCTGGTGGTGTTTGCAACTTGTCCTTTGGTTTTGTGGATGTTGTAGTTGTAGATATATCTCTATTGTCTCCTTCCTCTTCTTCTAAGATTCAAAGTTATGTAATGAAATCCTTAACCTGTGCAAGAATTAGAGGATCTATCTCTGTAGAAATCAATGTTATTATGTTCTTCTATTCATCTAAGAAAATCTACACAACTTCATGATATGCATCCTTTTTAACTTCTAGGGTTTTTCTATGAACTTCTTTTGGAATTGGTCCTTGCCAAGTGTCATCATCTAAAATTGTGTAGAAATTAATGTGATTTTGAAAAAAATGGGCTCATGGGATGTGTGCTCCCTTGGATAACGATCCTTACCTCCAAAGATGTATATCTCAAAACTTGAACTTGTATTATGTCTATGAATATGAGGTAATCCTTGATTTTCTTTCTGGAATAGCCTTCATGGAAACTATAAAATTTTACCCATATGTTATACTTATATACTACTACCTTCTTCTTTCATCCATGCTAAATCCTTATCACTTCCTCCTGTTCTATCTTTACTTTGCTCAAGATCATCTCTCTATCTCTCTTCACCACACACTTCTCCTTATCATCTCCTTTCATCCAAATCATCAATACTCCTCCTCCTCCTATTCACAACTTCCTAAAATGCACTTTGTTTATCCATCTCCTCTATTGTCGCAAATCTCTTTCTATCTCCAAAGTCTCTTTCTAATCCTTTTCCTCTAAATTCTCCATGATGGACTTAGGTTCAAGCTCTATTTCTTCATCCTCTATCTATTCTCCCTTATCTCACACACACACCCATGACGCCTGAAGCCTACCCGATATGGAAAGGAATAGGTACCATCACAACATCTAAATGAGCGTAGGAAGTCACTGCAAGAATTTTCCTCTTATTCTTCTCTTAAACAAATCCTTTGCCACTTCAAATGTAATGTAGCCTTGTACTGCAAACTCTGTGATATCCCCATCAATGGTTAAATCCACCAAGTGATCTATCGCACAGGTCTAACTAGTGTCTAAGGCTTGAATCTATTCAATCTTCTCTTCAAACTACGTAATGTCAATAGTCGTACGAGATCTAAAATAATGATGTTGTAGATGAGCTAAGCAGTCAGCTAGCAATCCATGTAATTCACACTAGAATATCTCATAAATTTTACCATATGTTCCTATATAATATGTTATTCAGAACACCTTATTCTTTGAGCTTCCTTCTATGTAAAATTAGATATTTTATTATCTAACATGTGTTCCACGTCTCTTTGAATAGGAAATCGGCTTAGCAAATCCTCAATAATGAGTTCCACACTCACCACACCATTGTTAGCAAAAGTTTTTGGGTATACAAGAACATGCTATTTATAGGGATAACTCTTGTAATTTGAGGAAGAGATTACGGGAAGGAAATTCAGTACTCAATATTCAACATCTATCCTAGGATCGCAGAGGTTTATACAATCTTAAGTAATCATATGACTATCTACTTTGACATATATTTAATGGTAAAACTCAAATATGATGACATAGTTGTCAAAATTGCAGAGAAACGACATTTTTGCTATTCATTAATCTAATAAGATTTCAAACAGATTAAAGTAATTTACAGACGGTTACAGCTGGCTATTATCAATTCATGAGGTTATTATGCAATATCACCCGAGTTAACAATTGGTAGATAATATCAATTAGAAGACAAACCCAATTTCATAAGAGATAGTCTTGTAACATGTATCATTACCCAAAAGATATATCTCACGTAAGAAGTGTAGAGATATTATATTAACTATCAAATACTAAATTTCCTTGCAATCTTCAGATCATGAAACACTCATTACACTCTCATTCTAGAGATCCTATAATTTACTCAAAACATTACCCAATACTATCCAACAATATCTAACATTGTCTAACATTGTCTAACCCATTATACTACAATCTACATGAATATATAATCTTGAAAACTATATTATTATAACCATGAAGGCTATACTTGGCATCAATGTATGTCAACCTGTATTTTGTTGCTAAATATTCCATGCACCTGATCCCAACTGAAAATAGAATATATTCATCACAATCTTGTAAGATAACCACTAACAAAAAATAAACCATGATCCTTGTCCATGTGGCACGTTCATATATGCGAGTGGTTGGTTTACCCATTCTCCAGCTAACAATTCCCATAATAAATTTTATTATGTCAGGAACCTCCACATTGGGCATCCAAAACATCAAGTAGAGCGAATTATTAGAGATATTATCTCAGAATGCCATCTCTCATTTATCATCTTGCAGGGAGAACACTAGTTTGATGGTTGGTACAAGATCCGTAGCTAATAGAGAAAGCCACTACCAAAAACATTATAAAATCAATAGGACACACATATAAAACGGTCCCCAAAAAGGCTTAAGCATGCAATACATTCATATCACAATAGGCGCTTCACACATAACAAAATTGAAAGTGCATCCATAATGACACTAAAAACATGTGTCAAATCTTGAATAAGTTATGATATGATGCTAATCAAAATGGACTTAGATTTGATCGATCAAATCAAGGCCAAGCCATGTCACTGAATCATTATGCATGATGTAATCATCCATTTGATCTATTCCCCAATTGGTAAGAGAATTTGCTTTTTGATTTGCTTTCATGTGGTAGAGGTTGATAGCCCAAGATGAAAGTTCATCTAAGCATGGCCAAATCATGCTAAGGATTTTATTCAGTCTCCAAGCCTTTGTTGAGTGATTACGAATGGCATTCATGATAAATTTGGAAGCCCCTTCAATGACCAATTTCTCAACCCCACATTGATGTGCCAATTATATGACCAAAACCAAATCTTGAGATTCAACCTCATTTTTGGTACCATCTTGAAGTTTTGTAGATGATGTATGAATGATAGAGCTTGAGAAATCCTTTGTACTTCATCCAGTGTCTAGATGCTCCTAGATTCCCTCTAGTAGCCCCATCAAAATTTAGCTTAAAAAACCAATTGGAGGGAGTCTAGGCTATAGTGACATGAGTATGGGAATTATCCACAAGTACCCTCGGCCCATTAATGGGGGATAATATTTTTATATATTACAATAGTGATAATTTAATAATAATAAATAATGGTAATTTAATAATGACATATATTATAATGTATGGAGCTAGTTGCATGTATGATTAAGGACACGTATTGTATGCAATTGTTAAGTGTCCAATGCATTGACTGCCTCTCTAGGTTTTTATCCTCATATCTATATCAATGGTGCTTATGGGTTATGGTTTCCAAATGGATAATTGTTATAGACATATTATCATCTAAGTATTAGCATGGTAAGGGCAAATGTAAAAAATATGTGAAGCTCAACAAGTAGCTTTTAATCCGTTGGAGAGATTCATTCATGGTGTAGTAAAAACTAGTTTTAGATAGTGGTGCAGTAGATTAACATGTTATGGGAACAAATACCAATGTCACAAATGTTTGACAAATAGAATATGTAGATTTAAGGTGCAAATTGGCTACAGTAGGAATTTATGGGATGAAACAAAGGGTGATCTCAAAAATGTTTGCTATTGGTTACAAGAAGCCTTGATTAGCAAGAGAATTTTGATATTGCTTGATGACATGTGGGAATAATATATTATTGACCATTTCGCTAAGTTGTATGATAATGAATGTAAATACTTGACAACCATAATGAATGGAGTTGTCAATGAAATTACAAAAGCTGATAAAGTAGAAATATGTAAAAATGATACTTTTGAAGTGAACAAGGCAATTTTCCTTTATCATAATCAATTATCAAACATAGAGCTTTTGGTATGTACACATTCAATTGTGTTTTTTTTCATGATTCTACATAATTATGTCTAGATAAAGTGCATAATGTTCATACTAATAAGCCAACTCTAATCCTAGATAGAATACACAAGCTTTAAACTACTAGATATCTATAACATATGCAAAAAAATAATCACTTTAACATCCACACAGATAAATACATCTAAAAGCACATAAAACAAAATCAGGGTTATGTGGAGTAATGAGCAGGGCATTTATAGTTTTTTAAGAAAATAAGAAAATTAAAATTAGGGAAATTCAGGGGTGTGTTTTAAAGAATAAAAATATAAGGGAGTGTCTAAATTTCTAGAGCCTTTAATCATTTTTCCAATTGAAAAAATTGGGATTTTAAGTTCAAATTTAATTTTCATTTCCAGATCCATATAAAACATTTTGTTGAAACTTAATATTATCTACGTACCAATAATAATGAACATGATTTTATGCTGGAAAAAATACTAATTTTTCAATTTTTTCTTTTGAATTTTATTGTTTTACATGTCATGTCTAATTGGTAGGTGCAGATACAATCTATTGAATCATCTCAGTCTCTTATCTTCCATTTTGGAAAATATGCAAATTCAAAGTTGGTCGATCTATGGAGTTATTTTGTTTTCCTTTCCTACTTCAATGGATGGTGCAATGAAATATTTTTGGGCACATTATAGGATAAAAGGAAGGGGTGATCATAGGTGTGTATCCCCACACATGCATGTTAATGTGTGACCTACTGGTCACATGGTGACCTACCAACAAACTACTTGCCCATCTCATGCAAGTGGACAAGATATAAAATAGTTTTTAACCATTTAGTAGTTCCATTAGCGGTCACCCAATCATAATCAACATCAAAAGATATCGTGATGAATCATTGTTATGCTCCTCTCAATGAAACACCTCTAACATAATTATGCATATATGTAGTTACTTTGTCCCCTATGCCATGTCACAGGGAATCCCAACCAAGGTCCAAATTTGAACCCATCACAGCCCGTCAAAGGGCTTTCAACCCATCCCAGAAGTCTTAAAAAAATGGCTGTAAAAAAAAAGCAAAATAAAAAAATGTGTGACAATTAAAAAGGGTTTAATGATTATTAAAATGATAAAAGAAGGGCTTAGTTTTAAAATGTTTGTCATTGTTAATCTGATGCAAGTAGCGGGAGTGGAGTCATAGACTGTGCCACAGTGCCATGTGGTTTAAATAGTTTATTGATAAATTTAATAAATTTGATATTACGCTACAGGTGTAAGTGACCCAATCATGCTATGCCTTTGAAACTGATGCTACATGGTGTTTTATTAATTTTGTTCCAGTATCTTCTTTTCATTCAAGCCAGTGCCAATTTATTACCAAACATAACTATCCATACTTATAGTTATTAGTGAAGTGATATGGCCATTGAGCCGAGCCATGTTGTGGCATGCGACATGAACTACTGAGTGTCGACTCGTTGAGCCATGCCAATTGTAATTTACCGCAATGTCAAGTCATGTTATGCAAGCTGTTTAATGCCATGGACCATGGTTGAAGGCTGAAGCTGTATTATAACTCTTGATCTGTCTATGTTTAAAGCATATTTTGGGTACGTCTTTAAACCCTTTTAAGTTTTGCCGCTTATGCCATCCAAAAAAAAAAGTATGTGCTCTTCAAAATTAATTTTTTAATTCTCATTTTTCTTAATTTTTGTATTGTTATTGCACCCTATCATTATTAATCGTATTACATAAATTTCAAGGAAACACATACGATTGTGTGTTAGGTAAATTTCTCTTACTGTTGAAATTTTTAACATGGCCATTTTTAATAATTTCTTTGAGATTTTATTTTACAATTTTTTTATTTCATTCTGAGACAAAAAATTTCCTAAAACATCAAAATTAAATTAGTGTTTGTTTCTTAGTTTAATTTTGAGATTTTTATTTTCCACAGACCCTTGTATGTAGAACAAAAAATAGAAAGGGTCAGAATTTTAACATAGGGTGGGTAAATTTTGCTTGATGTTAGAATTTCTAACAGGCCCATTTTAAATAATTTCTTTGAGATTTTATTTTATAACTATTTTGTTTCATTATGAGACATAAAAAATTCTCCTAAAACATCAAAATTAAATGAGTGTTTGTTTCTTAGTTTAATTTTGAGATTTTTATTTTTGACAAACCCCTGCACAGAACATAAAATAGAAAGGGTCGCAGCTTGTAATTTCAATATTATTTTTAGAGTTGTGAACAATGGTCAAATTTGAAGGGATGACAATAGCCTTCATTTCAAACTTCTCACATTTCGCTACTCTAAAACTCATCTTAAATACATGTAAGTTGTAACATGGGTTTTCTCTCATTCATCTCAATTTTTGCATATATTGATCTATAGTGAAATGGTGAATATATTAAATATTTTGATTTGACTATAGTGTATGTGTGCATATATATATATATATATATATATATATATATATATATATATATAAAATATATATTTATAATATTAATCTACAGTGTGTTACTATATATATATATATAGTAACATACCGTGTATTAATATTACAAATATATATAAAAATGAAATAATATATATTCACAATTTCAAATGAAGGTCACTGTCAGCCCTTCAAATTTGACCGCTGAATCATAATCTTAAAAACAATATTGAAAATATGGCCCTTCTTATTTTTTGTTTCACGTGTAGGGGTGTGTGGAAAACAAAAATCCCAATATTAAACTAAGAAACAAACACTAATTTAATTTTGATGTTTTAAGAGAATTTTTTAATGTCTCAGAATGAAATAAAATAATTGTAAAATAAAATCTCGAAGAAATTCTTAAAAATAGGCCTATTAAAAATTCCAACAACAAGCAAAATTTATCTAACACAGATTTATATGTGTTTCCTTGAAATTTATGCAATAAAACTAGTAATGCTAGGTTGCAACAATAATACTAATTTACAGTGAATATTATATATATATATATATATATATATATATATATATATATATATATATATATATATATATACTACTAATCTGTAGACTACAATGTGTGTATATATATTCATTTTTATAAGACCAATTTGAGTGTAAATTAGTAATCTCAATTCTCACTATAAATTAGTAATATAAATATATAAAACCATTCATTGTAATGTATAAATTAATATATTCCCTACAAATTAGAATTATATATATATATAAATCAATCTGAATGTAAATTACTAATCTCTAAAATTGATTCCTACAACTAATAGGAATTTTAGTGGACACTTGGTATGTAAACTAATATGCAGCTATAACAAGAAGATATTTTGACAAAAACTTTGCATACTAATGTAGGGCTGAGATAATGTAACTACAACAAGTGGCATTACAATAAACACTTAGTACATAGCTCCAACATCTTCACACTTATATTATATGGTGCCAAACTCATTACAATCCTAATTACAATATATCAATGGCACTAACAAGCTAATATGATTAATGCAAATGAATGATTATAATGAAGATGTATTGTAATGCTCGAATATATTGACTAATTTACATTAACATCCAACTCCCTAATGGTTGCAATTTATCTTCAGACTTTTACTTCAAATTTACAATGCAAAGAAATAGATATATGATGAGAAAAACCTCTTATATAGTGTTGATGTGACATGTTATTGATGTGGCAGCTTGTAACACCTTCAAATAATGATGGAAAACATTTTCAAGACCATCGACAATTGTTGCACATGTATTTCATCTCCAAATGCCTAAGATAGAGTCTCAAACAGCCCCAAAAATCAATATGAAACCCCAATAGATGGTATAACCAGGCTGATAATGCATGACCAGCAAGAGGGAATAATTACAATTACTCCAAACTCCACAAGATATCTCAAAAATGGCCTCTATTCCACTATATTCAACTTTCCAACACAAAATCTGCAAGTGATGTAATATTTAATCCTCAAACCAACATTTTTTCAAACTTCATTGAAGCTCTAGATGCAAACACTATGTGTATTTGCCAATCTAGGACCTTTGGGCGCCCTTGTATGCCTATAGAATGTTGTTACTAGAGGGAGTTGTCATTCCCAATAGCCTCAAATTTTAATCCTCTTCAAATCCTCTCACGGAAAATCCTAGCAGAGCAAATAGCCAACAAAATCATATATTCAATCATATCCCAAATGAGGCACTTTTCCCTCTTTTATAACTCTCCAAGAGGTCATTACATTTTTTGGAGGGAATATTTCGTTTAATTTCATTTTAATATTACCCAAGGTGAGCGTTCCACAATATAACTTAAGTGACATTTAAATATTTTATTTTTCATCACTTAACCATTAAATCCCAAAGTCCAATATTTAAATAAAAATATTAATTTATGGACTTTAAAATGAAGGCCCAAATAAACTCGAAATTCAGTGATCTATAGCTCACTAGAAAGGTCTCAACGAGACGCTCCATCTCCAACACTAAAAAACCTAAAATGGATAGAAACCCTAATTTGCCAAAAATAGTAAGTATAAGCCCAGAGTCCAAAATCCCCTGGAAAGACATCATATAAATAGTAATGTTCTCTTAGGACCAAAGATAACAAACCTAGAAGAACCTAGAAAGATTATCACTATGCAAGCACTTACTATAAATAGTAAGTGTGGACAAGTTGTCCAAATTTTCTCTAGAAAGTGTCATACAACTCCATTAGATCACCCAAACACATTGGTGACATCGAAATACTCCTCTGATTACATTATCACCAACCTAAAAAGTTAGCTCTAACTGTGCTACAAGTGAACTAAAAAATGGGGACATTACACAAAATATATACAAGATATTATTAAAAATGCCAAAATCTTTTACAGCGGTCTTATAAAGCAAGCGATTAGTAGTTTTATTTTGATAAGCTTGAGGGGAAACTTGTAAGACATTAAACAAAAACAAAAATGTGACCTACAAGATAAGTGGTTAGGTAAAATCAATCAAGATAAAACTACCACCAAATTTGCCCTTGTGAAAATTTGAATAAAAGGTTAGCCTAATAAGCCTTAATAAGAACACTAAAAAAATCATGGGTTTTGCACTATAAATTTTTTTAAATGAGGGGCTGGGATGTAGGGGTCTAGTAGCACTATCCCCCAATGTGGTTAAGGGGCAGAACCCTTTGTAGGGTCTGGAAGTCACTAATAGAAATCAAAATCACAACTACACATTTAAATCATGACTACAAAATCAAAATCACAACTATATATTCAAAATCATAGATAAGAATCAAAATTAGAGATTACGAGAAGTGATTTTGAATAACAAGACTAAAATAGCTAAGTTACATTGATGGCTAGCGGTTAGGTTGGCAGTTTATGTCAAAATTGCCACCGTCATCCTCAAAACTACAAATGCAAAATTATTTTTTGCAGAGCAAAATCACCTTTCACCTGGAGGACAATTTTTTTGAAATTTTGAGCCTCATATTTATCCTAAATATTTCCTACAAACTTCAAAATCACACTTCACACACAATATTAACACAAAAGAAGGCTCCCACTGTGGTCATCAATTGTGAGATGAAAATTTTGAGCAATAATATTTGGTATGCAAATTATATACTAAAATCAACTCAAATTACCAATCTACAAGTAAAACATAGAGCCAATAGGATAAAAAATTCAAAGGTAAATGAACATTCAAAACTAACATTTCAATCTTAAAGCTAAGTGCTCTAAATCAAGATCAAAACAAGAAAAAGACTGTCATTATGGATTACCTTTTACACTCATATTTTATGATAGCATGATATTCGCTTGATAATAGATTAAGATGATAGCATGGACTGATTTTTCATGGAGTTTTCTCATTGTTTGGAATAGAGGGACTCATGGATTTAAATAGGCAATGGAGGGAGTTTTTTATGGAATTTAAAATTCCATGGAATTCTCTAGAGAGAGAACTCTCTAGAGAATTGGAGGGAATTCTAAGGAATTGAAGAATTCTCTAGAAAGAACTCTCTAGAGAAGATAAATTAGGGAATCTAATGATGATTAGGGGAATATTAGGAGAAGGGTTGGGTGAGGAGTATAGATTAGGCTTGTAGGTAAGCCCAGGGATAGGTGTGATTTTGATAATTTACAATTCACAAGTGGGCATAAGAGGGATTTAGGTGACAAATGAGATGATAACAAAAAATAACCAAAGGATTAATATGTGATGGGAAATATGAAGGTTAGTATAGGATAATAAATATATATAAAGGGGACTAGATTATTGACTAGGGGAAATAGACAATGTTAGATGAAATAATGAGGAAAAGGATTAATTAATGAATCATTAAGCATAATTAGTGACACAATTAGCAAGCCAAAATAGGTGAGCAAATTTAGATGCATACACTTTATTTAAACTTGATCTTCATTTTCCTGAGATATAAGAGTAATGTATTTCATCTCCTTATAGCTACATGAAAAAATGTCTTGGAATTTTCATAACTCAATAATGCAAGCTAACTCTTCATCTAAACAGTAGTCACCCATGGTGGCAATTTTTTTCTCTTCCTTTATACCAATGTTAACCTTGGTAGTCTTAAGTGGTTCCTTACATTACTTGTGATTGTCATATTTCTCATCCACCACATCATGCTATCCATAAGAGGTATTAAGCCTTTGGTAATATGTTGTATCTTTAGGGGATATCTCATCAATTTGGCATGCCATTTTCTCCTTATTAATCTTATATCACCAATTTCATAATATTTACGCTTCCTCATCTTCTTCACTAGAATCACTACTCGCATTGTGTTCCTCAAAAATCTCAGCATGACTAGTCCCTTCTCACTATGTATATTTTGGATGCATTCTTCCATTATTACATCATCTCCCATGATGTGTGATGTAGCCATTGTAATGGTTTAACAAGTTACGAAAGATAATGGACAAAATCAACCTTCATAGTTTCCCATGTATCAGTCTCCCAATACATATCATATATGATATACCATGCACAAGCCCAAGTTTTTAGAATTATATAAAATTCATAGACCCATAGATAATCTGGAATATGATGTATACTCCTTGTCCAAATTTATGTGTATCTCTGTACATGCTTCTCAAGGTTTATATCTCCACATTAAGTGGGTAGTCCATGATTGAGATTGTTGTGCTCAAACCTTTTGCAAATAGTATTTTTTACCTCAACCCAAGTCGATAGGTTTGGCTTATGTGTTTCCCACCACCGTCTATCCATGATTTTTAAGGTGTATATGAGATAACTTAACTGCCTTTTCTCCTTTGATATACATTTCTCAATATTGTGCATAAATGTATTAGCATTTTTAGATCTCTCATATTAAGATAGCATAACGAGTTTACCTTTGCTCAAATGGAATACTCATTTCATACTTGGTGTAGCTCATAGGACCAAGACCTTGTTACTTAGGATCATAGCTTTGATACTATTATGTGGGATCCTTTGTGTGATTAATGGATTTGGTTTTGATTTTAGTGCACCATACCTCTAATCAAATTCCTCATAGGACTCATGAACCCATCAATCACGTGATATTGGTAGTGTTAGAAATAGAGTTCACATCACCCAAATCAAGGTCCCATCATCATTATGCTCTACATTCTCCATGTCTTGTGCCATGATGTTTCATGTATTATTAATTTCTTCGTCAAGGTCAATGCTTTCAACATAGTGGGACCATGTTCATTTGCAAGGGGTATGACAATGCACTACTTACCATTCTTAAAACTCATATAACACTTCTTGAATCACATATATACATTGTTGTCATGACACTAAGGTTTTATAAGCAATATTGGATAGTTATCAGCCTTGGCTAACTCAATTACTTCAAAATCTGCATGGTATTTCACCCATGATATCGACAGAGTCATCCTTTAAAATTCCTAATGGTTGTGAAAGATTTTTGTTTGCCATGAACAAGACATGGGGTGAAGGCCTTAGTGTTAGGTTTCCCATTTTCACTAGGCTTCCTTGGTGATAATGTTGACTTTTGCACCCATATCAATAAGGATATCACATACCAACCATCCATTTATAGTTGCATTGATACTCAATTCTTGGTCATATATTATGTTGTGTGCAGTCTTGACCTTGTGCCCTCTAGTTAGATACAACATGGGTACTTCCATTAGATTCCATATTTGATGTAGCATCAAAAAATTCTTAAGGAGAGGAATCATCCCTTCTGAATGTAGTAGACTTAGTATCTTAGAAATTTCATTTCCATCCTTTCTCTCATTTACCTTTTTTTGGAGGGCCTTTCTCACCTCAACTTTTGAATCTTGGGAAGTTGCAGGTCACCTTACAAGTTTTGTATCATCTTCATGGCTTCTTGAAACATTTATTTCTAGTGTGATACATTAAGGCAATTTCTAATGAATGGTTCAACATGATGCACCTTCTCTTCCACCCTATACTTAACACCTAGTCAAACCTTTTACATGGGGTTTACTTGTGGTTAAGTTGGAGCACCACTGTGCATTACGAAATTTACCTTTGGGCATTTTATTTTTTATATTTTTTCATTAGGTACCCAATGCTCTATTAGGTGCATTATGTGTATCATCATTGGCCCCTTCTCAAACTTGTATTTTTGTGTTACCTTCGCATACAGGTATGGGCATTCTTCAACTCTATACTCACCACTACAATTCCAGAAGTGGGAAACTTTGGACAATCTTTGTAATAATGTTTTGGAGAACCACATCTATAACATGTGTGTGGAGGTAATATTACACCATTCATTCCCCACCTTAACCCCTGATGATGCGCTAATTTCCATAGTTTCTTTGATCTTGGTCATAGCATTATGTAGTAGTTTGTCTTGTACCACACTCTTGTGCCTCATGGATCTCATCAATCACTTGATAATATTCAATTTTGTGGATGGAGGGATCATAAATATTTCATTATAAAGAGATATTCATAAGTGTTGCATGTTTTAGGAGAAGGAAATTACACATGTTGTGGCCTTCATGATAAATTTCACATAATGCAAGTAGAGATATAACACTATGTTAAGGATATTTAATTTTATTATTCCATTCGAATTTGTAATATGTGCACCAAAAACTACTATGGGTATCATGTGTACTATTTATGGTTAATTTTTTCAAGTGGGAGGCCATTGAAGTTATTTTCACTTCTATAAATGGGTTGATCTTAGTATCTACATTTTTGATAACTTCATCTCTTAGCACAACCTATAAAGATTCTCTAGGCTCTATAAATATCTTCATAGAAAGGGTTTGCCTAAAAAGAGACAATAACCCTAAAAAAACCACTACACATGTTGGGCATGATGAATTTAAAATGAGAGCTTTGAGATTAGGGTGTTGAATCTAGCATCCTATGCACACGTGCTTTGGGTCAAATCCTACTCTATCTCCTTTAGTGTAACAATAATTTCTTGCTTAAACTATGGAATGTTGAAATATCTCAAAATAGCTTCCTTAAACTTTTCATAATCCATAACAACCTAATTAGGATCATATTTGGGAAACCAAGTATGTGCACAATCCCATAATGTTTTCATAAATTGGCTAGTCTTATGATCTAATGTGGTGATGCTTTTGGCTTACTAGATGAGTTCACATTTATGAATGTGCTCAACCACATTATACACACCCCTATACATAGGAAAACTCAATGACATTTCAAAAAAAAAAAGAAGAGGGAATCAATGGGAACCAATGGTGTCACCACATTCTCCTTGTTTTATGTATCCTTGTCTATCACAACTAGCTCTTTTGAACCAAGGTCTTCCATGCTCTTCTCTTCCATCCTCTCTTATGTGCATCTCTCTTCCACATCATTCTCTTCCTCACCAAGGTCCTCCATGTTATTCTCACACCCTTAATCTTCTATGTTATTCTCATTCCCTTGTTCTTCTATGTCATGGATTCATAACCCTTAGAATATATAAATACAAAATTTGAGGTCCAAAATCACCCCTACTAAACTAATAGTCTATCTTAGACTATGTTGTAATTTTATTAGAGAATAAAAACTCAAGTCTCGCTTACTGCACTTGGTGCTTGAGCTACTCCCATTGATTGAGGGTAGTCTGAAGATTGGAAGTAATGACTTACACCTCTCCTTGTAGCCTTTCCATCTACTTAGGTTTGTCTAGAAAATCATTTGCTTGAGTTCTCAAAATATCAAGCTGAGTAGTTGTAGCTTTGTGGGCATTCTCAAGTGACCTGACCTATGCTAAAACATGCCCTCAAAGTGCTAAGAAGTTAACATTAAGCTCTTACCAATGGGTGCTTATTTATTTTTATAGTTCCTCTACATCCTAAAACACCTTTGTGTGTTGGGCCCTATCCTTGATATTCAATATGTTCTCAACCAATTATTGATGTTGTAGCCTAAATTTTAGATTCAACCTATATTATTAATTTTAGTAATAAAAACCTAAAACTTAAACACACAAGTAGGAATGGATGAAAGAGGTAATCAACAAAATAATAATATTCTTACTATCACTTTACCTCCTTATGGCTCCACTCTGGGATTGCAAAATGGATTATTTGATGCCAATTTTGAAAATGTTGGAATGCTTGGTTGATGTTGATAATGGCTTCCAAATGGTTAAATGGGATTGATAATGACTATGGATGGATGCAAGAAGGCTTTGTGGATGCAAGATAGCAAAAATTTGATAGTTTTCCAAGTTCTTTCAAATTAGTTTAAAGGAGGGAGGTGGCTTGGTTATATAGGCATGGAAGGAGAGATTAATAGTTCAAATTCAAATTTGAACCATTAAAATTAATGGCTAGGTATTTTTCATGGAAATAAAAATTCCATGGAGATCTCTAAAATTAGAAAATTCTAGAAAAAGGGGATAAAATGGGGAAGATTTATAGAATCCTCCAATTCTAAAAATCTTCCCATAGGGTTTAGGGGTTTAGGAGAGGCTAGAATAGGGTGGTGGTTGGGTGGGTAGATTATTTTGTATTTTTAAGTTGGCTAGTTGGCTTAGGGAGTAGGTTAGTGGGTAATAAATTCCATTAGGGATTTAAGGAAGGGATTAATTAGTTTTTAGGATTGAGTAAGGTTTGTAGGATATGGGAATGGGATTGGAGGTTATTTGGCTATTATTTAATTTAGCTATGAAATATGGGAACTAGACTAAATTAGTGAGAATTAACATAATTAGTAAAATTTGGTAGGGTGAGCATATTTTAATACATGCATTTTTCCCCTCTTTGAAAGAACATTGAGAGTAGAGAAGATGGGAATGAGTAATGGTATTTCAAATAACCATGATGTTAGATGGTGTCAGTAATGATTTAGTAGAGTAACATGCCCCCTCGAGGGAGCATGTAGGGAGAACCAACTCAGATGGTCACTCAAACAAAAAACTCGAGGTGGGATAAGATCAAGATGGTAAAATGGGGTTAGGATACCCCAAGACATAGCCATAGTTGAGGATGCCCCAAGTTATGAAGGGATAATGTAGGTCTATTGTGATGGGTTCTAGACAAATGACCAATGTCTAGAAAAAAAGTTAATTGATAGGATGAAATTGATTAAAATATGATGGGTTCGAGTTGGTGATAAGTCCCATAACAATGACACATGCTAGGAAAATCTTGAAAAGGGATAAAAGTGATAAGACTTGCTAATTGGTGATTGAGAGTTACCTTATATAAGATTTGTAGCTTAAAATTGATGTGTGATGAGTCTAGGGATGGGATGGTAATGAGAGATGATCAGTGGGTGAGCTACTTTTAGTCTCAAAAGTGAGACCAAGTGTTATCTACATAGTTCAAAAAGACCTCAGGCCATTGTAGTTCTGATGTAAGATAAAGTGGAACATAAAGAAATGGACAATCCATGCCCCAAATGATGTTAGAGATGATTAGAAGTGATTTTATTAGGATAATTGGATAAGATTGGACACATTCTATGTCGATAACAAGATGCTAGGGGTATATGGTGGGTCATA
Source organism: Torreya grandis (assembly GCA_037957365.1). Taxonomy (NCBI): domain Eukaryota; kingdom Viridiplantae; phylum Streptophyta; class Pinopsida; order Cupressales; family Taxaceae; genus Torreya; species Torreya grandis. The sequence goes on from JARHVA010000532.1 coordinate 1,826,212, forward strand.
TTGGATAAATGAGTCAAAATTAGGTCATTTATGCATTTTGTCTTCTAGTGATTTGAGCTCTAAGGTGAATGTTAGAAATATTGTCATTGATGTCAAAGGTCTAACATTATTGGTAAAAAGGCCCCATAACATTTATTATTTAAAGGTGTTTTTTAATGTTCATAATTTGGCTAAATGTGTTGATATTTATTTAATATTAATGAATATATTTTTGGTTGCATAAACCCAAAAGAGGGCCCATGAGGAAGTCAAAGGGTCACAAGGAAAAGACAAAAGAGGGAAAGGATGCGTTTTCCCATGAAGGGTCATCTTGAGGAATTCAAAGAGTCACCAAGTAAAGATAAAAGAGGAAGGGTGCATTTTTCTATGAAGAGTCACCTTAAGTAATTTGAAAGGTCACCAAGATAAAGACAAAAGGGTAAAGGACACATTTGCTCATGAAGGGTCACCATGCGACTTTTCAAATGAAAAGATTTGAAGGGTCATGCAAGTTTGGCACCATTTTCTATGAGGAGTGAAGGGTCACAAAGGGTGAATGCCAAAGGTCATTTGGAAAGCTATAAATAAAGGCTTGACAAGCCATTTGTAATATGCAAGAGAGTGCATGGTTTGTAATTGTTTTATATAAGAAAAGAGGGGATAATAGAAAGAGAAATTGTAGAGTTCTATCATTTGTTGAGAGAGAAACATTGAGAGATAGCTGTGTTTTATACACAAGAGGGGTTGGTGCTCCTGTGGGTTGGTGCTCATAAATAGTTATTGTGTTGGTGCTCGACAAAAGAGGTTGGTGCTCCTATTAGTTGGTTCTTGCAAACTTTGTAATTTGAGTTGATGCTCATTCTTATACTTGAGATTGTTCATTATGGTTTTTCTCACATTGGACTTTCACATAAAAATTTAGTGTGTCTCTCTCTCTTGTGTGGTGCATGTTATTATTTCAATTTTATTACATATCTTGAATGTATGGTTAAGTGGGCTTTGATTAAGTAAAAGTTTTATAATATATATGATATATTGATTCACCCCCCCTCTCAGTATATCTCATGCTTAACAATTAGTATCAGAGTAGTTTCTTTTAAAAAGAGTTTAACAACTTGAAGGTAGATTGGAGAAAGCATGATGGCTGGATCACATGAAGGTTTTTCTACAAATAAGGCACCTTTGTTTGATAGGACAAATTATGCATTTTAGAGCATAAAAATGGAAACTTACTTGATATCTCTTGGATTTGACATTTGGGAAGTAGTGGTAGAGGAATAGGAAGAGCCAAAGACACTTGTAACTACTATGGTAGAAAAGAAGGCAAGTGAAAATAATGCTAAAAATTTAAATGCTATTTTATGTGGTTTATGTGAATAAAAATTTATTAAAGTTATGCAATACAAATCTACTCATGAGACTTGGGTAAAGCTTGAGAATATTTATAAAGGTGATGGAAAGGTTCAACAAGCTAAGCTCCAAACTTTCTGAAGATAGTTTGAGAGTTTGAAGATGGAAGAAGAGAACATAACAAGTTATTTTTTGTGGGTTTAATCAAATAGTTAATCAAATTCAAAGCCTTGGAGAAATGTTAGAGAATCAGCTATGGCACAAAAGGTTTTGAAATCTCTACCAATGAGATATGATGCAAAATTTTTAGCAATCGAGGAGATAAAGAATCTATCCAAGCTAAAAATAGATGAACTATATGGTATTGTTACGGCATATGAGATGTAAATCGAACAAGAGAAACCCTCAAAGAGGGAAGTTGATTTCAAGACATCAAAGAAAGACAAGGCTAAAATTCAAGAATCAAGTTATATCTCTAATGATGAGGAAGATGATAATGAAGCTCTATTCATTTTCAAGTTGAAAAAATGCACAAGTAAATATTAAGGAAAATTGCCATTTAAATGTTTTAAATATGGTAAGATTGGACATTTTTTAGTTAAGTGCCCAAATAAGAATAATGGTGATAATGAAGAAGAAAAGTCTACATACAAGAAGAACTTCAAAAAAAAATTTAAGAAGGGATTTGAGAAAAATATATATTCTAAAGATCTTAGCTCAGTCAAAGACAGTGGAGTCAGTGACTCAGATGAAGAAAATATTCTATTCATGATCATATATGAAGATAGATCTATAAGCAAAAGTACAAATGATCAAGAAGAAGAATATGATGAAGTTGAGGTGAATCTGGAAAGACAACTCATTTGTGCCTTATAAGAGTTACAAGCTCTTGAGAAGAAACATCAAAGATTAAAGCTCCAGATCAAGAAAAATAAAAAGAATTCAAAGGAAATGATTGAAGATCTACAAGCACACATGAGAAGCCAAAAATACTGAAGAAGATCTAATAGATTAGTTTCAAAAAGTAAGTGAAGAATGTGAAAGATATGTTGTTAAAATTGCCTCTTTTAAAACAGATCTTGAGAAAATAAATAAAGTAGTCAATGACAAAGTAGCCAATAATTCAAAATTTAAGAATAACACTAATATGTTGAATAAGTTATTAGAAAGTCAAAAATCAATATCAGATAAGATAGGTATCAAATTTGAAAAGAAAAAGAGCTATGTTGAAGCTCTTACAAAAGAAGAAATAAAAAGGGAAGAAGTTAAGAATGTAGAGGACAACTCAAAAAAAGAAGGCTGGAAAGAATAGAGCTACAAAAGATAATCAGGTTAAAGATACACAAATCAAAACAAGTTTTATTTTTATGGTTATTATTTTTATTATAATGGTTGTGGTCATAATAAAATAGAATGTTGGAAAAGAGCTAATAATTTTAGAAATAAGGAGAACGAAACTCATGCAAAATCAAACAGAAGCCATAACTCTTTTACTCCTCTATCAGGATTTGATGAAGAGGCCATAATATGTTACAAGTGTAATAATTTTGGACACATATCTTAGTATTATAGAAGCATGTTTGAGTCAGATAATAAGGACCAAAGTTTCAAGGCTCCATTCATCAAGAAAAAAATTCAGACAAGTTCATGGCAAAAGAAACAACTTGAAAAGTCTATGTAAGTCTAGATAGCTTTGCATGCAAGAAATAAAGAAAAACCATGGTTCATTGAAAGTGGATGTTTGAGGCACATGACATAAGACAAGAGCAATTTCATAACTCTAAAGAAGATCAATGGTGACATAGTGAAGTTTGGGGACAATATCACTGCTAGAATAGCCAAAAAAGGTACATTAAGTTTGGATAATGGTAGAACTAAGATTGAAAATGTTATGTATGTAGAAGGTCTTAAGCATAAGCTGTTGAGTGTAAGTCAAATGTGTGATCAGGGACATACACTAAAATTTTATGTAGAAGGTTGTGAAATTAGGAGAAAAGATTTAGATGTGTTGATTGTAGATACGCAGAGGACAGGGAACAATTTGTATATGTTATCAGATATTGAAGGTCAAAAATATTGTTTGAGTCAGGTTGTGGAAAGTTTTCTATGACATAGGATAATGGAAAAAATAAATTTTGACAATCTTGTCAACATCAACAAGAAGAAAGCAATTAGAGATCTTCCAAAGATTACAAATCCCTCCAACATGCTTTGTGAACCATGTCAACATGGGAAATATGTCAGAAGACAATTCAAAACAAAAGAATACTAGACCACTCAGATGTTAGAGCATGTTCACAATGATTTGTGTGGACCTATGAGAACTCAATGTACTCAAGGTGAGAAATATTTCATGTTTCTTATCGATGATTTACACGTATGACTTGGGTGATATTTTTAAAGAAAAAATCACAAGCTTTCAACCACTTCAAAGCATTCAAGGCTTTTGTTCAGAATGAAATTGATTTGAAAATTAAGTGCCTGAGATTAGATCGAGGAGGAGAATTCATGTCAGATGAATTTATTGAGTATTATGAAGACCATGGGATAAAGAGACATTATTCAATAGTCATAACTCCATAGCAAACTAGAGTAGTTGAGTGAAAAAATAGAACAATTTAGGAGATGGTGAGGACAATGCTAAATGAATCCAAGATACCAAATAAATATTGAAGAGAGGCAGTAGGTATAATAATACATATTCAAAATAGAGCATTATTGAGAGTCAATAGTGATAAGACTCTCTATGAGCTATGGAAAGACAAACCAGTTATATTTGATTACTTTAAAGTTTTTGGTAGTAGATATTTCATAAAGAGAATTGATGAAAAATTGGGTAAGTTTGAATCTAAAATAGATGAAGGTATATGTTTTAGATATTCTAGTAAAAGTAAAACTTATAAATGTTATAACAAGAGAACCAAGAAGATTGTTAAAAGTGCAAGTGTCAGGATAGATGAAGATATAACACAAAGAGCTAGTGATCCAGTAGACACTCTTGAAATCATTAAAGAAGAAGATTTTGAAGAATCAGATGACAATGTGAAGAAGGAGCAAAATGACACCAAGACCCCATCCAAATATGTTCATAGAAATCATAATAAGAGTGACATGATTGAGAACATAAATGAAGGAGTTCAAACTAGAAGGATGATGGTAAGTGAATCTAAGCAAGTTAATTTTTCTTTGTTATCCAAAATTTAACCTAAAACTTTTTCAAAAGCTAGACATGATGAGTATTGGGTTAAATCAATGGATGAAGATTTAAATCAGATAGAAAAGAATGATACTTGGGAATTAGTGCATAGACTAAAAGATTAAAATGTGATAGGAACAAAATGTCTATATAGAAATAAGTTGAATGAATATGGTGAAGTTACCAGGAATAAAACAAGGTTAGTATGAAAAAGATATTTTCAAATTGAGGGTATAGATTTTAAAGAAACTTTTGCACCAGTGGCAAGGCTAGAGGCTATTAGAATGTTTCTTGCATATGCAGTGTTTAAGAATTTCAAAGTGTTTTAGATGGATGTCAAGTCTGCCTTCCTGAACGAGAATCTAGAAGAAGAAGTCTACATTGAGCAACCTGAGGGATTTATTCTCTCAAATGATAGTAGCCATGTATGCAGATTGAAAAAAGCATTGTATGGATTGAAACAAGCTCCCAGAGCTTGGTATGCAAGACTTGATAATTACCTGCAAGATCAAAGTTTCAAGAGAGATTTCGCTAACAGTAATCTCTACATCAAAATAGAACGTGAGCATCAGTTGATTATTTTGGTATATGTTGATGACATAATATTTGGAAGAAACATTGAAAAGATGACAAAAGAATTTTCTAATAATATGCCAAAAGAATTTGAGATGTCTATGCTTGGAGAATTGTCATTTTTCTTAGGGTTGCAAATATTTAAGTTAGAAAAAAAAAATTCATATCTCAAAATAAATATGCCAAGGAGATGTTGAAAAAATTTGGTTTTGAGGATTATGCACTAGTTGGCACACCAATGGGTATAGGAAAAAAGGTAAGTAAGGATGAAGATTCCCCTGTTACAGATCAATATTTGTATAGATCTATGATTGGTAGTCTTTTATATTTGATAGCATCAAGACTAGACATCATGCATGCAGTAGGCATGGTTATGAGATATTAGTCAGCTCTGAAGGAGAGTCATGTTCAGTTGGTGAAAATAATATTTAGATATGTCAAGGGGACATTAGATTACAGATTGTGGTATCCCATAGGCAAAGATTTCACTTTGGTTTCTTATACAGATTTAGATTGGGTAGGTTGTTTGGATGACATAAAAAGTACAAGTGGAGGAGATTTATTTCTTAGTGATAGCTTAGTATCTTGACTAAGTAAGAAGTAGAACTCAGTATCACTTTCTACAGCTAAATCAAAATATATTACAGTGGTGTTATGTTATACTCAAGTGCTTTGGATGAAGCAAACTTTAGAAGATATCAAGGAAAAATATGATGAACCTATTTCTATTTTTGTGACAACATAAGTGTTAATATTTCTAAGAATTCAGTGATGCATTCAAGAAGAAAACATATTCCTATCAGATATCACTTTTTGAGAGAGTAGGTTGCAGATCAAAAAGTTAAAATAGAATATATCAGTACTACAAAATAGATTGCAGATATTTTCACAGAGGCACTACCAAAAGACACATTCGAGTATCTGTGGGAGAAGTTGGGAGTAATTTATTTTACTTCCTACCATTGAGGGTCATGATCATTTTATGGGCAGCTAAGGTTAACTCTAGAATAGACCCTTTGCCATTGATGTCAAAGGGGGAGAAGAACATGAACATGTACAAAAATAGGTACAAGAATAGGTACATGATGTTACAGAAAGGGGGAGTTATTATATGTTTCTTAGATGGCAGTATGTGTAGGTTGGCATGTGCAGTACAAGTTTTAGGATGTGGCAATTACAATTTGAAGTTGTCATCAATGACAAATGGAGAGATTGTTGGAAATATTGTCATTGATGTCAAAGGTCTAGCATTATTGGTGACAAAGTCCCCATAGCATTTATTATCTAAAGGTGTTTTTTAATGTTCATATTTTGGCTAAATGTGTTGATATTTATTTAATATTAACGAATATATTTTTGGTTGCATAAATTAATAAAAGGGCCCATGAGGAAGTCAAAGAGTCACAAGGAAAAGACAAAAGAGGGAAATGATGCATTTTCCCATGAAGGGTCATCTTGAGGAATTCAAAGAGTCACCAAGTAAAGACAAAAGAGAAAGGGTGCATTTTTCCATTAAGAGTCACCTTAAGAAATTCAAAAGGTCACCAAGATAAAGAACAAAGGGGAAATGACGCATTTTCTCATGAAGGGTCACCATGTGACTTTTCAAATGAAATGATTTGAAGGGTTGTGCAAGTTTGGTGCCATTTTCCATGAGGAGTGAAGGGTCACAAAGAGTGAATGCCAAAGGTCACTTGAAAATATATAAATGAAGGATTGAGAAGCCATTTGTAATATGCAAGAGAGTGCATGGTTTATAATTAATTTATATGATAAAAGAGAAAAGAATAGAAAGAGAAATTGTAGAGTTCTATCATTCATTGAGAAAGCAACATTGAAAGATAGTTGTGTTATATACACAAGAGGGGTTGGTGCTCCTGTGGGTTGGTGCTCACAAATCTTTGTAAAGGGTTAGTGCACCTATGGGTTGGTGCTCACAAATCTTTGTAAAGGGTTAGTGCTCCTATGGGTTGGTGCTCACAAATAGTTACTATGTTAGTGCTCGACAAAATGGGTTAGTGCTCCTACAAATTGGTGCTTGCAAAATTTATAATTTGAGCTGGTGTTCATTTTTTACTTGAAGTTGTTCTCTATGGTTTTCCCCACATTGGGTTTCCACGTAAAAATTTGGTGTCTCTCTATCTCTCTCTTGTGTGGTGCATGTTATTGTTTCAATTTTATTACATATCTTGAATTTATGGTTAAGTGGAGTTTGATTAAGTAAAAGTTTTATAAGATATATGATATACTGATTCAACCCCCCCTCTTAGTATATCCCATGCTTAATAGTGAAACTATTGACCATATACCCCAAGTTTTCCATTATGGTGAGAGAGTCTAAGAGCACCAGAGACCGACCGATGCTAGACCTACAGTGAGTAACAAATCCCTAGCTCAGTTATTTCATGAATTTTAGTTAGATTTTTAGCATTTTGGATGGATTTTTTCAAAAAGAGATGCCATTCGAGTTGCTTCAAAAAAACTAGAACTACCATTTTTGCCTTCAAACGTGGTTTTGTCATCATGACTGGCAGTTTTGATGAGGTAATCCATGGTTTTACAAAACTACAAGTCTAAAGTCACTGTTTTGTAATACCACAACTATAGAGTCATGACTTCGTAAAGCCACAAGTTAGGGATTAGTAGATTTTCAAAACCATAAAAGAGGGCATCATAGTTTTGCTAAACCATGAGGTTAAGCAAAACTACTAGTCATGATAGGTGATGTTGTCAAAGTCGCCACTCAAGGCAAGATTATGATCTATGGTTTTGTGGAGTCTTCGAAAAAGGGGTAAGTGTTGTGACAAGGGGTTAGGCTAGATGGTTTAGGGAGTTGGATTAGGTGGTTAGACGATTACAATGTTGAGTTAGAGAGGTCATATGGATGGGTTAGATAGATATGATGGGTGAATAAGATAGGTAGGATGAGTGGTTAGATAGGATACTAGAAAGATTAGGATAGATAGAGGAAATGATTAGATAGTTAGGATGGTGAGTTAAGTTTTTTAGGATAGTGAATATTAATGGGATTGAGATTATGCTATTAGATAAGGTTAGTAAAGGTATTAGGGTTAATGAGTGATGATGTGGTAGAGTATGAGATGAGTGAATATGGGTGTGGGTGGATAGTAGGAGTAGGTGAACTAGTAGCATGGGAGGTAGTTAGGGGTAATTAAGGATTAGGGATTGTCTGAGGTTTTAGGTGAATTTTTGATAGATAGGATGGGTGAGTTATGATAGATATTTGATGATGATGTAGTGATAAATGGAGGGTGATTGGTATAGGAGGACCTCAGAGTGATGACATCATAGTATTAGTATCTAGTTGTTTTTCATGAGATGCATCTATTGATAGAGGCTAAGTTTAGAATTCTAGAGATGATCAAATTGCATGGTGTGGTGATGATGCCCATGATCTAGATAGATTGAGCCTTGATTATAACACTAGTGGAGCATTAGCATTCAGAGACTAACACTTTCCACTTTGTTATGGGTGAGGTGACAGTCACCCTTAAGGACATCTATAGGATTTTTCATCTACCCATGTTGGGAGATTGTATATATTAGCTTGGATTGTACAATGATTGGTTGGAGGCTTGCACGTGGGGATATGGGAGGGATGAGTTGAAATTAATCAGTGTTTACATGAGGGGATGATTGATAGATTGACCCTGGTTGTGATGATTGATAGTGGTTTCATCTAGGCTTGGGGATGTTATTGTAGCTATGGTATAGGATTTTTGAGTATTTGCCTAGGGACCTATCATGTTGGTGCACCTATATAGAGAGCTTCACCTAGGGGCTTATAGAGGAGCGATTAGCTTTGGACCTTCAGTGCTTTATAGGTGTAAAACTGGGAGCATATCGCAATCTAGTAGCCCTTGGGGACATTAACTATTTAATAGCTTGAGCAGTCGATGGCGTTCGACTGATACATTCTTTTGGGAGTGCAATAAGGGCATGTGAGAGAGATGAGATTTTATAGGGATGCATTTGATAGCTTCTACCTAAAGCATATCACTTGGATGTTATAGAGAGGGCTTCAGTTTGGATGGGATGATGAGGTGTTGGCATAGTTTATGTTGATAGAGTGTTATCTGATGGGGCAATAGGATCTAGTTATTAAGAGATATCACCTTGACCATGTACATTTATCTAGGATGTACCTAGGGTAGATCACCTATTTTTTTGAAGTGAGAGAGGCCTCAATAGGGGAGGCCAGTAGATAGGGCTAATGCACGCATAGATTATGATACCATTACCCTAGTACAGTGGGACTTCTATACACCAATTCTAGACTTAGGTATGATAGTCACCTACACAAAATGGTGGAGAGCTAAGATACCTATTAGATTGACATGCCCCAAAGTTATGGTTTGGTGAGGGGTCATGAGGAGGGTTATTCAAGTGCATGCTAGGATATATAGGAGGATGAGATAGGTGCCTATGTAGGATGGGTAGGATGGTCATGATGGAGTGGCAATGGATGTATATGGAAGAGACAAAAACTAGGTGGCATCGATAGGATAGATGGGGCCTCAGGCCCAAACATAGGGATAGGTTGGGACTCAGGATGGTGGTAGTGGTGGTGGAGATGGAGATGGTGCAAAACCCTCACATCAACAACTATCATAGAGTGACTCTGCTTACCAGATTATAGGGTGAGATATAAGCCCATTTATCTAAGATTACTAAGATTACTCAAGAGAGAGACCAACTATAGGCTCAGCTTTAGTTGATGATAGCATAAAGAGCTGGGCAACTGGTATAGGTATAGGGACATGTTACCACATTATAGGGCTAGATATCATAGAGAGATGGGAAATTGTCCCAAGCCTAGGCCCATATTATAAGATTACAAGCACAACTAACTTTAGTAAAGGCATAGATAGATACTTTATAGGGCCAAATTTAGAGCAGGGATGCCTAGATCTTAGGTTCTCAAGGCCAGATTACAAAAATATAGGCACACATCTGTACACTGATAGGGGAGGTGGATATGGACAAAAGGGCCAAGGATGAGGTAGATCAGGCAATGAACATGCATTAGTTGGCCGATGTGATGAAGAACATAGTCAAGTTAACTTGTGAGGCAAAGTATTACCTCATATTATATGAGGTAGCTGTACCAACCAAGTAATATGTAGCCTCTTTTCGAGCTAACTCATCTCAATTAATTCATCAACCTTCCAGGGGAACGTGAGGACCACTAGGGCCACCATGACCACTAGGAATGTAACCCTAAGCTATATTTGTATGGATGTATAGGGTAATTTTATATTATTAGCTCATTCTTTCCCCATGGGCCCACATTATTGTATATATATTTTTGACATGGATTCCATGTGGACTATGCATTTGATTTTTATATATGATGAGATGTTTGGATGATGAGGGTGTGTACCTTGATGTATGGATGATGATGTTATTATGTTGGCGTGGTATATATATTTTTATGTGATGATGATGTGATTGTATTGATGTTAGTGAGATATTTGTTATTTTTGGACTTACATGATGTGATTAGATTAGATGTGATGGATTTTTATTATGATTATGATGTGATGGGTACATGATTTATATGATGTGTTTAATTTATGATGTGATCAAATGCATATGATGTACAGTGATGGATTTATTTTACATTTTATTGATGATGTGATGATAGGTAGATGCATGATGCAATGTGTTTACTTATGTCATGAGATGATATTAGATAGGATGTTAGATGTGATGTGATAGATTTATAATTTCATTTTTTGATGATGGTGTTATGAGATGTGTTGATATATTTATATATTCATGGACTTAGTGATATTTTGGATTTATTTCATGATGTATATGATGTAAATGTTGAGAGATGATGATGTTAGATAGATGTTATTTAATATATGCGATAAGATGATAATGTTGATTGTAGACTTCATTAGGTGATGTTGATGAACGTGTTGATGAAAGATTAATCCCTATTGAATTCATAATATCTCATTGGTAGGAATCCTCCTGTACCATAGAGGTAGGATAGCAATGGGATGGGATATGATTGGGTTTTGGTTGGGATAGAGATAGGTTAGATGAGATGGGGATAGCTAGGATCAAATAGGGGATAGGCTTAGGGGTAATAGGATGGGTAGTGATTTTGGAAGCCATTAAAATTTTTGCAATCCATTTTTATATTGCACCATTGAAACATGTACCAATGACATGAGAAGCCAAAGGTATGTATAAATTTATGCGTAAAATGGGAACTCTATTTGATAAGAAATCTTTCCCTAAGTAAACATTTGGGAAGCCACTTAGGGCATCCTTATTTCCATAAAAGTTAACAACATAAAATATGCATGAAAAACATGCTTAAATAATCAAGACATTAATATGTACACATGAAAAATCCACATAATCACACAAGGCAAAATAAACATATACAAGACAATATAATTACACAAGATAATTAGATAATAACATGATTAGGGATATACAAATGGATAATGATGTGATGCTAAAATTATTACAAACAATGAGCCTTTGTGATGAGTGGAGGCTATGTACACAGGGTATGTCATGTCCAAAAAATTTATGTCGAGATAAAGTTCCAACCAAGTTCAACAGTGATCGTGAATGTGGGTTAAGATGACCCTTCAGGATTTAATACCACTAAAAGCATAGAAATAGAAACTTATGCTTTGTAACCCCTCCGTAATGACAACATTAGTGGGAAAGTGTGAACCATAGTATTAGGGACAATAAGAGACAAATAGGAATGGGTTTAATCTTGAGAAAATAAAGAGATGTGTTCATCAAAGAAGAGTTTGATGAGGTGGTTGGATAAGGGATTGTGATAAGGATGTGATAGGACTTGGGGACATGTATATGCCCGATATGGATAAGAAACTCTAGAGGAATGCCCCAAAAAATATTCCCATTATTAGTTAAGCAATGTCATCTTCCTTGAATTGAAGTATTTATCTCCTATCACTGTATAAGAACCTATTATGGATGCCCACTGTTGCAACTAGGGTTAGGGTTATTTTACCATGATGCTGAAGACTGATTTTCATCATGGTACTTGCCCAAGGCACTAGAGAACTATTTTTCACCATTTTTTATAATATGGGATTGTTGAGAAGGTGTGATGGAGTGGATGAAGTGGACAAGGGCATGCCTCCAAGAGTGGGGACTCATAGACGGAGGATGGAGGGACCTATCAAGTGTATAAATGTTTTAAGTGCATGATATTCATGGGATCATCAAGCTCTTCACTATCTAATGTTTCCAATTTATATGCTCCAGATCCAAACTTGGTAATGATGATATAAGGACTAAGCCAATTAGCTTCAAACTTCCCCTTCTTGTCTCTATCTACATTAGTATTTCTCTAATTCTCCTTTAGGACTAGGTCACCAACTACAGACTCTCTAGACTGGATTTTCTTACGATATTGGAATTTTAGCTTATTTTGATATGCTCATAGGTGATCAAGGGCCTTATGAAATTTCTCATTAAGGAGTTTTATTTCCTATAGGAATTCCTATCTACAATCATGGTCAGTGATGATGCCTTGTAGTGAGGTTCAAAGGGAAAGGAACTATACTTATATTATCAAGATTGCTTCTGTCCCATAGACCAAGGCATACAAAGTAGTTCCAGTAGGGGTGTAGATACTTATACGATACGAACACAAAGCTGGATATAGTTGTAAGTGCCAAGTTTTACCTACTTTGGAGTAGCATCACCTCTACCCATTTAGTAAAGTATTCCATTGTCATGATAATAAACTTGTGACCATCTGATGAAGTTAGATTAATCTTGCCAATTAAATCAAGGCCCCATATATAAAATGGCCAAGGACTTATGATGGGCTATAATTCCTATGCAGGTGAATGAATTAGATTCCCAAGTATTCTAGATAGGAAACACATTTTTGGACATATTGACAAGAGTCTTGTTCCATGGTTGGCCAATAATATCCAGTTTAGAGGAGCTTATTGGCTAGGTTCATTCCACTGATGGGCCCACCACATATACCATCATGAACCTTCATAATCACATGAGAGGCCTCTTCTAATGTTAGGCATCTCAACATAGTCCTGTTATAGCCCCTACGATAGAGCGTGCCATGAAAATTTAAAAAGGAGTCATAGATTGATGCACTAGGGAAGACTGGGAAGACTGGGATCATGGAGGTACGTGGAGGGAGGATGTTATCGTGGAGGTACTTGTAGATGTCATGGTACTAGGGAAGACTGGGATCATTGTTATGAAAATTTAAAAAGGAGTCATAGATTGATGCATTGGGAAGATCAAATGTTCAATGAGAAAATTCCCTTCTAAAATGTCTTAAGGGAGGCCTATAAGGGAGCCAAGGGTGACCATTGAATCAATTACTTTTTTAATCCCTCATGACACTTATTCAAATGTTATTGACTGAAAATTCTGATTTAATTGATTAACCAACTGAATATAAGGGAGAAACTTCTCATCCTTTATCTGGAAGTTATCATTGACCTATTTGATTATTAGTTGTGAGTCACCAAATACTTGCAAATGCTGGATATTCCACTAAATGGCTAGGTGAAGGTCGGTTATCAAGGCCTCATATTTTGAAATGTTATTAGTGCATGGGAATGCAAGGTAGAAAGCTTTGGGAATAAGGCCACCTTATGGGGTGACAGGAAGGATGCCTGCCCCTGATCCATGTATGGTGAATGAGCCATCAAAATATAATTTCCAGCTACTTTATTCTAAAGTACTCATTATAGATACACCTAGGAAGTTTATTATAAGGGGCTCAATTGCTTCAAATGGTGCTTCAACTAATTGATTTGTTATGACTTGTCCTTTTATAGCCTTTTGATTGACATATTCAATGTCAAACTTGTTAAGCAACATGATCCATTTAGCCATTTTACTAGCAAGAGCTGATTTAAACAATAAATATTTCAAAGGATCAACCTTGGCGATGAGTTAGACTTGATTATTAAACATGTAGTGTTGGAGCTTATATGAGGCAAAAACCACAGCTAAACATGCCTTCTCAATTGGAGTGTAATTGAGCTCATAAGATATCAATGTGTTACTGAGATAATATATCACTTTTTCCTTACCCTACTCATTGTGTTATGCCATGAGGGCACCTACTGCACATGATGTTGTGGGGATATACAAGAGAAATGGTCTTCCTGAGATAGGTGGTGACAACATAGGTGGGTTAACCAAGTACTGTTTTAGATTATCAAAAACTTGTTGGCACTTCAAGTTCTAGTTAAAATTAGTCCCCTTTTTTAAAATATGGTTAAAGGGGTGATATTTGTCTGTAAGATGAGAGATAAAGTGATGGATGGCTTGTAATTTCCCCTAAAGAATTTTGAGTTGCTTGAGATTGCAAGGTGGAAGCATTTCGATGATTACTTTTACTATGGCTGGATCTACCTCTATACCTTGTTTGGAAATTATAAATCCTAATAACTTCCTTGAAGTGACACTAAATACACACTTTTTGGGATTCATCCTAACTTTATATTCTCACAATCGCTCAAAGATTCCCCTTAAAACCATATGTTGTTTAGAACTAAGATAAGACTTCCCTAGAATGTTGTCTACATAATCTTTGACTATGTCATGCATCATGTCATGAAAAATGATGGTCATGGCTCGTTGATAAGTGGCACTAGCATTTTTAAGGCTGACGGGCATGACCTGATAGAAAAATGTTGTCCATGAAGTTATAAAAGTTGTTTTGTGTTAGTTATCAGGTGTGATTTTAATTTGATTATACCCTAAGAAACCATCCATGAGAGATATCATTTCATATCTGGCAGTTGAGTCCAAAATCACGTAGATTTTTGGAAGGGGGAAGCCATCCTTGGGACATGCCTTATCGATATCAAAAAAGTCTAAAATTCAAATTCTACCTTATGGCTTAGTTATAGGAATATTATTAGAAATCCAATTAGAGTAATCAATGGGTGGATAAAACCAACTTCCAAAAACTTTTGTAGTTCTTCCTTGACTAATAAGGCCACTTTGGGGTGCATCTTTCATAATTTATGTTTGATCGGTTTAGCATTTGGATGCAAAACCAAGTGATGTACCACTAAGGAGGGGTCTAGGCCAGGCATGTATTCATATTTCCATGCAAATATGTTGATGAATTCCTTAAGCAACTTGATGATAACTTCATATTCTATAGGTGTCAAAGTTGTCCCTAGTTTAACTAGTTTGGGATGTTTATCCATCCCAATATTGACTTTTATCACTTCCTCAATAAGAGAGGGTGATTGTTCTTGTAAATAAGGAGGTAATGATATTTTTGGAACATCTAAAGCAAAACAATCTAGAAGATATATGTCAATGTCAAAGCATTGTTTTGATTAAAATAAGATATGTGGGAGTTCATCTGGTTCTTTAGGAAGCTCTTCCTCTTAAGATTTATCTTTGTCACTTTGATCATGGGGTTCTTGTTGTTCCCTGAAATATGTAAATTGGCAAAGATTAATGGAAAATCCCCTCTTGTGATCATCATATGGCATAAATTCTTGAGCTCACACATATTCCAAGACTGCTTCATCAGTTTTAAATGTGTTAAAAGAAGGCTCTTAATTTTTATACTAGTCTATGAGTGATGGATAGTAGAGGGAGATATTGATGGTGGAAATGGTGGTGTCAGGGAAGAGGTTGGTGGTAGCAAGATCCTCGAAGTGACTACAAATGAAACTTATCTCAATGTCTTCATTAGGGAGAGATGGCTAAGGGATCGAAAGAGTATCCATAATGATATTGTTTAGGTCATCATCATATAGTCTATACCCTTGACCAAGATACTGTGGATACTTTTGAATCATGATGGGTTCAAGTCTTCCTTGCTCTTGTTTGACTAATACTTTCCCTTTATAATGCATATTTTTCATCATCTTCTAGACATGGGGATATTGGTTTTTTAGAGATATAGGGGCCTCTTCATCTAGAATAAGCCATGAATCATCTGATTCTTTAATACACTTTTTAGATAATAACCCTACACTTGAGAAGGTCATTGGTCTGAACTAGTACTTGATTGGATTGTCCTTTTGCATGGTCGGGGACCCATAACTGTGTGGGGAGAGTGGTAGGTCACCTACATAAAAGGTTTTATATTCATACTCTCTATAGCTTGTGGATGTGATTTTTAAGTGGGTAACTTCAAGTAGTGGATCTAATATAGATGCAAGCTGATCAAGGAATATATATTCTATAGTTGTTGGACTGAGGATGGAATTATTTGTGTTAGGATAAGGATAGAAGAGTGAGGATTGATCCATCTAACAGTCATGAAAATGATCTATTATTCTAGGGATGGTGACCTCCATTCCAGAGTGAGGGAATTTAAGACACTGATGTAGGGTTAATGAAACATCTTGCATTTCATGGATCTACAGATGTCCAAACAACATATTATAAGGCAAATCTACATCCACAACATGGACTAATGTTTGGTATACTATGGGTCCCCCGATAATGGGAAGGAAAATAGTCCCTATAGATGGCCTTTCATTATTGTCATAGGCTTTGATCATTATCAAGGTAGGCCCAAAGATGATTCCAAATATCCCATTTTTTTCAATAAGTTCAGATTGCATAAGTTTAATGTTGATCCACCATCTATGAGAACCCAGGAGACACGATGGTGGGATATGGACACTTCAATGAATATGGGATAATTATGGTATGGGCTAATTAGAGTGATATCTTGGGCACCAGAATTAATCTACTATGATGGGGATAAATGTCCCTTTAATGCTTGGAATTGATTAGTATCCCAATCACTAGTAACTTTAAGATCATTCAGGACTTGGTTTGGTATCTCTCAATGTAAAGTAGATGTTTTAAGAAGATCCATTAATGATATTTGAGATGATGTTTTCTCAAGTTATTGAATGATATCATAAGACTTATCAGAAGAACTTGAAACCCTTTTAAAAACACTCCCTTTTTATTAGCAGATGAAGTAGATGAGTCTTTGGGTGGTGCCACATGAACTACAATTTTATTGCATCTAGTGGTGATAACACAATCAACAGTGGCTTGATTAATTTTTAAAATGGTCGATGAAGGTAGAGTGGACTCTTGGGGGTTACAGATTTTAGTGGTGTTAATATAGTGGTATGACACAGTGTGATAGTAGGTGTGGTTGAAGGAAGAGGCCTGACCCTGGTCTCTTGGTGGTCTCCTATTTCTTTGACCATGCTTAGGAAGTGGGTCCTTGTAGATGCCGAGCTACCCATTTGTTGATTGATTTGGAGGATTTTCACCTTCTATTTCAATGTCACCCCTTTTAATCAAATCATAAATGCAGTGCTTAAGTTACATACATCTTTTAATATCATGACCTTTAACCCTATGTTATTTACAAAATTCATCTTCATGGTACCAATCTAGTTTTGGTTATCGATCACCCACAGGTATAATTTCAAGAAGGGTGATCATATTAGCAACAATTAACTAATCAAGGACTATTTTAATTGGTACTCCTAGGCTAGTGAGTGGTCTTTTGCCGATCTAAGGCTTTGGTTTGCCTCACGAAACTCAGATGGAGGAGAAATTTGGTTGTTTTATGGGACTCTTCTTATGAACTATTTGCACATGTTGTTATTTAGAATCATTCACCCCATTTCCCACGACATTCTTATTTTTGTTGAAGACCTTTGATTTCCCTAAAAAATATTTGTCTTGATTTTGGTTGTGCTCATTTTGAGAGTATAACTTGGTTGTTCCTTTCTCAATAGGGGCCTTTTGAATTTGCTTTCCTTTCTCAGTTATTTCATTAAAGGTATTGGTACACTATATTTTTAGTTGATATTTGAGTTCAACATGAAGATTATTGAAAAATATCTTGGCCAACTCCATCTTAGAAACTGTACATCTTAGGTGGCTTGCTAGACTTATCCATCTTTTTAGGAAGTATGCCACACTTTCCCCACTTTTTTGCTTGGTGTTATAGAGGTCTATTATAGAGATGTCATGTGTAATATTAAAGGAAAAGTGTCTAATAAACTATTCTATTAATTCTCTAAATCTAGATATAGACCCCTTGGGTAGGTGCATAAACCATTCTAAAGCGGGTCCAGTAAGACTTTTTGGAAAAAGTCTCAATAAATAAGCATCTTCATATGCTACTTCATGGAAAGCCACATAGAACTCTTGCACATGGTCTCTAGGACCTTATTTCCCTCAATATTTTTTAAACTTAGGTACTTCAAAGTGTAAAGGGAAGGGTATTTTCAATATGCTCAAGTCCAAGACTGAAGAAAAAAAACCTTCATATTTGTATTTGAGATCTTGTGAGTGTGGATCTATTTGTTGGAGGGTCTCCTTCATCGCTTTCCACTCTTGCATGAATGTGGGGTTCCCAAGAGGATTAGTGGTTTGATTTTAACTATTTTTGGGGATATGGGTGTTATGGGATTTATGGGTGCTATGAGTATTATTGGTATTATTGGTGGTGTTATTATTAACATTATTATTTTTATTATTTTTTTGAGAGGATGATGGTCATTGATTATGGAGTAAGAAGTTGATTTGTTGTGTTAGTTGGTCTAATCAGTCTTCTAAGACAACTTGTCTCCAGTTAGCCTCAATACAATTATCATGGAGGGGTGTCGGGCATTCTTTTATTATAAATCTATGGTCCACATCTTCCTTTTCTTGAGATATTTGGTTGGTATGTGCATTTTTATAGTGTGTATTTAGATGGGATAGAGGGTGGACTATGTTGTGTAGGAGGCTACGATTGAAAGTAGAAGGTAGTGTGCCCCATTTTTCAATGGCATGGGCTAAGACATGATCATGCTTTTCATATAGATAGTGGTCAATTAAGTTCTTAACCTCATCATTATGGAGGGTATTAAACCTTTCATCCTCTTCTTTGAATGTATGCATATCACTATCGGTATCGTCATATTCTCAAGTTATATCTTCTATGTTCCCCATTAGTTCATTATTTTGGTTGGAGATCTATCCAATCCTAAGTTGGGCATGGGTTTGAATGACCATTTTGAAAGACTTATGGGATGAGATGTGGTAGATGAAGTGGAAGTGATCAAATAATACCTCCATCTAGAGACCAAAGCTACTAGCGGTTAAAGAGAGCGTTGTGATGGACTTTAGAAGAGGATGGGGTGACTAAGAATTACCAAAAGACAAAGTCTTTTAAGAGACCAATCTAACAAGGATGAAAGAGAGTGACGGGATCAAATACCTTGTCCACTAGAAAAGAGACAATTGGATGGGTGTTAGGTGAATAAGGCACCTGATAGAGATAAATGATGGGTGTTAGATTATAATCTTATAAAACTATGTATATTGATAATACCTAGTTTAGAGACAAGTGATAATTAAAGAGGATGGGTGACCACTATAACTTAGTTTCAATACGGAATATAGTATTCAAAGGTGATTTGAGATAGATAGGGGATGAAAGATATAGGATGGAAATATGATGTGTATTAGATGGATAGAATATGTGTTAGTGTAGGATTGGACAAGAAGGTTTTAAAATCTTCTTAAGATGAGATACATACAAATGGATGTTGAGTAGGAAAGGTATAGAAGACATAAGATGAATATGAGATGAGGGGGTATATACAAGCTAGATACTAAAAATTATCTTAGGACCAGAAATAGAAAGTGTGAAAGGGGTGATTAATATGAGAAGTTGTGGTAGGATGAATATAGTGGGGTGGATAGTAGCTATGGATAATAGCTTAGAAGCGGGATGAAATATTAGGGTATGGAAGATATAAGATGAATATGAGGTGATAAGATGAATATGGATTTTAGAATGGATTATAGTATTAAAAGGTGGTATGAGATGGATAGGGGATGGAAAGTTATAAAATGGGCATTAAGTGAGTATGATAAATATAGGATTAGAAAAGAGGTACTAGATGGATGCTAGATGTGGAATAACAAATGGGAGATGGATGATCAATACAAGGTGGGTACATGATATAGTGTGGGATGGGTGGATGAAGTAAGGTGCATCGATAGATGAAAGATTAGGATGTGATATGATGAGATGATGAGTATTAACCTAGAGGTTTCTAAGGTATCACACACAAAATAAGGTATGGCTGACTTGGCTTACAAATAATACAGGTCTTACTCAAATAACACACACAAGTATGAATCCTAAATTAGTAAATTGATAAGGGTGTGTAACCTGATGCTTGCACCATATAATGGCTTCACGAGTGAGGTTGTAGGCTGATGACCCATTATGGTATCGACCAATCCCTCTTAAACCCACTTGCATATGATGGCTACTTTGAAACTGATATTGATTCCTACAGTGGTACACCTATTACAATTGAAGGCTCTTATTCTAGGTATTTACAAGGGTTAATAGGTGCATCCCTTATATACATGAAGGTACAGTGGGGCCCAATTCACTATAGGATGTTGTCGAACTGCCTTGTATCTTGGAGCTTAACCACCCCTCACTTCATGGAATCCTTTATGGGGAATTTTGCTTTGGTGCCTAACAATAGCTCTCCTAATTTTTAGACTCTACTAGAATACAAATTTTGGTTAGTGTGTGGTGATTAAATCCACATCACCAACCCCTATATGCTAAGCCCATGCATGGAGATGAATTCCATGTCACGTGCTATCCTAAATTTAGGGGGGAACAAACAAGCAAGCACAACATGATTAATTATCCGATTAAACCTACGTGTGAGGGGCACAAGTATATATAATTAAGTAATAAACAAGTCCAAAAACACACACAAGCAAATATATACAATGAGGCAAACAAAGACATATATATAATAAAAATAGAGATGATATATGATAGGCACCCCTTCTTGCAAGCACAAGGGTTAGAAAACAAGGTGGGGTGCCTTGGTCTTGAGGGGTCCTGCACCAAAATGAATTAGTAGTTTAAATTTTTACAAAATCACAAGTCCCTACAAAACCACAAATAAATAGAGAAATATCACAACCATAATGCATAAAATCACAACAACAAAGAAAAATCATAAATCGTGAGTCACAATCTTGTAGAGGGTTAGTAAACCATGGTGATTAACCTACAAAATTGTAATAGTTAGACAAAATTGCTATTAATAGAGAAAAATTTCAATTCATTCTAATTCATAATTTGTAGTTTTGTCAAAAATAAGAAAGCTATCAAATTTGCCCAATAAATATCAC